>CM077230.1:22531291-23731291 GCA_039654775.1 Spinibarbus caldwelli | reverse complement strand
TCGTAGGCCCTCAGAAAGCTGGGTGTCGTCCGGTCCAATGGATACCACCGATCTCATTTAAAACCCATTGTGCCATTAAAACTAGCTCCTTTATTATGGAGGCGACTAGCTCAGGGTCAGTCCTTGATTAATCAGCCATGGACTGTGATTTACTTCCAGCCCAAATAAAGCATGTTCCTTTGTTTTGGCTAGCAAGACAGATAGGCGCTTGTATTAGAACAACCCCAACTTTGATCACACACACACACACTGATCCTTTAATTGTAGTCATTGCGTTCAAGGATTTCAAATTCACATGTTATTTCTCCAAACCAGTTATCCAACCCCACTGCGGCCAGTAGAGGTCAGTGTGGCGCCAGATGGCACCTGTGTAAACTTCTGAAAATTCAGCCAAGGTTTAGCTTGGTAGCGTTAACCGTGTTAGCACAAGGTAGCAAAAGCATTTTTTAGAATCCATGTATTTTTAGTAAGTACGTGTTTTGGGAAGCAACATATATCTGTTATTGTTATATTAGTAGACATTTTTTTTTGGATGTGAATATTTTCCCTCTCTTCCATTTTATCATTCCGGCATTTGTTTTTAGAGACCTGTTAAAAATGTGAAATAGACCTATTTTTCCCTGTCTACTGCCTAAAGTTTAGTGTAGTGATGGGTTTTGAACTGTGGATGAGGTAATGATAGCATATTAGCATGCTATGCTATTTCTGCCAATATCAGTGGGTTTTAGATATGATTTTTGGATAAATGCCTGAAATAAGCTCTGTGGTCTCAAAAAACGTTCACTTTTTATTCTACAACATAAAATGCATCAGTAATACCCCATTCATGATTTATTTTTAAAACTTTTGCTTGTCTTGAAAAAGGTGGTTGCTAATAAATAACTACACTGAACAAAATTATGAACGCAACACTTTTGTTTTTGTCCCCATTTTTCATGAGCTGAACTCAAAGATCTAAGACTTTTTCTATGTACACAAAAGGCCTATTTCTCTCAAATATTGTTCACAAATCTATCTAAATCAGTGTGCAGTTTTATCACACAGCACAATGCCACAGATGTCGCAAGTTTTGAGGGAGCGTGCAATTGGCATGCTGACTGCAGGAATGTCCACCAGAGCTGTTGCCCATGAATTGAATGTTCATTTCTCTACCATAAGCCGTCTCCAAAGGCGTTTCAGAGAATTTGGCAGTACGTCCAACCGGCCTCATAACCGCAGACCACGTGTAACCACACCAGCCAAGGAACTCCACATCCAGCATCTTCACCTCCAAGATCGTCTGAGACCAGCCACCCGGACAGCTGCTGCAACAATCGGTTTGCATAACCAAAGAATTTCTGCACAAACTGTCAGAAACCGTCTCAGGGAAGCTCATCTGCATGCTCGTCGTCCTCATCAGGGTCTCGACCTGACTGCAGTTCGTCGTCGTAACCGACTTGAGTGGGCAAATGCTCACATTCGATGGCGTCTGGCACTTTGGAGAGGTGTTCTCTTCACGGATGAATCCCGGTTTTCACTGTACAGGGCAGATGGCAGACAGCGTGTATGGCGTTGTGTGGGTGAGCGGTTTGCTGATGTCAACGTTGTGGATCGAGTGGCCCATGGTGGCGGTGGGGTTATGGTATGGGCAGGCGTATGTTACGGACAACGAACACAGGTGCATTTTATTGATGGCATTTTGAATGCACAGAGATACCGTGACGAGATCCTGAGGCCCATTGTTGTGCCATTCATCCAAGACCATCACCTCATGTTGCAGCATGATAATGCACAGCCCCATGTTGCAAGGATCTGTACACAATTCCTGGAAGCTGAAAACATCCCAGTTCTTGCATGGCCAGCATACTCACCGGACATGTCACCCATTGAGCATGTTTGGGTTGCTCTGGATCGGTGTATACGACAGCGTGTTACAGCAATATCCAGCAACTTCGCACAGCCATTGAAGAGGAGTGGACCAACATTCTACAGGCCACAATCAACAACCTGATCAACTCTATGAGAAGGAGATGTGTTGCACTGTGTGAGGCAAATGGTGGTCACACCAGATACTGACTGGTTTTCGGACCCCCCCCCCCCCAATACAGTAAAACTGCACATTTTAGAGTGGTCTTTTATTGTAGCCAGCCCAAGGCACACCTGTGCAATAATCATGCTGTCTAATCAGCATCTTGATATGCCCCACCTGTGAGGTGGATGGAGTATCTCGGCAAAGGAGAAGTGCTCACTAACACAGATTTAGACAGATTTGTGAACAATGTTTGAGAGAAATAGGCCTTTTGTCTACATAGAAAAAGTCTTAGATCTTTGAGTTCAGCTCATGAAAAATGGGGGCAAAAACAAAAGTGTTGCGTTTATAATTTTGTTCAGTGTAAATAGGACTACAGAGGTTGACATTTGTTGCTACAGAAGACATTAAATGTCTACTCACTAGTCCACTTTTACAGCCTGTGTTTATAATCGCGCTCTTATAAACTATTCTAACTCAAACTTTCTAATTTGTAGATTTTAAGTAAAGATTGTGAAGAGTTGTAGATGACATTGAAGTACCGTGTCGTAGTCTATTAACCTAATATTAGCTTTTTACTTCTTCTGATTGTATTTAGGCTTCAGAATTAAGAAAAATTGCTTTTGTTTAATATCTTAATAAACAAAATGTGTAAGAATCATAAACCTTAAAGGTCACAGAGCTTATTTTCTGCAATAATTCAAAATAAAGTGAAATCCTTTTGGCTTTTTGTTGAGGGAACCAGGGTAATTCGAAATTCTGGGTTGGCCTAAAAACACATCAGAACTGAGCCTTCATTGTGTATTTTGATTCATTCAGAGATATTATGATTCTGAGACTCTTTCTGCAGATTACATTATTTTACCAGTAGGGGCGACAACATTGAGTGTTTTTGGATGTTATGAGTGAGTCACTGAATCATTCTCAACTGATTCAAACAAACAAGTCTAAAATTGTACAAGTCTACAAAGAAATCTCCAGAAAAAGTGTTAAGCATCATAAACGTAACAACAAAGCATTTATATTTTTTTTCCCTCCATTTTGGAGTTTGCTTGTTCACTTTGCTTGACATTAATCCTTCATTTGTTCACTTAAAAGATTCATTTAAATCTGCGCCATCATTAAAGATGTCAGATTTGCCAGTGCCCTAGCAGAGAAAGTCACTTTAGCCCAGTCATACCACTGCAAAAGCCTGCCAGTCTCCTCATGCACTGTTTGTTGGTTTGGTTTGGAGACGATCTATGGTCTTCTCCTGAAGCCAAGAAAAATCTCATAAAAGCGTATTAGCGGGACGAAGGGGTTTAACTTCAGAATGTGGCGGCAGTCGCGTGAAGTCTGGCCAGGCTGCGTGAAGCATGCATAGCTGGTTCTATGAGTAAGCGAAGTGTGAAACCAGCCACGCAGATGCCCCTGCCAGCCCTGATACAATCCCAGAAATGAAAGCCCTTGTTTTGAGAAGCTGTCTGACAGCGTTATTTGATGGTCTTCTAAAGTCTCCCCCAAAATCTAAGCAATATTCTCCTGGAATGGACTTCTGATGGTTTCAGTCTAGCCAAACACTGCTGGTGTTACATTGAGGCAACGTTAAAAGAGTAGTTTACCCAAAAAATGAAACCTTTTCATTGATGTTCCTCTCCACATGTGACCAGATCAATGAGGTAGTGAGTTGAATCTTAAAGTGATAGTTAACCCAAAAATGAAAACTCTCATCATTTACGCACTCTCAAGCTTTTCCAAACATCTATGAGTTTCTTTCTTCTGTTGTACACAAAAGAGGATATTTAGAAGAATGCTGGTAACCAAACAGTTGCCGGTTGCCAGTGACTTCCATACTACTTTGTGTTCCACTGAGGAAAAAACAGTTATACAGGATTGGACCAACATGATGGTGAGTATAATAACAGAAAGTTAACATATCTCTTTAAATCCAGGCTAGTCCACCGACGAAAAACATTCTTCTGATTGCTGCTCATGCGCGAGTTTTATTTTTGCTTTAAATCAAAATAGGCATTTATAGTGGAGATTGTAAGCCTGCAGGACATTTATTACTCCAGTATTTATATGACAGGAAACAAGCCTACTGATATGTCAACAAAAAGATCTGCTTTTTCAAGATAAGCTCTGTTTTTATGCTGAGGGAGTTACGAAGTTAGCACTCCGGCTAACACATTTATGATGACATACTCCATAGAGAACATATGAAATAATGTTTATATGTTCCTCACCATCACAAATCATTATATTCCATTTATAATATTTATTGAATGCACTGTGTTCACATAAAAATATGGTAAAACGTTATATAATTATTTAAAGGAACAGTACACCCATAAATACAAATTTTTGTCATCATTTACTCAGCATTTTCTTTCGGGTTAATTCTCAGCTACCGTTTGGCTTCAAAAGATTTATATGGATCATTTTTATTGTGCTTTTTTGTTTGGAAAAGAACAGCACGGACATTCTCCCAAACATCTCATTGCGGGTTTTTCTAAAGAAAGAAATGCAGAATTGGAACAACCTGAGGGTGAGTACAGTAAATGATGACAACACTGCCTTTTTGAGTGAATTATCTATTTAAATTGTAAGTAAATCATGTTCATCTATACTTGCTTGCATATAAGGCCTAAAAGCGAGGCAGCAGGAAAGGACTGAAGTCATTTGTTTTACTACTACTTGAGGAATGCTTTCAGGAAGAAAGTGGTTTCAGGAGGAAGGGGGAAACAGGAGTGTTGAATGAAGTCTCGAATATGCACTGGCAACAATTTGTAGGGAAGGCAGTAGAATAAAGCACATGAGACTAAACATTTGGACAGTGTCTAAGTACACACTCTGTTGGGGTGACGGGGGTCACTGGTCCAGCTGAGGAACTTGGAGACCCTGCATTCTTCAGATCCTCAGCCTGAAAATTCATGAGGTGCATTTTGTTGTGTTGTGGATTATTTGCTTACCAGTTATTCTGGAAAAATGTAACATACCAGGCACTGAAACCCGCTATCAGACTAAACATTCGAACACTTGGCCTTTTAGAGGTACACAAACTAGTTTGTATTAAACATGGTTCCTCAGTGGCTATTGGATCATGAACACTCAATAAGCATCATCTGCAAACCCTGCAGTCTTTATCACCCTAGTATCAGGTGTAAACTGCGGACTTTATTACAATAGTTGTGGTCAACTATATTGGATGACGCTGCACTGGTGGTCTTGAGGTGAGCTCCCATGATGCACTGGGTTTTGGAAGGCTAAAGAACCAATAGTTCTCCTTTTTACATTTTAACTATTTCAACTGAAACCACGAGCTTATTAGCTAACTAAACTGCAGTTATTAACTTTTAGCTTATGTTTAGCTGGCTCGTATTCGTCCCAACAAGACCTGTGGCTTTTGAATATTATACTGACACCTAATGGCCTGGAAGTTTAGTTACCAGTTACTGCCTTACTTTTCTTGTTTCCCTATTGTATGTCAACTCTATGAAAAGTACAGAGGAAAATTATAAAATTTGGCATCCTGATTGTGGTGGTTTTGAATAATAATCTGACTGACTTTGGAATCTCTAGTAGAAATACTATAGCATCACCACCAGTTCAAATATCAGTTGATCCCTTTGTCTTACATTTACATTTACATTTAGTCATTTAGCAGACACTTTTATCCAAAGCGACTTACAAAAGAGGACAATAGAAGCAATCAAAACCAACAAAAGAGCAACAACATGCAAGCGCTATGACAAGTCTCGGTTAGCCTAACGCAGTATACATAGCAAGGTTTTTTTTTTTTTTTTTTTTTTTTTTTAAACAAGTAGAATATAGAAAAGAAAGCTAGTGATTTAGTTTTTCAAGAAAAGCTAGCAGTTAAGAATAAATATGCAATTGATAGAGGGTCAAAAGTGTGTGTGTGTGTGTGTGTGTTTTTTTTTTTTTAATAAAAAGAAGGGAGATAGATAAAATAAAATTAGAAAAGAGAATGCTAGAGTTAGAGGGTCAAATAAAGATGGAAGAGATGGGTTTTTAGCCGTTTCTTGAAGATGGCTAAGGATTCAGCTGCTCGGATTGAGTTGGGCAGGTCATTCCACCAGATGGGAACAGTTAATGAAAAAGTCTGTGAAAGTGATTTTGTGATTTTGTCTTAGAAACAAAACTCTCATACTCTTCGTGTGCTGATTACATTCAATATGTTATGTTAAGTTGCCCATTACAGTGGTCACTATTACAAAATGCACTGTTTTTCATAACTGTATTTCAAATTTCTTCCAATTGACTCACTAGACCAAGCCATACAGAATATACAGTCATACAGAATTTTTGAATCTTTGTTCAAAAGTTATAATGAGATGAATTTAAAGATGTTGACCTAAAATTGGATGAAAAGCTGTATCTTGGCAATACTTTGAATTAATAAAACAAAACTATGTATACTTAATTAGCACCATAATCTGAGGGTCCCTGCCAAATTTAGGAACAATGCCACCTACTCGGCCAATTGCATGACAATATATGATATGTTTAGTAACTAAAATGTTCATTTCACATGGTTGAACAATTTTTATGATATTTTTTTTCTAAATGGTCTTCATTTCTTTAGGTACACTCTTAAAAATAAAGGTTCTTTATTGGAATTGATGGTTCACATAGATGGAATATTTCCATTTCACAAAAGGTTCCTTATTGGGGATAAACGTTCTTCAGATGTTCTTCAATAAAACAGATATTTTAAGAACTGTTTACTCAGAGGCTTTAGGGAACCCAAAATGGTTAATCTATATGGCATCAATGCAAAAAAAAAAAAAAAACCTTTTGGAAATTTTATTTTTTAAAAGTGTATATCATTTAATGAGCAAAAAATGACTGACTGCTCCTTTAAGAAAAACTCATTTGGCAAAATTGTTGTTTAAAGGGGTCATATGACGTTGCTAAAAAGAACATCATTTTGTGTATTTGGTGTAATGCAATGTGTTTATGTGGTTTAAAGTTAAAAAAACATTATTTTCCACATACTGTACATTATTGTTGCTCCTCTTTGCTTCGCCTTTCTGAAACACGGCAATTTTTACAAAGCTCATCGTTCTGAGAAGCGAGGCGTGCTCTGATTGGCCAGTCATCCAGTGAGTTGTGATTGGCCAAATACTTCAAGCGTGAGATGGAAATTACGCCCCTTACTGTATTGTGATGCTGTGTCCGGCGCGACGACACAAAAACAATAAAACCCATTATACACGAGGCATTTGTTGCATCCAGTGGGGACATAATTACTGATTATAATGACTTATGCTGTCTTTTTACACGTCGCGTTGCATCGCGCCTCGTAAACATTACTATGTCTGCATTTGTGATTGGAGAAACGACAAACAAGAAGAGCTACTCTACACTGCTCAAAACTCGTGTTTGAATAGTCAGTAGCAAATTCTTTAAATGTGAAAACATACTTACAGGCTGTGAGTCAAAAGCACCAGACTGTCCTTGCAAAGTTGGAATTGTCCCACTTTATAGAAACAGCCTTTGAGCACAGCTGGTATTGTAGGCTACTCTCCCAGGTTCACGAAATAGTCCTCCGTAAAATGTGCTGCACACACTCGAATATTTGGGTTGAACTGTTATGGAACAGTGTTGTAAATACAACTTAACCACTGATTTCTAGTTGCGTTCTCTTTTGGAAGCCCAAACAAAGTACTTTTGCTTTCACAACGAAACACAGCGTCTCCAGGACATGATGCCGGTGGTGGCAACAATACTACAGTGAGAATAAAAATCATGTATACATATGGGCAGTGTTATGCAAATCTTCCCACACCGTGATGTAGACATGTGGGGGCGTGTTTGAATGAGCCGTTTTAGGAGGGCATGGACAAGTCTTAACTTTCATAAAGAATATCTCCTTGGGTTTGAGACTTTAGTCTTTGCAACTTTAGGGATCTTATCTATGCATGGAACAGCTTGTAACACTCCAAAGAGAAAGGAAAACTTGAAATCGCATCATATGACCCCTTTAAACAATGCTAATCTTTTCAATTCTATAAAAATCCACATAAATGTCTGTGTGAAAATAACATGGAATCAGTTTGTCACACTGGCAATTAAACACTGTAAACATATGATCACCATCGTGTGAATGAATCCATATTCTTCTGAAGCTAGCTGAGAAATTATGAAGGGAAAACGGATGATGTTAGCTTCTGCCTAGGAAGCTCTACGACACCATAGGGACTCGTCTTCCATCATCGGGAGCCTTCCCCATCCCAGACGAGCTTTGATTATCATAAATCTCCCAGCCTGCAGTGTAGCGCTCCTGCCAGGGTTGACAGATAGTAAGGAGCCGCACGGTGTGTACACTGGCACGCGGCTGTATGAGTATTTGTCCAATGTGTTTGGAATATTTGTGGAGCTGTCTGAGACGCTCATGGCCTCGGTATTCAAAAATAAACCATCGTCAGAAAGCGACAAAGTGAAGAGGCCGCTAGCGTTTTAGCGAGCTGATAGGGGCGAGGGAATATTTGTATCTGTGATAGACTACGACATGTCTGGAAAGCCCACCAAAGATCCTCGAGTACTTTCAAGTCTGCTGACTGATGTGGCTAGAGGTTTGATTTGTCCGGATTGTGACCCTCGATGTTCCAGCTGTCCAAAATCTGAGCCTTTACCACCATTGAGCTTCTATCGGAAATTTATCGTAAACTGTAATTCCTCTTTTGATATGTTTGGCTGATTTAGAAAAAAGTCAAACAGTGTTTACATTGTTCACAACTTGATTGAAAGAGCAAGCATTAATCATTTCGGAATAATCAGGACCTTATTCGTTCCACAAAGTCTTAAAGGGGAACTCAAAATAAAATGCGTTTGACATTGTCTGTGAGCGTCTGCTTTCACTTACAGTGAGTGTGATCTCATAGTTGAGGCTGTCTGAGAGAAACACACTGTCCCGTTCAAACTGCCAGGATAAACGTGTTGCTATGAGAGGTCGTGGAGGGAAAAAAACTAATTCATCACATGCTTCGTATACTGTCTGATTCTAAAGCATTTCCTCCTGGAGACCACAGAAGACGACCAACAGCCTTTACAGTTAAGCTAAAATCACATTGTATGTCATCTGTGTTACGGAAGGAGACTTGTGATTGGGTGGTGGATTGCGCTGTGATTGGGTGGTGGATGAGCCTGGCCGATCTGTGACAATCTGTCTGTGAGACTGTATTTTTTTTTCTTCAAATTTACACAGTATATTTACACAATTTTCATATATATTACATACATACAGTTTATATATGCATATTCTTGAATCATATATTTTCTGTTGTGTATATTTTATAGACATTTTTAAATTCTGTATATTTTGTATTGTAAACATTTTGTAATGTGTGTGTGTGTGTGTGTGTGTGTGTGTGTATATATATTTATTTATTTATTAAACATTTTATTTAAATAATTTTAGATTTTATATATTATTTTATATATATTTTAATAATTATACACATAATATAGCTGTCATGCCCAGTTGCCTGCACCACTGTGAGGCATTAGAGGGCATTCCTGTTTTGTGTTCCTGCCTGTTGTTCTGGTCATAGACCCCATTTCCCATAATGATGTGTTTTCATTAGTGTCTACCTGGTTTAGCTGTGTTCCATTTCCTGTTTGGTTCTATGTTTGTGTATATTAAGCCCCAGTCTGCTATTGTCAGTGGGAGTTGTTGATAAGTATTACCTCCTGTGTTTCTTGTGACCTTTTCTTGGTTCTGTCATGTATTTTGGATATATGTCTCTGTGGATTATCATTAAAGGCTCTTGAAACTGCATTTGGACCTGTTGCCAACTTGTGCTCATTTGTAACAGAACAACTCCCCGCAACAAGCGATCCAGCAGTTTTCGTTGTGCGCCCACATCAAGGTACTCATTGTGACCCTTTAAAGAAACTTTGCTCCATTTATCAAAGGGGACGTAATATTGAGGCTTATGTGGAGGAGTTTCTTTCGTATTGCCACTTTGTACCTGGCAACGATGCATTGCTGAGGGACTGTTTTTGGAGTGGGCTTGACCTGGATATCAGCCTCAATTTGCCTGATGAGGATCCAGGTTGGTCCCTGGCGCAATATATTGACTTTGTTTTATTGTTTTGTGGATCTGAGTTCACTGTGGGGGAAGAGGAAGTCTCCCCTAAACATTTTTTGCTGGGGGGCAGTAGGCCGTGGGCTCTAATGGCCATGGAGTCCAGCCGACCAGGATTGCCACCATGCCACACACTGCTGATTGCAAGTCCAGTGGTCATCACCACTCCCATGCCACAGCCAGACTGAGCTCCCAAGATGACCACCATGTCACAGCCAGAGTCAGCACCCAAGATAGCTGCCAGACCACAGCCGGAGCCACCACCTGCCAGAGCTGCTGCTTCACCTGCCACCTCATCAGCCAGAGTTGCCACTTCCCACTTCACCTGTCTGGTTCGCCACGCCAGAGCCTCCAGCCATTATGAAAGCCATGCCAAGGTCTTCAGCCACTATGGACGACACTCCAGAGTTTCCAGTCGTCATGGACGTCAAACCAGAGTTCCTTGTCATCAGTAATGTTGTATTTGGAGACAATAAGGCTTTCTCCGGGCGTTTGAGGGTTCCAGTTTGGCGGACCCACCATTGAGGTCAATGAGAGCAGCTGGCATCCCAAGACCTTCAGCAGTGGAGGTTTTGGAGGTGGTTTCTCTGTCCTCAGTGCTTCCAATCATGGCAGTGGCTATGTTGTTTGTCTGGGCAGTACATTGTTCTCTCACTCCAGAGCCAAGTCCAGTTCAAGTCTCTGGTCCTAAGCCAAGTCCAGTCCAAGAATCTATTCTGGAACCACGTCCAGTTCAAGTCTTTGGTCCTGAGCCAAGTCCAATTCAAGAATCCATTCCAGAACCAATTCCAGTTCAAGAATCCATTCCGGAGCCAAGTCCAGTTCAAGTTTCTGTTCCTGAGCCAAGTCCAGTCTGAGAACCCGTTCCAGAACTAAGTCCAAGCCAAATTTCTGGTCCTGAGCCAAGTTCAGTCCAAGACTGTTTCTGAACCAAGTCCGGTCGCTGAACCCAATCTAGACCCAGTTCCTCTCTGGCCGCCGATCCAGCTGGACCCACCTAAGCCACCATGTGCTCCGCCCAGACCGCCATCTGTCACATCTGTACCCTCTCCTGGTCAAGCAGCTCCATCAGCTCTACTTTTGGCCTCAATCTGGTCACTGCCCTCTGCTTCGCTGACTCCACCGTGGCCACCGCCTTTAGTTCCATTAGCTCCAACTTTGCCCTTAATCTGGTCTCTACCCTATGCTTCGCTGACTCCACCGTGGCCACCGCCTTCAGTTCAATCAGCTCTACCTCTGGCTTCATTCTGGTCCCTGCCTTCTGATCTGCTGATTCCTCCGTGGCCGCTGCCTTTAGTTCTGTCAGCTTCATCTCTGGTGCTGATCTGGTCTCGGCCCTCTGCTCTGCGGACTCATCCATGGCCTTCACCCTCTGTTCTGTCTCTGCCTCCCATACCTGGCCCTGGCCCTCCTTCCCTCCCCTCCCCCTGTGTCCGCCTCTGTACCACTGCCCTCCTGGACTTTGATAGTGTAGGGCGTCTGGAATCTGCGCTTTGAGGGGGGCTATGTCACGCCCAGTTGCCTGCACCACTGTGAGGCATTAGAGGGCATTCCTGTTTTGTGTTCCTGCCTGTTGTTCTGGTCATGGACTCCATTTCCCATAATGCTGTGTTTTCATTAATGTCTACCTGGTTCAGCTGTGTTCCATTTCCTGTTTGGTTCTATGTTTGTTTATTAAGCCCCAGTCTGCTGTTGTCAATGGGAGTTGTTGATAATTATTACCACCTGTGTTTCTTGTGACCTTTTCTTGGTTCTGTCATGTATTTTGTGTATCTATCTCTCTCTATCTCTCTCTGTGTGGATTATCATTAAAGGCTCTTGAAACTGCATTTGGACCCGCTGCCTGTTGCCAACTTGTGGTCATTCGTAACAATAGCATGTTCCTATGCAGTTGCTAGGGTGTTCTGGGCAGTTTTTAAGTAGTTGCTTATTGTACCAATTCACAAGAGACCACCCCCGATTCTCTATAATAATCAAGTCTCTAGACATGGCTTGGGTTAATATATGTCTGCAGGATTTTTTTTCACCTTTTTTATCATTCGTGAGCCGAAAATCCCAAGTATGATTTCTCAGAAAACTAACAGCACTCCTCTCAGCACACAGCTTCTGGGGCATCTTTCATGTTTTCGACGCAAACAGTCCCAGAAAAGTGTGTCTTGCTTCAGCGATCCCTCTTCACCATCCATCTCTCTGTTTCTCTCCTACATAAACACACACACTTTCTCGACCACGAAGTGAGCATTACTGTTCTAATTTCAATATTTTGTGTAAACACATATCCTCAAACTGAGACCGAGACGAGTCGTATTTGTTCAGATGGAGTCGGGCAGTGATACCGAACCAAAAGTGCTTAAAGTTTTGGGCCGGCATTCAGAACTCGGTGCTACATGGCAATATGACAGGACTTTGGATCGGTATCAAAGCAACATCTGTTAGGACCATTAAACACTCACATTTACTAAAAAGGCCAATACTTAACAGAGGTTTACAAACTGACGTGTATAAAAACACACAACCCTGTCCAGCGTCAGTATCTGTCCAATTCAAACAGAGCTTGTTTGCGTAATCGATACAAGCGAAATAATTGCGCAAAGTTTTTATTAGTCAGCTGCGACGGCATGCGGTTGGTGGGTTTTTTGCGGAGGAAATGTTAGGCTTGTGTTTATGTTTGAAATTGTCTGCGAATGTCGTGAGAATAAGGATCTTGCTCATGGTTCGTAAACACGCAGACCCCTGAATACTTAAAAGAAATAAACGTTTCGCATCTCAGCAAAATTCAGATGAAGTAAGAAAATACTTATCAATCTCTGTGAAGTCATTGCCAGTTGAAATTCACCATCAATTTGAGCATAACCTCATGTTAAAAGTCCTAGCCTTCACTAAACTACTTTAAACAGCCAGTTCCTGTGATTATGAGCAAATGAGTTGAGTCAAGGACAGTGGCAATGTGAGCGCTTATATTCCAGAAAATTCAGTGTTTTGGGTGCTCGCTAAGGTGCTGGTAGATGGTCAAATCTACCAGCCTAAATACCCTACTTTTCTCTAATAAAAGTCCCTTTTTAATTCTACTGCAGTACGTTCTTCATCCAGATGCAGTTTATTTTCATTTCCACCCACGATAAATTCTTTTCGCTAAGGAGACGTGTTAAAAAGCATGCATCGCAGAGGTTTACAGGTCCGTGGTGTCATAGATATTTTGACCTTTGATATTGTAGGTTCGGTTGATTTGGTCTGTTGAAAGTTTCCAGATGGGCCTGATGTTTTAGGTATGCTTGCAGGGTCATTTGCAAGCTACAGGCTGATTAAAGAGCTGTGGCTGTAACTCATGTTCAGCGCTGGAAAAATGCCATCCTTGCTGATGGCTTATTGACAAGGTAGGCTAAGGCTCAAGTTACTTAAAGGTGAAGTTTTGAATTTCTGTGCTTCTAGCACCAGCATTTTATTTTATTTTATTTTATCTTATTTTATTTTATTTTATTTTATTTTATTTTAGAGAATAGACTGAATAGAACATTTAAGGACTAATAATATAGGCTAATATAATATAATATAATAGCTACAATATAATATATGATTCTTTATTTGACCCTCTAACTCTAGCACTCTCTATTCTAATTCTATTTTATCTATCTATTATATAAAAAAAAACACACACTTGACCCTCTATCAATTGCATATTTATTCTCTAACTGCTAGCTTTTCTTGAAAAACTAACACTAGCTTTCTTTTTTCTATTCTATCTACTCGTTTCTTTAAAAAAAAAAACTGTTTCTTTTTTTCAATATTCTATCTACTTGTTTTCTTAAAAAAAAAAAAAAAAAAAAAAAAAAAAAAAAACTTGCTACGTGTACTGCATTAGACTAACCAAGACTTGTCATAGCACTTGCATGTTGTTGCTCTTTTGTTGGTTTTGATTGCTTCTATTGTCCTCATTTGTAAGTCGCTTTGGATAAAGACTTCTGCTAAATGACTAAATGTAAATGTTTGGGGTTTGTGAATTGTTTTGATGTTTTTAATGTTTTGTCCATGTGTTTTTATCTCTTATGCATCTATTTGATCAAAAACTGAAATATTATTTCATGTTATTTAAATATTTTAAATGATTAATTATTATTAATTAAATGTATTACAATTTAAAATAACTGTTTTCTATTTTAATATATGCAAAAATGAAATTTATTCCTCTAATATACTAATTTGGTCTCGAGAAATTTCTTATTGTTGAAAAAAATGTGCTGCTTAATATTTTGTGCAGACTTATATGTATATATATATATATATATATATATATATATATATATATATATATATATATTAGGATTAATTGATTAATGAAAAGTATATAAACACTTTTAAAATACAAAATGTGAAATTTAAAATACAAAAATGAAGTAAACTTAATCTTATGCATTCTTGCTGAATAACTATTAATTATAACTATTAAGTAAAAAAAACTTGTGGACCTCAAATTTTTACAACTGTAATATATAATAGTTGAAAAATTGTGCTGTTTAATATTTTTGTGCAAACTGTGACACAACAACATTTATTTGAAATCAAATGTAATATAAGAAGAAAAAGAAAACAAACAAACAAACAAAAAACAACTATGCTTATTCAGGACCTCGCTCATCCTTCTTACTGCAAATTTAAATATTTTTTGTAAGGATTTTGACTGAAGCACTTGTAGTTCAGAACCTGTTGTATTCAGAAATGTTGTGGCTGTGCTTGTTCATTACCATAAACACATGCTTAGGAAAAAAACAACAGAACTGGAAAGTGGAGATGATAATTCTTTCCGCTTTAAAACTGACTGTCTGTACATTTTGATCTGTTGGTAAAAATGATTTTGGGACATTTGGCCAGACAGCCACCAAAAATGACCAGACAGTGATTCAGAGACTGTTGACCTCATGGGGTCCTGGAGCAAACACCTCCAAATGTTCATTTGATTTAAACGAACAAGAGGCTCCAGTCAAAATAACCCCACACCGCTGCAGCTTCCAGACCACAGCGAAATAAGATACGAGCTACATGTGCTAGCCAAACAAATAAGAGGCATTTAATAGAGAAAAGTCCTGACGGATACCATGGTAGTCTGGCATAAATACTGTAATTATCAGATGAATGCAATGTTCCCATGATATTTGCCATTAATTATTTCCTTAGCACACAAATCAGAGAAACTAATATATTGCCCAAGGCAAGCAGTGCTCTGAAGTATAGATTTAACCTTCAGGCATGCGGATCATTCAAAGCTATTAGCTGTTATAAGAGTATAATATGCTTCTCATTTATATAAATTAGCTGTCAAATGATATTAATTAATCTGACATTGAGTTGGCATGTGCAAAGAATATCATATAAGTATAACTGGATTTTCTACTTTATGGGTCTCAAACTACAGGTCTACGAGCTTAGTTTCATGCAACTCCATATTTTATTTTGTTGTATTTTATTTCTTTTTTAAAATTATTTCTTTTTTGTGTAGGATTTTTTTTTTGTTTTGTAGATTTTTCTTCCGTTGTGTTTTGTTCTGTTTTTTTTTTTTGTTCTGTTTAATTATGTTTTTCTGTTTTGTTTTTGTTTTGTAGAATTTTGTTTTTCTGTTTTGTTTGTCTTATTTTGTTCTGTTTTTTGTTTTGCCATTTTTTTATTTGTTTGTTTGCTTTTAGACAAGTCATGTGGACTACTCTAAAATTAAAATTATGGTGCTTTTTCATTTTTGAAGGTTGATTGTAACGGGGCTGACGAGACGAGAGGCGTGCGGATCCATGTGCAAGGCTTTATTGTGAAACATGGTCAAAACACAGGCAGGGTCGGACAATGGCAAACAGGTATAACACAGATAAGACAGAGAGTAATCCTAGGGCAAGCGTGGGTCTTCGATCGGCGAACAATATCCAACAGGGCAAGGCAGAGCAATAATCCAGGTACACGAGCAATAATCCAAACGAGGTGCAAACAGAGTCTGAAACGGCAAGGCAAGGGTTAATCCAAACAGACGATAAATCCAGGGCAGGCTGCTGACAGACGAGACGAGATAAACCAGGCAAGGATCAGGAAACACGAGAAAACAGGCAAGGCAAGACTAGATTTGACTATGAACTAAGAACTAGAAAATAGAACTGGGAACTGGCTCCGTAGAGTAGCTATCACTAGGTGAGCGATAAGTGCGTACAATACTCGGCCCGGAAGGGCATGTGAATGGCTGTTATATAGGCAGTGTGATTGGTTACAGGTGAGCATGTGATTAGGGTGAAATGTATTGTGGGAACTGAAGTCCAGTGTGAGTGTAATAGCCTGTGTAGTGTGAAAGTCAATATGATGGACGGGTGACCTCTGGTGGAGAGTGAACAGAAGGGCAGGCACAGGATTCGTAACATAGCCGTCGCCCCCCCCCCCCGGGAGAAGGAGGACCGGGTCCACGTGGAAGTGGAGAGGTCAGGGACCGAGGCAGAACAGGGCACCAAGGCGGAGCAGACGGGACAGGAGCCCACCAGGGCGGAGCAGACGGGACAGGAGCCCACCAGGGCAGTGCAGACAGAACTGGAGCCCACCAGGACAGAGCAGACGGGACAGGAGCCCACCAGGGCGGAGCAGACAGAACTGGAGCCCACCAGGGCAGAGCAGACGGGACAGGAGCCCACCAGGGCGGAGCAGATGGGACAGAGACCCCTGACAGTAACTGAGACCTATGAAAAAACGAGACAGAAGAGACAGGCAGAGCATTCACAGCATCAAGGATCGTGGTAGGGGACACAAGAAGTTCAGGAACAGCTTCCCTGGTAACAACTGAATGGACGGACGATTTATAATCAAGCTCATTGACTGAAACTGGACTAATCAATAGTTCACAATTAGAAGCATAGACTGACACTGGGTTGGCAGAGAGTTCAGTGATTGAAGCAGGATAAACAGACTGTTCATAATGGGGTGCATTGACTGGTACTGAACTGACAGACAACTCATGAACTGATACTGGGTAGACTAACAGTTCATAATCAGATTCATTGATAAAAATTGGCACAACAGACACATTACTAGGAAGGGAACAGACAGATGACTTAACATTAGACACATTTAGAGAAACAGATCAGGCAGGTAGTTTATGAGTGGTTATATTATCATTGACAGGGCTAACGGGGCAGATATTGAGTGGTCTTTTAGTACCAGGGTTTATGACAGGCAGGATAGAAAGTTCCAAGGCAGACCCTTGAGCTATAACAGACATTTCAGTGACTGATGGGACTAATAGTTCAAAGGCAGCCTCTTCGGCTGGGTCAGGACAGGAAAATGGTTCATAATTGACCTCCATGGCTGGCTCAAGACAGGACGATAGTTCATAACCAGCCTCCTCAGCTGATTCAGGGCAGGACAACAGTTCATAATTGGCCTCCATAGCCGTGACTGGACAGGACGAGAGTTCACAGACGGACTTTATAGCCGTTACAGGGCAGGAAGAGAGTTCACAGACGGCCTTCATAGCCGTTTCAGGGCAGAACGAGAGTTCACAGACGGCCTTCCTAGCAGTTTCAGGGCAGGACGAGAGTTCACAGTCGGCCTCCTTAGCCGTGACAGGACAGGGCAAGAGCTTACAGATGGCCTCCTTGGCCGTGACAGGACAGGGCAAGAGCTTACAGACGGCCTCCTTGGCCGTGACAGACAGGGCGAAAATTCACAGGTGGATACCACTGACACCTCCAGAGGTTCTGCAGCAGATGCCGACACCTCCGGAGGTTCTACAGTGGTATCATAGGGAATTTCAACAAATGCAGAGCGTTCATCAATGGTACCTTTGACCGTGACATGACAGGTTGCGAGTGCATTACTGGGTGCCACCACCATGCAAGGAATTAAAGAGAGCACCGCCGGTTCAGGAGGTTCTGCAGCATCAGCCGCCACCTCCGGAGAAACTGCAGCGGGCGTCGTCTCAGAGAACACAGCAGCGTGCGCCATTACACCAGGAGGTTCTCCAGCGTCAGCCGCCACCTCTGGAGACATCTCAGTGGACGCCGCCACCTCAGGCAGTTCGGTGGTGGTGTACGCAGCCCAAACGCAACATAAAGCGATCCCCATCATGGGAAGCGCTTCGGACAAGGTAATTAGTTCAGGGGCAGAAGGGTTGGAATGAGTGGATTTGGGGATACCAGCTGCGCGTGCAGACAGCAGCGGTACATCCCTCACACTAGACATCTGACTGGGAAATCGAAGCACTGACCTTGAATATCTGGATGTAACAGACAGGACGTCACAAGACTCTGGATGATCAGCTGTGACGTGACGAGACTCTGGCGGACCAGCTGTGACGTGACGAGACTCTGGCAGATCAGCTGAGACGTGATGAGGCTTTGGCAGATCAGCTGAGACGTGACGAGGCTTTGGCAGATCAACTGAGACGTGACAAGGCTTTGGCAGATCAGCTGAGACGTGACGAGGCTTTGGCAGATCAGCTGAGAGGTGACGAGGCTTTGGCAGATCAGCTGAGAGGTGACGAGGCTTTGGCAGATCAGCTGAGACGTGACGAGACTCTGGTAGATCTGTTGTGACGTGCTGTGACTCTGGACGATCAGCTGAGACTTGGCTTGACTCACGAAGAGAAGCTGTGACTTGGCTTGACTCACGAAGAGAAGCTGTGACTTGGCTTGACTCATGACGATCAACGGTAGCTTGACTGGATTCATGAAGATCAACGGTGACCTGACTGGGTTCATGAAGATCAATGGTGACTTGACTGGACTCGCAATGATCATATATGACTTGATTTGGGTCTTTAAGATCGTCTGTGAATTGACTTGACTCATGACTGGCAGCAAGAGCATGACGAGGTGTTGTTGTGGCCGCCATTTTTTGAACGTGCTCTGGTTCGGCCACCATTTCAGTCATAGATGCGGTGTCGCGTGCCTCATCTGCGACACCCACAGTGAACAAAGAGCCCACAGACAGCAAAGCAAAGTCCATAAACTGCGCTAATGATGAACGCGGACCCTCTCGAAGAAGCTTTGATCTGAGCGGTTGATTAACGCCATCACAAAACAAATCAATTAAAAAACAGTCCGGCAACTCAGAGTCATTTGCTAAAATTAAATATTCCTCTATACACTCCTCAAGTGATCGAGTACCTTGCTTGAAGCGTAACAGTAGACGTGCTGTGTCCATACCTGGCCAATGTCCACATGAAAAGCTGCTGGATCCTTGAGTGGCCGAGTATTCTGTAACGGGGCTGACGAGACGAGAGGTGTGCGGATCCATGTACAAGGCTTTATTGTGAAACATGGTCAAAACACAGGCAGGGACGGACAATGGCAAACAGGTATAACACAGATTAGACAGACAGTAATCCTAGGGCAAGCGTGGGTCTTCGATCGGCGAACAATATCCAACAGGGCAAGGCAGAGCAATAATCCAGGTACACGAGCAATAATCCAAACGAGGTGCAAACAGAGTCTGAAACGGCAAGGCAAGGGTTAATCCAAACAGACGATAAATCCAGGGCAGGCTGCTGACAGACAAGACGAGATAAACCAGGCAAGGATCAGGAAAAACGAGAAAAAAGGCAAGGCAAGACTAGACTAGACTATGAACTAAGAACTAGAAACTAGAACTGGGAACTGGCTCCGTAGAGTAGCTATCACTAGGTGAGCGATAAGTGCGTACAATACTCGGCGAGGAAGGGCATGTGAATGGCTGTTATATAGGCAGTGTGATTGGTTACAGGTGAGCATGTGATTAGGGTGAAATGTATTGTGGGAACTGAAGTCTAGTGTGAGTGTAATAGCCTGTGTAGTGTGAAAGTCAATATGATGGACGGGTGACCTCTGGTGGAGAGTGAACAGAAGGGCAGGCACAGGATTCGTAACATTGGTAATGCCAGTCTAAATTAACTTTCCTTGTATGACAATTGCAGCTTGAACATTCTGCTAAATATCTAGAAATATCTCTTATTTATTTTTTTATTTAGTGTTTTGACTTTGTTTTGTTGTGTTTAGTGTTCTGTGTTTTTGTTTTGTATTGTGTTTTGTTTCATTTTGTGTTTTTCTGTTTTGCTTGTTTTGTTTTGTCATTTTTTTGTATGCATTTTGTTTTGTTCAGTTTTTTTTGTTTTGTGTTTGGCTTTTGGAAGTCATGTGGACTACTTTAAAGATAAAATTATGGTGCTAATCTAATGCCAATCTAGGTGCACTTTCACAGTACGAAAACTGCAGCATGAATATACTGCTAAATATCTCTTTATTTGTTCCACAAAAGAAAAAGTACATGTTTGAAATGACATGAGGATGAGTTTTGAGATTTTTGAGTGAATTATCCCTTTTAAAGGGGTCATCGGATGCTAAATTCACTTTTACATGTTGTTTGAACATAAATGTGTGTTGGCAGTGTGTGTATATAATAATAATCAGCTGAAGACACAGAGGATTACTTTTGTTTGTGAAGGGAATGCGCCCCGATCTACCTAAATTCATCTATGTTTGCGCAAATCATTCGTGATCCAGCTTCACTTACAGCAGAAGTGAGTATAAGGGGTTTTTTATGAATCTTTGCAATCGCCTTTCCTAACAACGTGCTAGTTATCAAGTTTCGCGGCTAAAGTAAACAGTCTCTCCGAGCACGGCTCGTCACCCCATGGAAGAGAGGGGCAGGGTGAGCAGAGCTCATTAGCATTTAAAGCAACATGCAACAGAACGGGTTGATGTCTGCAGACCTGTTTTTGGCAAGGTAAAAAAGGGTGTTGTTTTACACTACCATTGAGAAATTTTAACCAAAGTATGTTATAGACTTTTCGTTAAGACCCTAAAGAATCATATGAACTTGTGGAAAATGGGCATCAGATGAACCCTTTAAAAAAGAGTTTCTTCATGCCTGAGGGAGTTTCTGAGTATATTAACAGATGTTGTTGTTTTTACATGTGACACTGACGATTAATAATCAAAATAACTAAGCTTTGATCAAGCACATCGAACCAACAGCCTAACCTCATGACTTTATCTTTGTCCTTGTATATCTCCCTTCCTTGTCTTCTCCTGTCAGCTGACCTGAATGATGCTGCCCTCAACTCTCGTAACACCATCTGTGTTGACTTTTCGCCATTAAACTGCCACTCCATCTCAAATATAAAGGCCCAAAGGGGAGTACATTTCGGTAATAGACTCGTCTTGACCCCCATACATTCACTGCGAGCCAGGTGAGTTGCGGCTTTGGTTGTATTTCTTCAGCTGGATGCAGCACAGCATCTTCCAGATAATTTTTCATTCCTTCTCACCTTCATCATATACAGCTGACATTCGCCTGCACTCCCGCTGCCCTTGTCTGCTTTTATCATTAACTTAACAACTTGAAGGGCCCGCAGGTGCTACAACGAAACCGCAAATGTTTCTTCTTGAGTGAAAATGTCCTCTGTTTCACAAACTTCCAATCCTTGATGAAATAAACTACTGAAATGTTGACATTTATTCTACTACGAGTCATGTTTTGGAACCGATACGTACAACAGAAAACCTACAGAAAGCTATAATGTTCTGGTGGGTGAATGTGGAGGTAAACTGGTCTGTTTTAATGATTTAACCAGTGTAAATGGTCTCCCCACACACTCTCAAAACATTTAAATATTTGAAATTATAAATCCATATTTTGCAATAAACTTAAAATGTATTGTTTCTATATATACAATCAGCAGCTTAGTTTTAAATTTCTTCATCATTTTTAATTTGATTGTCATTTGCAATGGTTCATGAGATTGTAGTTCTTTGCCTCATTCAAGCTAAGACCCTTATTTTTTTGTCCAATTTTCTTTTTTTTTTCTTCTTCAAATCAAAGTTTGTACTGTTGTGATTCATTGCTCAGGTGGTTGGCTTGGTTCATGGCTTATAATGCTTTAACAAAGACTTTTAAAAAATCGCTAGGGGAAAAATGAAAGGAAAACTACTTAAATACCTAAAACAGCTGCTAGAAAAGTGGGCGGGCACTAATGTACTCTATTAGTGTGTTCCATTTGTACTCGGAAGTTGGAAATTCCGAGTTACTATAGTTAGTTATTCTGAACAGCAACAACTTTTAAGGTGACCTGTAAATGCGAAAAGAAACCCTGTTTCCATTGTAATTTTGCGAAATATTCCTTTTTCGAATAGCCTGAAAAAAACTTTTTTTTTGCAATAAATGGGAGTTTTTGCGAAATTCACGTTTCCACTGGGCATATTTTCAATTCACAATTTCAATTTGTGCAATTTGAAAGGTAATGGAAATGCAGCTACTGTTTAACTGATATGTGGACTCATCCGACTTCTGAGTTGAATGGATACAGCATATATACATAATACATAAGGTACGAACAAGCTTACATTTTTATTCAGGATGCTGCCTTAGCATGCAGGCGTGAATTAGCAGAAGGCGAACAATCGTTTCGCGCTCGGTGTGAAAGCACCGTTCGTCGGCGATTCGCCTCGCTTTTTTGCATCACACTCAGTGTGGTTCCACACTGAGCGCGAAAAAGTGAAATGAATATCGGATGCGATGACGCACTGGAATAAAACAGTAGATTACTATGGAAGCTTCCACATAGACAGTGAACATTCGCGCACCGAAAATAAGAATGTTTTTTTTCGCACTAGTCCGACGAATTTTCTCAGTTTCGCAAAGCGAAAATACGGGCCGTCCAATAAGATTTGAGCTAGGATCACGTGACCAGAGCAACTGCTGTTGCACAAAAGGGTGAAAATGTTGGCGCTGTTTCGGAAACCAGTGTAAACAAACACCGAAGAAGAGAATCCCGGATAAGAGAAGAGAGTGGATGCTGAGTTCTTGTTATCGTTGGTATTTGAGAACAGATTTCTCACATGTTCTTTATACAGAATAACATTTTTATTAATTCTCCACTGAATTATGTGATTTGTAGAGCACCGTCCGTTTTCTTCCACGTGCACGAGTGTTGAGTCAGAGCACGTTCACTCTCTAGATCTTCCGTATTAAAAAAAAAATAAGTGAAAATTTTTCTACACATGAAATGTGAAAGCAAATAGACATGATTATGACAATATATTTTCTGTATGTGTTTTGTATGCAGCTCATGGTATTTTTATAGCAATAATGGATGTTTATGACAAATATTAGCAGTGTAGCATTATTAAACATACAAAGAGTGCATGTGTCTGCTTATTGTAGAATCAAAATCAATTATAGATCACAATCGGAAGTTATTATAAGCAGTCGATGATGGTTTAAAGTGGGTATGCAAAAACATTAATAATTACATACATTTTCATGTGTAGCTTGATGCTAATTGTACTTCTAATTATATTTTAGGATGTAGCCTATTCTTGTAAGCATTATAGATAGTTTGTGTTTCTGGTGTAGAACCAAACTTTGTTTATCTTAATTTAATGCTGTATATTGAGCAGTGGACGATGTAATCCATATACGAGATACATATCTGAGGAAAAATGCATTGTTGGTCGGCACCACCTAGCGTCCAGGCGTGAATTAGCAGAAGGCGAACAATTGTTTCGCGCTCAGTGTGAAAGCAATGTTTGTCCGCGATTCGCCTCTCTTTTTCGCATCGCGCTCAGTGTGGAAAGGCCTTTAGAAGGCACCATATTTAGGTACCTCATGCGGTTTTGGACCAGAGCCATTGTGAACATTGCTTACATTTTTTCTCCATGCGGCCTCATGCTAAGAAAACTACAACTCACTTTTATAATGGCCCATTGAGAACCTTCTCTAAAAATCCATTATGTGTCACCGGTAGTGTTCCAAAGTTTTTCCTGTTTTGGATTACAAACAGAGCACTATGCATTGGATGACAGCAGAGGGGAACAGGCCAAAATTTGCTCCCAACAAAAGCCATTGAAGCATGTCTGACAAGAAAATTGGCAAAGTTTGGTTCAGCGATGTTTTGAACAAAAATAGATTTTAATACTCTCTCTATGTAAATAAGCATGATTTTACACATCCCATTGCCCAGGAACAAGACACAGACAATTCCAACAGTAATGTTGTGCACAACATTTGGTATGTGCTAATATCTGGATTGATGCATGGCTATCACTTACAAAAAGTACTTTGGTGGTATTATGATACAGTGATGAAATCAGGTGGTAATTGATACTGTATATACCATAGTGCCACAATACATTACTATATTCATGTATTATAATATTTAGAATGGTACTTGTCCAAAAACCTCAGTACTTTTTTGTAAGTGATATATGTAATGCAGCTAAAAATGAAATGACTCCAGAAGCAGTTACACTGGAATCTTTACATGACTAGGAAAAGGCTGTGCAAGCATATGTTTTTAAGCTTATATTCTTTTGCAAATTACTGCACAAACATTCATTTTACAGAGCCATACCTGTTTAACCGGTCAATCTCTCAATTAACTCCAAAATTTGAAGTAGCTCCAGCAAATGTGTAAATTTACGTCTTTGCAAAAACTGGCACAGAGGCGACTTTAAAGAGCCAGTTTACCCATAAATGAAATTCTATCATTATTTATTCACCCTCATGTCATTCCAAACCTGTTTCTTTTCAAATTTCTTCATTCTGCAGAACACAAATGACATTTTGAGAAATGTTGGTAACCAAACAGTTTTGGTGACCATTAATTACCATTGTATTATTGTATAATTTCGCAAAAGTTTGGAATGGCAAATGATGACAGAATTGTCACTTTTGGGTAAACTGATATGCAAAAATATTAAAGAAAGGACCAAACTATCCAAATACAATGTCCATATACAAAATATATTTTGAAAAATGTGACTGTTTTTTGTCCATGCAATAAAAGTAAATGGGGTCCAAAGTCGTTTTGTCATTGTATGAACAAAAAAGGGAAAACATCTTATAAAATATCTTCTTTTGTGTTCCACAGTAAGTCATACAGGTTTGGAATGACATGAGGGAGAGTAAATGATAACAAAATTGTAATTTTTAGGTGAACTATCACTTTAATGTTGCTACTTGTGGGCAGAGCCTGTCTCAAAGTATGCGAAAGGAGGGCAGGGCCCCACAGATTCACGGTTTGCCACTGATAGCAAGATAGTTTCCTTTGATTTAAATGCCGTTTTATTCTTTCCTGCAACCGGTCCTAACCTCATCCACCGCAGCGAGGGTGTTCCAGTGGCTAATGAATTGAACACAGTGATCTCGCAATGTTTTTAAACCCTCCGTGTCTATCATCACGTGCACTGGCTCATGAGTTCAGCAGAAATGGTCTGTGGTGACGACTTTTATTACTCTGGGTGATTCAGAGGCCGGACAGGTTGACGGAGAATAAACAAGGATGTTGTGAAAGCAGTTAGGCTCATTTTCACAAAAACACGGCCTGTCGCCGACATGTTAATGTTTGTTGTGGACGTCTGGAAGGGAGCATTTATAGGATTTCAGAATGTGTGAACGCCTCTGTGATTTATTTGACCTGTAAATTATAGAGTTTCTGTGCCGTCAGACAGGTTTTCGATGTCAGAAGAGAGGTATTTGAAACAGCAATTTCATACTGGGTGGTTGTGTGGAAGTATTGCATTTTTGCAGTTTGATGACGTCTGAACATAATTCAGTGTTCTCCAAAGCTGCTGCTTCATCTGTTCAATACAGCTGTGAAATCTGGGGATTTCGAATGGGATTTTAGAATAATGATTTACAGCATTTATAGCAAAACTAAGTTCATGGTTAGCATTACTCAAAGAGACTTTCATGTTCAGTTGTACATAAGTTACAGTCATACCTCAAATGCAAATTTTGATTTGCAACTTGCTATGTAAGGGCTTGTTATGGGCCTAATGGATTTTTTGGGAAGTTATTCTGTGACTTTTCCAGTCATCTGATTGAAAAAAAATATTTTATAGCAATCGCAGACATATGGAAAGATTTCTAGCCAATTAAAGTCGCGAAGAAGTGTAGTGACAAATCTGTTCTTCTGTATTGTGATATAGATCCAAGTGTAATGCATTATTGACAAAGAAAAATGACTTGGTTCTATGCATCAGTTGTTGATTGGATTTTGAGATGTGGGCGTGGCACTCAAAAGTGGAAGCAAATAAACTAAATTTGGCATGGGCGGAGCTTAAATGAAGAAAATGATTGAAGAAGTCCTGCAAACATCACCAGAGAGAAGTCTGCCATCTTTACCTGAATATAGAGTTTGATTTTGATTAAATAATTTTGAAACTTTTTTAACAATGAAACATACATGGACGAACTGTTCACAATAGGATTAATAATATTTATGTACAAAAATAGACAGGGTGAATTTTCATTTCAAGCCAACCTGAAATATTTAACAGTTGAGCATAACCATAACACTCACTCACACTCACTAGTTTAATTTGATCTAACAAAATCCAACAGGACATGTCCATGATTCATGTGAGAATTTTGTTTTATTATTTTTAATCAACAAAAATTCCTGCCACAATGTCATTTCCAGCACATCTAAAATGATGTATAGTTTAAGAATATTTTGTAATAAAAATGATGAAAATTACATTTTTGTAATAAAATTACATCATATTTCATACTTTTTGTATAATATGATAAAAAAAAAAAAATCAAATGCTGGGACATAGAGATGTTTGAAGTTGAAGAAACGCATTTATAGAGCTTAGTCAGGGCAGCACCATATTTATTTTTGGACAGAAATGAAGACAAGGCTGTGAGAAGTACAGTGTGTTCAATGGGCATTCAACAACATACCGATTATTTAGCTGACAAAATGTCCTTCCTAAAAAAAAAAATATAAATAAATGAAAAAATAAAAGGTAACACTTTACAATGTGCAATTTGTTAACATTAATGTATTAACACATATGAACAAACAATGAACAATACATATTACACTATTTATTAATCTTTGTTAATGTTACAGTAGTTAATAAAAATAGAGTTGTTCTTTGTTCATGTTAGTTCACAGTGCATTAACTAATGTTAACAAGCGCAACTCGTGATTTTAATAATGCATTAGTAAATGCTGAAATTAGCATTAAGATTAGTAAATGCTGTAGAAGTATTGCTCATTCTTAGTTCATGTTAACTAATGTAGTTAACTAATGTGAACTAATGAACCTTATTGTAAAGTGTTACCAAATAAAAACCTTTCAGTAGACAAAATGTCCATAAAACAGTTTTGGAAGTTTTAAGTTGTAAAAATGACATGATCTAGGATCTTTTACAGTGTGTGACATTGTAAAGACTGTAAGTCTATCCCTCACAGCGTCATTTTCATTCGTGTTAAATTCATTATTGCGTCTAACCTGATTAAAGTCTATATTCATCATAGAAATTTCGCTGACTTTAACTTTCCCTGATATTTCCAGGCTTCCATGACCATAGAACCCTATAATCAAAGGTGCTGTATGTATTTTTTTTGACTGTACCAAAGCATAAAAATACTATAATACATTTGCAGATATCTAGGAAACATGCTAAGTTCACATACTTGTTTCTCTGAAAAACAATGCTAAAGCCAGTTATTCTACTTTGAAAATGTGCATTCCGTGTCGGAATGTCTGTTTTTGTTTTGGTCTGTGTGACTCCGCCCACTGCCAGTTTACCCAATAGTATTTTGACACCCCAGGTTGCCAGTTGGTGGAAAACACAGCATATTGCAGCCATGGGAGCCAGCAAACAAACTGGATCAAAGATGACATATTAAAATGCAGATAAAATAATTCATCAGCTCACATTGTGTAAAGCTCGTTGCCTTCTGTTGTCAATTGCGACTGTTCCTGTTGTGTGTCAATCTGGCAACCCACATGAGAGTTGAATCTGAGGAGGAGGGGACGGGAGAAACAACTCTCTCTCATATTTTGAACTTGGACTGCAGTACTCATTTAAACCACTAGCTGTCAATATTACATAGTGCACTTTTAATTTCAGTAGTCAACTGATGCAGCTTTATTTGTGTTTGCTCTACCCCAAAGAGAAATAAAACAGTGTTTTTATAAAGAAAGTTCGGTCAGGTGCAGCCCGACCCAGACGAACCCAAACTGACCCTGATCCTGTTCCATCACAGACGGTCTTGTCCAAGACTCCCCTAGTGGTTTACTGGCTGTCTTTTCACTGCAAGAATGCTCCGCTTGCTCTGGATTGTGTGGAAACTTCTTTCTAGACATCAAGGGAGGTGCGGTGTTTGGTTTGATAAAAGACTGTTGCTCTGTTTAAACTCCTTCTGAGATGAATCACTTCGCAGAGAGGAGGAGAAGAATAGGTTTGCTCATCATGTTTTGTGTTCAGGAGAGTTGGGGTGTCGTTTTGCATTCGAGATGGAATTATTTTTAAGGCTTTGCTAGCATAAATTGTCCACCCACAACATTGCTCGTCTTGGAGGAGCATTTTGGAACCTGAATAAGTGAACAAAAAAAATAACAAACTAATCCGTCTGCCATGAGAATGTGATTATTCACGGTCTTTGGCATTGCATGGAGTCCAAATTTTGTTCCTCAAAAAGAAAATCAAATAACAAACTTAAATGTTACTTAAAAAGTAAATGTGTTTGCGTAGTGAAGTAGTATTATTTCTATAATATACATAATATATAAGTAGTACTTATTAATGGTTTGATTTACCTTTTTACTTTTTTTATTTACTAGTTTTAACGTTTTATTTATTACTTTTAATTTTTTTTAGCAATTGTAGCACTTAGATTACATTTTTTATTTTAGTTTTATTATTTTATTGTTTATCATATAATATTTTATTTTATATTTTTAACAATGATAACACACACATTTTATGTATGCATGTATATGAGTTTGTGTATAATATTTATAAGTGTGTGTGTGTGTGTGTGTGTTGTAGATAATAATATACATAATATGGTGGGTATATATATATATATATATATATATATATATATATATATATATATATACATACATATATATATATATATATATATATATATATATATATATATATATATATATATATATAAAGTTAATTATATATAATTAGTATTAATGTTTTTAATACTTTTATTGTGATTTTATTTTATTTTTAGTATTTCTATGTAGCTTTATTTTTATTTCAGCTTTATTTGTTTTGTTTTAGTTTTTCTTGTAATATTTAATTTTCTATACTATTTAATATTTTATAGTAACTCATAACTGATTTCTTCACACTTCAATTATTTTACAAGACTTGGAATATAGCACAAAAATCTATGAAAAAATAATGTATAAACATAAATGTTTTAAATGTAAATACTATCAAACCTTGCATTTGATTTATTTTCTCAAATCAAGAACTGATGCTGTCATGTTTGTTCAGTAGTCCACGGTATGATTTTTAGAGCCGCCAATCATTGCTATGACATCATAAGCTTATAGCGTGAGTCGTGTGTAAGAGGGTGATGACAGGCACATCCTTTCAAACTGAAATTACCCCCTGAATATGTTCCACATGATTTATCCTCTGCTGGGACATAAACCAGAGGCTGACCGTGATAGCAAACACCACAAAACGAATACTAGCCTTTGGAGAATTGCAGACTTGGGCTATTTAGGGAAACCTGCATGAAAGCTTGTCTTTGTTACATTAAGCCTAAATGAGTTTTTCACATTCACAAAACGAGACCTGTTTTACATCTTTTGCTCACTTTGTCATGCAATGCTACAATTTCAGCCTACTTTGTCATTCTCTTTTGCTTCGGCAGTGTAATTTTAAGCTGTTTTAAAAACATTATGCTGTTAATTGTGAAATATATACTGGATTAAAATAAAAAGTGGTGGATTGCAGAATTGCAAAGGGGTGACACATTTGGCATCACATAGCAAGTCACATGAAGACATTAGCATGCTAGCCTGAGTGTGCTATAGAGGCATTAGGTTAGCTCCTATGGTTAGCTCAGAAAAAGTGCAAGATATAAACTGAGAGAAGTAAAAAAAAAAAAAAAAAGATAACACTTCATTTTAAGGTGTCCTTGTTGCACGTTACATTACTGTTATAATAACAATTAATTAAGCATAATTACATGCAAGTAACCCTAAGTCAAACCCTGTTCTTAACCCTAACCATATAGTAAGTACATGTAGTTAATTAATATTACTCGATATTTAAATGTATAATTACACTGTAACAAAGGACACCTTAAAATAAATTGTGACAAAAAAAAAACAAAAAAACTTTAAATACCATATAGGGTATATATGGTATATATATGTTTTTTTTTTTTTTTTTTTTTAAATTGTTGTGGGTTCCATATACTAATACTATAATTAATCATTATAATGATGTTTGAGGACCAAACTGACCCAGTTTTAATACAATTACTCAAAAATCACACTATGCAAAACTGTAAATGGTAACCGCAAATAGCAAGCAGATCAAAACAGTTACAACAAAATAACGATTCTACAAAAAAAAAAAAAAAAAAAAATTAATAATAATAAAACAGTAAATATGAAAACATATGATGAAAACTTACGAAAACAAATATTTTCAACATTTTCTAAATGTATTTAACATTTTTATTATCACAAACTATGAGTGTAGTTTACAGTAATTACAACTTTTCAAATGTCATTTTATGTTTATGGAAATCAATCTTTACTATCCCTAATTAGCCGCCTTATTTTGCATTTTAGACTCTTTTTGACCACAAAGTATGTGCTTTCTGCAAGTGTAATTGTGTAAATGTAAGTGTTTAGGTATTTTTAGGCTATATCATTCATTCATATCGGAGTTGTGACGGCTGTTTTATTAACGTTTAATATGTACAAAACAGTCCTGCACCCTTTTATACCTTGTTATATTGCAAACAGTATTACTTTAATTTAACATGTATAGTTAGTATGTGACTACCTTGAAACCGATACCAATATTTTATTTATTTATTTATTTATTGATAATTGATTAGCGCTGTTCTCGTTCTTCTTCATGACTAAAGTAAAGGTGCACAGTGTTGCCAACTAATTTTCAGGAGAAGTTACTAAAGGAAGGTGGATTTTTTGCTAAAAGTTGCTAAATGACGTTGTGATGTAATTGCGCAATGACGTCATCATGAAATTATGATGCAAAATTGTGCATCAAATCTTGTGCATCAAATCTTAACATTTTATGTCAATTTTAGATTTGTTTGTAAAATCATATAAATGCATAATATAATAATAAAATATAAGTAACTGTATTTTTAATACAACATTGAATTATTGAACACTTTTGAACACATTTTTGAACAATTACAATTTAAGCTTTTTTTATTATTATTATTAGCTATAAAGTAAAACTACACATTCTGAACAATTATAGTTTTAAGCAGTGTATTAGGAGTTAGTATGCTACACTCTAAGAAAAGCCTGTAAAAATAGTCTGCTATGTAGATTTTTCACAGGTTTTTTTTTTACCTGCATTTTAGATTATGCATTGTATTTTGTGTTTTCAGGTTACAGGGTTACAATGGATAATGGATAATGTCCTGGAAAATTACTAGTACCTTTACCATTTTTCTAGATATTTTTCTTACAGTGTATTAACTTATCAGCAGACTTTGATATCATACACCGATCAGGTCTGCGTAGCACCGCTTCAAGCTGAACACACCTAATTATTATTGAACAATTGCAAATAGCAGCTAACTTAATTCTTGTGATGTGTGTACTGCTAGGCATCTTTGGTTTCCTCTTTTTGTGTAATTTAGATTAAAAAAAAAATAAAAAAAATCTTGTGATTTTTGATCATTTGAGTGACTTATCAAAAGTTGCTAAAAGTTGCCAAATAAATTTTAAAAATAGCTAAATTTGTTGCTAGGTGCTTTTGGAAGAAAAAGTTGCTAGGGTAGTCTGAAAAGTTGCTAAATCTAGAAACAAAATTGCTAAATTGGCAACACTGAAGGTGTGTGACCAACAATCAATGTTGCTCGCAGCGCCATCTGTTGGTGAAAATAATCACTACACGATTCCAGTTGGCTGTTTTGGTCAGACTTTTACAGTGTATTTGCATGTTGTTTTGGACGTACTGTAAAACGGGGACATTTCAAGAGACTCAAGAGCTCCAGCCGAGGACAGAAAATGGAAAATGAAGACGTCCTTAAGTGAGGATGCTAATGCTAATGCAGCAATATTTTTTTTAAGTGCTCCCTCTGTTAAAGGGATCATCGGATGCAAAATTCACGTTACAAGTTGTTTGAACATAAATGTGTGTTGAAAGTGTGTTTACACATCCATCCTATAATGATATAAATACACCCAGTGTTTTTTTTTTTTTAAATCCCTATTTTAAAATCCCCTTTCTCAAATCAGGCTGTTCTGAAATTCCTGTCAGAATGACATGATAGTTGATTGACACGGCCGTTTTACCCATAGACATATATAGACGCCCTATTCGACCGCTCCAGGCACGTAGATGCGGCCGCCATCTTGGAGCGGTCCACTTGACGTCATTCACCATACTGTAGGTTCGCACAGAGCCATTGGGTTCGCAGGCTGTGCAGGATTGTGGCATCTTTCGAATATTCAGTGATTACTATGGTGAATGACGTCAAGTTGACCGCTACAATATGGCAGACGGCTTACGTATAGCGGCCCATAGAAACAGTTGCTAATGAGGCATCTACGTATATATATCTATGGTTTTACCTTAGACCCGCCCTGAGTGAGTTGAGAGCTGTCTGCCATTATGTCGACTCCAGTGCAGGGGAAGACAAGAACGTCTCCGATTAAGCGATTGAGGTGTTTTGTTGTTGGATGTAATAATGAATATAGCAGTCGTCATTTACTCCCGACATCTGAGCTGCTGAAGACGCAGAGGATTAACGTTACTTTCGTTTTGAAGGGAATGCGCCAATCCCGATCTACCTAAATGCTTCTATGTTTGTGCGAATCATTTGTGATCCAGCTTCATCTACAGAGGAAGTGAGTATAAGGGTTTTTTATGAATCTTTGCAAATCGCCTTTCCTAATAATGTGCTAGTTAGCCAGTTTCACAGCTAAAGTAAACAGTACTGCTCGTCACCCCACGGAAGAGAGGGGCGGGGTCAGCAGAGCTCATTAGCATTTAAAGCAACATGGCCTAAAAACGGCTTGCTGAAAATAGAGCTGATTTTGAAAAGGTGTTTTTTACACTACCATTGAGAAATTTTTACCAAAGTATGTTATAGACTTTTCATTAAGACCATAAAGAATCATATCAACAGGCATCCGATGACCCCTTTAAAAGCTAACTGGACCACGCTAACTAACCAAACCTTGATCATTTGTTGAACACAGACAAAACAAAGTGTTTCTTTCCATTTTCATGTAGTCTGTCCTAGCACGAAAAAAAAACAACAAAGCAGTGAAATAGTGGGAAAAGACTGTATAGCGGAAAAAACTGTTTAGAGTAATAGTGTGTTGTTGCTAGCAGCTGTTCTTCTGCTAAGCTTAGCTGAAGAAGAAGCTGTCTGTTTACTTCTCCAAGTCTTGAACGAGTGACTCTCACAGTCGATTTGAAAAGATTCAAATACCTTGCAGACTTGGAAAGTCCACTGCTGTCTCAGACATATGGCTCAATATTTCAGAAAAGCCAGTTGAGTGTGTCATGATGTTTTTATCTGAGCCTGTTTTATGGACTTTCTTCAGGTGCTGTGTTTGTGCTGAGAAAGCAAGAATTGCGAGAATTAGAACTAGGAAATGACCTCAAATATTTCCACAGCTGCACTGTATCCAAAGTAAGGCCTGCAGCGTAACTACAACAGCAGACTCACATTGTGCTTTCACACCGACAGCCTTTCAACAGAAATGAGACTCTATACAGAAAACAACATGAGTTTTTGGGTTACCACATTGAGTAATTCTTTTCATAATGCAGATAAAATGTAAAATAGTGGGAGTGAGCCGTTGAAAATTATTACAATCTTAATGCCTATCCCAATACTTTATTAATAAAATATAGATAATTTACACTGTACATTGTTTTAAACAGGTTTCCTGAACACTATTCCTTTATGTATTTGTTTAAACTTGGATTTTTTACTCTGATCCCAAAACCTTTGAGCTGAAAGGGACTGTGTTTGGGAAATATGACTAATATGTGCCTCTATGCAGGGTCAGGAATCGGTTTTCATTTATAAAATGTACTTACAAGCGAACTGAATGTGTCTGTACAGTAGTTCAGCCAAATTGTAAAGATGCATTATTGTTGGTTGACAGCATGGGGCTCTGTAAATGGATTATTCCTCAATTAGGATTATTTTATGTATATATTTTTTTTCTTTTTAAATTCTTTTAAATGACAAATTATAATATTTTGTTGATTATATGTGATTATACCTACCTGTACTTTTATTAAGAGTGTTGTAATGTGAGCTTCTCCCTTTTTCAGATTCTCTCTCTCTCTCTCTCTCTCTCTATATATACATACATATATATTTCAAATGTTTTAATATTGTACACACACACACACACACACACACGTTATAAAGAATCATAGAAATAATAAAGAGTCATTATTTCTATTCTTTCATCATAGCTTTATTAGATGTTATTATGAAACCAGATTTTATTGAAGAATGCTTGAAATCCACTTGATAGTAGATCAAGGACATGATCAGATCTATCTTCCAGCTCATGTGATAACTGAAACAGATGAAACAGTTTATTTTCAAGTTCAAGTCCTCAAGTAATCAAAAGTGTACAAATGAAGAATCACCAATAAAAAGACAGAAAGGAAATGAGTGAGTGAGACTGGAATGAAAACACAGGCAGAGGCTCCTAGCTGGTCCTCCAAGACTCTAATAAACAGCCTTTGCCTGAACACCTGCATAGACGATTCCTTAGGAACTGTTCCTTCATTTTACAGTTTTGATATGTAATATCTACTCTTTTTTTCATATTTTAAATGTACCATTGCAGGTGAACATCTGTTCAGATCCAACTGGGACAATCAGAAATATGAAAACAGTTTGCATTATTAGTAGACTACACAACTACCCATAGCTTTTGAGAGTCAAATGAGATGTATGGTAAAAACATGATATCATTCTAATTCTACAAGGAATCATTTTTACCCACCACTAAAAATCAACATTCTGTGCAGCAACATTCTGTCCAACAATTTCCGACATGGTTTTCTCTCTATAATTTTTTTTTTTTCTGTTCAACTTTTCTCATTTACTCAAATGATTAGTTCAAAACACTAGATTCCTTCATGAAAAAAGCAACACTGCTTGCATGGAGATGAGTAATTGGAAAATATTATCGTTACAGACAAAACAGACAAATTAACAGACGTGTCTAAAATATGTCATCAACATTCTGTGCGGGAAAGAGTTTATATACAAATTGCAGAGATACATAGCTATCGTATCTTGAATTTCAACAATTTCTGACATGGTTTTCTATGTATAGTTTTTTCTGTTAAACTTTTTTCATGTTTTGTCGTATTGCCAGCGCTCTCTATGAATTTTGAGAATGTGAACTACCCTTACTGTATGTCAGTATAAAATGGTTCCACCACATAAGAATGATTCATGACTTGTTCATTTGAGTATTAATGGAAGCACTGTGCAAGACTGCGTCGTTTACGCCACTGTGAATCCAAACAACACGATTGGTGTTTGGCTGTGTATGGCGGTGTGCGGCAACACAGAATAATATCCCGCCATACAAGGCAACATTCCAAAACACAATAGCATAAAGCCGCTTAAAAGGAATGTTGTTGCTTGTAAATCTGGCACTATGTTTTGCCAACAGGAAGATTTTTGCCATGCTTTCAAAAACACATGGTTTGGTGTTTGACAGTGTTCTGTCTCAGGAATGGAGGAGAAAAAACGACCAGAATGAACAGCAGTCTAACTCTTGCAATGATAAATAAATAAGCTTAATTTTAGTCAAATATTTTTGAGTTGTTTTTGAACAAATGTCAAGATTTCTTGCCGCACATATTGTCCCTGACCTCTTAAAAAGTTAGCTTTTTCCGTTGTGTGGCAGAAATAGTCTAGACGCCCTCATAGCAGTCTGTTGACACTGTCCACTAGTGTGAGTCTCCGGATTCAACCGCCAGTCTCACAGATTAAAGTCATTTCATCGCACAGCAGGAAACAGAACATTAATATCAGCATAATCTCTGGAGCTCTGATCATTCAAGACCTGTATTAACGTGCACGCACATATAGGTAAGAACTATAGTGTTTAGATTAGTACATAGGGATGTGGGCATTTTGTAATGACGCTTTGTTAGGGTACATCTTTAGCTACACCAGTAGGTGACGACAAAGGACTGTCTTTATGAGTGAGTTTATATAGTATTCAAAAAACAATAGGCTAAAAGTACCCGGATGACCTACTAATTCCTCCCAGATTCTTAAGTGCGCAGTCAATGGGCAGTTTACTATCCCATGAGGCCACAGGAGACGATTTATGAATGGCAGTGAATTGACGCAACTCACACGTGGTAAGTCACATGATAGTAACAATATGGTGGATGAAGTATGTCCGGATTTCATTCATACTACTCATATTCAAACTCAGGGTTGGGAAGGTTACTTTTAAAACGTATTTCACTACAGACTTAAAAAGTCTTTTGTAATATATTTTGTTACATTACACAAGTTTTGTAACTTATATAATACGGTGTGTAACACAAAAGGTCCTCTAGAGAAAAATGACATCCACCAAAACAGCACTTGGTTTTCCTCTGCATATATATATATATATATATATTTATTTAACAACATCAGTTTTTCAGAATTTCACACAAAAATGAATTTGCACTTACTCATATTTTGTATTTTAAATTTGTAGTTACAAGCATTCCATTAATCCCCAACTTTGTTTATACTATATGGAAGTTAAAAGTTATGTAAGTTAAAATTCAAATATAGTACTTAGACAGTACTTGATTTTGGATGCACCGACTAATTCATTCAGAGCGTAAGAGTGAGTCGTTGAATCATTTACTCAAACGATTTGTTCAAAACACCAGATTCATTCAAAACAACACTACTTGTGTTGAGGTGAGTAAGTGGAAAAATATTATCATTACTTATGGAGCAAAAATAGACAGGAGACAATCTTTTTTCTAAAAAGTTCTACATTCAACTGAATGTTGCATAGAATTGAACGGTTACTGGTAGCCATTGACTTCCATAGTATGGGAAAAAAATACAATGAAAGTCAATGGCTTCCAGCAGCAACTTTGATTTCTAACATTCTTCAAAATATCTTCTTTTGTGTTCAACAGAATGAAATTTATACAGGATTGGAACAACTTGTAGGTAAGTAAATGATGACGGAATTTGCATTTTGTAGCTTCTAACCTGACTAAGGTACAGTATAATGCAGGTTTCAGTCAGTTTTTTTTTTAATATTATAAATACTTTTGTAAATATTTTAGTCTGTTATTTTGTAAATTATGGTAGTAAGCAAACTGACGCAAGTCAGAATAAATTAAATGTCAATAACAGTCCTTGTTTGTCAAGTTATTTAAATTTATTTAACATTTATTTATTTGAATAATTAAATGTAGGCTACTGTGGGTAAGTGTTATAACGGAACCTAACAGCTACTGCATCAATGCCCTGGGTGGAGGCTTACGTGCTCGCTTTTCTCTCTCCCTTTCTTTCTTTTCCTTCTGCCCACCTCCTTTGAGGAGTTGCCTTGCTCCTCCTACCTGCCCATAAAAGTGGAAACCATGCTGCCTGAAGCCTTTAACTACATTTCTCCTTCTGTCTTCTGGATCTTCTTCCCTCACTTCTCACTCAGAGAGAGATAAACTGAAGACAGAGACAGAGAGAGGCCAGGAGAGAGAGAGGTGAGTGCTGTACATATATAATGCATGCTGCAGGAGGAAAAAAGAAATAAAATGATGAGGGACTTGAAATATTGCTTTAAGTATTGATATTGATCTGAATAGGAATGTACATGCAAAGGAACATCATGTGAGTTCATGATAGACGTTTCTTGTCTGATCATGTTCCTTGATGAAGCAGCCTGTTTCTTTCTTTCTTTTTATTTATTTCTTAATTTTTTTGCCTATATTATGGAGTAGGCGTACGTTGTTTCAGGGTTCCCATTATTTGAAAACACATGTAAATATTAAGGAATTTTTAAAATGTAATTTCCAGGCCTGAAAAAAAAAAAAATATGGTATTTAATAAAATATTAAAAATGATGGTAATTCTATTGTGACCCCATTGATGCTCCTCAAATGTTTTAGAGATAATTTCAATATAGGTTGTAGTACTTTCAAATTATTATTATTATTATTATTATTATTATTATTATTATTGCATATTCCAATTCCAGCACCAGTTCCTTAATGATTTCATTACTGATTCTTTTAATATTTGAACAATAACTGGTCCTAACTGTATATTAAATAAGTATACTAAACAAAAGCAAATTGTGATTTCCAGGCCTGAAAAAAGTTTAAAGTGTAGGTATTTAATAAAATATGATGAATTATGGACACTTCACTTCACTTTATCAGCATGTGTTCTTTGTGAATACATTACATTATTTTTCCAGTCACAAAAAAGTTTGGTAAAATTAATGGAAATTCAAAAGGGTGTGAAACCAGATAATTAATTGTTATAGTTATTTTAAAAAAATTTTATTTAAAATTAATAGTTAATTTAAATTTATATATATATATATATATATATATATATATATATATATATATATATATATAAATTATATTATATATATCTATATCTATATCTATATATATATATATATATATATATATATATATATATATATAATTCTCATTTATTTTAATATGCAATGATAACAAACTCAAGTGGCTGTCCAATCCTTTAAATGTGCTGATTCATATCCTGCTGCTTACCACACCTGCTGCTGGTGTGCAAGAGTCTTTATCCAGCTCTTTATCCAGCTCGCTTTGTATATTTCTACAGCCACATTCACTTTAGTTTCACTTTGATTTTCCTGGCACTGGGCATCGCTGTGAGCCAGAGGGTGGCTGTGCGTGATTTTCCCAGCTTCCTACACCGTTCAGGGCTGGATATTTTGTCTCCAGGGTTCAGATCCATTCATGTGGGCACCAGCTCTGGACACTGAGTCAAAACTGTGGTGCTTGGCATACTCTCTTCTTTCTTTTCCCCCCTTGATCCATTTCTCTAGTCCAGATGGACTGAAAAAAATGCATGTCTTTCCACTTTGGGCCTGACATTGATAACTAAACTGATTACATTTTCAATGCAATTTGACCAGAGACATTTTGGTGATGTTTTGGTATCAGAAGGGGTTATGTTTGTAATAACGATTATTATTATTAATAATAATTATTACAGCACTGTATTGATATTCTTCAAACTCTTCTCTGGAGGTAATTTCAACATTAAGTTCTCTTAACATCCTCCCCCCCCCCATGAATGCAGCTATTGTCCTGACCTCTATCTGAAGGTCAAACGCTGTGTACTGTACAAATCTCCTCATCGTAGACTATAGAATTACAGGTCTTCCCTGGCAGTACAGTTTCTCATGTCAAATCAGCATCGTACTGAAACGAGAACACCAAAATGTGGCGGATCAACGAACCTCTGTTTAAAGAGAGGTTTGGCTCGCCACTTAGATTCGGTTTCGAAGACGCCAGATATCTGAAAGGCTGACAAGACTAAGGGCTGATCAAAAATTTATGCATCTATTACTTGGAATTTCTCTGGAAAAGCCCAGAGCTCTATCACAGAATCAACGTATAGGGACGGTGTGAAGGCTGAAAGCCACTCGCTTCTGAGCACGTCCAGAACTAGAGGATGTGGGCTTGGAATCTGACGCATACGCTCACAAGCGCACCTCGGGTCATGGCCTGTGTTTTCAGTCATATAAATCACCAGGATCGGTGTCCAGCTGGAACAATCAGAGCCAACTGAGGCCATCTATTACTGCTGATAAACTATTCAGACAATAATTAGAAATTGAGAAATTGACTGGACATGAAGGACTGCAGAGATTTCATTGGTGCATATTTGACACCGAAATGGAGTGCAGTAACCCATTGCCTGGATTTGGTGCCCTTTGAGAGCAAACTAATATTTTATTTTGATTTTGTTTAATTTATGTTTTAACCAAAATTACAACAAAAACATCTGTAAAAAATATGTACAGTATGTGAAGCAAAATTAAATTATACCAGTTTTGCTTTTATATTCTTTTACTGTGTTTTTTATTTTTATATTTTCTGAGAAAATTTAGAAAAAAGAAAGGTTACTTGAAACAAATGCTAACTGAAATAATATCATTATACATATATATAATTTTATTTGGAAATGTTATTTGTTAAGTGTTTTCAGTCTGACTTCTCTTAAATGTGCCGAGACAAATCCTTACCCTGTTCATCGCTGAACTGGCAAGCAATTCCAGCTGCAGTGTTGAACCATTTCCCCATTGAGATTCTCCTCATTATCCTGTCTTCTTGTGCATTTGTCTTATAGACAACCAGCCTTTTTGTGGGACTTAAATGTGTCATATTAAAGCTGCAGTATACTAGAAATCAGATTTGGAATGAGAAACTTCTCTTGCTGTGGCAGCTATTGGCCTTCATCAGGACAATCTGCTGTCACAGGGTTTCAGTCAACTAAGAGCGGCCCGCCATCTTGCAGTTTCAATGAAAATTAGAGGAGTGCTGCCAGTTAAATAGGGCTTGTCATATAATTAAAGCCACAGCCATATCACCCTGCAGCCCAAGACTGGTTGCCCACTGAAGCTAAGCAGGGTTGAGCCTGGTCAGTACCTGGATGGGAGACCTCCTGGGAAAACTAGGTTGCTGGTGGAAGAGGTGTTAGTGAGGCCAGCAGGGGGTGCTCACCCTGTGGTCTGTGTGGGTCCTAGCACCCCAGTATAGTGACTGGGGCGCTAGTACCCACACAACAATGTAAAATGCTTTGAGTGCCTAGAAAAGCACTATATAAATGCAATGAATTATTATTATTAAAGAAATTAGCAACAGGTGACAGAATAACACCAATAACCAATAATATTGGTATCTAGGTATCTGTAAGTTCTTTTTCAAATATCTCATTTAAGTTTCTTATACTGTTCTTCAGAATACAATTAATTTATGAAATATGCGTAAAAAAAAACTGCCCTATATATATATAATAAAATGCCAATAAATAAATAAATAAATAAAATGAATAGTAACTATATAGACATTAAAAAGCTAAAATGAAAATGGAATATATAAAAACAAAAACCTATTAACCATATTATTAATAAAACCATGTTAATAAAACCTATAGTAGTGTATTATTGATACCCAAACATCATTGATATACAGTAGATATATCTTATATTTTACTTATTTATTTTTTTATTATAGTGTTTTATTTATCACAATGCACACAATAATCTTAAAGATACTACCTGAGTCTGTCTTGTATGAAAAGAGGTTTTAGTACCAAGTGGCCGAGATGGAAACAATGATTTTCTTGAAAGGTCAGCCACAACCTTTCCAAATGAAATGATAAAAAAAAAAGTTTAAAAATTTAAGTATTTTTTCCTGACCTTTTCAGGCATAAATGACACCTATTCCATTTTTATACAGCAGACAGAAAGGCTTTCTGCTACCTCATCATGGTTTATATACTGCCCAAAATCTCTTATTCCCCATAGACAAAAACATATGGTTACATGAAAAACTTCCCTTCGACCTGAGAGAGAAAAGCGAGTGTGTGAGTTACTGAGTGAGTGAGAGAATGTGTTTTACAGCAGTTCTGGCTCACGGTGTGTTCTGTCAGCTGATTCTGCATTCCACCGTCCTGTGGAATAACTGCAACTCAACCTCAGTGTATTTCAGCAATATCATACCAGCAAGAACGCCACCACACTGAATTCCAAAACATTTACATTTGTGCATTTACCAGATGCTTTTATCCAAAGCAACTTATACAATTTGACAAAGAACCAACAATATTCATTACATACAAGGCCAGGTTTATTTGACAGCTAGATTAGGAAGCAAGCTAAAGGGGAGAAATGCAGAGTGTTTTTTTGGTGGTAAATTGCTTCCAGAAGAGGTGTGTCTTGAGCTGCTTTTTGAAAGATGGTCTCAGCACTTCAGGTGGAGATTGACAGCTCATTTCCTCAGAGAGGAAAAGGGAGGGTGAAGGTTCTGGAAAGGGCTTTTCACAGCGATGCACCATTTTTTGTGCCATTAAGGATCCGTTCAATGAATAGTTCTTAAAAGAACCATTTTAATGTCTAAATAACATTTTTATAAACATTTTAATCTAAAGAATCTTGTTCCACTATATAGAAACTTTTGTGCATTTGAAAGGTTCCATAGATGTTAAAGGTTCTTGGAATCTGTGTGTGAAAATTGTACTTACATCTGTTTCATGGGAGAAATGTCTTGAAACTTTCTCTCACTCTTCCCGTTTCCAGAGAAAGCATGACCTGTAGTAATTGGTAGGGTGGGAACACAGAGCGGTGTGTGTGGGTGGGTGAGTGTGTGTCTTTTGGCATCTTATGCTGTTTACTGTCGGCACGTCATTATCACCGTCATGCTGACTGTAAAGAACCGTAAAGTTCTTCAAATTCAGTAGCCAAATCTGAAACAGCAGCTCCAAAATACTGCATCATGAATCCATTTGTCAGCGTTATGGAAAGCAACACCCTAAGCTGACCCTTTCTTATTTTTTTAACCATTTATTAATTTTACAGACACTTTTATCGAAAGTAATTTACATTGCATTCAGGGTATACATATTATCAGTTCATGCATTGCCTGGGAATCGAACCCATGACCTTTGTTTAGCTTCTGCAATGATCTACAGTTTGAACTACAGGAATGCATCTGTACGAAATTATCAGTACTGCTTAAAAAAGGAGCCTCTTTTGTGTCCGTTCCATCTCATTGGGTTTCACTTGGCACGTTGCAGATGCTTTTTATCCAAAGTGTCTTCTGGTAATTTAATTTCATTGACTATCACCCATGAGCAACCTGGGGAAAAAGTGCAGGGTTCCCTTTTGGCATGATTTTACATGACTTTTCCATGGCCTTTCTATTCATTTGTAATTTACTGGATCGTTTTAAAGTGATTTCCAATTGTATGTCAGTTTAAACTTATTTATACTTTTCTCTCCAAAAATATGACAACCATCTTGATATTGAAATGGGCCTTAATGGACAGTTCAACTTTTTTATCCTCCAGTTATTAGCTAGGAACATTTACTGCCCAGTGAGTCATACCGGCAGTTGCAAACAATGAATTTGATCATGCTGGCTTGCTTTTGGGTTTGACACTCTTCACATTTTACAATAAGCAATATTTGGCTGATTCAATATTTTAGAGCATGGCAAGTAGATTAATGTTATGTTCACTAGACACGTTCACGATATACAAAGTTTTATTGATTAACTTATTAATTTACCAGACATGATATGTTTTCATATATTTATGTTTACAGTTTTTATTTATTTATTTATTTATTTAAACATGGGAATCCTGAAAGTGTCTCAATGCAAAAAGTACTGGGTTCAGATCCCGGACGAACCCCCGATTTGTGTTTAATTTTTGGACACAAATAATTTAAGTTACACTTAAAATGTTTAAATTTCATGACAAATCTAACTAAATTGCATTTGGAAACAAATTAGGCAAATGATGCTTTATTTAAAAAAAAAAACAATAATTATAATTATTATAATTAATGCTTTTTTTAAAAAAAATAAATAAATAGACACTACTGGCAAAAATCATAAAAGGCTCCAAAATAATGTAGGGCTGAGCATGTAACCTTATCATGCCAACATTGATTATATGGTTGACACCCCGTATGCTCTTCTTTATTTGTTTATTGTGAATTGAAGTGAAACATCTGGAAGCAGTCAGAAAAGCAGGAATGGAAATTTGATTATATTAGAATCGGGGCAGGGCGATAACAGAGCTGTGGCATGAAACCAAGCAGACAAACGCTGCGGTTATATATTCTGGCCAAAAGAGCAGAGGAAAACATTGGTTCCTGCTCTCTGCAGTGAATGTGTAGGGTTGCTGTTGTGCTGGTTGCTTGTCCTTATGGTTTTGACCCTCGCCTGTCAACTTATTTCTCGTTTGACCTTTGGCTTCAGCGCCAAAATGTATACTATGTTTTTTTTTTTTTTTGTGGCATGCTTGAACATCCAAATGTAGGCTGGAGGGAACAACGTGAGAAGCTTGTTTCAGCCTTGTGAATCTGATAAATAAGCACGGAAATTCAACCAGGCCAGGTTGTGAGTTGTTGGGTTCAGAATGAACGGAAGCTTTTAGCAGCCATGTTTTTTTTTTTTTTTTTTTCCCCATGTCCTCTCCTGAACTGCTTCACTTGAGATTGTTTTGGCATCTCCTTGGTGATTTATTCTGGGTGTGTACCATGAATGCAAATAAGAGCTATTGATTATGGTATTCTGTATCACTTAATATTTTTCAGACATGGCCAGCAGTAATTGAGAAATGTTCCAATGGAATGAGGCTCTTTTGATGCCCACAACATTTTTGGATATAGAACATTGGATGGACGTTCACTTTGGCTTGCCAGTCTAGTTGAACACAGAGAAAGAGTTGTTTTTCCAAAGTGAGAGTTCTAGACTGAACATAGTCAGCACTAAGAATGACACAAGATCCTCTGAAAACAAATCACTGGGTGGAGTCATAAATTAGGGAGGCCTGAGGAATGAAATTAATTTCTGAGGAATGAAATGTTTGGTTTGTGTTCAGTGCCCAATAAATGAGGGAACTAATGAATGAATGAATGTCAAAGGATGTGATGTAGTCCAAGAATGTACCTTAAAATAACTATTGAATAAATAAATTATTTATCATTTAAAAAAATAAAAATGTAAATAATCACTAATGACAAATACTTATATATATATAGAACTGTTTAAAATGTAACAATAAATAATACATTAATAAATGCATTTTGCAAGGCCAGTTGCTTGCTTAATCCATTTTCCAAAAAAAAAAGCTAATTATTTGTCTTTATTCATTATTATTTATTAATTAATTAAAAAATTAAAATAAATACAATTAAAAAAAACAAAACAAACAAACAAACAAAAAGTTAAAAATTGCTTCTGTTTTTTTTTTTTTTTTTTCTGTGAATGGTCATTCATGATAATGTATATTTTTCTAATTCATTATTATTATTATTATTATTGTTATTATTATTTAAATGCATACATTAATACCTTAAAAAAGGCCTACGCTCTCCCTTAGATGAACTGAATACAGAATAAGGTTTGAACAGATGATACTGGAGTAGGTTTAGAGATGTGAAAAAGGTGGAAGGTATCTTTGTAGTCACAGTCAGCCTAGCTGGCAGCATCCCAAGAAAAATGGTTTATGTGTTACTTTGTTTTTTTGTTCTATTCATGCTAGATCAGTCAAGATCTCCGTTTACAGTAGCTCGCAAAAGGAAATCAAAGCTCTGGCATCCCACCCACACACTGATCCCAATATGTCTGCATGTATTAGAATCAAAAACTGACTCCCTAAAAAGCATTCCAGCTTTTAAGATTTTTCCACACTCAATCAAAGCAGGATGCCCCCTCCATTCTGGGATCGGCTTTAGTTTAGGCTCACGTTTAGGATTTTAGCACAGCTGTCAGCTGGGTGCTAAAAAGCCAACACTTTGTAACTGAGTGGCTGGGTTTCCCATTCATTACAATTTCAGGACAGACCTGAGAGGATGTGGCTCTCAAGAGAAGAGAGAATAAGCAAAAAAGTAAGAAATATTTTTTTGTGTGTGTGCCATAGTGTTCTGATAATTAGACGGCATGATAATGTGTTAACTTTTTTTTTTTGCATTTGTGTTACTTGCATTGTAAGGTTTCGTAAAGATCACGTGGTGGCAGTCTACATTTTTGTGATTCTAAATTTTGGTATTATCTGCTGATTATTTTTACAGTTTATGTATGATGCACAAAACCCTGAATACAATGCTATATACAATACAATGCTAACAGCTTGCCTTTTCTTCTGTTTCGAAGAAAGCAAACTGCTAGTTTTCCCATTGATTTCAAAGGCAGTTGCTCAGGATTATTTGCAGTCAGATGGTGTATGTGTAGTTAAGACCCCTTGATCCACACACAAACTTCCAAACAGTATTCATATGTGAGCAGTTACTGACCTCTAATGGTCATGTTTAAGTATAACAAATGTATTACTTTAGTAGTTCTATGTTAATGCAAACAAACTCACTATTTTTAATGCGTAATTGATTTAAGAAACTTCAAATATTATTAACTTCAATGTGCATTTTTTTTTTTTCACTGAGCTTTTTGGCATAAAATATGGGATAATGTGCAATCAGTTGGTCATTATGAAAAGATGCTATCTAGACCTGAAAATGGATATTTCAAGTCATCAGTAAATTAATATATTTATATCTCATTGTTCTAAGTAAAAGCAATAATGTGGTTAATTTGATGCTGATTTGAATTTTGGAGGTAATTTCTTCTGTCACTGACTAGACTAATAAACATTTGACAAGCCCTTTTAATAACAATAATATCAAAAATCAGAACTAATATTTATAAATTATGTTTTTGTACATGTTTTTTTTTCATGATTTATTTATTCGATTACAAATTTTTGAGATTTTCCTTGTTCTGTTGTGAACTGAAGGGACAATGCAGACTTTGTAAGGGCAACATATTATATATTGTATAATGCAGATGGCAATAAAATAACTTGGAAAAAGATTCAGTAAAAAGATTGAGTTGGAAGAGCATTGTAAAGGGGGTCATGTCATGAATAATACAAATAAACGATTGTTATGAAACTTTATTTACTATAAACACATATATCTTTAGATGCTAAGGTGTCCACGCCAGTTCAAAAATACCATTTATTGAAAAACAGCTGCAAAAACAGCTTGTTCTTGCATAACTTGATTTGAAACAGATGAATACATGACTGTCCAATTTTGTTATGTTAACAACACCTACTAGTTGTTTGACTTCTGCTGACCAGTCAATAGCAGCTAGAAGTAGGATAGATGCTATAAGTACTAAAATATATATATATATATATATATATATATATATATATATATATATATATATATATAAATATATGTACATATACATACATATATATATATATATATATATATATATATATATATATATATATATATATATATATAAATATATACTGTGTGTGTGTATATATATATATATATATATATATATATATATATATGTATGTATGTATATATATATATATATATATATATATATATATAAACAAGTTCACTAAACCTTGCTCTGTTCCTTGTTAATTTGAAGGCTACTAACATTAGAAAATGGTGTAACACTCCTAATGGTTGTTTTTGTTGCAATCAATGATTTTCTGAAAAGGCATATTTAGAATTTTATTCTTAACACTATTATACAGCCATGTAGTAACAGACATTTTCCTGAATTAAGCATTGACAATAGGATGTATTGACATTTTAAGCACTCTAGAATCAATAAAATTATTCAGCAATGAGAACCGATAGTTGATTGGTCAGTCATGGAATGGACAATGTCCGTATGGGTGTCAACGTCTTCTCTAAAACAATGTGCAAGGCATAGAACTGCTTTCACTACACTTTGGTGTAAGGGTACTGCTAGGTTTCCTGTCTTTTTCCAAGACAACTAACCTTCTTTCCTGTGCTCCATTTCACAGGACATGGCTGGGCCTCTCCTCTCCGCCCGCTTGTTTGTACTGGTGGAGCACCTCTGTCTGCTACATCATATCCATGCAGGGGCATTTTATGGTCACAAGCCACTGCCCCAACAGCACCAGCCTCTGCCACAGTTACCTCTTCTGTCACATGGCAATGAGGGGATACCCCAACAAATAGCCCAACACCAATACCATGGAAAGGAAACGCCACACTTACCATATGGAAATGAGATGCCTTTGCTTCCACAGTATGCAAAAGAACGTCCAAAGATACCCATGCACATGGGTAAACCTATTGTAGGAAAAGGTTTGTTATTTAGCAAATTCCTTAATAATTACTTTGCTTGCAAAATTCACTCCACAGGATCATTTAAAATGAAAGGTAAATGCCTGGGTATGCTTCACTTTCCGTGTTCCGTGTTGTGCACAGCTGTGTCCGCACAGCTTTCAAAGTATACTCAACCACAGATGAGCGCGGATGGACGAGTTCAACACGTGCAGTACCACCTAGTAGACTCATTATATGTCAACATTCAGTTCATGCCTGTGCTGCTGTATGTGGACCGTCCACACGATCACAAAAATTGGGCTGGACATGGACCGTGTGTGCATACATCTTCAGACACTTCTGATAATGGAAACAGCATCACATGGACAGTGCGCAGACTGTCGCAGAATGCGGATGGCCAAAGAACACTTTGTGCTTAAAGCTGCAATGCTGACAAAAGCTGGCTGATAGAAAGCATTTTTAATCTTTCTGATAGGTTAAACTTTTGAAAACACCTGCCACCAGATTTTAATGAGGTTTGGGAGAGTGTTTTGTGTGTTTGTGTGGTTTATTCGTAGTTCATTTTTATTTAATCTCATTTTAGCTCTGTTGTATTCACTCAATAGGTTAAAATAATACAATTGATTCATATTGAATATTTTTTTTGTCCAAGAATCTAGAAATACATTAATTAGCTTTTTATCCATTCATTTCAGATATGCAAATAATGTGTAGTTTATGAACAAGTGTTGACATTACTGTGACCATGACCATGACATATTTTTCAGGTGAAACCATTCCAAGAGGAGAGAAAGGTCCTCCTGGTGAGCCTGGTCCAATGGGACTTCCAGGGCCTCAGGGCCCTCCAGGACTTCCTGGTCATGGTATCCCAGGACCTACAGGTAAACCTGGTCCTCAGGGTCCACCAGGACTCCCCGGATTTGGAAAGCCAGGAATGCCAGGTTTACCAGGAAAACCTGGAGTTATAGGTTTACCAGGACCGAAGGGTGAGCTGGGACCAATTGGCGGTGAAGGGCCAAAAGGAATGCCAGGACCTCCAGGTCTTCCTGGGCCACATGGCTTACCAGGTGTGTCAAAACCAGGTGCACAAGGACTTCCAGGACAACCTGGACCTCGTGGAGAACCTGGACAGAAGGGCTTCCCTGGGATCCCTGGTGTCCCAGGGCAAAAAGGTGGGAATGGGAATGGCCTCCCAGGACTGCCAGGAGTAAAGGGACCTCCTGGACCTCCAGGACCACCAGGACAAGTAGGACTTCCAGGAGTTGGCAAACCAGGACTGAATGGACTACCTGGGGCTCCTGGAGGCCAAGGTAAACCTGGTGCACCTGGAGAACCAGGATTGGCTGGAGTCCCAGGGGAGAGAGGACCACCAGGGTTACAAGGACTACCAGGCTTTGGCAAACCTGGTTTGGATGGCTTGCCAGGGAAACCAGGTCTTCCAGGTGGAAGGGGCGAGCCAGGTCCCTCTGGTTTTCCTGGCAACCCAGGCTTGCCTGGTTTTGGCAAACCTGGATATCCTGGCCCTAAAGGCGAAAAAGGCCATGGTGGTTTGCCTGGCCCCCAAGGCCCAAAAGGTGAAAAGGGTCATGGTGGTCTTCCTGGAATGATTGGACCACCAGGACCAAGTGGCCTTCCAGGCCCTCCAGGTCACTTGGGACCACCTGGAGGCATTGGTTTCCCTGGTCCAAAAGGAGAGGGTGGTGCAATAGGACCTAAGGGCCAACTTGGTCCAAAAGGTGAACCCGGGCCTCCAGGACTTCCAGGCAAGCCAGGATTCCCAGGAGAATTGGGGCAACCAGGACCTAGAGGCTTACCAGGTCCCATGGGACCTAAAGGTGAAAATGGACATAAAGGCTTACCTGGCCTACCTGGAGCCCCTGGAAAGCCTGGTGCAAAAGGAGAAGTTGGATTCCAAGGAGAGAAAGGTCATCCAGGGTCCATGGGAATCCCAGGATTAATGGGTCCAACAGGACCGATAGGCCCACCTGGTCTACCAGGCCCAAAAGGGGAATATGGACCACCAGGGAAACCTGGAATGCCAGGTGAGGGAAAACCTGGGCTTCCAGGCCCAATAGGGCCAGCTGGTATACCTGGACCTGGTGGGCCCCCAGGTCAACCTGGAATACCTGGTCCTCCTGGCCCACCTGGCCTACCAGGACCTCCTGTTCAATCTCCATTTATTGGGCAAATCCTTCCTGAGACAGGTCCTGGGCTAGATGGGGCAAAAGGTGGTTATAAGAAAGAAAAGCCTGGAGGAGCCATTATTGGTAGGAATGGCATAGACATGCCTGCTTTTACAGCTCAGCTGACAACACCATTTCCTCCAGTTGGGCAACCTGTTGTCTTCAACAAGATTTTATACAATGGCAACCAGAATTACAACTCTCAAACTGGCATCTTCACTTGCAAAATACCTGGAATTTACTACTTTGTCTACCATGTTAATTGCAAAGGAAACAATGTATGGGTGGCATTGTACAGGAACAATGAGCCAGTTATGTATACATATGATGAATACAAAAAAAGTTACCTGGATCAGGCATCAGGAAGTGCAGTGCTGCCCTTACAATTTGGAGATACGGTTCATATCCAGTTACCATCAGACCAAGCTGCAGGACTTTATGCTGGTCCATATGTCCACTCATCATTCTCTGGATATTTGTTATATCCCATGTGAATTTGTGAAAAAACTCATATCACTCATATAAAATAAATGCTACATTTTTCTAAAGTAAACTGTATGTGCCATCAGTACAGAGCCACTTGTTAAGTTTGAATAGAAAAGTATGTTTTTGTGTTTTATGCATACACATAATTACATAATTTGAAACAGTCTTACAGCATCTGACATTATCCGTTCATCCATATGGTTAGCACTTTGCTAGAACTCTTATCACATTATTTATTTGCATATTTCCTATTGTTTGACAGTATATTGATTGTATATAGATGGGGTCACACTGACTACATATCGATGCAAAATGATGTGATATTGACATAATGAAGAATGTTCAGATTGTTGGACATGCACTATTTTTCTGCTGTCTTAGATTCTCATTGTGCCATCTCAATGAACTTCAAGAAAGTGTGTGAGCACATAAGTGTTATGTTTTTTTAGATTTTGCTTTTCAGTGATCTTATTAACTACAAACGTCAGTAAAATACATATCTGAAATGTCTTGAACCTCACATTTAGGTTCTTTCACACTCAACTGATTTGAGTAGATCAGATCATTGTTTATCAAAACAAACTCAAGGGTACTGAATAATTGTTAATAAGTACAATATCAGTATATACAAGTTGATAAGGCCACAAGGACACTCTAAATTCAAATAGTCTTAGGAACCTCTGTAATTTATTTTTAGTTTTACTACTGAATGAATAAATTTGTATATGTGCAAAAAGTTGGTAGGACACAAAAAAGAAAGAATTTATTCTTTGTTATTTTTGACAATGTTGCTAAACTGTTAAACAAATATGGAGTAAAGATTTAATGTCATTGTTGTTTTTTCTTAATAAACTGAATCGTGTAAAATTGTGTGGATTTGTAATTAGGGAATTTCACAAACAATAATAAAAAAAATAAATAACAAATAAAAAATCCCTGCTTTCAATCTTTATGTTGACCATTATTTATGGAATTCTGGATGTTTTACACTTAGCCAGACACTGAGCTGCTGCTTTTAAATAGTGTGTAATTTCTGGAAACCTCAGCAATGTCAAATGATTAAAAATGATTTAATTAACATAATGCATAATTTAATAACCAAGTGTGTTCATCCGTTGTATCAACCCTCTCAAAGCAAATCTATAGGAACTCTTTTCCAATTCATTGTTCCCACTCCGCGCCAGTGAGGGCGATATTGCATTATGTCCAGGCGAACGCACATGTAGAAGAAGAGCTACTTTTGCTCATGTTTCTACTGTGTGTGTGAGAAGTTGCTTGCTGGTTCATGTTGAAATAAAGTAGGTATAAGGTATGGGTGTTCATAAGTATGATATATAATGATGCGCGTCTTCTTATTTGTAACACCGATTATGACTGTGAATGAACGTGTATTGTGTCTCGTAGAAATCATATTGTTACTATACCAGTAGGAAGCGTCAGCAAAAGCCGTAGAAGTTGGATTGAGTGGCTATTCTGAAAATTAATTGCATTAGAATAAAAATGCATTGTCAATAATTATTTGTAAACTAATAATTAACTAATAACTAAAAGTTAAATCGTGCTACGGGTGGGTGAATATAGTATCAACCAGCTGTTTTACAGTTCAGTACAAGGTCGTGAACAAACAAAAACTACAGCGAAGTCTAAAAAAAAAAAATAAATAAAACTTTGTACTTAACTAAAATACGATAAACAGTAGGCAACAGTTTTGCTTGGTATAGTTTGGATGAAGTCAGTATTTTAGGCAGAATGGAGAGTATTTACGGAAGCAAGCTTATAAGATTGTTCGACATTATTTGCTTGCTTTGTCATTACACGCTATTGAGAAGTATTAATTTGTGCAACTTGGTCAAAACAAAAGCAACAAATATTGCAAAGTATCACGGTGGAAATAGTTTGCAATATAATCTGTGGTGAATGGCTATTTTTAATCTGAATACGTTTATCTATATTCCATGTCTTTTTTTTTTTCGTAGAACACAAATGGGATTTTTGAATGATACACGGTCCATTCACTTTCATTATGGAAAAATGGAATTAAAAAGAATGGTGACTGAGCCTGTCAACCTCCAGCATTTTGCCATTTGTGTTCCTCGAAAAAAAAACTTTTTTTTTTAATTTTTTTTTTTTGAACAACAGAGGGAGAGTCAATTGTGACGTATTTTTCATTTTAGGATAACTTTTCCGCTTTTAAAATTGTTAATATGGCCAGTAAGATTGCAGGTAAACAACAGCATAGTATGATAAAACTATGTGAATTTCGAGCTGTGAGGAAAAGCCATGCAATTCTTCGGGATGCATCACAAACTCTTTATGGTGAATATGAGTTATTAACATCTGGTCGAAGGTACAGGGTACCATTATTACGGACTGCCCGTGCACAAAGATCTTTTATATCCTCCAGTATAGCTCTGTTACATAAATTTTTGTGATATCACAGTTGTCATTTTTGACAGGATATTAAACTTACTTGCTTCCCGCGGTTTATAACGTATGCGATAATTTGTATACTTGCGTCTTATACGCTTGTTATACCATAACGCGTGTGTAGGCTACCGTTTGCCTCATATAAACTTATACAGTGAGGTAATTTACCTCAGGTAAATTAGTTTACTTTTACCTCAGGTTGTCGACGTTGGAGGGTTGCCATGGCATCACGATCAGGACCGCGCGCTACAGGAACAGACGGAAGTGACTATCAGCACCGCGAGCGCGTGGCAGCACACTATCAGATGAGGTATGTGTGTTAATGTTAATGTAAAAATATGATTTGTAATATTTGTGTCTTGTATTTAGAGTGTCCCTTGAGCAACATCGCTTATTTCGGTTGTACAGTAATTAAACGAAATAATAATAATACTAAAAACGAATACAAAGAAAATCCAGTTTTCCATTTTAGAAAAATGTGGCATAATGCACTTGTAGTAGTAGTGAAATGCTTTAAAATAAATGCAAAAGAAAAATCAATGATAAAGTAAACTAGTATGATCATTAACATGTTATCCAATAAGACAGGATGGGGTATACATGGGGAACAACCCCCTAAAAATACTTGAGCAGTAACTCTGACCCTGTTGAACTGACCCTTCTCAATCCCCTCAGTGTGGCCCTGAAGTCTGAGATCAAGAAGCTGAACATCGCTCATGCAGTGGTCTGGTTGCTTGTAGCAGCGCAGGTGGTGGTCAGTCAGCTGAACTTGGTATCCCATAAAGTGGTGGCCTCTCCGTACCAATGGGAATACCCGTATCTTCTGAGCATCATACCTACGGTCTTCAGTTTCATGGCTATGCCAAAAAACAACATCAGTTACCTGGTCATCTCAATGATCAGCGCCGGGCTTTTTTGTGTTGGTCCTATTCTTTATGGAGGGATGGAGATGTTCCCTGTGGCTCAGCAGCTTTATCGACACGGCAAAGCTTATAGGTTCATCTTTGGTTTTTCTGCTGTCTCTATAATGTACTTAGTTTTGATTATTTCACTTCAAGTGCATGGCTGGCAGATCTACTATAGCAAAAAGCTGCTGGATGCCTGGTTCACCAACACACAAGATAAAAAGAAGAAATAAGAGACTGCTGGAGAATAATAGTTTATCAGCTGCTTATTTGTCTTTATTTTCTCTTCCTGAGGGCTCTTCGATCACGTTTTTATGATAACTTGACTAAGTAATTTGAGCCTAAGAGGAGATCAGATTCGTTAAAGGATGTTCGGTGTCAATCTTCTCATCCACTGGCTCTCGGCCCAGATCAAGACGTCACTGATGTCCGTTTCTGCTTAGGTTTGAACTGCAGGCTTTGTAATCTCTCTCTGTTTCCACCACAATTCAACATGCTGTTTAACACCTCAAGTTGTATTCATAGGGGATTCATTAGCATCTAGGCACATCTGGGAAATGAAACCTCAATGATGAGGAACCAGACGATGTGTGAAGAGCCACAGCAAAAGTCCATTTACTAAACAGTGTATGTCAGATATTCTGCTCTTTTCCACTAATCAGCTTTCAATAAAATTATCAAAAAATATTTTTTTGTCCGTTTTGAATAAATAGACTGAAATCAACATGCTTTTGTTTGAGGTTGTAATAATATGTAACAAATCTAAACAACAAAAATAATTTTTAAGTAATAAGAATAAAAAAGTAAATTAATATGTTGTAACATTGTAGTTTGTGAGCTTCTAGATGGCTGTTGAAATTACACAGTTATTTATAGATGGTAACTTTGTATTTGCTTTGGATTCGTTCTCTGGTTTGGCTTAATTTAAAGATAGAAAAAAAAAAGTTAATACGTATGAGTATTACAGTTTTTTTTTTTTTTAAGCTTGTAATAATGCCCCTCATTTTTTCTTTCTCTGAATCAAACACCCAAGGGTATTGTTTTACAGAAATACTCAGCAGATAATTAACTAAGGTTGGTGAGTTGCTTAAAGCAACAGTTCACCCAAAAAAAAAGAGTTTCTTCTGTTGAACACAAAAGAAGGAAATTTGTTGGTAACCAAACAGTTGATGGTAGCCATTGACTCCCAAAGTATGGGGGAAAAAATTGTATGGAAGTCAATGGCTACTGTCAACTGTTTGGTTACCAAAATTCTTCCAAATATCTTATTTTGTGTTCAACAGAAGAAAGAAATTCATACAGGTTTGGAACAACAGGAGGGTGAGTAAATGATGACATTTACATTTTTAGGTGAACTATCCCTTTAAGGGCTAACATCAGGTTTTACCATGTGTGTTTGCTTGATGTTATCTTATAAGAAGCCAAAATCTGTAACTGTATAGATGTTGTCAGTTATTTAGCAGAATCATTAAGACACTTCTTAACATTGTAGTGTATTCATTTAAAGAAAATAATACAAAGAAGAAACTCATAAAAATGTGAATTTAAGATATTAAAACTGTATTACACAGTAGTTCAAAACTGTTTAGGTCTCGCCAGTAGACAAGTGCCCAGTACAGCAGTAGCCAACAAGGTAGCAGAGTATATGTGGAGGTTTCTTGGTAAGTGCATATCCTCCATACTCTCATGGATGCACGGGTTCCAAAGCTTTATTAGCTTACACAGATTAACGTGTTTAACCTTTGCACCTCGTTCAGCTTTATTCCGTTCCTATGGAAGTTCTTGTGCAACACGTTTCTATTTTCATTCCAAAAACACTGTCAGAAACTCACAGTGCGTTTTTAACGTTAAACCATCATTTGATGTTGGTAGCATCCATTGTAAATTAATGTTAACGGCCGTTACAAAAAAATAATAAAAAAAATAAAATAGAGAGAGAGAGAATGGAGAAATTGACGCTTCATTTGCAGACTTAAGTAGTTCTGACAGGAGGAAAAAACCATACTGACTTACTGGCATGGAAATTCTTGTCTCGCTGTCTGAATGTGCACGTATTGTAAACAGGTGTCCAACACATGCACAGCTACATATAGGCTACTAAATATTAATATACTATAAAGGCAGAAGTGTTTCTTTATCATAATGGTTTTCTGATTTTTTTGGGATTTTGGCTTTTGGCCATTAGTTTGCGTTACCAGTGTAGATATGCGCCGTTAATTTGCCTGTTGTTCAATGGTGTATCTGACATGCGTGAATGACAGTGATTTGCATCAAATACAAGGCTCACTTTGAATAACAAAATAAAGTTGAGGAAAAAAAGTAATTTATCTTTAAACGTGTGACACACGCCAATCTTTTACACAATGCAGTGTTTATTTGGACTTGAAGTATTTTCTTTATTATTATTATTACTATTGTTATTATTATTAAAGGGATAGAACACCCAAAAATGAAAATCATTGACTCACTCTCATGCCATCCCCAGATGTAGACTGACCTGAGGATGATGGTGTTTTTCTTCTAAATAAAGAAATTAATTAATTTCTGGGATGGCATGAGTTTGAATAAATGATTTTAATTTTGGGGTGGACTATCCATTTAAAATAGCCTATTTCATAATTACGACTACACTTTTATTAAGACTAGTTACTAAAGCCTATACGTGTATTTGTCAGGTCTGCCAAGTAGGAAAATTATATGACCTGCCTGACCCATCATGTTTCTTGTCATTTTTGGTTTTTGCAAAACATTGTGCATTACCGTGTCCATAGCTCTTTTCCCCCTTGAAAATGCAAATATATCATGTCAAACTCAACATCTGAGATCATACATAAGTCATAAGCAGACATTTCTGAGAACCAGATCTGGATCATTAATGGGATGATGATGGATCGCTTCATGGTTCTGCTCATATTTCTTTCAGGTAAGAGATTATTACAGATTAACTTTCAGAAAAATAGATGTAGGGCAGGTGTTTTTTTTTTTTTTTTTAATTAAATATAGATGAATCCTTAAAGCTATAACAGTTATTGATTTCCTCTTTTTTTGTTCTTTGATTAACAGACATAACAGCAGCTGGTTATTAGGTTAATTGCCTGCTATTACTTTAAGAGCTGACCGTGACCCAGATCTGACACGCATCGTATTTTCTCACAACTCTCTTTACCTTTTCTGACCCACTTCAGATCTTAAAATGAGCTGACGAGTTGAATCGGGTGTGTAAGATGAGCAGTGCTGGGCTGCTCCAGGCCATTTTTGAAAACCATTTCAGAGACATGTTCTTAAATGTGAGCCATATATAACAAGTACTACATGCATGCACAGATTTAAGGCAGCTTTAATCGCTTTTTTTGGTAACTTCATGACTTAACTGATGACCTAACTATGACATTGCATGCTCGTAGTTTCATTTGCGCTTTGATAGGAAATGATACAGGCTACAGCACGCTCCTATGGTGGCAGAGAGAGCTCAATGTGCTGCAACTTCAGAAAGCACATGCAAATAGAAAAAGCACCAGTAAATTAAGAAAACATCTTCATCAGGTCGACAGCACGCAAATACTTGCAACACAACCAAATACAAAAACAAGCTGCAAATGCTCACAACACAAATAAAGAAACACACTGCAAAAACAGAAACTTGCTGCAAATACTCACAACTCAAACAAAGAAATGCACTGCAAATAGTTACAACACAAACAAATAAACACACTGCAAATACAACACAACCAAGTAAAGAAAGCGCTGCAAAAACAGAAACTCACTGCAAATACTCACAACAAAAACATATAAAGAAATGTGCTGCACAAACAGAAAGGTGCTGCAAATGTTCACAACACAAACAAATAAAGAAACGTGCAAGTAGCACAGACCACAACAAAATTACCCCAACAAAATGAAAATTAACCTTTTTTTTTGGTGTATTGATTACCATTTGTATAACCACAGTTGTACAAATATCATGGTTAAGCTATGGTTAGTGTAGTAAATCCATGGCTAATTTGTTCATGGTTACGGTTTAATAGTAACCATTTTTTGCTTTTATTTATTTTTTATATAATAAATGCATTTATTAATTTATTTATTTTCATAGTAAAACCATAGGCTATGGGTAATTTTTGTAAGGGAAGTGGTAGTAAGTTAGCCAGCTTTCACAGTAGTATTTCGTTAGCGTATTTAGGCTAATAGTAGGCCTATCCAAATGGGGGGTGGGGGGGAGAAAGGCTAAGGAATCTTATGGTCAGGATGTTAAAATAAACAAAAATCTCACCTTTCAGAGCAAACATTGATAAATATGTCCCAACCATGTTTGTCACTTTGCGGTTCCCTTAAACATTTCTGAAGTGGTCTAGCTGTGCCTATTTGCAGCCCGTTTCTTTATTTGGTTGTGTTGTAAGCATTTGCAGTGCGTGTGTTGTCAAATTGATGAAGATGTTTTCTTAATTTGCATGTGTTTTTTCATTTGCAGCATGTTGAGCTCTTTCGGCTACCGTACGCTACAGTTCATATTTGCCAGCTGAAGAGCTCGCGTTAAGTACCATTTGCGTGCTGTTTGACTTGCGCCTGTCGCTGAGGCGAAGTAGAGTGAAAAATAAATTTTTTATTTATTTATTTATTTTTTAAATCTATACTTTATATACAGTTGTCAGCGCTGCCCCGCGACTTTTATTAATCGATACTGAATCACTACATTATTTCTCAGCAATGACGGGGGTAAAATTACTGCTTTTAAAGTAACTAAACTAACCTTCAATGTTTGTACAGAGAGACAGACGCAGGCAATTCACACAAGCAACTTCAATCTCTCTTTCTCAAAATGGCAATATTAGAGAAAAAAGTCGAGCACTTTGCACCACTGGATATAGCTGATGGTCATTTAACATTTCTGTTGTAAAACAGTTGACTAATATTAAATTATTTGCAGCTTCATCTTACCTCGCACTCTTTCAACGTTAAACTGATGCTTCGCACTCGAATTCGCACTCTGCTTCTGTGAACAGTAAACCCCGCTTACTTTTATTTGATTGGCCATCTCAATTATTTTGACATTGATGAGCACTGTTCGACCGCTGAGGCATTGATCTGAAGCGCCACGTATGCGCAACAGTCGCACAAATGGTTTGCCGGAGCTAAGCACATCTGTAGACAAGCGCAAGGTAATTCTCTCACTTTATTAGTATTTACGGCTCCTAACAGGCGGTGTGACTATGAGAAATTATTACCTCAAAATGTACGTCGGTATGCAGTTTTCCCTATTGCTCACGTGCCAGATATTATCCCTCTGCATGTCACTGTAGGTACGCGTGCCATAGGTTGCTGACCCCTGTTTTAGATTCTCCAATTTAGACTTATTTGCACGTGTCACAGGGATTTAAAGAATTATGTGCTAAAGCTTCACTTACAAATGACGTCTAAGTGCAGAGTTGTCATCAAGTGGTCTGTCTTTATGATATACCAAAACTTATTGGGCCAGGGAATAGGAAGCCCACCCATAAAAATACTGTCTTGGCCCTGTTTTGGGTGCAAAAAAAACTAATTACACCCCATAGAAGAGCTATTTTGGTTCCCCAAAGAACCCTCTAGTGAACAGCTCTTAAAAGATTTTTTTTTCTTCTAGTGTAAAGGATGTTTTAGAATCTACAGTCTTAAAAATTTATGTTTTTTTTTATATTTTTGTTCATTGAAGAACCTTCAACATCCATGGAATCTTTCCATTGCACAAAAGGTTCTTAAAAGGTTCTTTAGATTATTAAAATGTTCCTCACACTAAGAAGAAGAAGAAGAAGCAGAAGAAGAAGAAGAAGAAAAAGGTTCTTTTAAAAACTGTTCACTTGAAGGTTCTTTGGGGAAAATCAAAATGGTTAAAAAAATCTTGGAACCTTTAAATAACCCTAAACTAACTCCTAACCCCCCCAGTATAAAGGACCTTTGAAAAGGAAATATTTCATGGATGTTAAAGGATGTTAAACCATCAATCCCAATAATAATAATAATAATAATAATAATAAAAACATTATTTTTAAGAGTGTAGCTGTTGGGACAGCACTTTTGTTATTTAAAGTGGTTAAAAAATAGCACTGATCTAAATGGAACTGTTTTCTTCTGTTTGACCAGCATTTATAAATGAGGGGCTACTACAAACAACATCTGACGATCTTTCCACTTGGACCACTACACCAAATGCTGCCACCTCCATTACCAACCCTATTACCACTGCAAATTCTACTACCACCCCTATAACCACTACCACCAATTCTACTACCACCCCTATTACTACTACCACCCCTATAACCACTACCACCAATTCTACTACCACCCCTATTACCACTACCACCAATTCTACTACCACCCCTATTACCACTACCACCAATTCTACTACCACCCCTATTACTACTACCACCCCTATAATCACTACCACCAATTCTACTACCACCCCTATTACCACTACCACCCCTATAACCACTACCACCAATTCTACTACCACCCCTATTACCACTACTACCACCACCAATTCTACTACCACCCCTATTACTACTACCACCCCTATAAACACTACCACCAATTCTACTACCACCCCTATTACCACTACCACCACCACCAATTCTACTACCACCCCTATTACTACTACCACCCCTATAACCACTACCACCAATTCTACTACCACCCCTATAACTACTACCACCCCTATAACCACTACCACCAATTCTACTACCACCCCTATTACTACTACCACCCCTATAACCACTACCACCAATTCTACTACCACCCCTATTACCACTACCACCTATTCTACTACCACCCCTATTACCACTACCACCAATTCTACTACCACCCCTATTACCACTACCACCAATTCTACTACCACCCCTGTTATTACTACCACCCCTATTGCCACTACCACCAATTCTACTACCACCTCTATTACTACTACCACCCCTATTACTACTACTACCACCCTTATTATTACTACCAATTCTACTACCACCGCCATTATCACTACTACCACTACCACCCTTACTACCACTACATTAAGTGCTTCGAGCACTTCGTCAACATCAAGTACCAGCCCTAACCCACTTTTAACTGCTTATCAACCTACAGGTATGCATTGCTGAAGAGTTCTCTTAAATTATAGCTTGTAATATAAGTAAAACCATTTTATGATTTGGTCAAGGATGACTTGCCGATATGACGGTTCCCAAAATGGTTTTGTTGAAGGTAATACCTGTTCAGAGGAAACACTCAACGGTTTGACCTTCCCACTCACCATGATCGGTCAGATTAGTTATTCAACACAGCTTTGCCCTCTAGGAACAGCCAGTGGTATGTAGTATTGCAAATAAAACATTCATAAATACAAAAACATGATATATAAGCATTAATGGGAGGAACTAGATTGTAAAAAAAAATATCCTTTATCTTGACAAACTATATAAAAAAAAAATAATAATAATTTAATTAATTTATAAATTATAGTGATTTAAGCATTAATTTATGTCAGAAATACATATCAAAATATGCTAAACTGCAACTATTTGAGTTTGGGTATGTCATTTTTTTGGTTTGTGTTCCGTAAGTTAACATGTTTAAACAGTCCTGTGTGTCTTTTATATCTTCTGTAGCTGGTATTCCTATGGCCTCGGCTCAGTGTTTGTATTTAACACCTTTCCATGCATTTGGTGGACTTAAACTTCTGGACTGTGGCTTGAACCTGGAGGTGTTCGAAAGCAAAGTCAACGTCTGTATTTACATCTTTGACATTTAAAAGGGGGCAATGGTTGACAATTTGAACAAATTCACATTCATTTTGAATGACAAAAGTTGATGCGAGTGTAATTTTAGTATCATTAGTTTTTATTAATATTTTGAATATTTAATGTTTTTATTATTCCATTTTCACATTTAGCACTGTTAATTATTTTATGATGTTATCCATTTTTAATGTTAAGATTGCTGACCATTCTATACATTTCTTGCACAAAATATTATTAAGTTCATGGCAGTTTAATGGTGTAATTAAGAGTTTAATTACTGTCGGCAAATACATTTCCAAAAAACTGTCTGATATATTTGTAGTAGTCATCAATGTATGAATAATGTAAATGTAAAATGTATAATACTGTATATAACAACTGCATCCAGTTTACTGTAGTCATTATATAATGATGATCAATGATTTGATCTCTGGCATTTTGAGTGCTTGTGACTAGACAACTGACTGGCGCAATGGCTTTAGCTTTGATTGTTTTGTTTAGGGGACTCTGGAAGAAAATATGTACGTTGCCTCCAGTGTCCAGATGCTTACGTCCAAACCCGAGCAGCTGACGTCCCACAACATCACCTCAGCTGCTACAACTGTCACTAATCTTCTGTCTGCCACCATGTTAAATGAGGTAAGAATGTACAGAAAACAAAATATGTTAGAATGTTTGTCTGACAGTGTGAATAGACCAAACTCATTATGTAGAAATGTAATAATATTGTAATCATGGTAAGAATGTACAGACAAATATGTTAGTATGTTTGTCTGACAGTGTGACTAGACCAAACTCATTATGTAGAAATGTAATAATATTAATAATATATCTTTATTGCAGTCAGTTGCAGAGTCAGTGGTGGCCACCATCAGTCAGCTCATGCACACTGATAAAGACCAATACTCTGAAGACACTTATGATGCTCTTGAGAGGTATTTACACTCCACACATACCTGTCCCACACAAACACAACACACAATATAATGTGTTATAACAACAAAACCACACATTTCTCTGTAAAGCAATTACAAGTAAATAAATAAATGTTTAATTATAAAACATTTTTTTTAAACAAATGTAAAAAGTAAATTTAATTATAGAGGCTAATTCAATTTAATGTTCAAATTACTCACCAATGCTTTGGAAAAACTATAGTTACCATGGTAAAATTTATTTCTTTTTGTGCAAAATATTTTTTTTTACTTAGATACAAATACGATTTTTTTTTTCTCCTTGTGAAAAAAATCTATATTAAATGTTATTATACAAAAAAGTTACCAATAGTTACTTTGTTTTTTTTTTTTTTTTTTTTAGACAAAAAGTACTGAGATGATTTTTTTATATTTGTTTTTTTTTTTTTATACTTTGAAATGACAAAATTACAAATAAACTTTGTAAACAATATTTACGGTGCTAAAATTCATTTATTTTTGTGTAACGTTTTGGGTACAGTTTTTATTTATACAAAAAAATACTTTGTGTGCTCATTGGGGGAAAAAATAATATAAAATATCATTACACAGAAAATATTACTGAGTGCATTATTTATGTGTCCTTTTACAACATTTACATTTAGATATATTAATTACTCAATTAATTGCATTATATATATATATATATATATATATATACTAATTACATTATATATATAATTATTATTACTATCATTATCATTATTATTATGATCATCGTTAGGATGGATATGTTTAACTTTTGCATGTGTATTATTTCTGTAGTCTTACAAAGACTTTGGAGGGTTTTGCTTTGAACATGAGTAACATTAACTCTAGTGTACTGGTACAACCAAACCTAGCGGTGCAAAGCATCAGGTTGTCAAACTGGACCCCACAAGTGCAGTTCTACGCTGTAACAGGTCAGTACCAAAACCTCATATAAGGCTTCAAGTGTAATTATTATACATCTATGTAGATATCAGAAAGACATTTCTACTTCTTAAACTAAACTAAGCTGTATTTCATTAGGACTGTCAGAGAACTCCCCCGAAAGAATCGGTTTGGTTGCAAATGATGCTAATATGACATTTTCTTCAGGACATCCCATTGATCTCCTGTTAGATATCAAACTGCAGAATGATTCCCGGAAAGACTGGGGTACCGTTTGAATTTCTGTTCTCATTTTGAGGTACATAATTAATAGTCAAATTTTTGAATAACTTATTCCTTCTCTTTTCCCATAGGGAACAGAAATCCCAGTATTGGAGTGGTGCTTTATGAAAATGATCGTTTTTTCAACTCAAAACAATTTAAGAGTGAACTCGATACCAAGAGAAGGGTGGTGTCTGCCAGCCTCACAGACAAAAGCTTGCTTGATAACGTGGAGTTCACCATCAGGCCCAAGGTAAATGATCATCTCGTAATGATTACATAACATATAGCAGTTTATGAATCACTTATGTTATTAGTCAATAAAACACCTACATATGAATTAACTTACAGTCAGTCCTTACCACAAAATAACTGGCCAAATAAATATAAATAAATAAATTAATAAATATCAGAAAAACAGAAAAATGAATTATATGTAATTTATTTATTCATACATTTCTTTTTCATATATAGTTTTCTGAATATTTGAATAAATTCATATATAATAATGAAAAAATTCTACACACATGTATTTAAAATCATAATTGTAATAAATTCATATGTAATAAGGATATAATAAATATATATATATATATATATATATATATATATTTTTTTTTTTTTACAGTACCATTAGTACCAATTCAATTCTATACCTGCTTATAGTCAACCGCTTTTAAACGCTCCTGTGTGTTTTTGTGTGCGTGCTCTGGTTTCGAATTACACAACCACAAGTTTATTTACAACATGATTTTGCAGTGTTGAGTATTATAGCCAAACACAGGCATCTCCGTTGAACGCAATTGCCAGTCAGAGGTGTTTTCTGTAGGTTAGTCAGAATCCGCTCTGAGCTCATTTTTGTTTTCGCAAGTAGAGTTCTAGACGCTCGCAGATCTACTTCTTAGAACGGGAGAGAGAGAGAAAAGCATACACACGGTGTAAATAAGAGATTGATTGTGTAGTTAGTCATTGATTATATCACTGAGTTTTCGTGTGTTAAAGCTCAGTCAGTTGCACTATTAGAGGAGCCCTTTGCTCGGTTTCTCTACATAATCTATTGACAATTTGAAGAAAAGTTTTGTTTGTCTAATAGGACCGAACATCCACATATACTATTTCAGGAGTGACAAAAGTGAGTGTAAAAATTTATGTGCGTGAATCCACTAAATTGTTCCGCCAGTCATTGCTATGATTGACAGTGATAACTAGCAACGGACAGAACGAACTGACAAACCGATGTCAAAAATAGACCTGTGCATTAAGTGATGCAGAGTAACATAACTACAGCAGTAACAAGTCTGTGTTGGCTGAATTTATTAAGGATAGTTAAAGATAACTTAAAACACTTTTTGATGTGTCCTTTTTAGTAAATGAATGAATGCATGAATGAATATTTCAAAATATGTAATGCATTATTATTTAATTGTACTTGCTATACTACTTAAGTACCTTACTAAAATTTATAATAGTAATTTTATAATAAATCCAAAAGCAAGAAGTTAAAACGAGGGAGTGGAAATGGCAACTGAGCTAATGAGTGATCCTCTGCGCCCATCTACTGGATACTATGGTAAATTCATGTAATTTTCATCTTAAAAGTCTTTGTTTTCCTCCAGGATTTTTGACACACTTTATCATGTCATCTCCATGAAAGAAAAGTGAATCTTTAAAGTGAATTTTACAGCACAATTGTAGAGTTAAAAAAATAATAAAGGCTTTGTATAATGTATAATAATGTATAAGTATTAAAAAAAAAATAATAATAAATAAATAAATAAAATTCAGAGGGGTGGGGGGTTTGCGTGTCTTTCACCTTTTTCAGCCATGATGAGTTTGCATCCCTGGAAAAAGTATCGGGTAGGGTTAGGGTAGGTGTAGGGAGGGGTTTATTATACCAATAAGGTGGCATCCATTTATTAATTTGAATTAAAATTAAAATTTACACTCAATACATTATTATTGCATACTGTTTTATAATGTAATACAATACTGAAGTGCAGATAACTGCCACTATTTGCAACAAGTAGTATAAATAGAAGAAAATCCTGCTATTTTAACATAGTGTAAATAGAATCTATAGCTATTTGCACTTAGTGTAAATAGCATCTATCGCTAAGAAAATATGCTATTTTCACTTAGTGTAAATAGCATCTATCGCTAAGAAAATATGCTATTTTCACTTAGTGTAAATAGCATCTATCGCTAAGAAAATATGCTATTTTCACTTAGTGTAAATAGCATCTAATTAACTAACAGAATCTAACTGTGCCTAAAACAAGTTAATTACAATTTACATTTTTTTTTGCATTTTTGTATTTTGTAATTATATATGTAAGGGATAATCAACAGCTAGCTGTGCATTAAAGTCGGCATGAAACGGAAGTAGCGATTGTCTTTTTTTCTGTACTGTGACGTATATCCGAGTGTAACGGCATCTGAAATGAGAGGGTGGGACTTGATTTCGTCCTTCGAGAATTGATTGGATCATTGGACGTTGGGGCGTTGCTAACAAAATGGATGCAGATCTGAATGCCAGTTTGCAGTTAGTTGTGGGGGGATTTCTCTCCACTGGATTCACCGCCGACACCCATGCATGAAGATTTTTTTTATTAAGGATGACAGCGACGAGGACGATCAACGGCACAAAACATGCCTAACAGCGCGCGTGCGTGAGAGAGAGAGAGAGACTGCCTGAATAACTGAGCGCGTCCTCCATCAGGTTAAGTCATATTCATAGAAAAAAAATAGTTTGCGATGTCCTAAGAGTAATGTTGTGGTAATGGCTCACGTCAACTGGTCAATGCATTTATTTCTTTAAAGTGAAGCATCAGCTTCAGCTCTTCCCCGTCGTTTATCCCAGCGTTTACCTCTTACGTCACTAGCTCCGCCCTTGCGCCATCACTCGTGACCGGAAGAGGAGAGGAGTCGTTTTGAGGGGGAGGGGAGGTTAACATTTTTGATTAAAGATTACAAAGGCACATGAATTTAAAAAAAAAATAATGAAGTGCACGGATACATTATTTATAATAAACACTACAGTATTCCATTAAAAAATAAGAATTTTTGATTTTGATTTCATGCCAACTTTAAATGATTTTAATGCACGTTGTGGAAGCAAAGAACCGCCCTACGCGAAGTGTATTAAAATAGCCGTTGATTATCCCGCTTATTCCATGGTCATTTGCAAAGTAATAGACAAGTTAAAACTTGTCTTGCTCTTTGCAGCGCAATATTTGAACGAATGGGTAAAAATGACAGTTATTTTCGTCAGTTACTGCTCGTTAACGCTAGCATTCTGCCAGCTTCAAATCAGACACAGAGATGAAATATAGTGCGGTAAGACCACATTTATTTGAATGAATTATAGCATGTATTTCAATTAATGATCGATCGATCGAGAGAGAGAGAGAGAGAGAGAGAGAGAGAGAGAGAGAGAGAGAGAGAGAGGACAGTTATGTGTACCTGCTTGCTGCGTCTGCGCGTCTCTACAAAAAAAAAAAAAAATACTTCAAAAACAGCGATTTTATCACCTCGTTGCTGGGGAATATTATGTTGCGATCCAGTATCTATCTTTTATTTTATTAATACAAATCGCGGGGAAGCGTTGGAAGTTTATGTGTGTGTGCAGCACAATCTGCGATCTCTCTCTCTCTCTCTCCGCGTGTGTGTTGGTTAGTGAGCATCAATTAAAGCAGCGCATTAATATAGAACGGTGATTAAACTGACTTGGAACTACCTGTGCATTAAACGGTTTTGCTGCATACCTGCCAACCAATCAGAATCCAGTATTCAGACAGACCATGGAATATATATATATATATATATATATATAGGTCATCACAGGGTGCCGATATACAGCCATGTCTCATGTCTACGAGTGTGATATTGCGTTTATACAACAGTTCGACAGCACAAGTGTGTAAATACAATAAAAAATAACAACGGAGTGTCTTTAAAAGCCCTCTTTGGTACAGAACTACTTCCTTCCGCCACAGATTCAATTCTAAAGTTGACATTTTAACAGCTGAGCCCAAGTCTCCGTTACTAATTCCAAAACGTCACTTTAGAACTAGTAAGGAAGGAATTCAATTTCAATTTAAAAGTCTTTACTGCTGACCCGTAAAACAGTCTCTTGTCGCCATTTAATGGCGGAACAATGTAACTAAAATCACCATCATGAACACACACACACACACACACACACACACACACACACACACACACAGTTTCCTAATACTAAATACTACTATTATTTATATAAAATATTATTTATTGAATAATAATATTTAATAAACAACAACAACAACAGCCATCATAAAAGTTGCTAGGCAATTCAGTCAAAAGTACAAAGGAAACGCTCTGATATACAGCATTGAAGTTACAAATATAACATGACGAGATTTTGCCAAAACTATTTGCTCTGGAACAAATAGTAGATTAATAATAGACCAAAGACTGCCCATTAGATTTATTCAAAACAAAATATATCTCATGTTTGACCATTATACAGACATCAGAGCCGCCGGCAAATTCCACAAGATCTGGCCGAGGTGAGGCGCTTTTGGCGGGTTCATGAATGCTGAACACTCGCTGACCCTCTGGAGCTCACATTGCCGAAAACATATTTAAAATTATAGTGGATTTGGGCATCCAACGTGACACTCGCTGTGAGAAATATGGCAACTTCGGCAAGTGGAGTGATACAAACGGTGTTGGATTTCTGTTGGACTCTAATATCAACACTCTTATCAGCCATTCAGATTAGAGGACCAGAAAGAACTGTATAATTAATATAAATGTATATATTAGGAGTGTAATGGTTCTCTGTAAAAAAATCGAACTGTACTGTTCTCCAACTACGGTTTGGCACGCACTTGCACTGCGGTTCAACTTAAATCTGACAATAAATAACAACACATAAAACAGACTAATGTATGTTTCTGTCGATGGATATCCATTCTGGCTTCCCAATACACTACAACAACAGAGATGGGGGAAATAAAAAAAAATAAAAATAAAAATAAAAAAACATGGACAAGCCAGTCACTCTTTCTTCAATGCGAGTGTTGTATGCTCGAATATGACCAGTCATTTATGCCATCGTCACCCGGGTGTTGTTGCCGCAAGTGCACGGGTGAGACCTGAACAGCACACTTTGCTATCTGTGTTTAAACTAAACTCATTTAAGCCTTGCCAGTTTAAACATCTGCGCACTCATCTGAAGCGCGCAAACCTACGTCTCGTTTTTAAGTCTTGTCTTTGAATGGACATATTCACACAAAACTTATGTCAACATGCCTATTTTGGTAAGTATTCTAGGAGATATAGTCGGTTGAACGTACAGTATCAGTGTACTGGATCTGTGCATTGTCTTAAAGTGACAGCACTTTTTTTATTGTTAATCAAACTACAAAAAAACCCCTGCTCTTTATTGAATAGCTTTTGTAAATTTAATAACGATTAATCTTTAATTTATGCAGTCAATTATACATTATTTTATATTTGATTACTTCATTCAATTTCTGTACCTAAAAACTAATGTTAGACCTACCTAAAAGCACTGTTTATTTTATTTGTATCTTTGCTCTATTGTATTTAGTTGTGTTGCTGCATGTAGTTAGATTATTTGTTCTTATTTTTCTTTATTTTTATTTGACAGTATAGTCCTTTTCCCCTAAACATAGCACATTTCGAACTGTACCGAAACTGTGATTATAAAACTGATATAGTATGTATAAATAACATGCATGGATATACACACACACCCATACATGGTGTCTTTATGTTTTCAGAATATATCTGGCTCGACTTCTTACGACTTTGCATGTGTGTTTTGGGACTACGCTCATAGAGACTGGAGAACAGAGGGTTGTGTCAAAATACGCGATCCCAATGGAGTGCAATGTAAATGTAACCACACCACCAACTTTGCAGTTCTTGTGGTTAGTTGCACATACATGTTTTAAATAAACTACTTTAAAAGCTAGTGAGCTGCCTAGATAGACATGGAACATTATTTCCTATCCACCTTATTTTTCCCGTAAGAGCCGGCACATCCATTTGTAAATTTAATGTGTCTGGCTTCCGGTGTCATTCGCTTCCAGCTATTTTTAGCTGTACAAAACAGCTTGTTTTGTTGCTTGATATTTCATACTGGTGTGTCTTACCATATTATTTTAATCTATTATTCAAGCTATTACTATTTAAAGGGATAGTTCACCCAAAAATGAAAATTATAGCATTAATTACTCACCCTCATGTCGTTCCAAACCAGTAAGACCTCCGTTCATCTTCAGAACAAAAATTAAGATATTTTTGATGAAATCTGAGAGCTTTCTGACCCTCCATAGACAACAAAGGTCCTACCACAATCAAGACACAGAAAGGTAGTAAGGACATCATTAAAATGGTCCATGTGATATCAAAAATATTTAAATTTGTGTTCCGAAGATGAACGAAGGTCTCACGGGTGTGGAACTATGGTGACACATTGCTGCCACACACATATTATTTTTTACACTCAATTATGTTGTAATAACAAGTTTTAACGACATCTTTTCTCATAATAACGAGATTTTTTCTTGTTAAAACGACATCTTTTCTCGTAAAAACAAAATATGTCGTTAAAACGATATAATTATCTCGTTAAAACGACATCTTTTCTCATTAAAACAACATTTTTTCTCATAATAACGACATATTATGTCATAAAAACGATGTTTTCCGTTATAATAGATATATGGTACATTATGTGAGCGAGCTGAGCGATTGTCTGCGTTGCTGTCGCCACAGTCTGACATAAACGAGGATCTGCATGCTTCTGAATTGAAATACACTGTTTTAAATGTATTTTAATGTAATGGTTTTAATTGTAGCGGCATGTTTAATAGGATTAATCTCCAGTCCAGTCTGTCTACAATTTAGTGCTATCCTATAACTGCACTCAGGCCCATGACTCATTTAGGTTATATGATCAGATCAAAACAGTTATTTTTGAATAATCGACTCTGGTCTTGGAATATTTCATTATTTGAATGACTGAAGTTTGATTTAACAACAAATCGATATATGAACAAAAATAAATAAAGAGATTTTCTAATAGGCTAATAATAATAATAATAATAATAATATTTATTATTATTATTATTACCCTATTATTATTATTATTTCGTTCTGTTTGGCAAACGGTCAAACGAAAATTAAGCTAGATTTTTCATATTTTTTGTTCGTGGGTTAAAAAATGAGCTTATGCTTTAATAGGCTATTTGTGCATGGGCAGCCCTAAAAAAGCCACTTTTTAACTCAGCCTGTCTTTACTGTCTATCCCATCACACAGAATAAGAGTTCATCTGATGTACCGCTCTGCAAATTAGTCACAATAACGTTTCATACAGTCTGGATGTTGTATAGGCTTCTTGCAAATATCTCATATAAAGCACAACACTGCCCCTCTCGGTTCGGCGGCGCCGACGCGATCCCTTACATTGTGATAACAGAGAAAAGCAGTATTTTATATACTTCCACAGTAAGAACAAAACGTTACAAATTGCTTTTGTAAAATAACAGGGTGCACTTTCTGGCCATCTTGTTATGTCTAAAAGTCTACTTAAATAAAACAATCGAAAATAAATTTGTGTTTATTTAATTCGTATAGCCTAAATCCAACAAGAAGTACTGTACAGTCTTTCCCATCTGAGCTCATCAGTACTATTGTTCACACCCAGGCGCAGCGCAGCCTATTCCTTCAGTATAAAGCCAAGCCTGGAATTTAACCCATAAGAAGAACGCGATGCGCGGCTTGATTCAGCTAAAGATCATTTAATAATATAAAATCATTAATACATAATTAATATATAATCAGACTAAAGTAGCTATCAAGGCCGCCCACACATGTGAAACAAAGCAGCTCATTTGTTTACCCACGAACAAAAATAGGCCTACGAAAAATATAGCTTAATTGTCGTTTGCCCGTTTTCAAACAGAACGAAATAATAATAATAATAATAATAATAATAATAATAATAATAATAATTATTATTATAATTATATAATAATAATAATTCTAATATTAACCTATTAGAAAATCTCTTTATTTCTTTTTGTTCATATTTCGATTTGTTGTTAAATCAAACTTCAGTCATTCAAATAATGAAATATTCCAAGCCCAGAGTCGATTATTCAAAAATAACTGTTTTGATCTGATCTGAGTGCAGTTATTGGATAGCACTATATTGTAGACAGATTGGAGATTAATCCTAACAAACATGCTGCTACAATTAAAACCATTACATTAAAATACATTTAAAACAGTATATTTCAATTCAGCAGTGTGCAGATTCTCGTTTATTTCAGACTGTGGCGACAGCAGCGCGAACAATCGCTCAGCTCGCTCACATAATGTACCATATATCTATTATAACGGATAACATATCGTTTTTATGACATAAAACATCGTTATTACGAGAAAAAAAATGTCATTTTAACGAGAAAAGATGTCGTTTTAACGAGATAATTATATCATTTTTACGACATATCTCGTTTTTACGAGAAAGATGTCGTTTTAACGAGAAAACATCTCGTTATTACGAGAAAAGATGTCGTTTTAACGAGATAATTATGTCATTTTAACGAGAAAAAGATGTCATTAAAACGAGAAAAGATGTCGTTAAAACGACATAACATCTCGTTATTACGACATAATTGAGTGTAAAAAATAATATGTGTGTGGCAGCAATGCGTCACCGTATGGAACAACATGAGGGTGAGTAATTAATGATATCATTTTAATTTTTGGGTGAACTATCCATTTAATTATGAACACACTGGTTTGTAGTGCAATTTTACTGTTTATGGCACTTTGTTATTCTTCTCGTTATTTCCTTAAACTCTCTATATGCAGTAAATAATATTCCTTGCATAAAGAGCACAGGAGACATAACTCGTAATTGATTTCAAGAGAATCTGCCATTAGCACGGTGCTAAGTTAACTTCATTTGTTATGTTAGCTTACCTGGTAGTTAGTAAAAATACAGCACACTTTAATCTTTGGTTAATCTTGGTGATCTACATATTTATTATCAAGATTTCTCTCTCTTTGAAGAGCTTTAGAGCAAACTACACTTATTCTGAGGCATTAAACTGGATCAGCGTTGTGGGATGCAGTCTGTCTATTGTGGGTTTGGTCCTCACCGCAGTTTATCAAATTAAGACCAGGTAAAAGCACTGGATATATTTAAGAATAAATGGATATTAAAGGGGTAGTTCACCCTCAGTTGCTGGTCCCCATTTTCCATAGTATGGGAAGAAACAAAAAAACCCTATGCAAGTCAGTGGGGACCAACTGAAGGTGAACTATCTCTTTATTATACTGTACTGTATCAGGGTAAAATAATACTATGTCATTATACAGTTTACTTTTATTTCATACTATTGAATGAACCATATTCATATATTGCAAAATTTAGGTAGCATGCAAGTTACATAATCAGATTACTTTTTTAAGTAACTAAAGTAACACATTACTTTTTTAATTTAGAAGGAAAAACCTACTTCTGTCTACTTAAAAGAATACCATGGTATTACCATGCTACACTGAGCAAAATAAGCATTTCTTAATCAGTACTTTTTGTCTTATTCTGCAGTAAAAATATTGAAACATTCTCAATCACGGTAAATGTATTTAGAAACAAAATTGCTAATTTCTTTAGATAGTATATATATTGATATGTTAAGTATATTTCCCCATGCATTTATTTTTTAAGCATAATTCTAGCAATTTGAATAGTGATGTGTGCTGAAAAACATATTTAGTCAATATTGTAAAAAAATAATTAATACAATTCAAATATATTCTATATTCTTGTCATTTTATTATTTTGTTTTATTTTATTGTTAGGGGTATCCAATATATTGGGACTGTATCTATATTGTATAATTGAACATTCATTTTTTAAAATACTATTTTACAACACTGTTAAATGCAATCTTCAGCAAATAAATGAATGTTAATTTTTCATACTATACAATATAATATTGTGATGCTTAAATTTACTGTTATCAAAATTATTGAACTTTTTAGTGTTTTATTTTTCTGGTTTTATTAACCAGAAAAAGAAAATAATTATCAGCATACTGGCCATAATTTATATGTGTTATGTGTGTTATCTGTGCATCTGTAGTATTTTTACTGCAAAACAAGATAAAAATACTGTTTTTTTTTTTTTGTTTTTTTTTTGCAACATTTCTTGGAAGATCATGTATTTCTATTGTATAATGTCCAGCAAACTAATAATAATTCCATAGAACTGTTTGTGGAACGGGTAAAGTTTAAATGTAATTTTTTTTTAGGTTAATCATAAAGTAACCTAATTTTCATAAATTCTACAGGAAACAAAGAGGAGCTAACTCCACCATGCTCTTGGTGAACATCTGTTTGTGCATGACCGCCTACTACCTGCTCTTCATTTTTGGGATCAACAACCCAGTCCAGAGCTCAAAGGCATCAGAGCAGAACGTTATTCCTTCTTCAGATGTGCAGGAGAAGATCGATCAAGGACCTTGTACCGCAATCACAGCCCTGCTGCAGTATTTCCTACTGTCCACGTTTGCCTGGAACATCCTGTATGCGGCTCATGTGTTTTTCCTCATTAGAAACGCCCTCAACGGTCCGCCCCGAGCTTTCCGCACCATTGCCATGACCATCGGCTGGGGTACATTTAAACACACTGATATTAGTCATGACAGTTTGATTCTGTTTGCATAACTTGAAAATAAAGAACATATGATATTAAATAGTTTGTAAGAAAAAGTGATGAGGATGCTGAAGATCTCAGTGAAGATTTTTATTGCAGCATAGCAGTGACAAAGTACATGTAGTACATTGGGTTCATCGGAGTCGGAATGAACCCAGAACATACTAAGTTCAAACCTTTTATACATTTTCAGTTTACTACTCTTCATGTAAATGAAGTTGCTCCTGTTGTAACAGCTGTAGTCTGTATGTTAATTAAGTTCTGACACCCCTTTGTCTGAGGTGATTCTCTGTGTCCCACACCTGTCCCATTCTACAATTGGTCACCATTTGCTCAGGATGTGAGCATCCCAAATAGTCTACAAACAACATAAATGTTGACTTTCTTCTTCTCTATAATAATTAAGCCATTTTGGGAAATTAGCTTGATCAAACATATTGTGGAGTGGAAGCTGGGTCGAGGCAGACTATTTCTTACAAGTTTATATTTAATAGTAAAATTCTGACATACTGATTTATTGTTATAGTATGTTAATATTAATTCTTTACTATTTAGTTAATATACTACTATAAAATTAAAAATAAAATATATATATTATTTTAAATGCTATATGTGAATTAAGCTTTACAACATTATAATGTACAGTATGGAAGTGGACATTCTTTTTGAGATTTGCTAAAGATGACATTTCCTTATTAAAGAACAACTTAGTTAGCAAAAGTAGCCTAATCTGAAGATAAAAAAATGAGAAATGAGCATGAGGATGATCATATAATTTATAATAATCATTCTGATAAATCATATACTATGTCTAGGTCTGCCTGCTGTTATTGTCGGCATCTCACTATCCACCACCTACAGCTTTAGGGACCCTTTAGGTTATCGACAAGAGGAGTTGTAAGTGAAAAATTGCTTTTATCACTTTATCCACCTTATATTTCACCACATCAGTAAGCTATTTCCTGTGAATGTGCGAGACTGAAATAACTAGAAGAAAAACATGCAGTAAATGGTAAAACTACTTACACTACAAACCATAGTGTTTATAATTACGAAAATAAATTAAAATAATTTGATAACATTTCAGTTTGTTGCTTATAACGGGCTGTTATCATACTTTTAAACTGGTTTTGACACCGGAAGTCTTGCACATTCAAGTTTAAAATACCCCAGATGAAAATATGGCATTTTATTTCTAACAAAACATTGTTAATGTAGAACATTACTTGCGCATTCCCTGTATTTCACGTTTCTCTTTTTATTGTTGTAGTTGTTGGTTGGCGTCTCTGGACAAGGCGGGAAAGTTTGATCCGAAGCGGCCGATGTTGTGGGGTTTCTTGCTCCCTCTAGCGGTCATGTTGAGTTTTAACATATCTCTGCTTGTCTATTTCTCTCAAACCATCTGCTGTGCGAATCCGAACCTCAAGAGGTACACAAGCAAACAGTGAAAACCTTAAAACAAGCATAAGGTTAATGCAAATTTAATTGATGCTGTTAATAATATTCCTTTATACAACATAATCAGTTTTGGTTTTAAAATAGTGGGAATTCTTTTATGTAACCAGTGAGGTGTAAATCTCTGATGTTTCATGGCAACATATTTGCAACTCCGTAATAGTTAATATTTTCTATATGATTTAAATGTTGATTTTGATCGTTTAGCTCACGAGGGACACCTATGAAGAAGAAGATTTTGAGTAGTTTCTCTCTGGCTGTGGTGCTCGGTTTGTCCTGGGCCGTTGGTTACTTTGTGCTCATCACTCATGAGAAAACACTTTACATCATTCTCAGTGTGGTCTTCTGTCTCTGCAACACGACACAGGTGCGTTATTACATTTATTATTATTATTGTTGACAAACTGGCACTAAGGAGAGTATTACATATCCAGAAAAGATTTTTGTTGGATTTATTCAAGCTGATTTTTTAAGATATTATGTATCTATGTCTTGCATTGATTGGTGATTGACCGCTACATTTTCTCTCCTTCAAAGGGTGTTCAGATTTTCATTTTATTCACACTGCAGTCTTTTCTAAAGACAAGATCTCGATATAAACTGGATTCTAAGACTGAATCAAAGGGGGAGCCTTAAAAATGGTCACAAAAAGCAGAGGACAACAGACAATATCATAGTCAATTCTTTTTATTATTTATTTATTTATTTAGAAATTACTGTATTTTTAGTGATAGAAAACCATTTGTCTGGTGACATTTATTTTAATTAAATTTCATATCAAATGCATATTATACAAGTAAAGCTGATAGAAAATTTCAGGTATTATAATGCAGACAGTTCTTTAACCTTTACTTTAGTTTTCAAATTGGACTTGCTTTGGGACAAATTATGTATTTAAATTTTCTTTCTAGTCACAAAAAATATTATCTGCAAATGTATGTGGTTTGTTTTATTTATTCTTTATTGTTTGCAAGGTTCAGTCAATGTTAAACTACAGTTAAAATTAAAAATTGTGAAGTGTATATGATTGGTCTACTTGCATGCATTGTGACATTATCAAAGACTATAAAATACCCAAGATGTGACACTTTTATAGTTTTGAATGGGGAAAAATGAAACACTCAAAATGGCCGCTCTATATGAGTAAAAGCATAGACATATATAGACACCCTATTTGACCGCTCCAGGCACGTAGATGCGGCCGCCATCTTGGAACGGTCCACTCGACGTCATTCACCATACTGTAGGTTCGCACAGAGCCGTTGGGTTTGCAGACCATCAGCTGTGCAGGACTGTGGCATCTTTCGAATATTCAGTGATTGCTATGGTGAATGACATCAAGTTGACTGCTACAATATGGCGAACGGCTTACGTATAGCGGCCCATAGAAACAGTCGCTAATGAGGCATCTATGTATATATATCTATGAGTAAAAGAGCCAATCCCTAATCGGTAAAGTCAGCCTTTGGGAAACTACAGTTTTAAGGAGAAAATACTCAGCAATGGTGTTGATTAATGGATTGGCATATGGTTTGTCTAAAAGTATATTAAAAACACCACATAGACAAATAAACAACATAAAAAACTAGATTTTTTTTTTTTTTGTAGAACACAAAGGCGATCATTTCATTATGGAAAAATGCTATTAAAAAGATGGTGACTGATAGTCAACCTCCAGCATTCAGGAACTTGAGCTGCGTCAAACGCTTTGGGAACTCCCTGCTGAGACCACGTTCTGAAGCATGTGTGAAATCAGTCCAATAGAGAAGCGAGACGAGCGGGGTGACGTGAGCAACCAGGAAGCATAAAAGTGCATCTGGAAAATGCACCTGTTAGCTTTTTGCTTTTCACCGAGCACGTCTGTGGTGTGTGTGTGTCTGCATAAGCACAGTCAGTCAGGAAAAAACTGTGTATAGAAAGCGAGAAACAGTGTCAAATTGTAAACAAAAGTCTATGGCGAGCGAACTACACTTTAGACGCTGTGTTCCCCCTGCCCACATTATCTGGCCGCGAGGGATACACACAAACTTTGTGTTGTTTGTCTGGGAGCGGAGCATGCACGGTCAGCTCTCGAGGGGGCTGAATGTCACGACCACGAGCTTCTCTCGCTCTGCTCTTGCCTGCCCGTGTTTGATGAGACTGGTCAGGCTCGCGATGCCGCTGGCAGCGGTCCGCTATTGCCGAGGCACAGCGTAGATTGTTGTCATGTTATCGCAAGTGGATTTAGCGGAGGGATCTGAGATGGGCTCGTCCTTACCTTGGTCCTCACCCGCTAGATCTGCAGCTCCCTCTCAGGGCTCGGAAGGATGCGTTGCGGTTTCTTCTCCCCAGAGAGAGAGCCAAGCGTTTCATCTACCTTCCTCTGAGGAGGCTGATGTGATGAGCGTTGACAGGGAGATTGTGGACTCACCACCACAGTCCTTTGTGTATGAGGGGGCTGGCTGTGTTCGTTCATATTCCTGAGGTGTACACTATCTGGAATGTGTAACTCCGTCCCCGCTGGCTTTCTTCTCGAGGGAAGAGAGTCGATGCAATTAGAATTGCGTGGCTCGAATCTCACGTTGCCAAGGCAACACGTGCATCACGAGTCTGCATGAGGGAAACTGTGTGTAGACGGAGGCTTCCTTTCTCTCTCTTTCCTTCTATTGCTTGCAAAAAGATTAATGTGTTTGTAAGCTATATTTCACGATTCTTTAAATTGCATATATTTATTATTTATTAGAGGTTTGGAAACGGGTCTCACCCTATCTCCTCCCTCATCCTTTGGATACAGATGAGATTGAGGTGATATCGGGGCTGCTGAGCGGGAGCAGCCCCAGCCATCAAGCTCCTCATTCCACCAGAGTCAAAGTGGAGTGTCGCAACCTGCACCACCCCGCTGGAGGAGCAGGGGACGAGGTGGCACTCTCGGGGGCACTCCCAGGCCAGCTGATACCCCTGCCCCCAGTGGGCTCCGATGAGCGAATTTCCCAGCTGCCACCCAACAACAGTACGGCACGGGAATGCTCATTCCTTCAAGAGAATTAAAACCTCTATCAGATACCAGTCCCGAGGTGCTGGTGTCCCCAGGCCAGCTGATACCCCTGCCACATCCGGTGCTTCAGGGCTCAGTGGGCTCCAACGAGCGGATTTTCCAGCTGCCGCCCGGCAACGGTACAGCATGAGAATGCTCGTTCCCTCAGTGAAGGGCGCTATAGCGGTCAGGTTGGTCATTCCCTGCCAGTCTCTCGTTCAGGGCACCGAAGTGACTCCTCTAGCCACACCAGAGGCCAGTTTTGAGAGGCTGGTTCCCTTAGTAGACTTTCTGGCAGCGTGGAATTTCTGCCAAATGTCTCACAATGGGTCTTGCAGACTGTAGAATGAGGTTGCAGAATCCAGTTTGGTTCTCGACCACCTTGTTTCAACGGGGTCATTGCCACGATAGTGGGTCACGAGCAGGCTCTGGTAATGGAACAAGAAGTAGGCGCTCTCTTGAGGAAGAAGGCCGTTGAGGTGGTTCCTCCTCTCGACAGAGAGTCCGGGTTCTACAGCCGTTACTTCATACATACTTCAAGAAGGACGGGGGGTTGCCTCCAATTATAGATCTGCGTCTGTTGGACTGTGCTATAAAACGCTTTCAGTCCAAGATGCTCACTATGACAGATCGTAACTCAAATCAGGTCCGAGGACTGGTTTGTCACGATAGATCTCAAGGACACATACTTCTACATATACGTCCTTCTTCAACACAGGAAGTTCCTGAAGTTTGCTTTCAGGGGCGAAGCATACTAGTATTGGGTTTTTGCCTTCGGCCTGTCACTTTCACCCTGCACTTTCACCAAGTGTGTGGATGCTGCTATGGCTCCGCTGCGACTCCAGGGCATCCTTATACTGAATTTCATCGACGACTGGATAATCCTGGCATCGAGATGTTGTCCTCGTCCATATAGAAGTGCAGGGGTTATGGCTAAACTCCAAAAAAGGTGTGCTTTCTCCACTACAGAGAACCACTTATCTGGGTATGGTGTGGGATTCAACTACGATGCAGGCTCAGCTATCTCCTGCTCGTATCGAAGTGATTCTCACAGCCGTGAGGGGAGTTTGGGAAGGCTAATCACTCACTGCAAACTCACTGCAGAGACTGTTGGGTCTGATGGCAGCTGTGTCCAACGGGATACCTTTTGGCCTGCTGTACATGAGACCCCTGCAGAGGTGGCTCAGGACCCAAGGGGTTTTTCCCTGAGGCGAAACCTGCTTCACATGATCAAGGTCACGCAGCGATGCTTACGTGCCTTAGACATGTGGAAGAAACCTTGGTTCCTGTCTCAAGGCCCGATTTGGGGGCTCCTTGTTGTCGTGTAATGCTAACAACGGACGTCTCCCTCATGGCCTGGGGAGTGGTCATGATTGGTCACTCCGCCCAGGGTCTGTGGGAAGGCTAGTATCTCATGTGGCACACCAACTGCATGAAGTTGCTGACCGTGTCTCATGCACTGAAACACTTCCTTCCAGACCTAAGGGGACATCATGTGGTTGTCCACACAGACAACACATCGGTGGTCTCCTACATCAACCGACAGGGGGTCTGCGCTCATGTACCCTTTTGCAGGCTGGTGCACCAGATTCTCCTGTGGGCTCAGGGAAAGCTCCTCTCACTCAGAGCAGTCTACATCCCTGGGCACCTCAGTCAGGGAGCAGACATCCTGTCGAGGCAGGGGCTGAGGCCCGGGGAATGGAGGCTCCACCCAGAGGTGGTGGACCTCCTGTGGAAGGAGTTCGGCCAGGCGGAAGTGGATCTATTCGCATCACAAGAAATGACACACTGTCCGCTCTGGTTCTCCCACACGCATACAGCTCTGCTTGGGCTGGATGCCATGGTGCAGACATGGCCGAGGCTTTGTCTGTGTGCATTTACATTTACATTTAGTCATTTAGCGGACGCTTTTATCCAAAGCGACTTACAAATGAGGACAATAGAAGCAATCACAATCAACAAAAGGGTAATGATATGCAAGTGCTATAACAAGTCTCAATTAGCTTAATTAATTATTAATTTAATTAGCATTTCCCCCGATTGCTCTGCTCCTGGAAATTCTGGAGAGAGTATGCCGGGACGGGGTCCGTCTTCTACTAGTAGCCCCGCTCTGGCCGGCCCGAGTATGGTTCTCGGACATTGTGTCCCTCCTCGACGGCTCTCTGCTAGAGATTCTGATCAGGAGGGACCTCCTCTCTCAGGCGGGGGGCACCATCCTTCACCCCTGCCCGGAGTTGTGAAAGTTGTGGGCGTGGCCCCTGAGGGGGCACAGCTCATAGCATCCGGACTCTCAACTGAGGTTGTTGAGACCATACTCCAGCCCAGAGCTCCCACCACGAGGAAACTGTACGCCTTGAAGTGGAGAATTTTCGCTGCTTGGTGCGGACAGCGACTGCAAGACCCAGTCAACTGCCCAGTTGGTTCAGTTCTAGAATTTCTGCAGGAGCGATTCTCTGCAGGGTTATCTCCCTCCACTATGAAGGTTTACATGGCAGCCATAGCTGCTTACCACGCCCTTCAGGGTGGCCAGTCATTGGGAAGACACCCGTTAGTTACACATTTCCTCCATGGCAACTGGAGGCTGAGGCCAGTACAGCGCACCAAGGTGCCCTCCTGGGACCTGGCGGTGGTTCTGGAGGCTTTGTGCAACGCTCCTTCGTACCCATTGAAGATGTCTCGGACAAGCTCCTCAAGCTGAAGACAATCTTCTTACTCTCATATCCTCTCTGAAGAGGATAGGGGATCTTCAGGCACTCGCTGTATCGAGCCTGGAGTTTGCACTCCAGTTTGGAGTTTGGCATGGTTAGGGAGACCTGGGTATGTCCCTAAAGCGCCCACTTCTTAGCCAGGTCCTGTACTATTGCAAGCCTTTTGCCCTCCTCCCTTCCAGGAAGCAGGCCAGGAAAAGACTCAGTCTGCTTTACTTACGTTCACAGAGCAGTGGCGTTAGGCAGATCAGTTATTCGTTTGCTTTGGTCTGCCTAAGAAAGGGGTTCCAGCGACCAAGTAAACCATGAGTCATCGGGTGATCGAGACAATCACACTGGCCTCCAGTCACTTACAGGTGTCAGACCACCCTCGACTAGGGGTATAGCAGCCTCCAAGGCCTTATCTGTGGGTGTGACCCTCCAGGATATTTGTGCTGCGGTGGGCTGGTCCTCTCCGCACACATTTGTCCGGGTTTACAATTTGGACCTGATGTCTATGCCTGGGTCCCAAGTTCTCTGTCTTGATGTGCTCGCCAGATACACACCAGACAGGGACTCGCTCATGAAGCGCAGTGGGTATTCTCGTTCCCAAAGTGATCGACGCAGCTCAAGTTCCTGAAGGGGAATGTCTCGAGGTTACGTATGTAACCATGGTTCCCCGAAGGGATTGAGATGCTGCATCTCCTTGCCATACTACCTGCATCCCTGCAGGCGCTCGCTTCCGCGGAAGCTAACAGGTGCATTTGCCGGATGTGCTTTTATGCTTCCTGGTTGCTCACGCCACCCCGCTCATGATGTCACGCTTCTCTGTTGGACTGATTTCACACATGCTTCAGAACGTGGTCTCGCCAGGGCGTTCCCAAAGCGTTCGACACAGCATCTCGTTCCCTTCGGGACGTTACATACATAACCTCGAGACGTTTTCTAACAACAGAGGGAGAGTAATTTGTGACATAATTTTCGTTTTAGGATAAATCTTCTGCTTTCCCGCTGTTTATAACATTCGCATTGGCTATAATTTATACAATTATAATTTATATAATTTGAATTGCTGGGTTTGTAATCTCTCTCTGTTTCCACCACAATTCAACATGCTGTTTAACCTAAAGTTCTATTCATAAGGGATTCATTGGGTCTAAGCACATCTAGGAAATGTAATCTCAATGATGAGGAACCAGATGGTGTGTGAAGAACCACAGCAAAAGTCCATTTACTAAAATTGTGTACAACCCCAATTCCAGAAAAGTTGGGATGTTTTGTGAAATGCCATAAAATCAAGAATATGTTATCTGTTCGTTCTCTTTAACCTTTATTTAATTGACTGAAGTACAAAGAAAACATTTCCAATGTTTTCACTGACCAACTTTTAAATATAAACAAATTTTGATTTTAATGACTGCAACACACTCCAAAAAAGTTGGGACAAAGGCATGTTTATCACTGTCACATCAACTTTCCTTATAATTACAATGTTTCATTGTTTGGGAATTGAAGATACTAATAGTTAAAGTTTTGCAAGCTAAATTTTTGTCCAATCTCAGTTGATAAAAGACTTCAGATGCTCAGCAGTCTGTGATTGTCGTTGTCTGATTCTCCTTTTCATGACTGGTCATACATTTTCAATAGGAGACAGATCTGGACTGCAGGCAGGCCAGTCTAACACATTCACTCTCTCTCTACGAAGCCATGCTGTTGTAGCACATGCAGAATGAGAGCTGGCATTGTCTTGATCTAGTAACCAAGGACTTCCCATGAAAGACATCATCTTGATGGCAGTATATATCTCTGTACAATTCCAATATATGCCTCCATGTCAATGGTACCATCACACATATTCCAGTCACCCATGCTCTTTGCTCTGCTGCACCCCCATACCATGACAGACATTTGCTTTTGCTTTTGCTTCTGTTGCTGATGAAAGTCTGGATGGTCCCTTTGGTCTTTGGGACTGAGAACTCAAAATCCATTTTTCCCAGAAACAAGTTGAAATGTTGACTCATCTGAGAACAGCACACATTTCCGCCGTCTTTTTGACTATCTGAGATGAGCTCTGACCCAGAGAACCCAGCAGCATTGCTGCATAGAAATGATGTATAGCTTTCTCCTAGAGTAAGAGATTCAAGTTGCATTTCTTGACAGCAGTTTTCTGAAGTACTCCTGAGCCCATGTGGCTATATTTAACACCACAGCATGACGGTTTCTTATGCAATGCCATCTGAGGGCTCATAGGCCATACACATTCAACTGAGGTTTCCTGCCTTGCCCTACATGTACGGTGATTTCTCCGAATTGCCTGAATCTTTTCACAATATTACGTATGGAAGTTGGTGAAAGACCTAAATTCTTTGCAATTTTGCATTGCGAAATGTGATTTTTGATTTGTTTATACTTCTCTCGTGAAATTTGGCACAAAGTGATGAACCATGATCCAGCTTTGCTTGCAAAGACTGAGATGCTCCTTTTATACCCAAACATGATACCCTGACCTATTACCAATTCACCTGCTTTCTGGATATTCTATAACCTTTCACTTTTATTTTGCCTCTGTCCCAATGTTTTTGGAGTGTGTTGCAGCCATCAAAATCAAAATTTGTTCATATTTGTTTTAATCAAAGTAAGAAAAATCTGATCGCTTTCACTATGCTTTTAGCCTGGAGGTTAATACTGCTGAAATGGAAAGAAAAATCCCCCCCAACCTTTAAGCAATGGCTTAAGGACCTACTACATTATATGCCTTAGAAAAAATATGGCATATTATAAGAGGCTGCACCAACATGTTTTATATTATTTGGCAACCTGTTTTAGATCACATAAAGAAGATGGACCCCTCAGATATCTCAGAGGAGTAGTAAAATTTATTTTTATTATTATTATTATTTTTTTCATATTAGAAAGCTTAAATGTATAATTGTGCAATGGGGGAATTGTTGTGGGTGCAATGATAGAGCTTAGAAGTGCCAGGACAATTTTTAATATAATTCTGATTGGATTCGTCTGAAAGAAGAAGGTCATATACACCTGGGATGCCTCGAGGGTGAGTAAAACACAAGCTAATTGTCATTTTTGGGTTAACTAACCCTTTAAATAAATAGATTGAAATCAACTAATGCTTTTGTTTGAGGTTGTAATAACAATTCTAAACAGCAAAAATAATTTTCAAGTAATAAGAATAAAAAAGTAAATGAATATGTTGCAAACGCTTGTGAGGTGCTAGATGACAGTTGACATTCCACAGTTATTTATAGATGGCTTTCTATTTGCTCTGGTTTACTTCTCTGTTTTGGCTTTATATAAAGATGAAAAAAAAAATGTTAATAAGTATGGGCATTACAGGTATTTTTATTTTTTATTTTTTTAAAGCTTGTAATAATGCCCATCCTTTTTCTTTCTCTAAATGAAACAACCAGGGTTGTCCCAAGCATGGGGCAGGGCCCAGTGCGAGTTAGAAGAAGCGGGGGCCCTACCTATCATCTCATGTTTCCACACATTGTCTAATAAATTGATCCAACGAGCCTTCTAAAGATGCCTTTTGTTCTTGTTTTTTTCTTTTTGTTACTCTTTTTTCAGCCCCAGACATGTACTTTCGAAACTTGTATCATTCTCGGCTTGTCGCCATGTTTAAGCAATTAGGTAGGTGACTGATAAGGCACAAATGCTGCCAAGCAGCATCAGTGTCACAAACTTAAAATAACAGTATGCCTTATAAGGCTCAGATAAACTGCACAGCATATCCTCCATCACTCTCATGGATGCATGGGTTCCAAAGCTTTTTTGGCTTACACAGATTAACGTGTTTAACCTTTGCACCTAATTCAGCTTTATTCCTTTCATATGGAAGTTCTTGTGCAGCACGTTTCTTCATTGCAAGAACACTGTCAATTGTAGTAAACAGGTGTCCAGCAAGAGCACATCTGCAGGCTACTAAATATTTACATACTATAAATTCAGAAGCGTTTCTTTATCATAATGGTTTTCTGCTTTTTGGGGTTTGGGCTTTTGGTCATTAGTTTGCGTTACCAGTGTAGAGCTGTGCCGTTAATTTGCCTGTTGTTCAGTGGTATATCTGAAATGCATGAATGACAGTGATTTGCATACAAGGCTCACTTTGAATAACAAAATGAAGTTGAGAAAAAAGTAATTTATCTTTAAACGTTTGACACATGCCAATCTTTTAAACAATGCAGTGTTTATTTTCACTTGAAATCAGTTTATTTGGCAATGGCACAACACGCATAGTCGTATTGTGATATTAATAACGTGTGCGCGCCTGCTTTGAATCTCTCCAGAATATTAAACAAAGATTTGTTCCTATGTAAACATATGTTAGGTTGTGTATATGTCAAATTATTCACATGATATCATCATTTACTCACTCTCATGACATCCCCAGATGTACAGACTGACTTTTTTTAGGATGTTTTCTTCTAAATAAAGAATTCATTTATATCTGGGATGTCATGAATTTGAGTAAATGATGAGAGAATTGTAATTTTAGGGTGGACAATCCATTTAAAATAGCCTATATTTTTATAATTACAACTACAGTTTTATTTCAGACTAGTTACTAAAGCCTAGCTATGTGCACTTATCAGGTCTGCCATTTAGGAAAATTAATACGACCTGCCCGACCCAACATGTTTCTTGTGATTTTTTTTTTTGCAAAACATTGCGTGTTACCATGTCCACAGATCTTTTTTCCCCCTTGAAAATGCAAATGTATCATGTCAAACTCAACACCTGAGATCCTCCTACATAAGTCATAACCAGACATTTTTGAGAACAAGATCTGGATCATTAATGGGATGAGGATGGATCACTTCATACTGCTGCTCATATTTCTTTCAGGTAAGGGATTCTTGTAACATTACAGATTAACTTTCAGGAAAATAAATGTAGGACAATATTTTATTTTATTTATTTATTTATTTTTTAATTTATACATTTATACAGATCTAGTTCCCCCATTCAGACTTTCAGCCATTCTGAGCAATATAACAAAAATATCTCCCTTTCTTTTTATATATATCATCCTACTTTAGATTCTGGTATAGGAGGCCCACCCATAAAAATACTGTCTTGACCCTGTTTTGGGTGCATATATAAACTGCAGAGAAACTCACTTTGGTTTCCCAAAGAACCTTTTTTTTATATAGTGTGAAAAACTATTTTATAATCTACACTCTTAAAAATATAAGTACTTTATTGGCATCTTTGGTTCCATGAAGAGCCTTTAATTTGGAATCTTTCCATTGCACAAAATGTTCTTCAAAGTGGAAAAGGTTCATTAGAATATTAAAAAGTTCCTTACACTAAAAAAAAAAAAAAAAAAAGTGCTTTTAAGGACTGTTCACTGAAAGGTTCTTTTGAGAACAACTACAACAACAAGGAAAAAAGGGTTAAAAAATGTTCTCCGAAAGGTTGCGGAACCCAGATTGGTTCTTCAATGGCATCACTGTGAAAACTTCCTTTTGGAACCATTATTTTTAAGAGTGTAAAAATCCTTTATTTTTCAGTATACAGAACCTTTTCTGCAATGAAAAGGTTTCATGGATGTTAAAAGTTCTTCATGGAACCATCAATGCATCAATAAAGAACCTTTACTTTTCAGAGTGTAGCTGTCAATAGGCACTTTCACACCGTGTAGTTCTAGGAACTTTGTTCTAGGAACTAGCCAGCAGGGTCGTTCCTAGAGAACCAATTTCTTCCTCGAGCCATTTTCCTGGTTGTATTCGCACCAGCAGCAGGAACTCTGAAGCAGCTGATAGCTACGTCTTTATTCGCAGCATTTACAAATATCAACAACCGGTTAATGGAGAACGTCGTGATCGGAGCTGTTTTTGATTGAATATAAATGCAAAATTGATTGAAAGAGCATGAAAATCTGACTAAATCTCCTATGACAACTTGCAGTGTTATCATTGAGGCTGAGAAAAGAACACAATGCTGCAGACAACAGGTTAATGCCATTATCGCTGTTTTACATGTTCCTGGAGAAATTATTTTTACATGGCTTTTCGAAAATGCCGGGTAGCTGGAGTTTCGTATGCGTTTGGCCAATCAGCGTACACTTACATCACTGGTAGTTTCTGCAGAACTGTTGTAGACCCTACTATGACGTAGGAGCTAATTTAGTTCTCCTAAATGTAGTTCCTAGGACTAAATACGTTCCTAGTTGCTGTGGTGCGAACATGCCAAAAAGCGGAAACTTCCACCAATAGTTCTAGGAACTATGAAAAAGTTCCTCCAGTGCGAAAGCGCCTAATAGGACAGGGTTCTCATTATTTAAAGTGGTTTAAAAAAAATTGTACCAAAAAATATAGTGCAGTTCTAAACTGAATTGTTTTCTTCTATTTGAACAGCGTTTCCAAATTTAACACGTGAGTTGATAGTACATGGCAATCAACAGACTTCTGTCACTTACACCCCTATTACCACTACTACCCAGTCCATGTCCACCCCTATTACCACTACTACCCAGTCCATGTCCACCCCTATTACCACTACTACCCAGTCCATGTCCACCCCTATTACCACTATTACCCAGTCCATGTCCACCCCTATTACCACTACTACCCAGTCCATGTCCACCCCTATTACCACTACTACCCAGTCCATGTCCACCCCTATTACCACTATTACCCAGTCCATGTCCACCCCTATTACCACTACTACCCATTCTACTACCATCCCAACTACCAACACAATAAGCACTACGACCACCAGGTCACCCACAACTACCATTTCAACCGCTTCGTCAACATCAACTACCAGCCCTAACCCACTGTTAACCACTTCTCAACCTACAGGTATGAATTTCAAAAGAGTTCTCTTATATTCTGGCCTGCAATATAAGTAAGACCATTTCAAGTTTTGGCTGAGGATGACTTATTAGTTTTGTTGCAGGTAATACCTGTCCAGAGGAAACACTCAACGGTTTGACTTTCCCACTCACTGTGATTGGTCAGATTAGTTATTCAACACAGCTTTGCCCTCCAGGAACAGCCAGTGGTATGCAGTATTACAAATTAAACAGTAATAAATACAAAAACATGATATATAAGCATTACTGTGAGGAAATAAAAAAAAAAGAAAAAAAAAAAGATCAGATCCTTTAGCTTGATAAACTATACAAAAAAATAAATGTAGCAGTACAGTACAGTAATTTAATTTGTGTCAGAAGCAGATCTGCCAACCTGTTCGCATTTTGACCTCAAAGTACATTGGTACGATTTGTCACTCTAAACTATGCCAAAACCTGGTGATGCGTCCATCCGCACGTGGTACTCAAAACAAACAACAGAATAAGATGAAGAGTTCAACCAAAGTGTTTTTTCCCCGTGTTTTGCAATTTCCCCCACAACATCAGATGAATGTTATAGAAATAACCTCAGCCCTGATCTGATGTGGCTTCTTATCACAGGATGACGCAGAAATATATATATATATATATATATATATATATATATATATATAATTTTTTTTTTTTTACTGTAAATGAAAGCTGATGTTGATTAGCAATGGATTATAAATATATTTAATTAATATGAAAATACCTGAGGTGGTTTTAAGAACACAGATAAACTATACATTGTCACAGTCGAGTGTTTGTCTTAATGTTCTCTTTGAATGTTGTCATTCAAAGAGTTTTCTGTCGTATATTATTTCATTCACACGGGGCATCACTATCAACACCTGATGGAGGGCGTGTCTGAAGCTTCACGCTGAGACGAACGTCATACACTGTCATTCAGTTCGGCAACGCTTGACGTCACTCCATTCAAAGTAAACGAGAGGCGTTAATGCCAACACTCCCTGTGAATGTACCATCAGGGATTTCCTGGAGCTTCATAAGCTGTATTACTTCTGTGATGCATATGTGGATTTTCTGCACGAGGTCGCCCTCTGGCTTCCAGTATGGATGAAACAGACATTACATGTGTTTATAACACTAAATAATGACCAATCCATAAAAATAATACTTCTCTCAAAAGAAATTTGAAGTATACATATGGTAATCCATGTTTTATACAGTGTACAGAAGTGTACTGGGGTTTTATTTAAAGTGTACTGGAGTTTTATTTAAAATAGTATTTAAAAATTGCAAAAAAGAACTTTGATGTGCCAAACCATCAGAACCAAACCGAAAACTGTGGTTAAAAAACTGAGGTGTTTATTGAACTATGGGCTAACTGTATTGTTGCATTCCTACAGTTTACTCTAAAATACTGTATAACAGGAATATCACAAACTGAGAGCACACCCAAAGTATTAACCTATAAAAAATATTTAACCGTACCCCCCAACACTGATGGTACTCAAAATATTTTTTTCAAGGTTGGCAGGTTTGCAGAAGTACATATCTAAATATGCTAAACTGCAACTATTTGAGTTTGGGTATGTCATTTTGTTTTTGGTTTGTATTTTGTAAATTAGCATGTTTAACCAGTCTTGTGTGTCTTTTATGTCTTCTGCAGCTGGTATTCCTAAGGCCTCAGCTTGGTGTTTGAATTCAACACCTTTCCACGCATTTGGCGGACTTAAATTTCTGGACTGTGGCTTAAACCTGGAGGTGTTCGAAAGCAAAGTCAACGTCAGTATTTACATCTTTGAAATTTAATAGGGGCAATAGTTGACAATTTGAACAAATTCACATTTATTTTGAATGACAAATGTTGATGCGAGTGTTATTTTAGTGGCATTACTTTTTATTTATTTTAAATGAGTTTTTATTATTACATTTTCATATTTGTATTTAGCACTGTTAATTATTATATTCATAATAGTGTTGTCAAAAGATCCGGTACTTCGGTACCAAGTCGGTACTAAAAAAATGAAAACATCACACCAGGTTTTTTTTTAAGTATCGGTGGTACCGAGTACCCGGTGAACCTGGTTCTTGACGCGTACGGCCCTATGATTTCCACGATGCAGAAAACGAGGATGGAATCGCGGAATCCAGTTATAAAAACTGAATTTACAGTTTAACACGGAATGTCACGGAATTTGTCAAAGTTTGGATGAATTAATCAAAAGTAAGTCATTACACTTAAATCAAATCACAATATGGACTAGTATCTGTAAATATTAAGCCGCAAAAGTCAATTCAAATATGAATCCCGCATGTTCTGTGAGTCTCTGTGTGAATGAATGAATGGCAGAGACGCGCGGTTTTGTTTACTACATACACTGAAGCACGTGTGACGCTCGCGGTGATTTCAGCATCTGCCGTCTCAATGAGGACAAAAATACATAAACAACATCTCCAGAATTGCTCTGAGAGTCACTTCACGAGCATTTTACCATTTCATTTGAGTAAAACCAGCGTAAATTTAAGGTATTCGTGGCAACCCGTTGTCCTGACATTTTATCCTACCCGTCAGATTTTCCTACCGGGGTTTACTGCGCATGCGCACATCAATATTTCGTCCTTTTTCTCACGCTGAACAACAATATTTAATGTATCTGCATTACTGTAAGGGTATGTTTAGGGTTGGGGTAGATGTAGAAGTTAATAAAACACAATCTAATAGGTAGAAAAAATTATTTATTGTTCGTTTCCGGTAGCTGTATCCCACCGCGAATATGACACATAATTACTCTATTTACATAACTGTAAGGGTAGATTTAGGGTTGTGGTAGGTGTAGATATTAATAAATCATAATTTAACAGGTAGCATTTTTCGTTGTCGAATTGTACTACCTACTGTTTTAATGGGAGGTAGGAAAATCTGACAGGGTAGCACAAATCGACAGAACACCGTCAAAATAAAAGTTTGTTTTAAGTCATTGTGCCAGAAGTATATTACTATTATTTAGTATAATGTATGTGATACTACTACTACTGTTGAAAAATTAATAAAACTTTATTTTTCAAGAAATAATCACACAATATTTCTTCCATGTTTTAATTTTAATAGTAAATCCCCTTTATTTACCAAAAAATAAAATGTGTTTAAATTTCATTAATTAAAAGACAAATTAAATTTGGGTGAAACTTGTTTACTCTTTTTCATACTTTTATTACTTGCGGAAAAACTTGAAACAGAATTTTAAATAAGAATAAAGAATGCCATTGATTTTTGTACATTTTATTTTTGTTTGACTTTATTAATAAAAATAGTGTGTTTTTTAATTAGCATGTTTTTGTGTTTTGCTTTGGTACTGAAATTGGTACCGAAAACCGTGGATCTTCACTGATATCAGTACCGAATGCAGAAATTTTGGTACCGTGACAACACCAATTCATTATATTATTTTATCAGTTTTTAATGTTAAAATTGCCACCCATTCTATACATTTCTTATAGTTCATGACAACTTAAGAGTTTAATTACGTTTTTTATGCAAAAAAAAAAAAAAAAAAAAAGATTTTTTGGCTTTGATTGTTTTGTTTAGGAGACTCTGGAAGAGAATATGTATATTTCCTCCAGTGTCCAGATGCTCACGTCCAAACCCAATCAGCTGACGTCCCACAACATCACTTCAGCTGCTACGATTGCCACTAACCTGCTGTCTGGTACCATGTTAAATGAGGTAAGAATGTAGAAACAATAAAATATGTTAGCATGTTTGTATGAGAGTGTGACTATACCAAACTCATTATGTAGAAATATAATAATATTTTAATATTAATAATATATTTTTTATGCAGTCAGTTGCAGAGTCAGTGGTGGCCACCATCAGTCAGCTCATGCACACTGATAAAGACCAATACTCTGAAGATACTTACAATGCTTTTGAGAGGTATTTACACTTTGAATGTTTTATAATAACAAAACCACACATTTCTGTGTAAAGCATTAATGTTTAATTATATATCAATTTAATTATAATAGCAAATGAAATGAAATTAGAATATCAAATTTGTCACCAATATATATATATATATATATATGTATATAGGTATGTAGTTTGGTCCATGGTGCTTCTCAATAAATTAGATTGTCGTGGAAAAGTTCATTTATTTCAGTAATTCAACTCAAATTGTGAAACTTGTGTATTAAATAAATTCAGTGCACACAGACTGAAGTAGTTTAAGTCTTTGGTTCTTTTAATTGTGATGATTTTGGCTCACATTTAACAAAAACCCACCAATTCACTATCTCAACAAATTAGAATATGGTGACATGCCAATCAGCTAATCAACTCAAAACACCTGCAAAGGTTTCCTGAGCCTTCAAAATGGTCTCTCAGTTTGGTTCACTAGGCTACACAATCATGGGGAAGACTGCTGATCCGACAGTTGTCCAGAAGACAATCATTGACACCCTTCACAAGGAGGGTAAGCCACAAACATTCATTGCCAAAGAAGCTGGCTGTTCACAGAGTGCTGTATCCAAGCATGTTAACAGAGAGTTGAGTGGAAGTAAAAAGTGTGGAAGAAAAAGATGCACAACCAACCGAGAGAACCGCAGCCTTATGAGGATTGTCAAGCAAAATCGATTCAAGAATTTGGGTGAACTTCACAAGGAATGGACTGAGGCTGGGGTCAAGGCATCAAGAGCCACCACACACAGACGTGTCAAGGAATTTGGCTACAGTTGTCGTATTCCTCTTGTTAAGCCACTCTTGAACCACAGACAACGTCAGAGGCGTCTTACCTGGACTAAGAAGAAGAAGAACTGGACTGTTGCCCAGTGGTCCAAAGTCCTCTTTTCAGATGATAGCAAGTTTTGTATTTCATATGGAACCAAGGTCCTAGAGTCTGGAGGAAGGGTGGAGAAGCTCATAGCCCAAGTTGCTTGAAGTCCAGTGTTAAGTTTCCACAGTCTGTGATGATTTGGGGTGCAATGTCATCTGCTGGTGTTGGTCCATTGTGTTTTTTGAAAACCAAAGTCACTGCACCGTTTACCAAGAAATTTTGTAGCACTTCATGCTTCCTTCTGCTGACCAGCTTTTTAAAGATGCTGATTTCATTTTCCAGCAGGATTTGACACCTGCCTACACTGCCAAAAGCACCAAAACTTGGTTAAATGACCATGGTGTTGGTGTGCTTGACTGGCCAGCAAACTCACCAGACCTGAACCCCAAAGAGAATCTATGGGGTATTGTCAAGAGGAAAATGAGAAACAAGAGACCAAAAAATGCAGATGAGCTGAAGGCCACTGTCAAAGAAACCTGAGCGTCTATACCACCTCAGCAGTGCCACAAACTGATCACCTCCATGCCACGCCGAATTGAGGCAGTAATTAAAGAAAAAGGAGCCCCTACCAAGTATTGAGTGCATATACAGTAAATGAACATACTTTCCAGAAGGCCAACAATTCACTAAAAATGTTATTTTTATTGGTCTTATGAAGTATTCTGATTTGTTGAGATATGAATTAGTGGGTTTTTGTTAAATGTGAGCCAAAATCATCACAATTAAAAGAACCAAAGACTTAAACTACTTCAGTCTGTGTGCATTGAATTTATTTAATACACGAGTTTCACAAATTGAGTTGAATTACTGAAATAAATGAACTTTTCCACGACATTCTAATTTATTGAGATGCACCTGTATAGTTGAACACAGGAACAAAGTTTATTATTTTAGCTGCTGACAAAAACATATTCAAGTGTTATATAATGAATACAAAGGGCTTAAAGTGCACACTCTGATCTTTAATTTGAGGGTATCCACATCAAAATTGGAGGAAAGGTTGAAGAATTACAGCTGTAATTCTAATTACAGCTCCCCTTAAAGGGATCATAAGTAATTGGACAGTTGACTCAAAAGCTGTTTCATGGACAGGCGTGGGCTATTCCTTCGTTATTTCTACATCACTTAAGCAGGTAAAAGGTCTGGAGTTGATTCTAAGTGTGCCATTTGTATTTGGAAGCTGTTGCTGTGAACCCACCTCATGCGGTCAAAGGAGCTCTCCTTATAAGTGAAACAGACAATGGTTAGGCTTCAAAAACAAAACAAATCCATCAGAGAGATATCAGGAACATTAGGAGTGGCCAAATCAACAGTTTGGTACATTCTGAGACAAAAGAACACACAAGTGAGCTCAGCAACATAAAAAGGTCTGGACATCCACTGAGGACAACAGTGGTGGATGATATATCAAATACAAAGGATTCACCACAAGGTGCAAACAAGGCCAGATTAGACTTTGCCAAAAAAAAAAAAAAAAAAAAAAAAAACCCCGCAGACCACTTCTGGAAAAGCATTCTTTGGATGGCTGAAATTAAGGTCCACCTGTACCAGAATGATGGGAAGAAAAAAGTATGGAGAAGGTTTGGAACAGCTCACGATCCAAAGCATACATACATAATCATCTGTGAAATATGGTGGAGCAGTGTGATGCTTGAGCATGTATGGCTTCCAGTGACTCTGGGTTACTGGTGTTTAGTGAAGATGTGACAGAAGACAGAAGCAGCCAGAAGAATTCTGAGGTGTATAGGGATATACTCTCTGCCCAGATTCAGTCAAATGCAGAAAAGTTGATTGGGCGACGCTTCATAGTACAAATGGATGATGACCCAAAACATACAGCAAAAGCAACCCAGGAGTTTTTGAAGGTAAAAAAGTGGAATATTCTGCAATGGCCAAGTTAATCTCCTGATCTCAACCCGATTGAGCATGCATTTCACTTGCTGAAGACTAAACTACAGGCAGAAAGACCCACAAACAAACAACACCTGAAGTCCATGAGCTCCAGACCTAAGGCAGTCATTGCCTGCAAAGGATTCTAGACAAAATATTACAAATGACCATTTTATTTATGATTATATTTATTTGTCCAATTACATTTGAGCCCTTGAAAATGGGGGGACTGTGTATAAAAATGGTTGTAATTCCTAAGCATTTTATGTTATATTTTTGTTCAACCCCTTGAATTAAAGCTTAAAGTTTGCACTTCAATTTCATCTTGATTGTTTCATTTTAATGCTATTCTGGTGGCATACAGAGCCAACATTCTGAAAATTGTTTTAGTGTCCAAATATATATACCTAACTGTATACTACAGATGTGGCAACAGAAACAAAATGGAAAATGGAACAAAATTGAAACAATGGTTACCATGGCAAAATTAATTTCTTTTTGTGCACACACACACACACACACACACACACACACACACACACACACGTTTGTTTCTGTGAATTATGGGGACTTTCAATAGACTTCTATTACTTTTATACTGACCAAACAATATCTTTTATCCCCTAACCTTAAACCTACCCCTTACAGAAAACCTGTTTGTAATGTTACACTTTCAGATAAACATCATTTACTATTTTTAATAATGTTTTTCCCCCTTGTGGGGACAAAATGTAATTTATGTAATTAATTTAACTTAATTTTTATTCATATTATTTAATTTTAAATTAAACTACTCAACAAAGATTTGGATACAACATAAACAAAATGTAAAATGTGTAAAATGGAACATAATTGAAACAATAGTTTTTTTTTTTTTTTTTAGTTTTTGTGTAAACCTTTTTAATACATAAAATACTGAGTACATTTTTTATGTTCGATTTATTTCAAATGACTTCCAAATTACAATATTACTAATAAGCTTCGGAGACAATAGTTACCATGCTAAAATTAATTTATTTTTGTGTAACATTTTGTGTATATTTTTATCTACACAAAAAAAACAAAAAAAAAACAAAAAAACAAAATATATATATGTATGTATGTATGAATGTATGTATATATATATATATATATATATATATATATATATATATATATATATATATATTATTACACTATATATTATTACACTAAAAATGTTAGAAAAAATTACTAAGTGCATTATTTATTTATTTGTCCCACGTTTACATTTAGATATATTAATTACTCAACAAAACTTCGGAAAAAAATAGGTACTCGTCTTGAAGGTACCAGATGTGTAAAACATTAAAAATACTGAAGAAAATGATTAAGATTTGTATTATTATTATTATTATTATTATTATTATTATTATTGCTTTTATTGTTATTATTATTATTATTATTATTATTATTATTATTATTATTATTGTTAGGATGCATATGTGTTTAACCTTTGCATGTGTATTATTTCTGTAGTCTCACAAAGACTTTGGAGGATTTTGCTTTGAACATGAGTAACATTAACTCTAGTGTACTGGTGCAACCAAACCTAGCGGTGCAAAGCATCAGGTTGTCCAAATGGACCCCACAAGTGCAATTCTACGCTGTAACAGGTCAGTGCCAAAACCTCACAAAGCTTCAAGTGTAATTATTATACATCTGTGTTGATATCACAAAGTACAGTGGCTGAGAGAGCTCAACGCGCTGCAACTTCAGAAAACACATGCAAATAGAAAAAGCACCAGCAAATTAAGAAAGCTTCTTTATCAGTTTGACAGCACATGCGCTGCAAATACTCACAACACAACCAAAGAAATGCACTGCAAGTACTTACAACACAACCAAATACAGGAACGCGTAAGTAGCACAGACGACAACAAAATTACCTCAACATAATGAAAATTAACCAGTGTTTTTTTTTTTTTTATTTATTTTTTTTTTTGGTGGTGTATTGATTACCATTTGTATAACCACAGATGTAAAATGCCATACCATGGTTAGTGTAGTAAATCCATGGTTAATTTGTGCATGGTTACCATGGTTTAACTATAGTAACCATTTATTTATTTATATAATAAACGTATTAATTAATTAATTAGTTCACGTTCAAGTTCATTTATTTATAAAGCACATTTAAAAACAGCCACAAGACTGACCAAAGTGCTGTACATAAAAATCAAACCATAAACACATCAAACAAATAATAAGATCAAAAGAAATGACAGATAAACATTCTGAAGTCAGAGTAATAATCAAAGTAATGAGAATATTAGTAGGCCAGATCGAACAAGTGTGTTTTAAAAGTGACTTGAAAATAGATAGGGAAGGTGCCATTGGGAATAGGGAATTGTGTGATCAGGGTGTTAAAATAAACAAAAATCTCAACTTTTCGTCACTTTGCTGTTCCCTTAAACATTTCTGATGTGGTCTGTGCCAATTTGCAGCGCCTTCCTGTTTTTGTTTGTGTTGTGAGTATTTGCAGCATGTTTCTATTTTTGTTTGTTGTCAGTATTTGCAGCGCGTTTCTGTTTGTTGTGAGTATTTGCAGCACATTTCTGTCTTTGTTTGTGTTGTGAGTATTTGCAGCGCGTTTCTGTTTGTTGTATTTGCAGCGTGTATCTGTTTCTGTTTGTTGTGAGTATTTGCAGCACATTTCTGTCTTTGTTTGTGTTGTGAGTATTTGCAGCGCGTTTTTGTTTGTTGTATTTGCAGCGTGTATCTGTTTTTGTTTGTTGTGAGTATTTGCAGCGCGTTTTTGTTTGTGTTGTGAGTATTTGCAGCCTGTTTCTGTTTTTGTTTGTTGTGAGTATTTGCAGCACGTTTTTGTTTGTATTGTGAGTATTTGCAGTGTGTTTCTGTTTTTCTTTGTTGTGAGTTTCTGTTTTTGTTTGTTGTGAGTATTTGCAGTGTGTTTCTGTTTTTGTTTGTTGTGAGTATTTGCAGCGCGTTTTTGTTTGTATTGTGAGTATTTGCAGCGTGTTTCTGTTTTTGTTTGTTGTGAGTATTTGCAGTGTGTTTCTGTTTTTGTTTGTTGTGAGTATTTGCAGCGTGTTTTTGTTTGTTGTGAGTATTTGCAGCATGTTTCTGTTTTTGTTTGTTGTGAGTATTTGCAGCACGTTTCTATTTTTGTTTGTATTGTGAGTATTTGCAGTGTGTTTCTGTTTTTGTTTGTTGTAAGATTTGCAGCATGTTTCTGCTTTTGTTTGTGTTGTGAGTATTTGCAGTGTGTTTCTGTTTTTGTTTGTTGTGAGTATTTGCAGCACGTTTCTGTTTTTGTTTGTATTGTGAGTATTTGCAGCGCATTTCTGTTTTTGTGAGTATTTGCAGCGCGTTTCTGTTTTTGTTTGTGTTGTGAGTATTTGCAGCACATTTTTGTTTGTTGTATTTGCAGCACATTTTTGTTTGTTGTATTTGCAGCATGTATCTGCTTTTGTTTGTTGTGAGTATTTGCAGCGTGTATCTCTATTTGTTTGTGTTGCGAGTATTTGCAACGTGTTTCTTTGTTGTGAGTATTTGCAGTGCATTTCTGTTTTTGTTTGTATTGTGAGTATTTGCAGTGCGTTTCTGTTTTTGTTTGTTGTGAGTATTTGAATGAATGAATGAATGAATGAATGAAGCATTTATATAGTGCTTTCTTGTGTATTGCCATACACCCAAAGCGGTTTACAATCATGTAGGGGGGTCTCTCCTCAACCACCACCAGTGTGCAGCATCCACCTGGATGATGCGACGGCAGCCACAGGACAACGGCACCAGTGTGCTCACCACACACCAGCTACAGGTGGAGAGGAGAGAGAGTCATAGAGCCAATCAAGTGGATGGGGATTTTAGGGAGGCCATGATTGACAAGGGCCAGTAGAGGGAATTTGGCCAGGACACCGGGATTACACCCCTACTCTTTACGATGAGTGTCTTGGGATTTTTAATGACCACAGAGAGTCAGGACCTCGGTTTAACGTCTCATCCGAAAGACAGTGCTCTTTTGACAGTATAGTGTCCCTGTCACTATACTGGGGCATTAGGACCCACACAGACCGAGCACCCCCTGCTGGCCTCACTAACATCTCTACCAACAGCAACCTAGTTTTCCCAGGAGGTCTCCCATCCAGGTACTGACCAGGCTCAACCCTGCTGAGCTTCCGTGGGCAACCAGTCTTGGGCTGCAGGGTGATATGGCTGTGGCAATTGTTCTGTGATATTTGGAGTGCGTTTCTGTTTTTGTTTGTTGTGAGTATTTGGAGTGCATTTCTGTTTTTGTTTGTATTGTGAGTATTTGCAGCGTGTTTCTGTGTTTGTTTGTTGTGAGGATTTGCAGTGCGTTTCTGTTTTTGTTTGTTGTGAGTATTTGCAGTGCATTTCTGTTTTTGTTTGTTGTGAGTATTTGCAGCGCGTTTCTGTTTTTGTTTGTATTGTGAGTATTTGCAGTGCGTTTCTGTTTTTATGAGTATTTACAGCACGTTTTTGTTTGTGTTGTGAGTATTTGGAGCTCGTTTCTTTATTTGGTTGAGCATTTGCAGCACGAGTGTTGTCAAATTGATGAAGATGTTTTCTTAATTTGCAGGTGTTTTTTTCTATTTGCATGTTTTTTTTTTTTTTTTTTTTCATTTGCAGCGGTTTGAGCTCTCTCGGTCACTGTAAGAAAGATATTTGTAAATCTTAAACTAAACTAAGCTGCTTTTCACTAGGACTGTCAGACTATTCTCCCGAAAGAATCGGTTTGGTTGCAGACGCTGCTAACATGGCATCTTCTTCAGGACGTCCCACTGATCTCCTGTTAAATATCAAACTGCAGAATGATTCCCAGAAAGATTGGGGTACCATTTATGTTTCTGATCTCATTTTGAGGGATGTAATTAAAAGTCAAACTTTTGAATATGATTTTCCCTCTCTTTTCCCATAGGGAACAGAAATCTCAGGATTGGAGTGGTGCTTTATGGAAATGATCGGTTTTTCAACTCAAAACGATTTAAAAGTGAACTCGATACCAAGAGAAGGGTGGTGTCTGCCAGCCTCACAGACAAAAGCTTGCTTGATAATGTGGAGTTCACCATCAGGCCCAAGGTAAATGATTGTAAACTCATAATGATTAAAATATAGCAGCTTCTGAATCACTTGTGTTATTAGTCAATAAAACACCTACATACAAATTAACGTACAGTCAATTGTTACCACAAAATAAACCCTGTCAAGGTGATGAAGATCAGGTATGACCAGTTGTTATATTATCCTGCTCATTTGCAGTAACTTGCCCCCAACCACACACACACACACACACACACACACACACATATATATATATATATATATATGAATATTTCAATAAATTCATATGTAATAATGAAAACAATACACACACTTATTTAAAATCATAATTTTAATAAATTAATATGTAATAAGTAGGGCTGTCAATTGATTAAAATATTTAATCGCGATTAATCACATGAATTTCAATAGTCAACTCGTGATTAATCACAACTTAATGGCACATTTTTATTTGTTCTAAATATACCTTAAATTAATACATTTTCAAGTTTTTAATACTCTAATCAACATAGGCATGGACAAATATGGATGCTTTATGCAAATGTATGTTTATTATTATTGAAACCAATGTCAACAGAGCATGAAGACATGTTTCAAAGGTCATAAATGTTTTTCAAAGAACTTGTTCATGTCTATTAGACACACGAAAAAAGAAATACCAGGTTCCCATTTCTTAATTAATCAAATACCACATTCCAAATATTTTTCTTTGCACTGAGCAATTTACTTACACAAATCTGTTTACATTTTTGCATGACAGGGCAGCTCTTCTTCTGAACATGCAAAATGTACATATATTATGTATTATTACATTTGTTTGTCTCTCTGTGCCCACATACTTTTGATGCAGCTAAATTCTCAATAAAACTGTTTTCATTGATATGTTTTAAAGTTTCTGTTGTCAGAAAACGGAATGAATATAAAATAGTGATTGAAACGAGACTCATTAAGACTACCCAGCTCTCCCTTCCAAGACGTTAAATCTGCACAAAAATCCTGATAATCGCGCCGTCGTCTGATGAAATCAAATACACATGAGATAAAGACAATAGCTGTGTTGTGATTTTGGCTATACTTAAAAAACTGAAACTTGTAAAATTAGAGAAGCAACATAATATCTGTTTAACTGAAAGCCCTGCTCCTCTCGGCCGCTCGCTGAACAGAGCAACCGCACAGAGAGAGAGAGAGAGGTGTGCGCGCGCTGGGAAAGCAAGACCTCGCGCTCGTGCGGCAGTCTCAGTCTCAGAAACTAAATAAGGTTTGGGCGCTTTTTTGAAGGAAAAAAAAAAAGTCGCTAAAGGGGTCTGCAATGTTGCTAAGTTGGCAAAACTGTGCATCTCCATTTCTCCAACTACGGGGTAGGCCACGGGTCAATCAGAAAATCGCGCGTTAATAAAATTAGTGCCGTTAAAATGAATTTGCGTTAACGCGTTATTAACTTTGACAGCCCTAGTAATAAGTATTTAATAAATTACGAATAAAACAAGATATTTAGTTAGCTAGCTAAAATTGCTGAGTGCATTTCTATTTATTTTTAATTTAATTTTTATTGTAGTATAATAATTTATTATTTTCGTATGTTGGAATTTTTTCGTATTTTTATTTTCATATATAGACTTAGTTAAAGATTTTATGTAGGAATAAATAACTAAACTAATAAATAACTTTTGATTCATTTATTGTCTGTTAGGATAGATATGTGTTTACCTTTCCTGTGTGTATTTTATCTGTAGTCCCATATGTTCAGGACTGTCCACAGCTCTATGTATGTGATATACAGTAGTCAACATTTGAAATGGATAAAAAAATAAAAAAACATACAACATTAATCAAAGTTGTCCTAAGACAAGAATGCATTTTAGTTTTAGAAAAACTTTGATGAAAGGTTTTGATCTACTTCAAATGTTGACTAGTGTATTATGTCTTTATTTTTTCAGAATATATCTGGCTCGACTTCTTACGACTTTGCATGTGTGTTTTGGGACTATGCTCATAGAGACTGGAGAACAGAGGGTTGCATCAAAATACGCGATCCCAATGGAGTGCAATGTAAATGTAACCACACCACCAACTTTGCAGTTCTTGTGGTTAGTTTCACGTACATGTTTTACATAAACTGCTTTAAAAGCTAGATAGACATGGAACATCATTTCCTATAGAAATGTTCTATGCAGTAAATAATGCACGTCTCGTAACTGATTTCAAGAGAATCTGCTGTTAGCATGATGCTAAGCTAACTTCATTTGTTATGTTAGCTTATAATGTGGTAGTAAAAATACACAGCGCACTTTAATGTTTGGTGAATCTATGTGAATTAAATATATTTATTATTGAGATTTCTCTCTCACTTTATAGAGCTTTAGAGCGGACTACACTTATTCTGAGGCTTTAAACTGGATCAGCGTTGTGGGATGCAGTCTGTCTATTGTGGGTTTGGTCCTCACTGCAGTTTATCAAATTAAGACCAGGTAAAAGCACTGAATACACTGGATAGAATAAATGGACCTTTACTGTACTGTAGCATGGTCAGATAATACTATGTCATTATACAGTACAATACTTTGATTTTATACTATTGAATGAACCTTGCAATATCCCCGTCTACTTCAAAGAATACCATGGTATTACCATGCTACACTGAGGAAAATAAGCCTTTCTTAATCAGTATTTTTTTTTTTTTGTCTTATTTTCCAGTAAAAATATTAAAACATTCCTAATCAATGTGTTAATGTATTTAGAAAAAAATGTTAATTTGTTAACATAGAATATATATTGAAATAAGTATATTTCTCCATACTTTATTTATTTATATTTTCAAGCATAATTCTAGCAATTTTAAGTGATATGTGTGCTTAAAAATCCCATTTTGTCAATATTGTAAGATAAAATTAAATAATAAAATTCAAATTCATTCTGTATTCTAACCATATGATCTTTATTTTATTTATTTATTTATCTATATTAGACAACCTTATTAGATAACCTAACACTCATTCTTCCACTGTTAAATATAATCTTTACCAAATCAATGAATGTTAATTTTTCATACTATACAATATAATGTTGTGATGCTTAAATTTACCTTTTGCATTTTAAATTATTTCACTTTTTAGTGTTTTATTTTTATTTTATTTGGACAAAATAGTATAGAATATAGTATATCTATACAAAATAGTATAGACAAAAATAAAAAAAAAATTTTGTTTGTTTTTTTTCCTCAACATTTCTTGCCGATCATGTATTTCAATTGTGTGATGTCCTGCAAACTAATGATAATTCCATAGAACTGGTTTGTGGAACAGCCACAATTTAAGTGTATTTATTTTAAGGTTAATCCTCTTGATTTATTTTTTAGAAAACAGAGAGGAGCTAACTCCACCATGCTCTTGGTGAACATCTGTTTGTGCATGACCGCCTACTACCTGCTCTTCATTTTTGGGATCAACAACCCGGTCCAGAGCTCAAAGGCATCTGTTTCAGAGCAGAATGTTATTCCTTCTTCAGATGTGCAGGAGAAGATCGATCAGGGTCCTTGTACGGCAATCACAGCCCTGCTGCAGTATTTCCTACTGTCCACGTTTGCCTGGAACATCCTGTATGCGGCTCATGTGTTTTTCCTCATTAGAAATGCCCTCAATGGTCCGCCCCGAGCTTTCCGCACCATCGCCATGACCGTCGGCTGGGGTACATTTAAACACACTGATATTAGTCATGACAGTTTGATTCTGTTTGCATAACTTGTAAATAAAGAATATATGGTATTTCATATTTTATATTTAATAGTAAAATTCTGACTGATACTGATGTCATGTTATGTTATAGTATGTTAATATTAAAAAAAAAAATATGCTATTTAGTTCATATATTAATATAACAGTAAATAAATTATCATTTTAAATGCTATATGTGAATTTAGGCTTCACAACATTATAATGTACTTCAGTATGGATATGGATATTCTTTTTGAGATTTGCTAAAGATGACATTTTACTGTTATTCATTTATTGTTATTATTAAAGATGAAAAGCCTAATCCTAAAATAAAAATGAGAGACGAGGATGATAAATTCATTTATAATAATCATTCTGATAAATCATATAATATGTCTAGGTCTGCCTGCTGTTATTGTCGGCATCTCACTGTCCACCACCTACAGCTTTAGGGACCCTTTAGGTTATCGACAAGAGGAGTTGTAAGTGAAAAATTGCTTTTATCACTTTATCCACCTTATATTTCACCACATCAGTAAGCTATTTCCTGTGAATGAGCGAGACTGAAATAACTAGAAGAAAAACATGCAGTAAATGGTAAAACTACTTACACTACAAACCATAGTGTTTATAATTACGAAAATAAATTAAAATAATTTGATAACATTTCAGTTTGTTGCTTATAACGGGCTGTTATCATACTTTTAAACTGGTTTTGACACCGGAAGTCTTGCACATTCAAGTTTAAAATACCCCAGATGAAAATATGGCATTTTATTTCTAACAAAACATTGGTAATGTAGAACATTACTTGCGCATTCCCTGTATTTCACGTTTCTCTTTTTATTGTTGTAGTTGTTGGTTGGCGTCTCTGGACAAGGCGGGAAAGTTTGATCCGAAGCGGCCGATGTTGTGGGGTTTCTTGCTCCCTCTAGCGGTCATGTTGAGTTTTAACATATCTCTGCTTGTCTATTTCTCTCAAACCATCTGCTGTGCGAATCCGAACCTCAAGAGGTACACAAGCAAACAGTGAAAACCTTAAAACAAGCATAAGGTTAATGCAAATTTAATTGATGCTGTTAATAATATTCCTTTATACAACATAATCAGTTTTGGTTTTAAAATAGTGGGAATTCTTTTATGTAACCAGTGAGGTGTAAATCTCTGATGTTTCATGGCAACATAATATTTGCAACTCCGTAATAGTTAATATTTTCTATATGATTTAAATGTTGATTTTGATTGTTTAGCTCACGAGGGACACCTATGAAGAAGAAGATTTTGAGTAGTTTCTCTCTGGCTGTGGTGCTCGGTTTGTCCTGGGCCGTTGGTTACTTTGTGCTCATCACTCATGAGAAAACACTTTACATCATTCTCAGTGTGGTCTTCTGTCTCTGCAACACGACACAGGTGCGTTATTACATTTATTATTATTATTATTGACAAACTGGCACTAAGGAGAGTATTACATATCCAGAAAAGATTTTTGTTGGATTTATTCAAGCTGATTTTTTAAGATATTATGTATCTATGTCTTGCATTGATTGGTGATTGACAACTACATTTTCTCTCCTTCAAAGGGTGTTCAGATTTTCATTTTATTCACACTGCAGTCTTTTCTAAAGACAAGATCTCGATATAAACTGGATTCTAAGACTGAATCAAAGGGGGAGCCTTAAAAATGGTCACAAAAAGCAGAGGACAACAGACAATATCATAGTCAATTCTTTCTTTCTTTCTTCTCATTAGTTTAATTATTTATTTTAATTTAATTTACTGTATTTTTTAGTGATAGCCATTTGTCTGGTGACATTTATTTTAATAAAATGTAATATCAAATGCATAGTCTCATACTCATATTGTACAAGTAGATAGAAAATTTCAGATATTATAATGCAGACAGTCATTTAACCTTTACTTTAGCTTTTGATTCATAATGAACTTGCTTTAGGACAAATGATGGATTTAAACTTTCTTTCTGGTAATAAAAAATATTATCTGTATTATCTGTGTGTGATTTGTTTTATTTATTCTTTATTGCTTTCAAGGTTCAGCCGATGTGAAACAACACATACCTACAGTTTAAAGTAAAATTTGTTATGTATTAACACATTATCGGCAGATTCCACTAAAGGCAAGTAAGATCTAATCTAAGATCTAACACTGTTTTTAAAAAGAAAACAAAAAAGGCATAGAAGTAACAGGACAAACCAACCCCAAACATAGACAAGATCTTAACAAACTAGTTGATTTGTTATGATTGAATGAAAACAGTTAAAAGGATAGTTCATTCAAAAATGAAAAACCTGTCATCATTTACTCACCCTCATTTGTTCCAAACCAAGATATTTTGAAGAATGTTTGTAACCAAAGAGTTGCTGGTAGCCATCGACTTCCATAGTATTTTCTTTTTCATGGAAGCCAATGGCTACCAGCAACTGTTTGATTACCAACACTCTTCAAAATATTTTATTTTGTGTTCAACAGAAGAAAGAAACAGATGAAAGTAGGCATAAAGAACCCTAAACTCTAAATCAAAGAGCCATTTCAGCATAAAAAGGTTCTTCAGGATGATATGGTTAATAAGCATAGTGTTACTGCACATAAATAACCATTTTTTTTAGAGTGTAGGAAACCAGGAACAAGGAATTCACATAGAACAGGATGAAAATAATATCAATATAAAAGACAATGAACAGACATGACTCTTATAAATCTTAAATTGCAGCTGTAAACTAAACAGCAGTAAAAAACAAAAAACAAACACAAAACACTATCCTGATGGTAAGATATGCAGGAGTTGGACAAAATAAATGTGACACCTGAGAAATAGGCAATATTTAACTCAACCTTCTTAGATTCATACAACTTTTAAATAGTCTCCAGTTGAATGTTGTCTTTAAAAACAGCTGTTGCTTTAACAAAATTGAACAGGGGATTGGCTTCTCACTCTTCTTTCCAAAACTGTCCACAGTGGTTTGATAATATTAAAGCCAGGTGATTTGTTTGGCCAGGGCAGATGTTGAAGTTCATCTTGGTGCTCCAGATGTCCAGGTTTTATGCTAATGACACCAGCCTTCATGCAGTTTAGCACTGGTGTCTGTGATTAAAGTTTTAGCAGTTGCAGCTCTTTCATGAATGTTGACTTTGTGAGGTTCTCTGTGTTATTTATTTATTTATTTTTTTTGAAAAGCTGAATATTGAGGTTTGCTGTCACTTAACTGCAGTAGTTCTGTGTTGTTTGGACTCAATCCTTCTTAGTGTTGAATGGTCCTTTTCATCCACTTTCAATTTTCAACCTCTTTTCGTTTGTTTTTGCAGATTAAGTCTTGCCATGCTTTGTCATAATCATAAAGACTGTTGTTCTTAAAACATCAAACAATTGGACTGTTAAGGTTCCAGGTGCTCCTGCTAAACGGGCTCCCATGATCGGTCCTTTTTGGAAGTCTGATAAGTCACACATTCACCCTTGGCTTAAGCTAAACACTGCTGAACACAATTTATATTACACTGACATACAAACTAGAGAATATAGACAACGGAAACATAAAATATAATAGCAACAGTGCTTTTTCACTGTATTCTACAAAATTGTATTAATCCCATAACAATGGGTCTTCACATTATTTTGTCAAACCCCTGTATGTGCTGTGTGAATAACACTGAGTCATATGTAATGTGCTGTTACTGTGTAGTGCTGTTGTCTGTTTAGCTTCTCATTGACATTAATTTGAATGTAAATGGATGGCTGTTTCCATGACTGATGGACTTCCCACTTCAGCAATGATCCAGCCCTGCCTCTCCTTTATAAACCAGACAGCAGCAAGAGTTTGTTTTATATATGTCATATCAAATACATGTGAAATGGACTACTCTCTGCTGCTCTTAATCTTTACCTCAGGTAAGGTGTAAAATTTGGTGTAGGATTTATTTTGAAACAATTTTCACTCAGAAACTGCTAGTGACTTTCTCAAATAAATGTGTAGCACACTTTTATAAATTTTGAAGTAGAAAATAGTATATTCTTGAAAAATGTACTCCAATAAACAATTAATAACGAGAATAAAAAATAATTTTAATAAAGTTTTGAGTATACTAATTATAATTAATAATGAGTATATTTTAAACAATAACTTGTAATTATTGTTATTTAAAAATGGTTTTTGGTGCTTTATCTGAGTTTGTACAATACCACAAAACAAACTATGTTTTGTTTCTCTCTTTACCCTGTTTGCACAACTTGTATTCCTAATTGTTTTTTTTTTTTTTTCCTGTTTTTCTGGGTTAATTTCCATATTTTCATTTGCATATCACAGTGGTGTGCAACCATTGTGTTACTAGCTGTCATATTGGCATTATATGGGGGAAAATGTGCGCCAAAATGTAAAAAAGTATTTGGAAAATATCACTGAACATTTAACCATATACGTAAACTTCTTACTGAAGGTAGTTTTTGTGTATATATGTATATTGAAGGTAGTTTTGTGTGTGTGTGTATATATGTATATATATATATATATATATATATATATATATATATATATATTAGGACTGTCAACGTTAACGCGTTAACACATGCGATTGATCTAAAAATTTTAACGTGTTAATATTTTTTTTAACGCAAATTAATCGTTTTATAAGGTTTCACCCCAACTTCTTGCTGTCATCGCAGCGCAGAAGGTTATCAGCCAACCAGTGTTGCCAGGGTTGCGGTTTTCCCGCACAATTGGGCTATATTTAAAATGCAGTTGTGGGAAAAATAACAGAGCTTTGGGTTGTTTTTTTTGGCCTACTTTTACAATGTACCGCGGCTGCCCAAAGTGTTTATAGACAAATAAAAATGAAAATAGACCATTTTACTAATGTGTATTGTACTTGGATAAACCTGGCAACTTAAGAACGGAGAGGCGGTTATAACATCACAGCAGAAATAAACATGACAACAGCCACTATAGATTATATAAGATAATAAATAAACACACGATTACGATAGGATATGGTTTGTATGTGCGATTAATTTGTATTAAATTTGCGATTAATCATGATTAATCATGACTGTGATGTGATTAATGCGATTACATTTTTTAATCGATTGACAGCACAATATATATATATATATATATATATATATATATATATATATATATATATATATATATATATATAAAAAACGATATAAACAAATAAAAACAAATTGCTTGTAGGGTAGTCTGTAATATATTTGCGTATACATTGCAAAAAAAAAAAATGCACAGTTACTATCTGATCTGACCCATAGAAATGACTTTTGGTGTAATGTATTCAAGTTAATTTGATTTAACTGAAGTTTTGTTTGAGGCTACTAATTTTTTTTTACTAATTTTATTACCAATATTTTGGTCAGTGCATCCAAAATCACGTACTCTCTGAGTAGGTATTCTGTTTTCCTATCAGCACCTATGATTGTTACATTTCGCCCCAAGGTTAAAGTGTTAGTTCACCCAAAAATGAAAATTCTGTCATTAATTACTCTCTCTCATGTCGTTTCAAACCCATAAGACCTCCGTTCATCTTCGGAACACAAATTAAGATATTTTTGATGGAATCTGTGAGCTCTCAGACCCTGCATAGACAGCAAGGATCCTTACATGATCAAGGTCCAGAAATGTAGCGAGGAGATCGCTAAAATAATCCATGTGACATCAGTGGTTCAACCGTAATTTTACGAAGCTACGAGAATACTTTTTGTATGCAAAGAAAACAAAAATAACGACTTTATTAAACAGTTCGTCTCCTCTACGTCACCCTAGCGCCATTTTGGAGAATATCCACTGAACGCAAACTGCGTACGCTCTTCTGTGTCAGCCACACTGCACGGATACGTCTTCTACGTCTTTGATTTGAACGAAAACAGCACATCGGTATGCGGCTAACAAAGAAGAGCGTACGCAGTTTCCGTCCAGCGGATATTCTCCAAAATGGTGCTAGGGTGACGCGGAGGAGATGAATTTGAATAAAACCTTTTTTTTTTTTTTTCTTTTGCGTACAAAAAAGTATTCTCGTAGCTTCATAAAATTACGGTTGAACCCCTGATGTCACATGGATAATTCTACCGATCTACTTGCTACATTTCTGGACCTTGATTGTGTAAGGACCCTTGCTGTCTATGCAGGGTCTGAGACCTCGCAGATTCCATCAAAAATATCTTAATTTGTGTTCCGAAGATGAATGGAGATCTCACGGGTTTGAAACGACATCAGGGTGAGTAATTAATGACAGAATTTTCATTTTTGGGTGAACTATCCCTTTAAATGGTCCTGAAACAAAAGTAACACTTGTACTGTTCACGTTCAGAAATTAGCACACTGGAAATTAATAAGAAGTGAATTTCATCTAGTGGTACTGTGCCCCAAAAAAATCTTACTGAAAGCTCAATTTTTTGAGATATCAACCTCAAATATGGAACACAGCTTAAGATGGAAACACAAATAAAGTTTAAGTTGGAAATTTAATTTTGAGGTCTATGCTCAAAAAGTGGTTAACAGGTAATAAATAGATCATAACTATTCCATAAATATAATTTAGGGCCATAAAATCCCCTAAAAATACAAAATATTTTAAACAATAAAAAACAATATCAAACTAAAGTAATGTACATTCATTTTCATTCACTGAAATAAAAAAAAAAAAAAAAAAGTTTGGTCACTTTTGACTGCAATACAAGCAGCACCAGAGTATTAAACTATAAAAGAGTACTCCACTGAGAGATAAACATATATATATATATATATATATATATATATATATATATATAAGCATATCATATTGTGTTAAAAAGTAAATACATACAGCACATGAGAACAGTTCCAATCTCTATTTTTATTTGAGCTGCTTCTGATAAAGCACATGGTTCACATGCCTAACAATGCTCCTTTGCTGTTATAAATTCATTATAAACATCTTGGGGCTTATTGCTTTAATAAACTCACTCATACTAACAATAATAATAATAATAATAATAATAATAATAATAAAAATTCAAAATGTCATTCAAATTTGAAAAATGATCAGTCTCCTTGTTCCTAATAATGAACATTATGCATAAGAAACTCTTATAGTATGAACTGTAGCAGTATTTAACTGATCAACAATAACTATCTACATATGAATCAAACTCACTGAGACTGCCAACACTTTCTTTTCTATGCATCATTGTATCATATCCACGTATGTTTACACACAAAACATATAGAAAAGTGAAATTGTGCCATAAATTCTCTGACCTGTCTTGCTTGCACTTGAGACAGTGACATGAACTCCACTGACAGTCTTCACTCCTATTGGCTGTTATTCCCAAAAGTTTCTCAGCATTTGCAAAAAGCTAAACATATGTCGCCTACAACCTGTCGCCTATCACAGTCACTCATATCACTGAAATTAAATAATGGATCAACAATGGATCATGGGTTTTCCTGTTTAAGCAGTCGGTTCTTGGCTAAAATATAAGTTGGCAAGCTGGACCAGATTTAGCAAGACTAAAGGCAAGTAGTCACAGTTTGATAATTTTGTCTGACGTTTTGTCTCTGTAAACAGCCATTTTTGAGCAAACTTGGTGTCAAAATAATTCCAACAACATAAACAACAACAGCATCAGTACAACATTCAGTCCCCTGCCCACAACAGTGACCGCACAGAGTCTGGTGTGTGCAAACAAGGGTATCATACAAAACGGGATCTGCTTCTGCCCAGATGATTGGACTGGACCTACCTGCAACATTTGTAAAACCCATTTAAAACATTGCATGACATGTATATATAATAATCTTATAATAGGTTTCAAGGTTACTAACAGACTTGTTCCTCTTTTTTTTTAAAGCAAATTTCTGCCAAGAAACCTCCACAGCAACTATTAAATTCACCTTTCCAAAAACTGTCTTAGGCCAGTTTGCTTCCTCTGTAGAGCAATGTCCACCAGAAACAACAAATGGTAAATAAGTCTCTCTGCTTGCTTCCTTTTTATTACAATATGCACTTAAAGTATGAATGTATGATTTTTAAAAATTTTTTTTTCAGCTGGCATGCCCCAGGCGTCAGCTCTCTGTGATATAACTACTCGCTCATTCATTAATCCAAACACTCTAAATTGTAGTCTGACCCTGGACACCATTCATGCATGGGTATGTAATCTATGCCTAATGATTGTAATATATAAAACTATAAAACAAATTTTCCTCAAATGAATGCAGAAACAGTCTGATTTCATAACAGAGTTTTATTTATTTATTTATTTTAAATCAAGGTTTCTGGAGCTACTCCGGAAAAAAAACTGAATTTAGCTTCCAATACCCAAATCCTCACATCTATACCAGAACGGCTAACACCCCACGACATCACAAATGCAGCTAAAATAACCAACGCCCTGCTCTCTGACCCACAAACTGCACAAGCTACGGTACTTAATAAACCTTAATCAGATATTAGCATTTAAAGTTACTTTATTCATTATTTCCCCCCATTTTCTTTTTTGTTATTTACAAAAAAGTTACTGCAATCTGATTACAAGCATTTTAAAATATAATATAATATAATTACAAGTAATTAATTTCTGTAATCTGGTTATGTAATCCAGATTACATGTAATCAGTTACTACCCAGCACTATACTGTATAACTAACCTAATACTAGTTACATCTTAAACACAGAACACATTTATTCTCACCATCTACATGGCCATAAATGAAGTGTTTAAGGTGTATTATTAGTATTTTCTTAATGATCACTAATACAATTAATAAAAAGATGGAACAATTCAAATGTATTAAATATATTCTTAACAAAACATAAAAAGGTGTCATAATAGCTGTACAATTAGTCAATTAGTTTAAAAGAACAGTTGCAAAAATGTACACCCTTGATTACATTCAACAAATATGTAATATTCTAGTACTTAGTATATCTTTAAGTATATACTCTATCTTTCTTGGCATCATCTTTAACTGTCTGACCTCCTTAACACCCTGATCTTTAATGGGAAGTTTTGCTCAACTTAAACACTTGTCCACAGCCTTGGAGGAATGCATATAAAGAAGTTACTATCATAGGCGCCAATCTAAAAAACAAAACAAAAAAGCTTATTTAGTAATTGATCAAGCAGATTTGTTGGAACATTATATCTTTGTATATCTCCAAACAACACTAATATGCCTTCTGAGTAAATAGTAATTGCTGAATTGATTAAGTTTCAAATGCAAATGATTAGTTTGAAAATATAGTAAGTCGTTATGTCCTCTTCATTCTCTCTTCACTCTGTTTGCACAACTTGTATCCAAATGTTTTTCATAATTTGCATGTTGTTATTTCCATATGCAGTGTAAACATTGCATGTCAGTGTCAAATTTTTCAGACTTCACATGAAATAGACAGATATACTAATTTGACTAATCCAGGTATAGCATGGAACACTATAGATTCATGTAATACTAAATACCATCCACAGTTGCCTTGAGAAACATTTTCTTCTTCATTGTGCAGGATATTGCAGTATCAGCAGTCGCCACAGTCAGTCAGCTCCTGGGAGCAAGTCATGAGAAGTACTCTTCTGTCGATCAAGAAGCAATTTCAAAGTAACAAAACATTTCACACTCGCTGCTCCACCACTGACATACAGTGTATTATGCAAAACATAAGCACTATTTTTTTCTGACTTCGGATTGTGTTTGATCAGACTAACACAGACTCTACAGACACTCTCTCTGCGTGAGAAACCAAATCCATTGTTAGTGCAACCGAATATGGCAGTGCAGTCACTGAAGGGAGAAATGCCAATAAATCACGTGCAATTAACCTCTTATAAAGGCAAGTGTTTGCTATTTTCACAAAAATATTAAGCAGCACAACAGTTTCAACATTGATGACACTGATGTTTCTTGAGCAGCAAATCAGCATATTAGAATGATTTCTGAAGGATCATGTGACACTGAAGACTGGAGTAACGATGCTGAGAATTCAGCTTTGCATCATAGGATTTAATTGCATTTTAAAATAGAAAACATCTACAGTATTACTGTTTTTACTATATTTTTGATACTTATCTTCATTTTTCCAGGGCTGAGTGATACCTTTTTACCAGACAGAATAAAACTGTATACAACAGAGGCTGAGGTTTCCAAAGATATAGTTGACCTTCAAATGAATGTCACATTCAAAGGTAAAGCTAGATTCAAACTCTGCTTTATAACTATACTTCTCCTCTTCCTGTGCTTTGTAATTCTTCCACATGAAATGATCTGTTTAGAATGATATTTTAATATTTCACTTTTTTCTGTAGAATTTAATAAAGATGTTGGGTTTGTCCTCTATGAAAACGATCAGTTCTTCAAGTCAAAAAGCTTTCAACCTTCTCTGGATACCAAGAGAAGAGTGATATCCGCTAATCTTCAAGACAATTCTGAAATTAAACAAGTTTGTTTTGCAGTCACACCTTCGGTGAGCAGCAAGTCCAACATCACACTTCCCTCTCAGCATGGTTTTAATTAAATTAGAAAGTACGCAAAGTGAAATGTGAATAACATTTTTTATTTATTTATTTTTTTAAATCGAAAGAATTTTTTTTCCACCATAAAATACCTTTTGTGGAATGAAACGATTACAAGGATTTTAAAGATCCTTCATGGAACCATCAATGCCAATAAAGAACTTTTATTTTTTAAAGGGGTCATGAAATGGAGAACCAATATTTGTATATATATTATAGGAGGTTACTCTACAATAAATACACACTGCAAGTTTCAGAAATCATAACTAACTTCCCAATTTAAAATATAAACAAACCTTTCTAATACACCCGGATTTGACACTCCTTAAAGGGAAAGTTCACCCAAAAATTAAATGACGCCATGATTTACTCACCCTCAAGTCATCCTAGGTGTATATGACTTTTTTCTTTCAGAAGAATACAGTCAGAGTTATAATTAAAAAATGGCCTGGCTCTTCCCAGCTTTGGAATTTGGAATTTGCATAGCCTTTCTAAAGCCTGAGCGTTAGAAATGCATGGCTAAAATGGCTAAATACACAAAGCATGGTGTTGTTAATAAGCTCAGTGCATATCCAGATCAGAGTGTTTGCTTGAGTTGAATATTTTTATGATGTGAGTTGAATATTTTATTACAGTTTATGTTGCTGTTGCTATCATTAACCCTTCACACAATGCCATTTATTGTCATTGTGGTGGCAATGTTTTAGTTTCATCTGCCTTGGGCCAAACATATAGAGCTCAATCACAGCGTTTGCCATCTCGAGTATCAAAACACATGACATGCCAGTCACAGCAATGGGTTCTTGCTTCTATTTCTGCAAGAGGTAACAGAGGATGGAAAAATCTTTTTTTGACGTACTTTCAAACTTAAACTAACCTTGAGAAACATCAAAACATAAAAATCTGAAACTGCATTTCATGACCGCTTTAAAAACTACACTGTGATGTTCCTCATTATCAAATACATTGAAAGAGGTCCATACAAGTATGGTGTTGATAAATTAATACATTGTTGATCCTTCAGGCCGATTCCACATTGTCCATCAATGACTTTGCATGCGTGTTTTGGAGTTATGAAAAGCAGGACTGGATCACAGATGGTTGCACCAAAACTGAGAGCCCCTCAGGACGTTTAGTTTGCAATTGTGAAAGACAAAAAAATGCAAACTTTGCTATTCTGATGGTAAGATATATTTGCATCAGGATGTAAATACAATTTATTTGAGTTAAATGCATCAGTAGATTAAAAGTCCATTTCCACTAGAATTTAATGCAGGTGTCATTTTCTGCAGGCATATGATATCAACTATCAATATTCTGAAGCCTTGCATTGGATCAGCATCTCAGGCTGTGCTATGTCTGTAGTGGGGCTGTGTGTCACAGCATTGTACCAAATCATAACCAGGTAAAAGCTTATAGTTTACACTGTTAAGCATACAGCTTTCTGCAGTGGTGAAGCAGTTTTTATATTCATGCACATGCCACAGGAAGTCAAGAGGAGGCAGTCCTACTCTGCTAGTGGTGAATGTCTGCATAAGCATGACGGTTTTCTACCTTCTCTTCATCTTCGGCATTAAAAACCCCGTCCAACATGTGCATGTCGCAAAGATGTTTGGCCAGAATATAGTTCCTGAGTCTGACCACCACAAGTACCAAGATCAGGGACCATGTACGGCGTTCACAGCTCTGCTGCAGTACTTCCTGTTGGCTACGTTCACTTGGAACACTCTGTACGGCCTTAATGTGTTCCTGCTCTTCAAAACCTCAGTGTCTGGAACACCTTCATGGTTTCCAAAGGTCTCCATGCCGGTTGGATGGGGTAGGAGACATTGAACACAAAACACTGATGTACTGTTTAATTTATGACCAACTTCTTGGTAAAGGTGGGCACACAGGCTATGGGTTAAATTAATAAACATGTACCATCTAATTGCGCGAATTGACCTATAACTCGGACAAACAAACGAAGTTGCTCACTGTCTTACAATTACAGCTGTCAGTGTGAAAACCTTGTCCCAAGATGTTTTCGTTTTTGATTTTCGGACACAAAAGGACCACATCTCATTGAGGAGCATTCAAGTGGGACTTAAATATGCCATGGAGGGATATATAAAAGATTAATTTAAGATTAAGCAAGGGTTTACAGATCACAGCGCAAGCGGGAGAAGCCTCATGTTACGGTCGTCATGATCACAGATGACGGCATCCAGGATCAACGCTGTTCAAGTACCACAGGGCACAATTAAATTAATTTACATTGAAACGTTTTAATATGGAGATGCACTAAAATGTAAACCTTCGTTTATGTGTTTTTGACCTACACTGTACATGACGTGAACAGTTAGCCATTTAGGTTTGTACGTTAGCATGGACTCACTAACTTTAACGTTAGCTAGTTTTAGCCAGACATACCTTGCTGAAACACATAAGATGGCATTCACAAATTCACCCTTACATCTAATCTGATAGCAAATAGTAAGCATATTTTGGCGTGCTGTCCTGGGGGAGGGCTCCGAGCCTGGAATATGGCCCGACCCCAGAGAGCCCCCTTTCCCTAATATGGGATAAAAATAGATTAGGAGTGAGGAGTTGGGGTGGAGGAGGGATGCCGTAAAACTGTCGTAGGACAGAGGTAGGTAGCCTACATATATATATACACGTATTGTGCTAGTTAGGATGGTTAGCTAAACGAGTTGCACCTGTGCCAAACTGGTTGATTATCTGATCGTGCTCCTCCCGAACCTTGTTAATAAAACATCATTTAACTTTCTGTTTGAGCAGATGAAAATTTTAACTTAATGAGAGTATGACAACCAGAGTGCTGGTTCTCTATGGCGCTGAAACCTAAAGATGTCCGAGTTCTGGCCCCTGTGCAACTAATACTCAACTGCCATTGGCTCATCTGTGTTCAAGGGGAGGGGCTTACCGATAGGTCAATTGTGTTTTCCTACCAACGTAAAGAACCATAACCAACCAACAAATTACCTTAGTTATTTTTGAACATTACCTAGATTGGTGAGCAGACATAATAGATAAAACAGTATTTTAAATAATCATTTAAAAATTGATCAAGTTTCTTAAATGCAGTGTGCATTGCTTTTAAAAATGAAAAAAAGAGGAAAATTTCAGCACTTTTATATAAAAATGTGTATACCACAATGTGAATTGTTATTAAACAACATTTTTAGGAATATTGCAAAATATTGCTTAGTTTGTCCTCCCATACATCATGGGTATTAATTGCACAAACATATGACTAAACCCTAACCATGAAATAATGTCTTCAATATGCAATGCCATCAGTATCTATAAAGCTTTTCCTGTTTAGGTTTGCCTGCTGTTATTGTTGGTATCTCATTGGGCTCCACCTACCGTGTGGATGAGCCTTTAGGTTATCGACAAGAAGAGTTGTAAGTAACAAATATTTTTAACTTCACTACTTTATTTTTTATTTAATATTATTACATTGATTTTGGAAATGTTGGTTCAGTTGTCACTCTTCTTTGCTGCAGTTGCTGGCTGGCTTCAATGGACCACAAACAGAAGTTCAGTATAAAGAAACCCATGTTTTGGGGATTCGTGCTCCCGTTACTGCTCATGCTGATCTCAAGCACAGCAATACTGCTGCACTTCTCTTACAAAATCTGCAGGACCAACCCTAACTTAAACACGTAAGTACCAGAAAAGCACTATCAATTATCAACCAAAGCAGATTTATGACAATATATTTCACCAATAACACAATTTTGCTGTTTAGAACACGTAAAACTCCTCTGAAGAAGAAGATTTTGAGTAGCTTCTCGCTCGCAGTGATGCTTGGCTTGTCTTGGGTTTCGGGCTACATTTTGCTCATCACCCAAGAAAAAAATCTCAGATTAATTCTCAGTGTGGTTTTCTGTCTCTTGAATACAACACAGGTGGGTTAATGCACATTATACCAAAATGCACAAAAAGCTTATAATGGACTAAAAATGGAATCGTCAATGCTTCTTTATTAATTAAGTTTTCTATTTCCATTTCCAAAGGGTATTCAGATATTCATTTTATTCACTCTGAGGCCTTTTTTAAACTCAAACCCAGCTATTCTTAACTCTCTGCGTGCACCAGAAATAGGCTTTCACAAGAAATCATTTTTTTTATGGAAAAATAAGATCCCAGACACCAAAGAAAGCTACAAATCCACATACGATGAATCAGCCTGACAGGCCATCAAAGGTAATGATAATACATCAAAGATAATAATACATAAATCACAATATCTAATACAATATGCAAACCACCCTTTTCTTGTCAAAACTCTGCTTCTTTAGAGCCGGCGTTGATAGTTGGTGAGACTGTTGCCTTGACCTCATGCAGTGAAGGCTCATTAATGAATGAAGTCAAGGAGGAATATCATCTTGAGTCAGATATTTTAATTCGTACAGTTGTATCCTGATTCAGTATTGAGTTAGCAGCTCAATTTTATATTCTCTGCATATGTCATTAGGAGCTTCTTGGACTTTGTTCACACTGCACACAAATCTGATTTGGTTTTAATTTGTACTTTTTATAGTACTGACTGTCGACACATTTCTCAGGTTATGCAATCTGACCTGCTTATTCCAAAAGTATTAATACTATTCACTATAATTAATTTTACATAATTTGAGTTCACCCAAAATTTTTTAATTTGCATCATTTTTACTCACCCACGCCATCCAAGATCAAAATAAGTTTGTTTCTTCATCAAAACAGATTTGGAGAAATTAGCACTACATCACTTGCTCACCAGTGGATCCTCTGCAGTGAATGGGTGCCATCAGAATGAGAGTCCAAACATCTGATAAAAACATCACTATAATCCACAAATAATCCACACCACTCCAGTCCATCAATTAACATCTTGTGAAGTGAAAAAGATGCATGTTTGTAAGAAACAAATCCACCAAGGCGTTTGAACTCTAAACTGTCGCTTCTGAACAAAATTGAGTCCATAATCAATTATAACGCTCCCTTCAGTGAAAAAATCCATTCCCTGTTGTCCTCTTACATCAAAATCCTGGCATGTCTGTTTAGAACCATTTTTGACTTTTTTTTTTTTTTTCGCTTGTAAACGGGGCATAATCTGTGCATATTTCTCTCCTGATTCAGACAAGATGACTTTTCACAATAGAAGACTTTGTAGGTTTGAAGTTTGATTTGTTTTTTATGAACACAAAGCATTTCGCGCCACAAGATGTTAACTGATGCACTGGAATGGAGTGGATTACTTGTGGATTATTGTGATGTTTTTAGCAGCTGTTCAGACTCTCATTCTGACGGCACCCATTCACTGCAGAGGATCCACTGGTGAGCAAATGATGTAATGCTAAATTTATTCAAATCTGTTCCAATGATCTGTTCCAAAAATAATCTTGGATGGCCTGACTGCATTTTTCAACAAATTTTCATTTTGGGGTTAACGATTCCTTTCAAGGATATACAAAAATGTGCTGTTTCCCAAATGATGAGGAAAAACATGCCTGAAATCTGATCAAACGGTGATTCACATTCCAATAAATGACAACAAAACAATAGGTACAGCTTTGTTAACAACTGATTTAATTTGCTGGTCGTACTAAAGAAACTAAAAGCATTTGAGATGAAAATGCCAGTGTGATTTTTGCTGCCCATCTAAACAAAGCTTAACAGCTAAGGTTTGGCACAGCAAGCGCAGTGTGAGCCGCCAGTTTTTGCCATGTTTGATTGATGTGCTCTATTGTAAAATAATATAAATGTACAGTAAACACACCAGTCTTAAGAGTTTGGCTTATTGCTGTTTTACTAATTGACTGTTGACATATGTTAAACATTGATGAAATGGCGTGTAGACTGTTGGGTCTGAATTTATTTTCGAGATCTTATGTATGAGTTTATACATTTCCTTACCAAATTAAAATTGATTGATTGATTTTGAAATGAAATCCAGAATCCTGTGTTAATAACCTTGTGTTTAGTAACCATTTCATTTTAAGTTCATTTCTGTAATAAGGCCCCAGACTTCTAAAGCCAAGTCAGGAGAGCATCTCCACCAGGGGGAACCATTTACATGAAAATACATTTGTGATATGTAGAAGATACATAAACTGTAATTCACTGTAGTTTGCATTAAATGCATACCTGCATAATGGATATTTATTTCCTCTTTGTTTTGCTTTGATTCAACTCAGTGTCTAATGCTGTTCAATTTTGCATTGAGGAAAGACAAGCTAAACAAACAAATAAAGAATCTGTCAAAAATATAACATTAATATTTTAGCCCTGCAACATGTTTTTAGTTATGCAATGTAGCTGTCAATCAAGTTAGATTAACTTGAAGGCATGTGAGACCACAGAAATACAAAACAAGAGATGACCTCTGTTCTAAATAAATTCATAATTACATTACCAAATGCAAATCTTCTATGCTAGCGAAAAACATGGTGAGGTTATTCTTGTTATTAGCAAGTGGCGAGGTTTTGGAGCAGGTGCCAGACCACTCTGGTTGTTATTTTCTGTCCTCACATAGACACAAGTTGGAATATTACTCGGCCCTGCAGTTCAGTATTTAAATAAAACCGTTCTGTTCAACTCATAATTCACTATTTATAACTGGTAGTCCACACAGACTAAGGCGTTTTCTCTTCCTTTGTAGACAATGACTTCATGGCCACCGTCATAGCAGTTCTGACCTCTTCAAGCTTGTGCATGTGAATGCTAAAATGTGAATAGTAAAATTACCTGGTCACAATGTCACTATGACACTCATAATTCCCTCGTTTGCCGTAAGAGGGTGCACACATTCTGTTTCAGTCAGCACCTATTTCAACAAGAAATATTAATATCAACAAACTTCTTAAACACATTCATCACAGATGTGATGCTGAACAAACAGGTAAACACAAAGGTATGTTGTTTAAATTGCATACAAATAACAGTCCTTCTCTTCTTTTTTTTACCACACAAGTTTGGAGCCTGTAGTTTTTAGGATTGGTTTTGAAGAGCCAACTGGCTAAGAATGGCAATTACTGTATGTGAACTACTTGTTTAGCATTAAATCCTGCTCAGGATGACTGGATGTGAGTACAAAGTACCAGTTCTCCTTTCTGGTTCACTGGTTTTACCACTTTTGGGGTAGCCTATGTATTGCCAAAAGGCTTCCAGAAACAGCTGACAACACACTTTCGGCATGTTTTGTTCACACTTCACGATTTACTGCAAAGGTAATTAGATTTCTGTGTCCTATGTCGTTCCTGAACTTACGTGTCTCAGAAAGAGAGCACTGTGTTCTGGGAATTCTTGGCAATCATGTGTCTCTGGGATCTCAATTGATGCCGGTAAGTGACCCGTTAGCGTCACGCTCAACAGTCAAACGTACAGCTCGTACGAAAAAATACTGGCCTCTGTCAGTGTGAGGGATTTGTGCTGGCACACATTTTGACGGCTTACGAGAGGGCAGAGGATTTCCTGTCAGTATGGTGGTTCTTTTTGGCGGTCTTTTTAATGATTCTGACTTGGATCAGGGTCACAAGACTGTTATTTTGACTGGTCATATGACTGTATTTTTAAGATATTAGTAACATCTGAGCAGTTATTTACAACTAATCATGGTTTTATCATTATAATTTTTTTTTTTTTCTTTTAAAGCTTAGTGCATCATTTTAAAGGTAAATGTACTATTTGTACATTAGCACTCTGTGTAATTTCGAAGATAAGGACTGCTTTCAAACAGGTTTCCTAAACACTCCCCTGCAATTGGTCAGTGAAACAGCCTCAAATGCACGTCATTGGCTGTCAGTGTTGCTATGCTAGACTGGTCGAATCAAACAAAATAGACCACTTTTAGAGGGCAAATCAGCATACAGATGGTTTACATATTAAACTGAGAAAATACTAAGAGAAAGCATTCTAACAATAAAACCAAATGAACCACAATACTAAAAATTAGCTACATTTTGATGTGACGCATGTAAAGCCTTTATGGCTTCTGTATCATCATGCAAATTCAATTATTATTGAATTATTGATAGAAACGTCTGTTTTAGGTTTGTTTTGTTCAGAGATGCTTTGACAGTCTTTAATCTATCTTTCTGTCAATCCCTCCAAACAAGCATAATGCGTTTGCAGTCTCTCAGCTTGTCAAAATACAGCAGTTTGTTTCAGCCCATTAATAGAAACGGAGGGGATGAGAGGTGAGTGAAGTTTGGTTTATTTTATGGCTGTAATTGTAAGTCATTATTCACATTCAAATCAGCTCATTCATATGCTTAATGAATCAGCAGATTTAATCGAAGTTCAGATTCTTGTTTTGGCAACCTCAGGTACATGAACTACCTTTACCTGGGTAAATAATGTCAAGTTTGTCTCCAGTGGTTCACATGTGAAGCATAAACAAGTTTTGATAATGCAAAGCCTCTTCATAACTGAGTCACTAAGTCATCTTCGCCAAATATCCCAGTGTTTGTTTTGGTTGCTCAGCAGGGGGTTCAGTTCTGGGCTCAGAACCAGATCGTGAGATTTAGGGTTTACAGGAATGTCCGGATCTATATGTTTGCGTGCATGTATGCATTTGTGGTTTTGGCTGTTGTTCAGCATGTTGTTGCTGAGATTTGTGGCCCACCAGGCTTGTGAATCAATGGGAAGGTATGATAAGACACTCTCCTGCTGTGTTCCATGTTGGCATTTATTCAGGTTCTCCACCTTTGTTGTCTTTCTTTTCCTAGTTGTTCTTCTCCTTTCCCATCTGAAAAATTATCCTATAAGCAATGTATGTTAACCGCAAGTTTGACAATCCATGATTCAGTGCACTTTTTCCCATGCCACAATTCATGACAGGCCAGGAACGGCCAAATACTGTTTGACATCAGCCTGCGTAGAGTTAGATGAAGCAGACCACATCTCCTCAATGTTCCTCATCGTTTTGAGACGTTCCTATACTCAACTGTAGTATCAGGACAAAATAAGAGCGTCTAAGATAAAGAATAAAGAGTGTCTGTTTGTTGGTTCATGTTTCTTAAAACATGTTAATCACAAAAAAGTCTGCCTTTTTATGCACTTTTGCATAAATTAACATATCCGGACGATAAAACGAGCATCATTGTGGTTGACCTGGGTTACTTTCTGCACCCTCTTTGGTTCTTACCTCAAAGTTATGGACCCAAGATTGTAGTACAAGTGAAATCTAAGCAAAGGTCTCAACTGTGGCTAACAGTTGATATTAGAGTAATTTAAGCAGACAAAGTGTGTTTGCCTCACTGTAAAAGTGGCCTACCTCGGGCTGTCAGCCCAACTGTTTGCCACTTCCTGATCTGTCAGTACTTTTCTCTACTTTCAACCAACTTCTAACCTCTTGCTAAAATTAGAATAAGAGTGGTAAAATAGCAAAGGAAAACATTTACCATGGAATTTGGTTTGACCCAGACATTTAGCGCTCTGTAGCACACAGCTTTGTTAAAGGTTGACGGCACGTGGAGGAAAGATGACCTCACATGTGCTGAAGGAAACAAAACGTGTGTGCCTGAGCGAGACCACCACACCTCTGTCTGGACACTGGGAGAGAGAGAGATTTGAACTGATAAGATAGTCATGAAAGTTTGATTTGGACTGCATTGTCGGCCTGGAGCGAAACTTCATCTGCCATTGAGATGAATGGCAATGCTAATGCTGTTTTATCCAGTTATTAAAGACTCCTTTCTTAGACAAATATGAATTTTCAGACTGGTTTATACTTTTTTGACAAAGCTGATTGGTTGAGAAAGAACTTGTTCGAACTTGCTTGGTGGAGACGGCAGAACATTAGCATCTTGTGCAACCAAAACACAACTTACGCAGGGTTTGCTGCTCTCCTTTTTGCACGCATTGAAATTAGACCACCCGGGCTTACTCCGGTTTTACCAGCTGTTCAGCGCATAAACATAACATGTTAAAAATAATAGAGATGATGAAGTGTTGGATTTGTTATTATTGGATGCTGTTGCCAAGCACATGCTGATTCCCAATTGGCCACGGTCTGATTGACACGTCCTCCTGCTTCGTCTCAGATAGTGATACATTTGGTCTGTTTGGAGCTTCCGTCCCAACGGACCTCCACTCGGAGCATGGGCTGATGAATGGCATGTCACGGATAGACGTTAGGGAATGGAGAAAGTGAAAGATAGAGGCAGAAACTGCTCGGATCTCTCAGCCTAGTGAGGAGTGATACTAACCATATGACTCTGGAGTCTTTGAGTCTGAATACTGATAATAATTCCCCGAAAGTCATGATAATTGGGTCTTCTTAGTTGTTGAGTTCCACGAAACATGACAATGAGAGCTTACTCTGGTATTGAAAATTCACTGACCTCCCATGAGCGTTCTAATTTTGTTGCATTAGCCATTTGCCGGTTTTTTTTACCATCTGTATTGCAAGTGAACAGTGTGATGTAAAAAATTTAAATTAATTCCATATTACCAACAATGCTTTTTGCTTTAGTTCTAAAAGTTATTTTGAGTTTTGTGATGTTTCTTTGGCACTAATTCACTCAGATGTGAAACAAAACATGCATGTTTTGGGTTTTACAGATTGTGTATAGACTGTTATAGATGTCGCCACATTCATGCTCAAAAACAGACATTTCTGTGATTGGTTACAATGCTTATCCGGTGCAAAAAGCACTACATGAGTAGTTATTCAGTCTCCAGTGTGCTCTCATGACAAAAAAATGTGACCATATTTTTTTGCAAAACATTAGCATTTTACTGCAGTCCACTGCATATAAACAGGGTGGTGCTACTGTAAAACAAGTTTTATTTTTCCAAAAAATATTTTATTTAAAAGATAAAAGATTGGATGACCAATAATTTTCTCCTATTATATTCAGATAAGACAGGAATATTACTTATTGGACCAAAAAAAACAGTACACAGAATCTATTGGATTACAGTTTGCAACTAGACGGATGTACTGTTACTTCCTCTACAGTTAAAAATCTGGGTGTTATATTATACAGCAATTTGTCTTTTGAAAATCATATTTCTCATGTTACAAAAACAGCATTCTTCCATCTTAGAAACATTGCCAAGCTACAAAACATGTTACCTGTTTCTGATGTAGAAAAGCTAGTTCATGCATTCATGACCTCTAGACTGGACTATTGTAATGCACTGCTAGCTGGTTGTCCTGCATCTTCAGTAAACAAGCTACAGGTAGTCCAAAATGCAGCGGCTAGAGTCCTTACCAGATCAAGAAAATATGATCATATTACCCCAATTTTACAGTCTCTGTATTAAGTTCTGTATCAGTTACAAAATATTATTACTTACCTATAAGGCCCTTAATGGTTTAGCTCCTGCGTACCTAACTAGTCTTCTACCACGCTACAATCCATCACGCTCCCTAAGGTCGCAAAACTCTGGACTTTTGGTAGTACCTAGGATAGCAAAGTCAACTAAAGGAGGTAGAGCCTTTTCACATTTGGCTCCCAAACTCTGGAATAGCCTTCCTGATAACGTTCGGGGTTCACACTCTCTCTGTTTAAATCTAGATTAAAGACACATCTCTTTAGCCAAGCATTCACATAATGCATCTCATAATCTTGTACTGCAGTTATATCTGATCAAATGCATATTATTATTCTTTACCTTGGGTTAAACAAATCAATTTTGCTTGGTTGGAACACCAGCTACACTAATTATGTCTATTTGTTTCTCTATTTCTGGGTTACTAGGATTTACACAAGCTTCAGTCTGGATCCAGAACACATGAGAAGAGATGATGCCAACCCCTCAGAGGATCTCAGATGATGCCAACCCTCAGACAACATACAGAACTACCAAATCTTGCTATAAGTTTGATTCAACATATAATAATTGCTGTTAATAGTGTTCATTGTCTGTTTGATTACGTCTTTAATTGATTTTTCTGTACATTTCTGCCATATGCACATTAACTGACATAGTCACCAATGAAAAGCTACTACTAAATATATTGTAGAAACTTAATTTTCTGTACAGCGCTTTGCAATGATTTGTATCGTGAAAAGCGCTATACAAATAAACTTGAATTGAATTGAATTTAAAAAATGTTTATTACAATTGAAGAGATATATCACCCCAAAATGAAAATTCTGTCATAATTTACTTACCCTAAAGTTGTTGCAAAACTATATGAGTTTCTTTCTTCCGTTGAACACAAAAAGAGATATTTTGAAAAATGTTGGCAACCAAACAGTTGACTTCCATGGAGAAAAAAAAACAAACAAACAACAAAAAAACAAAAACAAAAAACGAAAGTCAGTGGCTATACCATCAGCTGCTTGGTTACCAAAATTCTTCAAAATATCTTTTGTTCTTGAGGGTGAGTAAACAGAATTTTTATTTTTGAGTGAACTATCCCTTTAACAATTAACCCCCCCTAACTTTAATCTAACTGTCTTGATATTAAATTTAAATTTTAAATCCAGATTTAGAATATTTAGGTCACTCAATATGTGATGGTACTGGGATTCAAACCCATGTTTTTGATTTTGCGAGAACAATGGTAGATCCACAACACAGTGATTATTTAACATTCAGATAAAACTAAAAGTTGTACTGGTTTTAGCACCACTTGGTGGACATTAAAACATGCTACATGTAACCCGGGATTATTAATAGTTTAATAATATTAATTCACTTAGATTTTAGGCGGAACCACAGCGCATCTCACAACAACCAGCCGATTTATTGCTGAACGATTCCGTGTTTTGAATGAATAGGTTGAGTCAAAGTTTTATTAGCCCATGCATAAACATCTGATGAATCAGCCATTTGAACAAATCGCTTGAATGAACAACTCAATGACTCGCTCATTAAACGCTCCCTACTGGCACCTACTGGCGTTTTAATTTCATTTAAAAATATCATTTCCACCATCATTTCTTGTTTGTATATTAAAAAAAAATAATAAAATAAAACAATCTCATAACATTATTCAATGCAGTTGTATTTTTTCAGTGTAAATGATTTAATTTGATAATGTATAGATAACAGTAATCAAATGACTATAATTGAATTTACAGATTAAATGTAAGAATTTGAAATGAAAGATGAAGTATTAATAAGGTTGGGGGAAAATACCCTCTATAAAGGTAAAAAAAAAATGCCATAGGATTAATATATATATATATATATATATATATATATATATATATATATATATATATATATATATGTATATATATATAAGCCCGGCACCATAGAACCCCCCCACATAATGAATCCCAATTTAACCCCTGCATGTAACGGTTCACAAAATGCTTGTATAGGCACGTTTTTCCATAGGACCAGGTAGTTACAGCAATATTACACAAAAATAGCCACAATAATTGAGTTATCTTGGATTTTGAGCTACACAGGATGTAACAATGGAAATCAAAGAGTATTTAAAAACGATGGAGACCACAAGATGTGCAAGCGTGAATAAGAGGAACACAACCAAATCTTTCTTGGGGTTTTTTTGCACATTCTCATTGGTTGGGTTCTTGTCGTTGTGAGATGGATGACCGCTCAACTGATTTACATTAGCAGGATAAATAACCAAAAATGTTAATTCTCACGGTCTGCTAATTCGCCATCTTTGACCTATGATTCAAATCCACACACTGAGAATTCTCCATCTCTGGCTGTAGGAGGAGCGACTCTCCTCCAATCCCGCTTTGAGGATCAGTGAGCTTCAACAAGGTCTGTTTAAGAAAAGCATAATCTCATGGTTTACAGTACCTCATAAGGCCAAAGAAGTGGAAATGTGTGACAGTTGTATTTCGGATAAGGACTGCAGCCCGTTTTCATATATTAGCCTTCTCTAAGCCCTTTGGTGTGCTTTCATTGTGTACTGTTGAGATGATAGATCATCCCTCGCTTTATTTTCATCTCTTGATTTGACATTAAAACCTTTGGGACTCAGTACGCCATGTGCAGTGAAAGACAAGCTCTGGCTCAGTAAAAATGCTACATCTCTTAAAATATATTCCATTATTCAATGCCTCGTAGACATTCGAGAAGCTAGTTTATGTGAAGAGATATATGTGTTGCCACAGATACTCTGTTGCACCTGCTTGAGCTCATCTTTTGTGGTTAAAGCTTAGGTTTATTTTTATGTGTTTGGTTAAGCTATTTTAGACATGAATGCATTATATGGTATGAGGTGAACGAATACTTGGCTGGTCACTGTGTTGGGTGCCTGACAAAGGAAGGACTGGACAACAGGAGCTTCATCACTGTGATGTGGATTAATGGTTTTGTCTTTGTCGTGTTGAGCCGTGATGAAATGCATTCGATAGTTAGAGTGTGTATTTGTGGTTGCTGGTGAAATATCTAGTGTATTTTAATGAAGAGTAAGATACAGTTGGAACAAGAGTTGCCCAGAGGAACATTTTACTGCTCAGAGGTGACTTAATTTTAGATGTTTCTCCTTACATTTTATAGGATATATAAAAATAGATGCAAATGATGACTTACTGTACAGTGAATGTGGATAGCAGCTCAGATCTTTTGGTCTTGAAAGAGATTGATGGGAAATTTTAGAATTTTTGGAATATTGAGATCCTCCTTGGGACTCTTGTAAATTTTTCATTTTAACAATGTTACTAGTCTCTGTCCATAAATATTGCTTTGATATTTAAAAAAAAAAAAAAAATGGTGGCAAATTAAAATTTCTATATTGATAGTTTGACGAGAGTTGAATGCATTAGGCCACCACATTTTCCGTTTACTTTTCTCAGTTTTGCAATATAATTCAATTGCTGAGAAACAATTGAGACATTTTCTTTCCAGTAAGAACTTAAAGGGGACACCGGATGCAGAATTCACTTTTATGTGGTGTTTGCATTTAAATGTTTCTTGATATGATAAAATTATACATTTTGTCAATGATAAATGATAAAAATCCATTCACTCCTTTTTTAATCAATAACCCTAAACAGTCTCAATTATCAAGCTGATTTGATTTTCTGAGCAATGTGATGTCATACTGCTCAAGCCCCGCCCACGGCCAGTGACGGACTGCCCCATATTAGCTTATTTCTGAGCCATTTTCTCCGCACTCAAGCAGCTGTAGCGACAACATCTTATATGCAATGCAGGTGTTTTGTGAACATAAGAGTCTTCATTTTCTCCTTACATCAGAACCACTAAGGACAAAGTGGGTTAGTTTTTTTTAGATGGTAATGCTCTACTAAAAAACACAGAAGTGGTGGGGTGAGCAGTAGCTCATTATCATTCAAAAAGACATGCATCGAAACAGGTTGCTGTGAACAGAGCTGTTTTTGACAAGTTAAAAAGGGTGTTATTTTACAAGACCCTTGAGGAATTTTAACCAGCAGACATTTCATGAAGACCCAAAAGAATCATACCAACTTGTGGAAAATGGGCATCTGATGTCCCCATTAAATCTGGTGCAAGCCATCTTTTGTGACTCTCCATTGCACCATTACTATTGACCTCAATGTAAAATTAACTGATCACAAATTTTTTAAAATCAGCATGATCCATTTAAGTTTTTGAGTAATTTCAACAACAATCCTTACTATTCTCCCCAGTAATACTATCAATCTGAAATTGGTTAAATTCATTTTTTTTTTTTTTTTTAGCCAGAGCATCTAAAGATTTCTTGTCCCAAAACAATTAACTACGCAATAAATTCCATAGTAATTATGAAATTAACTTCGCAATGTTTGTCTCTGAAGAAAGCAAAGGCATTGCATGCAATACATTTTTTATAGATGCAAATAAACGTCAACATTTTACTCACAAATTTTATCAAGTAAAAAATCTCTTAACATGACCACAACAAACAACTAACAGTGATGACAAAAAGATCATCTGCATAGCTGAACATGAAGACAGCAAACAACAATACAATATTCTTAAAACACTAACTGCATAATTTAGCTGCAGTGCGTGTTGGAAACATGCAAACCCTTTACAAATCAACACCATCTCTCAATATGAAACTGTTCAGACAACATTGTTATGCTTTGACAACATTTGGAGGGATATTGTTGCTCTAACATGTGTTTTGATGTAGATTCAAAGTCACTTTTCTTAGTATCTGTGACTCATACAGGCCATATGTGGGATAAAATGTAACCTTTTTTTGTCTTACAGTGCCGCTGTAGTGAGGGCTGAATGCAGTTCCACAGGAAATATAGATCTTTCCTGTCTTTGTAATCTCAAGACTACCATGGCGAGATGAAGCTGAAGGGAAGCAGAACTGGTGAATCTGATGGAACAAAATTCTCCATAAACTTTGTCTTCCTCCTCACGGTGGTCTCCTCCTGAGTTTGGGGGTGTATATTCGAGGTCTGAGTTGTGTAAGAGTGGCAGAGGTGAAAGAACATCTGTATTCGACAAAACATTGCCGTCCCAGCATTCCCAAGATCTATATCTGAGACTGCGGTCCTGGTATAAATGAAAATGCTGTTCAGATGATGGATTTCTTAAAATAATTCTCTGTCTTCAATGCAGGTTAAGCTCAGGTGACATTTGTGCCAAAATGTTGATTACCGCAAAAAATAAAAAAAAACAAACAAACAGCAAAAAAAACAAAAAACAAAAAAACATTTTGACTCACCCCTCATTTTCTTTCAAGCAAAAATGGAGGTTACAGTGAAACATTTTCAGTGGAAGTGAATGGGGCCAGTTGTTGAATGATTTAAAAACGTAAATATGAAGCATATAATTTTCTAAAACCATAATTTTTAGTTGTTTTATGGTGTTGGCATGATAACAAAGTTGTAGAAAAGGTTAGTAAAAAGGTTTAGTTTTTCTAACTAAAATCATGTTAGTGTATATATAACTTGCACTTATGAAGCTGAGTATTTTTTTTTTTTTTTGCAGTATTTTACAGAGTCTGATTACAGATTGGTCCCATTCACTTCCATTGTACATGGTTCACTGTAACCCAGATTTATGGCTTGCTTTTTTGGAAATAATTTTTGTTATTGTAATCAACATTATGCCACATATGCTGTTGATTTGAGCTGACTTTGTGATAAACCCAGAATCAGGGTTTTTATAGTTAACAAATGTAACCAAAAAATTATTTGAAAAAAAAAAAATAATAATAATAAATAAATAAATAAATAAATAAATAAATAAAGTTTTCTAAAATTGTATTTTTTTTAAATGTAGTTAATATAAAAAATAATAAAACTAGACATAAAAAGCTAATAAAAGTTAACACACACACACACACACACACACACAAATCCTAAAAAAACACTAAACAATAACACTAATAAACACTGGAACAGTATCTTAGTGGTACTAAAATAACACAATCTACAATATTCCTTCAAAAGAGTCAAACCATTGTACTTACACCAAGCTTGGCCTTCGATAGACTGAATCTTGATGCATCATGTGAGACATCCAGCAGAAGTAGGTCAATATTCGCAGATAATCCAGGTGTGTAGTGGAGAAATATATATTCAGGTTCTGTATGACATCTACAGAGCGACAAGAGAGATGGAAGGGATAAATAATGATGTACTGTGCTCTTGGCAATGAGAAGAAAAAGTGTGCTTGTTAATTTGAGGTCATAAATAAAGCCCATTAATCTGTCCTCTCCGCTCTCTGTGGTTAAAGGAAAAGATTCCTAAGAGTTAAAGTATTCTTGGCAGGTATTGTTTATCTCTCTCGTTTTCTCATACACATGCCCTCTAGACTCTTCCCCTCTTTCTCATATTCTGTATGATACTGCTGAAAGCTTCAATGAATTGGCACAGAGTCTTATTGTATTCACTTAAATAGACGAGGTGGCCAGAAACCTCATTTCTCTCTCTTTTTTGGCATCTATGAAGATCGGAGGCAGACGGTTTTACAGATGATGGATGTCTGATGGTCTAATCCAAGACTTGCAGAACAGGTATACATCATCTACAGATAATAACCACCATCACATATCTTTACCAGGAATCTTAATAATTATAATGACTGGAAAAATGTAGCAAATAAGCTTCAGCTGGTTTGATCGATTTGATAATGAAATCAGTGGAAAAAAAATCTTAAGACTACAGTGTTGCAGAATGTTAAAGCTTGTTTCAGCCATGGGTAATTGCACCTTTTTATCCCACAATTCAGACTTTTTTCACAATACTGAGTAACTCAATTAACTCTGAATTGCAAGATATAAACTCAGAATTGCGATATTAAACTCAAAATATTGTGAAATTACCTCAGAATTGTGAGAAAAAGAATTGCAGTGTGTGTATGTATGAATTAAGCTTTTTTTCTCTGAATTGCAATTCTTTTTATATAGAATTTATTTTAATTACATGACGGAAATGGGCTTCCATAGTGCCAGGTTCTAACTGATGTAAAAGTCTTCCAGTTTTATGGAAATGCATACACCAGCCACTAGTCAGGTGACTATAATTACGCAGAAAATGGAGAGGCCACACAAATAGACAATACATTTGGCATTTTTATTAATTATTAGTTTTTCCTCATCCCTCAGCGTTGGCAGTTCTTTCAGGAATCCCATATTGGGAAATCTTGGCATAAAGTTTAATGCACTTCATGATAATGATAACGAAGAATAGAAAATATTTTCTCATGAGTTAGGTCAAATGTAATCCAAAACGTAGCTGGAATACACTACCTTAAATGTAATCCAATAAATTATGTTACTAACTACAATGTTTGCATTGAAATTGAAGCTTGTTGAAACTTGGAAGAGTTGGAAGATTAAATTCATTACCGCAAATTGATTAATTTGAACCTTTAATCTAAACCAACTAAATAAAAAATTAATAAATAAATGAAAAAAAAGGCCTTTTATAGAGGTGTAGGCCTATGTTTAGTTAAATTCTGCTGTTCATGTTTTCGACTTGGTTGTATGAAACCTAAACTGTCATCCTTTTCCTCATATGTCGCACTGGAAAGTCGCTAATCAATTCATTCGAACAATTCAAAAATGATTCAGACACTCTGTGTTTTTGGTCTTCTGTTGAATAGCTGAATTATTATTTAGTTTAATGCTACTATTCATTGCTATTTTCTTCTGCTTAGTTGTTTAAAAAGTTGTGTAGTACATAGATTGGCAAACTTCTCTGAGTGAGTCTGCGAATGTTGTCCAGAATGGACACATATAGGCTATAATATATCCATATTACTTCTACCTTTATCTTTAAGCCTCCAGAACAGAAATAGGTTGAACAGAAATAGGTTTTCCATTCATTTTTGCTCTAGTTAAATGATGTAGGGGAGGATTAAACTACTAACCTTGATATAACACAGACGTCTTTTCCTGTCAACCTAAGGACTACGCAGATTTTCCAAGCTTTAGCTGGTTATGTCAGACACAGAAAAGCAGATGTTTGTGTGATATTTATGTGTTCATATCATTCATCAGGGGAGAGCCACAGATTACGCTGGAAATATAGATAGATGAACAAGTAGAAAAAGACACAAGGGAGCTTCGGCATGAGCATTGTATAGCTGCTTCTATCTGGATTTTGTCCTTGTCGCTTGCTCGCCAGTAATTTTGAGGTGAGCACAGTATCTCTGAGGTTTATTTTATGTTGAGCATCCCATAAAGCAAGAGTATTCAATTCTTCAGTTTCTACATTTCTTTTCCAGACAATCATAACTTTTTCAAGTTGTTTCAGAAGCTACTATGACTTAAATTAATGTACATTTTGGGAATAATCATTGTGAATTTCCAAATTGGCTACAAAATTGCTTTCTAAAAGTCATAATAATAAATCCTAAATAATCTGTCATTAACTTTTCCTTAGCATGGGCTGTTTTCAAACAGCAAAATTAATATGCAGTACGAAATGGTGATACAACTTTATATAGGCCTAAATATCAGGCACATTTGTATTAATTCACACATTTCTTTGTGTGAATGTATTTCAGTCAGACAGGGAAAAAAAGTGAAACTGAAATCTGTGTGTCAGAACGTAAAAAAGTGTGTCAGAAAGAATCTAGTACTCATCAGCAAGTCAATGTCATGAAGTAATTTTTCTCCAGCTTCAGAATGATCACATGGGATTTACAGCTCAGGTGATTGGCTCAAAGTTTTGTTGTCCTACAAGCAAAAATGGCTGATTAACAGCCACACCGCTGCCATAGAGATGAATGGGAATGCTAACGGATAGCTTTCTTCATGTTTTATAGACCTTTTTTGGTAGAACAAATGGTCTTTCATTCATCTGAATTACCTCAGAGTTGCGGTTTTCACAGCTAATAGTGTGGTTGTCCTCTCTGTGTTCTGTATGTAGGGCCTTATGAAATCAGTTTTATTTTTTCCAAATTCTGTTTTATTTTTTCAACAAAAAAAAAAAAACTTTATTTTTTCTGTTTTAATTTTTCTGAACCCTGTTTTAAGGGTTAAATAAAGATGTATTCATCAAAAAGAATGTCTAATTAATTGAAATCATGAAACATGCGCAATTTAACAGCAATTCATCAAAATTTAACAACAATTACTTTTTTAATGCCCTGTGAAATGTTTTATTTTTTCTCAAATTCAGTTTTTTTTTTTATTTATTTTTTTTTTTTTACCAAATTCTGTGTTTTCCATTAATTTTCTGGATCCCATTTTAATAATCAAAATCATCTCTAATTATTGGATTTTATTGAAAATTTATTTATTTATTTGTTTTTAGAAATGCTGTTTTGTGTATTTCTGCTAAATAGATTATGGTAAATAATTTTTTCTGGTAAATAATCCTTAAAAATAATGTTTTAATAATAATTTTATTAGTAGTAGAAGTACTCTCATTTCAATAAGTAATTTCTGTCATGGTTTCTTCAAGTTAGACCAAACTTTTATTTCGACAGGTTGCTGTGAAGACCTTCTCTCTGGTTTCTGTTTGTATATGATATGACCATAGTTTTTCTCAAAAGAATGGTAAAATGCTCATTAAGTGACTCTCAGCAGTTCTGGATTATATACTTTGTTATTTATTATGTTTATATACTTACAGTATATATTGAGACGGTAGAGGCTGAAAGCACTGCGAGCGTCACGTGCACTTAAGTATGTGCGTAGTAAACGAAACTGCGCGTTTGCGCCATTCATTCACACAGAGACACGCAGAACATGTAGGATTCATATTTAAATGGTATTTTTACGGCTTAATATTTACAGACACTAGTCCATATCGCGATTTAAGTATACTGACCTACTTTTGATGTATTCATCCAAAATTTGGCAAATTCCGTGATAAATAGGATATATCTTTTTTATGACTGGATTACGCGATTCTGTCCGCGTTTTCCCCATCACGGAAATCTATGTATGTTATGCTGCCTTCGCGTACTATCGGACAAACTTAAATATAAGTTTCCTAGTCAGAAATTGGACATGAACGGCCTCTCTAGTCTTATTTACAACTGGGAAACTCAGAGATAGTTCTGATTTCCGAGTTTCCAAGTTGTGCGAGCCATAAACTTTAAATATAGCAGAGGAGAGAAACATAGCTGTAGTACTAAAAAGCAGCATTTATTTGACCGATATTTAGGAATCGTCAGCCGGTGAATATCTAGAGAGAGCTGTGAATGTTTATATGCTTATCAATGAATGGGACGCTACATTTCATTCAAATCCTGTTGGATATTGACTAAATATCTTCTAATCTATGCATTTTGGCTTTAATAAAATTTTCCAAAGAAACAGGCAAGACTTTCCACCATGATTTCTGTTCTTTCCAACAACAGAGCACTTGAATGTGACAAACTCGTAATTAAAACTAAAGAAGTGGGAAGTAGGAAGTTTCCAACAGCACATGAAGGCAGCATTAATCCAGATACACTGTATAACATTAAACGCCTTACAAGACTCCAGCTATTTGCCTTAAACGCTAGAATCAAGCTACGTGATTTCTGTTTTGTGTTTCTTTTTCTTTTCTGTTACTTCAGTTGTGTGTATGTTAACGGCAATGCGAGAGGAAAAACAAAAATACGAAGCTCACGTTGTCGCTACATGTGAGTGTGCACTTGATAAGACCTCTGGTTGTGTTTTCTGCTCTTCAGCTCAGAAAGCCTCTAAAGACTAGTTTGGCGGGCAGTAAGGATGAGTCAGATGAGTTTTCAAAGTGAAATTTGTGTGACACATTAGCAGACACGCTGTGTAACCTGTTAAGTATTTGAAATCAGCATGGAATCGCTAGTATTGTAGCATGCTAGCATTTGTTGTTGTTTTTTTTTTTTTTTTTCACAGAAATTTGGCGTCTGTCTTGATGGTTCTCCGTGTGCAAAGACCCAGCTGCATATTACACATATCTCTCCAGAATCTTTTCATGAGAAACAACTATAATAACCCCCCCCAAAAAAACAAAAAAACAATCATATTCTGGAAGCCATGCAGTTATATATACAATTTAGACACCAAAATGGCCTTGTTTAATTTTTCAGCCCTTTTCTACCAGATGGGCAGCAGGTGGGATTGTTCTGCCCGTCCATTCACGTTGTAAAATCCAGTTAGCATGTGTTATTAGCCACCTGTTTGTGTTCACGTGATAACTTAAGCATTGTGTGCAGGTTATCCTCTGTTTATCTGTTGGCAGGGCTACGTTTGGTCCACTCTTTCATCTGATTTCTCCTGACAGGAGGAGACGAGGTCACCTGCGCCCTAAGCTAAATGTTATGCTGTACTTCGTCACGGGAAGATGTAAAATTTATTTGGAGGTAATTATTTCTTTGTCTGTATTCCACATGATGAAATGTGATCGCAAAACCTGGGTTTGCAAAACACATGTTCTCCCATAGCACATTTCTTTGTAATGAGGTTGTACAAAAATCATTCTTTTCATTGGTGTTTTTTTCCCCAAACATCCTTAGGGCAAGACACCCCATGTGAATAGGGTAAAATTAAATTTTAAAATATATAAATAAATAAAAAATAAAAAGTATTAAATCAACTTTTAAAAAGGCTAAAAATTAATTACTAAAATAATTTAATTAGAAAGTAACAATAGTGTCAACTATGTTGTATAAAACCAGCTAAATGATATATGAACAAACCCCTCAGTAATAACCTTCAGAATAAAATAAAATAAAATAAAATAAAATAAAATAAAATAAAATAAAATAAAATAAAATAAAATAAAATAAAATAAAAATATGTGCTACTGAAGTGGACAAAAAAAAACTTATTTGGTAAAAATGGCCTTTAAAATATATATTGTAATTGAAATCCAAAGACGCAAATAGAAAAAGTGCAAAAAAACAAAACAAATAAATAAATAATAATAATAATAATAAATAAATAAACCTTTAATAGTGAATTTTGCAGGGTTTTATTTGACTAGTTTGAAAACAAGTTATCAAAAGCCAAATAACTCCAAATATCAAAATTGACCAGTGCATGAAAAGGTTTTTGTGCGTAATGTCTTGCCTTAAACTATACATATGTACAGTACTTGAGAAAATAATCATGTATGATACTTTACTAACCCTAATATCATTACAAACCTGACTTACTTTCTTCTGTGGAACTTAATAAAAAGAAGATATTTTGGCAAATTTCTCTGTGCTTTTTTTTTTTTTTTTTAGGTCAGTAGAGTTCAGTGTTGTTTTGTACCCCATTGACTTCCATTGTTTGGACAAAAACAGTCAAAAACATAGTCAGCACTTCTGTACATGATGCGATGCGAATGAGGTCCCTATGGATGTGATGTAATGCTACGCCACCCTTTGCTCCGAAGCCCTTCTCCGCAGTCGAGACCACACAACACTGTCCCGCCGCCAGGTTTTCTGCTTCCTCCATCAACCGAGCACAGCAATACTTCTTCTCTCTGAAGGTTTCCTTAGCTCAGCTTAATGATAAACCTCTCTCTCAGTTTTTCCCTTTTGGAAACCAACACAATCTTTCTGTGTTTTCTTGGACTGGATGCAAGATTTCGCATTGATTTGTTCGTAAAGCAATGAGATGGGAAAGTCAAAGATTAAAATGTAATATATGTTGTTTGCTTGTTTTCCTGTAGTGCCTGCGAGCTTGAAGGACATTTGAGGTGATTCTAGGAATCAGTCTGTAGATACAGTGCAATTTGCTGTAATTGCGCACAGCTGTTCTCCAGGACTGTTGTTGTGCTGTTTAAACACAGGGAAACGCCATCAATCATCTCTGATCAGGGGTTCTTCTCGGTGGCAGTGAAAATTTGGCTATAACATAAAGTACTGCTCAGTGTTTGTCATCATGTTCTCCAGATATTGATTTCTTTAGGCTGTTAATTAAGTCTTATAGATTTTTGGCCTTAAGCATTTGCTTTGATTTACTGTACATGCACAGTGACAATTCATGCCAATGTCTCAGCAAATTAAACAAAAGTATAACTAAATGCAGTTATAAATTAAAATTAAATATTTTAAATATTTTAATAATATTTTTAAAATGTAAATTTAATATTTTAAATATTTTTTTTTATTAAAAACATTTTTTTTTAAATATTTTATATTTATTTTAAAATATAAACAATATATAACATTATAATATATAACAAAATATAGCGTACATGTACATATATACACACACAACCATCCAAAAGTTTCAAAGAAATTTTGAAAGAAATTCATTTTATTTATAGAGGTCATGAACTGCCTTTGTTTTTGTTTTTTTTTTATTTTGAACTGTTCTTTGTGGTCCACTTATAATGTTATAATTTTACATCAAAAAACATCATTATTTAGAAGTAATAGGCTATTTTCTGTCTTGCTTTTAACCCCCCTCATCAGAACACTCTGTTGGAATAGGCGTGGCAGATTGTAGACTCAGAAGTAAACACCCACTGCTTTGATTGGCTAACAGCGTACATTCATTCCTCATAGATGGACACTGCTGTGGTTTAGGTCAAAAACACAATACATATCAAACAATCGGTAAGAAGAGACAAAGCAACAGTGTTCACATAATAAAAACAGTTACTCTCACTTGTGGTGTGACATTACTGTCAGATCCAGTATAGTCGGCACAGCATCGTCTTTTAGTTTCAATGTTTTTGAAAATCCCACATTGAATTGTGCCTTGTTTATAAATGAATCCACGGTAAAATAAAGTGAACAAAGGACCAAGTTCTTACTGACGCAGTCTGGATCTTCATTAAAACTAAAGTTCATCCACTCTTTTCATAAATTGGCATCAGAAGGAAGGCGATGAAGAGACTGTTTTTCCACAACTTGGCACTGCACAGGGTGTTGTTGTCTTCAGAGCCATCTTTATAGTTTGGTTTCTGCATAGACCTGCGCATTCGCCTCTCTCGTAAACACAACATGAGCGAATCAGTGGGCGGGCCTAAACAGGAGGTGATGTAGAATCAGTGGGCGGGGCTAAACAGGCAACGATGTAGAATCAGTAGGCGGGGCTAAACAGGCAGCGATGTAGAATCAGTGGGCAGGGCTAAACAGGCAGCAATGTAGAATCAGTGGGCGCAATATAGAATCAGTGGGTGGGCTAAACAGGCAGTGATGTAGAATCAGTGGGCGGGCTAAATAGGCAGTGATGTAGAATCAGTGGGCGGGCTAAACAGGCAGTGATGTAGAATCAGTGGGCGGGCTAAACAGGCAGCGATGTAGAATGAGTGGGCGGGCTAAACAGGCAGCGATGTAGAATCAGTGGGCGGGTCTAAACAGGCAGCGATGTAGAATCAGTAGGCGGGGCTAAACAGGCAGCGATGTAGAATCAGTGGGCGGGTTTAAACAGGCAGCGATGTAGAATCAGTGGGCGGGCTAAACAGGCAGTGATGTAGAATCAGTGGGCAGGCTAAACAGGCAGCGATGTAGAATCAATGGGCGCAATATAGAATCAGTGGGCGGGCTAAACAGGCAGCGATGTAGAATCAGTGGGCGGGCTAAACAGGCAGCGCTGTAAAATCAGTGGGCGGGTTAAACAGGAAGCGATGTAGAATCAGTGGGGTCGCAATATAGAATCAGTGGGCGGGCTAAACAGGCAGTGATGTAGAATCAGTGGGCGGGCTAAACAGGCAGTGATGTAGAATCAGTGGGCGGGCTAAACAGGCAGCGTTGTAGAATCAGTAGGCGGGCTAAACAGGAAGCGTTGTAGAATCAGTGGGCGGGCTAAACAGGCAGCGATGTAGAATCAGTGGGCGGGCTAAACAGGCAGCGTTGTAGAATCAGTGGGCGGGCTAAACAGGCAGCGATGTAGAATCAGTGGGCGCAATATAGAATCAGTGGGCGGGCTAAACAGGCAGCGTTGTAGAATCAGTCGGCGGGCTAAACAGGCAGTGATGTAGAATCAGTGGGCAGGCTAAACAGGCAGCGTTGTAGAATCAGTCGGCGGGCTAAACAGGCAGCGTTGTAGAATCAGTGGGCGGGCTAAACAGGCAGCGATGTAGAATCAGTGGGCGGGCTAAACAGGCAGCGTTGTAGAATCAGTGGGCGGGCTAAACAGGCAACGATGTAGAATCAGTGGGCGCAATATAGAATCAGTGGGCGGGCTAAACAGGCAGCGATGTAGAATCAGTGGGCGGGCTAAACAGGCAGCGATGTAGAATCAGTGGGCGGGCTAAACAGGCAGCGATGTAGAATCAGTGGGTGGGCTAAACAGGCAGCGTTGTAGAATCAGTGGGCGGGCTAAACAGGCAGCGATGTAGAATCAGTGGGCGGACTAAACAGGCAGCGTTGTAGAATCAGTGGGCGGGCTAAACAGGCAGCGATGTAGAATCAGTGGGTGCAATATAGAATCAGTGGGCGGGCTAAACAGGCAGTGATGTAGAATCAGTGGGCGGGCTAAACAGGCAGTGATGTAGAATCAGTGGGCGGGCTAAACAGGCAGTGATGTAGAATCAGTGGGCGCAATATAAAATCAGTGGGCGGGCTAAACAGGCAGCGTTGTAGAATCAGTGGGTGCAATATAGAATCAGTGGGCGGGCTAAACAGGCAGTGATGTAGAATCAGTGGGCGGGCTAAACAGGCAGTGATGTAGAATCAGTGGGCGGGCTAAACAGGCAGTGATGTAGAATCAGTGGGCGCAATATAAAATCAGTGGGCGGGCTAAACAGGCAGCGATGTAGAATCAGTGGGCGCAATAAAGAATCAGTGGGCGGGCTAAACAGGCAGCGTTGTAGAATCAGTGGGCGGGCTAAACAGGCAGCATTGTAGAATCAGTGGGCGCAATATAGAATCAGTGGGCGGGCTAAACAGGCAGCGATGTAGAATCAGTGGGCGCAATATAGAATCAGTGGGCAGGCTAAACAGGCAGCGTTGTAGAATCAGTGGGCGGGCTAAACAGGCAGCGATGTAGAATCAGTGGGCGCAATATAGAATCAGTGGGCGGGCTAAACAGGCAGTGATGTAGAATCAGTGGGCGGGCTAAACAGGCAGCGTTGTAGAATCAGTGGGCGCAATATAGAATCAGTGGGCGGGCTAAACAGGCAGTGATGTAGAATCAGTGGGCGCAATATAGAATCAGTGGGCGGGCTAAACAGGCAGCGATGTAGAATCAGTGGGCGCAATATAGAATCAGTGGGCGGGCTAAACAGGCAGTGATGTAGAATCAGTGGGCGCAATATAGAATCAGTGGGCGAGCTAAACAGGCAGCGTTGTAGAATCAGTGGGCGCAATATAGAATCAGTGAGCGGGCTAAACAGGCAGCGATGTAGAATCAGTGGGCGGGCTAAACAGGCAGTGATGTAGAATCAGTGGGCGGGCTAAACAGGCAGCGATGTAGAATCAGTGGGCGGGCTAAACAGGCAGCAATATAGAATCAGTGGGCCGGCTAAACAGGCAGCGATGTAGAATCAGTGGGTGCAATATAGAATCAGTGGGTGGGCTAAACAGGCAGTGATGTAGAATCAGTGGGTGGGCTAAACAGGCAGCGATGTAGAATCAGTGGGTGCAATATAGAATCAGTGGGCGGGCTAAACAGGCAGTGATGTAGAATCAGTGGGCGGGCTAAACAGACAGCGGTATAGAATCAGTGGGTGGGCTTATTAATAAGGACATTTATGATACAAATGATTTTTATTTCAAATAAATGTTCTTTTAAACTTTCTATTGATCAGAAATACTGAAAAAAATGTTAAGAGTAGCATTAAGCAACATTTCTACATTGATAATAATAATAAATGTTTCTTGAGAGGAAAATCAGCATATTAGAATGATTTCTGAAGGATCATGTGACACTGAAAACTGGAGTAATGATGCTGAAAATTCAGCTTTGCATCACAGGAATAAATTACATTTTAAAATAAATTGAAATAGAAAGCAGTTATTTAAAATTATAATAATATTTTAGAATATTTCAGTTTTTAATTGTAATTTAAATGCAGTAAATGCAGCCTTGGTGAGCAGAAGAGACTTATATATACATTTATATAATAAAAAAAAATATATATTTATTTATTTTCCCAAACATGACTGAAGGTGCTGTGAGGTCCATAAGTGAATAAAGGTTGGGAAGCACTGGATTATATCACGTGCAGTGACATTTCTCGTCTGGAACAGCTGGTGTAAGGTTTACCATGCCTTGGAAATTAATTTCATTTCCTGCTCCTGAAAAGTAATGGATCACAGTGCTCTAACTTCATTTGCTGTGTTTCCTTTTGGTTCTCACTGATATTTACAGGTGGAGCTGAAGAATTAGAGCTTTGTTTGTGTTCTGGTTTGGTTTAGCATCTTGTCAGCCAGCGTTTCAGTGAGTATTAATCAACACAGCGAGATGAGAAGGGTTCCAAATCCGAGAGATTCCCTTGGCTAAAACCACCTGACAAGTGATGGTGTTTAATTTCCTGGTCCCCACTGCAATCCTGCATCTGTCAAACTGAGCCTGCAGGAGTTTCAGTACATATACACTCGCATACATACGTGTGTGTGTGTGTGTGTGTAAGTATTTTTTTATTTTTTTATTTTGTAAGGTTGTAAAATTGCAAATATAATTTTTTTTTTAATTATTACACGTGTATATATTAAATACATTATTTAAAAAATAAATAAATGAAAATATATTATAAAAATATAAAAATAAAAATAATTTCAAGCATTTAAAATTAAACAAACCCAATACAACGCACAAAGCCCTTTAGAAAATATCTTATTAAATTAAAAATTTCTTAAAATATTAATACAATTTAAAATGTAAAAATCTATTTTTCTTTAATATTTGTTTTTTTATATTTGTCTTATTGAATTATTTATTTTAAGAAATAAAATAAAAATATCTTCATAAAAATAATTTCAGCATTTCAAATTAAAGTGACCCAATAAAAAGTAAAAACCCTTTGAAAAATATCTATAATATTTATTTTTAGCATTTAAAGACACATTTAAGAGATCCGGTTAAAAGTATAAAGCTATTTTAATCTATTCAAAAAATGTAAATGAGTTTTTTGAATTTAATTTAATTTTATTTTATTTTATTAAAACATCCCCTTAGTGAAGAATCATTAAAATATTTAATTTCATCATTTACAGTTTACACCATTTACAGTTAAAGAAGAAGAAAAAAAAAAAAAAACATTAAAGCCAGTATGTAAAAGCCATAATAATCTATTCAAAAAATTAAATGACCTTTATTTTGTTATATACAAACATATTTGTTTTTAAGAAATAAAATAAAAACATCTTACTAATATTTAATTTTAGCATTTAAAATTAAAATAACCAAATAAAAAGTATTAAAGCCTGTGAGTATTAAAGTAAAAAGCTATATTAACCTATCCAAATTTTTTTTAAAATTTAATTTAATTTAATTTAATTTAATTTAATTTATGTATGTATGTATGTATGTATGTATGTATGTATGTATGTATGTATGTATGTATGTATGTATGTATGTATGTATGTATGTATGTATGTATGTATTTATTTATTTATTTATTTATTTATTTATTTATTTTCAATCATTCCAGGAGGACAGAAAATTTCTCCTCAACAGAAAAATTTTCCATTTATGTCACTGATTAAGCACCTAAAATCTCCGACAGCAGATCACATGTCGATTACAAAACCAGTGTTTGGGTGTTGTATTTTGAGGCGTTGATGGTGTTCGAGTCATATGAAGTTATAGCAGCAGTTTTTTCATTTATAGGACTTTTGAATGGGGTCTGATGCCAAGCTAGTAATGTACTCATAAACCAGGAGGGTCAGGACAGCCTTAGGCCCACGTTTTTTCCCGTTACCTTGGCCTACGTGGGTCTCAGAGGCCTATTGCTGTGGTAAAAGGACATGATATTTCATCCAGGTTTTCTCCTGGTAATAAAAGCCTGATTCAGCATGCCTCATTAGACGAGGCTGGTGTGGCAAACGCTGCCTGTATTGTTTGGCCGAAGGAACATTGAGTGTATAAACTTGTTTATGGTGCTTGTCACTGTTTTTAACAGGGGTGGTACTTTTTAGCTGTTTGGGACGTATTTGATGTGACTTATGAGATCTGCCTGGTTAATTTATGGTTTTGGAGAAGTTTGTGTTCAATGGGCTCCTTCTTTTACGGGCTCGTGCTTGTTACCTCTACAAAGATGACAGACATTTGGAGGCGTTTGCTTTACTCTAATGAAGCTGAATCTGAGGGGACTGTAAAAAATTTGATGTAGAAACAATTTTCACTCAGAAACGGCTAGTAAATTTCGTAAACAATTATGAAGACACGTTGAATTAAACGTGAAGTTTTGAAACAGAAAACCCGAAATAGTATTTTCTTGTAAAACGTACTCCAATAATCTGTATTTACAACTTTGAAAAATCGTTTTTTACAGTGTATTTATGAGGGTCGTATAAGGACCAAAAGAGGTTTGTTTTTGTCGATGCTGTAAGCAAAGCTCAACGTTTTTCCCAGAGTGCCGTCTGTCGACAGGCCATTTATCTCGGCAAACAGGAAAAGGTGGTTTTTCACTCCTCTCTTGCTCAAACGATGTCCTCCTTCGCTTTTTATTCATCCCCCAGGGTGTGTTTGTCATCTTTAAGGAGGCCAGAAAGCCCTGCTGAGACTTTCATTCGTTGCGTCTGAAGGCTTTCTGAGGTAAACCGCATATTTAAGAAGAAACCGCGTGCCAGCCCAACCACTGTAACCCACCTTCAGCATAAACTTACCACCAAACCCCAACACAGCCGTGGATTTTGATGTCTTAAGAGCTTGAGGAGAGTAAAACTAGCCACAAGCCAGCATGATAATATCAGTCTGTGCATTGAGGGGCTTTTTGGAGACATCTGTATGCTAAAAAGCAAAGTTGGAGCCAAAAGCGGAGCCTCCAAGACCCAGACCAATATTAGACCCCTCGAGGCCCAGATCCATATCAAAACTGAAACACTGAAGGACCAGATCCAAACCAAGGCCTGTCAGTTTTATTGAAGTGAAAGAAAAAAAGAAAATGCAGTTCATTTCATATATCCAACAACCAAGTTCACTTTATTTTCAATTAATGCTTCTTTTTTTTCATACATCAAAACCTGCTGTACTGTACAATCTAATTATTTAACCGAACTTAAAACAAAAAGTAAGTTAGAAAAATTAAGGAGTTAAATTTATTTATTTATTTATTTATACTTAATTTTTCAAATTAAATTACTAACATTTTTGTTTTGGACTGCTGAAAAATCTAACTGTACAAATTTCAGTTACAGAAGTCCAAGAAAGTGTATTGAAGTAATTTACCCAAATAATGTAAATAAACAAAATATTTCTTAAAATCCATGTTCACAATCACTAATATAATATAATTAATATAATATAATATAATATAATAATATTTATAAATAATGTTTGTAAATATAATACTATTTCTCAGTGCAAAATGAACATTACAAAACATACGCAAAATATTAAATATAAAGGTTGAAATGAAAAAAGAACCAATTAATAACAATAATACTGATTACAAATCTGCTCATAAATAAAAATGTTTCAAAACCCAAAATATGTGGAATAGGGTACTGGGATAATTCTGAATAATTATATATATATATATATATATATATATATATATATATATATATATATATAAAATATTTCTAATATTTTTAAAACTAAAAGTATATATTTTTATTTTAGTGTACTTTATGTTGTTGTATGTTTTTGTTCATATTTCTTATTTTACTCATACTTTTTCATACTTGTATTTTTATTTAATATTGCAATATGAAAATATTATTATTACTCAAATGTATTAACTGATTTATGAGCTGCTTCTCTTGTGCTTAAAATTTTAATTGAATTTTTAAAATTTATTTATTTATTTATTTATTTATTATTTTAGCTATATTAGTAAATTGTAATAAAAAGTTTACAAAATAAAATAAAAAAATCTTCTTAAGAATGTCATTTGCTGCCTGTGAGCTCCTGAAGTGTGCAGCTTAAAGTAGAATAGGTGCAAGAATTTTGGAGCCTAAAACTGGGTCACAAAGTAAAAAAAAAATATGGAGAATCGCTGATTTAAATCAAGAGGATTTTAGGTTTCACAATGGACGGCCACGTGCCAGACACCTGCCGAATGATGAAGATACCCTGCTGACTTGCGGTTGAGGTCATTTTCACCTTTAATACGCTGGAATTAGACTGCGGTCTTGTCCGAGACCATAAGCCGAGACCCAGATCCAGACCAAGACACTGAGTAATGAGAGCCACACCACGGTCACATTAATGTGGTCTCCAGAGATCTCAAGAACAAACCCACAACATCAAGACTCTGATTAAAAGCGTATTCATTTAAAACTACTAATTGCAAAGTTTGGTACCTGACATGCAAATGGAAACCCTATTCGTCTTCAAAAAACACTTTGGATGTTCCATTAATGTGGTTCCACTGTGGTTCTTGTCTTACAGTTTTCTTGTCGGTTTCGATGCTGTCTAAGCGCTCTGATGAGCTGGAGTCTCGATGTGGAGAGAGTCGGATGGCAGGACCGAAGCCAGTGTGGTTTCTGCGGCAGACCTACTCTGAAAGGTATAAACATATGAAGCTGAAGAAGAAATAAGGAGGATAAAGCAAGTGCGCTAATGCTAAGGGGTCATTTATAGTATGAACCCAAAAAGCTCTTCAGATTGAAATAACGTCATTCTTTCGTAAACGACACACTTCCAATGTGTCTAATGTCTGATTCCTGGACAGGCTTGTCAAAGCTGAGAGGTTTTTAATAATTCTTGTGCCGTCCACGATGGTGAAATTGTGGCGGGGTTTGGCCTGCTTTCTCCAGCTGTTGCCTGCCATGACTGTGAGGTTCATTCCATCCTGATTATAATTGCTTTCATCTTGTATCGTGACTGTTTTCAATTCTTCATGGCCCTGTCAGCTCGGCGAGGTTCACAGAGGTTGCAGGAGTCCCATACTGCTGTGGTTGAGGTGAGTATTTCATAAACACTTGTTTTGGGCTCCATTATCAGTCTGAATTTTGTGAATTTATTTATGTTTACAGTGTTGGGAAGGTTACTTTGGAAATGTAATAGGATACAGATTACAAGTGCTCTTCGGTCACTTTTGACCGAAAAATTTTCTGTTTTGAATTTTTAAAAATCACAGCTTCATTGGAATGGTACGAAACTTGGTGACTTTTATGGCATTTGGAATGTGAACACACAAAAAAATTGAGGGCTTGATTCGAGCAGGCTAAGTGGTCGTAAAAAGAAATAGTCACACTTGTGGTCTTCGGTCAAAAATGACCGACCATAGGAAATGAATGGGAAATTGACAAATCTGCCACAATGCAGAAAAAATGATGGGGTGAAACTCTAAAACAACATCAAGAGGGCAAAACCAACACATTCACTCACACACACGCGTACACACACACTTATAAACTGGTGTGACTGTAACACAGCAAATATATAAAATAAAAGCAATAATTCAACTACAATGCAGTAAAAAAGTGGACAGCAAGTAAGGGGCTAAACTCTGAAACATCAAGAGTGCAAAACAGACACATCCACTCACACTCACACATACACACACTCACAGACACACACACATACACAAATATACACATTCAAATGAATTGGTGTGGTTATAACCATATAGCCATAACAACTCAGAAAACTGAAATAAGAGGTTGAAATCAGATCAGACCCAGAAGGATTCAGCTCTGATAAAACATTCCTGTTCATTTTTGTTACTTTTTTTAATAGAATTTTAATATTTTGTGTAACAAAATCCTTTCTCTGTGTTCAGGTTTGACCGTAGTAATACTAATTCAAAAACTGACGCTTTAAATCAACATTTAAAACCAAAAAAATCTAAACCTTTACAAAAAGTTGTCTTTGAAAATGTCTAAATATATACATATATTTACATATATATACATATATACATATACATATATATACATATATATATATATATAATATATATATATATATATAGAGAGAGATAGATAGATATAGATATAGATATAGATAGATAGTGTGTTCCTGTGGCTCAGTGGTAGAGCATTGTGTTAGCAGCACAAAAGGTCGTGGGTTCAATTCCCAGAGAACACACATACTGATAAATGTATAGCTTGAATGCCCTGTAAGTCGCTTTGGATAAAAGCGTCTGATAAATATATATATATTATTTTCAATTGGAAAATTTGATCATAATTATTGCATAAATATTAATTAGTACCATGACATTCTCTCAAAATACAAAAGAAAAAAGAAAAAATATTATTAAACAAAAATTTGTTACATTGATTTTACTGGGGGAGTTACATTTTAGTTGTACTGTGAAGATCACAAGTGTGACTCCCAAATAAGGAGCACCAGAGGGTTAAAATGTATTAAGTAGTGCTGTCAATCGATTAAAAAAGTAAATAAATAAATAAAAAAATAAAAAACTGATTACTTGCACAACTTTTTTCTTATCTAACATTAAAGTTTTTAAATATACTTTTATATTGCAATAATTTCACATGCAATCTTCAAATTAATGTAGAAACAACATAAAGACAGTATATTTTTAAATATTTGTTTAGTGGCATATTTTTTTATGACTAAAAGCGAGTATCACTGATACTAATACTAATGTCTCTATGAAACTGATTTTTTCCCTAATATTTAACTATTGATTATAGCCATTCAACATTACAGTATAAACGAAAGCTGCCAATTTTAACATTTATTAGACTTTAAAAAATAACAGCTTTTAATTTAACAGTCTTCACATAAACCCATTATAATAAATGTCATATTTAGCTACCTGTGCCCTAGCTACAGAAATTGAATAAAATTATCAAACACTAAATTCTAAACTAAATATCAATGAATCTTTAAAGCCGCAAAAGTTATTGATTTCCTCGTTTTCTTCTTTTGTTCTTTGATTAACAAACATCACAGCAGCTGGTTATTAGGTTATTTGGCTGCTATTACTTTAAGAGCTGCTGCTGCTGAATGTGACGCGGATCTGACATGCAACGAATTGTTTCAAATTTGATTTTTAAATTTCCAGTAGTGGAACACATTTTATCACTCACCATGGTGGCGACTCTCAGACAAGTTGTAGCGTAAAGTTTTCAGCAGCAATGTGGACTGATGTAATTGGCAGATTTGGTGCACTACAAATTCAAACAAGAGAACCAATCTAAAGCATCAGAATAGCATAACTTTACTAAACAGCCTTTAAACGGCAGCATGCACTGTGCACACCAAAAACAGCCAAAGCAACAAAATAATAATATTAATTAGTATTATTATTAAAAATTAATATTACAGCTTTTTACAGAAAATATTCAGATGTAACGCCCTTAGTAATATTTAACAGTTTTATAATTAGCTGTAATTTGATTACACATTTTTTCTCAGCAACTGTAACGGATTACATTTACATTTACATTTATTTTGTAATGAAATTATATAATGCTGTTACATGTAAGTAGTTACTTCCCAACACTGTGTTTATTTGCTTATGTGTATGTTATTAATGTTTCAAATTAAGCTATAATATTTACTAAATTTTAAAGTTGTTATACATTTAAAATGTCTTATATATTATTTTTATCAGTGCAATTTTTATATTTCATTTTATTTATAATATTTTTTCATGCATGTTTAAAATAATATGTTCAGGAAATTTTAAGAGTTTTTGTTTAAATTTGATTACACTTGGACCCAGTTTTGTAATTTTGCACATTAGTGTCAACTAAAAGTTACTTTTTATTGACTACAGTTTTCTTTGGAGTCAGAATTACAGTACTGTTTGTGGTCAGTTAGATTTTTTTAATGTTTTTGAAAGAAAGAAGTCTCACCCAGGCTGCATTTATTTGAGCAGAAATACAGTATTATTAAAATATTATTATTACTTAAAATAACTGTTAAATTGTATATGTGAATATACTTTAAGAAACATTTATCATTATCAATGTTCAAAACAGTTTCATATTTCTTTGACAACAGAAAGTTAAAAACAGAAATCTTTTAGAATATTATGAAATGTCTTTACTGCAACTTTTGATCAGTTTAATCAATTTAAATGTAGTCTTTGCTGAATAAAGCATAAAAGTATAACTAATTTATTCATTCAAAAAGTACTGACCCCAAACTTTTGAACAGCAGTGTAAATTGATGAAAATCAATAAATATGAAAAATTAAATTGAAATTTTCATCAAAAGACAAAAACTATATGAATTTAAAAAAGTAAAAATTAACACTCATCATTGTCCTACATCTCTTATCTATTGAATTAGCATCAGATGTGTTCTCTTTCACTCATTTTGTCCACTTGTGACCTTAAGGCTTGAGTTTTTTACATGTTTTCCATGCAGTTTATTTTCCATCTACTGTAGGTCAGTGACACAATGAATCTTTAAAGAGTACGTTCTAGGGTCCTTTCAGTATTTTAATTGAGAACATGTTCACTCAGAAAGAAGTTGATACTGTATGTTTAATATGAGCAGTTAAAAAACATCACTGAATCAGTACAGCGAGCAAAAATGCTGATTCATGTTGGTAAAACTGCATATCCGGACAAACTCCTACATTGTGATCAATGCATTTCACTTTCATGCTAATTTATTCTATGGGTGTTTGATTAAATGACCTGGTTAAAAAACATTCAGCTGGCCGAGAGGGAAGAACCACAAATGTATCTATCAACTCAAGGTACATAATTAACGATGTTCTGGCTTAGCATATGTATAATGTATTATTTGAAGCAGCTCACTGAGGTTTTTCTGTCTCTGTCCTCCTGTCTTTTCTTTGGCAGCTGACAAAAGGATGGAGGAGGAGCAGGAAGACAGTTTTGCCTTGCAGTACCTTGGAAAGAATCAGTCTGAAGAAACATATGTTGGGTGATGAAACGGCGCCTTTTCAAGTTTGAGAAGGTGATCTTTTAAAGTATTTTTTTTTTTTTTTTTTTTGTGTGATTTTAAACATTCTCTGAGATGAAGGTTTTGCTAGTAAATTGCATTGTGCCATCTCAAGCCAAATAATATACATTATTTAATGCAATTTAAATATCCACTTTCCAAACATCAATTGTTTCATTCACAACATGGCAACAGGGATGACATTTTAGTATTATCTTACTGACAAAGTAAAAAAAAAATAAAAAAAATAAATAAATAAATACAAACTTTCTTGAGGAGCTCTTTTCTCTCTCTTTTTTTTTTTTATTATTTTTTTTATTTTATTTTTTATTTTTTTTTTGCAGCAGTGATGATGTTATTATTATTATTATTATTATTATTATTATTATTATTATTATATATTTTTATATTTATGGAATAATTTAAGATAAAAATATTATGGTAACAGGGTTGACGTATTAATATTGTCTCACCAACAAACTAAAAATACAAGATAATTATACCTAACTTTATAGAATGGTTCAGTTTTTAAAGTATGATGATGTCATTTTTAATATATATATTTATAGAACAATTTAAGATAAAAAAATTTATGGTAACAGGGTTGATGTTTTAGTATTGTCTTACCAACAAACTAAAAATATAAGATAAAGCTGCCTAATTGGTCAGCGCCAGTAGCATATGGACAAGTATGTTGCATTACGGGCATCCCAAGTTCAAATCCCGGCTCAAGGACCTTTCCCGACCCCCCACACCCCCCTCTCCCAGTTCGCTTCCTGTCTGCTCTCCACTGTCGTATCATAATAAAGGCAAAACACCAAAAAAGAAGAAGAAAAAAAAGATGCCTTACTGGTATGTTGGCATCATTATGGTAATGTTTTTATATAAAGAACAATCTAAAATAAAATATCATAACAGGGTTGACATAAAAAAAGATCACTTCTTAAAAGTGTGATGTGTGTGGTATTTATTTTATATTATATTATATTATATTATATTATATTATATTATATTATATTATATTATATTATATTATATTATATTATAAATACAATATTTTAAGATAAAATATGCTGGTAACAGGGTTGATTTTTTAATATTTCCTTACGAACAACAACAAAAAAAAAAAAGAAAAAAAAAAGATTGACTTCTTGATAGTGTGATTTTTTTTTTTATAACAATTTAATATAAAATATAAAGGTAATAGGGTTGACATATAGTAACACACAACTTCAAGTCTTTAAGTCTATTAAGTGCCTTCAAATTTAATAATACATTGTCAAATATAGCGAATAAGGACAAAATGTATTTTGTTTTCATGAACAAAAAATGTGAATAATATCTAAACAGAGGAGTGAGAACAGGCCAAAAATGTTTTAAAATAAAAATAAGAGAAATCAACTAAAATGGACATTTTGCCTACATTTATTTGAGGGACATAAAAACTGTCATGTTACATACTACTACATATTACTGTATACTACATATTCTACATATACTGAATACTACATGTTCTGTAAATCAAGGGCCAAAACAAGACAGATGCTTTATGGATAGATGCGTCTAATGTAACAACATGAAGGTTTCTGTCGGAAAGATTTGCTTTGGGTCTTTGCAGTCTTACAATATCTATTTTCTCCATCTCTGTACATACTGTTCCTGAGAGACGTGCCCTGTTGAAGGTTTGATGTCTTGTGATAGTATCTGGTCTGTTCATTACGACACTCCCTCTTGAGACGAACAGGATGAGTGAAAAACATCTCCCTTTGCAAACACATGCGCAGTTACTCACCAGCTTTGGAGTGCCTCATGAAGACATATACTGTAGATCACAAGGTCTGGGCAAAGAAAAGAATATATATGGCTACTTTTGAATGGATGTCAATGGTTAAACATACTTTTTGGGTCCAAATGATGTGGTTGAAACCTTGACCTGCTGTTTGGATCTACATGTAATACCTAGTGGTAAAACGACATGCATTTTAGGAGTCGATGATAATTTGTTCCAATGATTCTTCCTTATGGTGACTTAAAGACAGTCGAGTTGGCCAAATGTGTCAGCTCTTCCTGAAAGAGTCGACCATTAATCTGGTGCATAGACAGACGTCAGTGAAGCTCCAGCATCATTTGAAATCAAAGATGACGTTCATAGCGAACACTGAAACAAAGGCGCTTTAATGTTGAGGGACTTTACCCTTCACTTTCAATTGAGTAATTCACTCGCTGTACATTTGGATGAAGCACTGATGGAGGGTTAAATGAATCAGATTGGCCAGTATACATCAACAAACCATTTTCCCTTCACACCTCAGTGCTAGTGGCCTCATAAACTGAGACTTTGAATTATCGCACACATGGCTTTCTGCTTGCCAGTAGTCAATATGACTATGAAATGTCTGAAATGAGATCCTTCATTGAACACTTTGAGAGTCCATGTGTGCTGCCAAACTCAATGCTTGATGGTCTGTTCCCCTCACGCTCTCACTTACCCTGGTGGTGTAAGTTTTTTTTATTTATTTTTTTCTCTCTCGGCTGGAGGGTGGTGACAAGGTTCACATATGCTCTCCAATGGGATATGCATGTCGCATTACTCTCCAATACAATACTTGCATGTTGCATGTTACAATATTAGTAGTAGTAGTAGTAGTAGTAGTAGTAGTAGTAGTAGTAGTAGTATTTAATATTTTAATAATCAAAAGAACCGTGATGTAAGAATAATAATTATTAGAATAATTTTATTATTTTTGTTGTTGTTAATAACAATAATAAAAAGTAAAGATTTATTAATTTATATAATCATCATCAATAACAACAACAACAACAACAACAACAACAACAACAACAACAATAATAATAATAATAATAATAATAATAATAATATATTGTGTAATTATTATTATTATTATTATTATTACTATTATTATTATTATTATTATTATTATTATTATTATTATTACAGTTGTATTATAGCTGTTTAAATTGCTAATTAATTTAATATTTGAATGTTAATTAAATTTAATAATAGTTTTAAAAGAATCTTTGGATAAAAATGGTCATTAACAACAACAACAACAACAATGCATTTCTAATATATATTATGAACAAATACATACTTTATCAGCTTTGTCATCATTATTGCCATTTTAAAAATATTGTAATGATTATTCATGTGAATCCAATATTTAAATATGCATATAAATTAATTACATTAACAGTAAGTAAATAACATATGATATTATTTAAAAAAATATTAAATTTAAATATGTGTATTTAAATGAATATTATGATATTGTTGAAGTGTTTGCATTTGTTGAATGCTAGCTGCTTATTTGATGAGCTTATTTGCTTACACGATCCAATTTATCTTAACAGTAGATTTAAGCTTAAATTCTAAGCTTAAGATGTCTTAAACATAAGATGTCAAATTAAAAAAAAAAGGTAATTTCAACAAAAATTGCATGATCGTTTATTTATCCCCCTATTTTAGCCTTTTCATTTAAGTTTTGTAGTAATGACTGCCTGACTGTAGAGTATGCCTTACATATAACCAAATTTTTCTGCCAAATTTCATTTCTGCTTTAATCAACCACAGGGCTATCAAAACGAAAACAATGAAACATTCAAATCACTTAAAAGATGACTGATCTAAGCATGGCGAGACAGTGTACGCAGTCCATTCATCAGCAGTAATTACATTACATCACAAGCACGCAAACCGCGAGGCCCCTCTCGCTTATCTAACACTCAGTGGTCTTTCCCTCTTTCTGCGGCCAAACGAGAACCATGCATGTGTCTGCGCAGATGTCGTGGAATCAAAAACATTGTCATTCAACATTACAAGGACGGGTTGCGAACACAGGACAATGATTTTTGATGGGGAGCGAATTCACGCCCCCTTGTTCCTGAGTCACGAACTCAACCGCAGAGAATCTACGATCGCGTATCCTTCCTTTGTTCTTTCGTTCTTTGATTTCAGCATCCGGTTCTTTTCCCAACTGAAAAACCTCTAATTGGATCTGCAGACGGCCATCTTGAGTTGGAGCGGACCGTAGCTTTTCTCGATTAATCCGCAGTTGAACCGGATCAGAGTGGCGCAATTTAGCAAATCTGTTTTCTTTATAAGGGAATGCTCGGAAACAAACAACCTGGCGAATCGCAAGCATATGTGGAGAGACCCTCACCGGGCCAAAGGCCTTTCTGCACCTACAACGATGCCGAATTGGTAACTTCGAAGCATAAATCCACGACTCGCACCAAAAGTTGATATTACAATCGCTTGAAGGGCTCGTTGCCTGATTGTATGACAGCCAGGTTGGTGATGGCCTGCAACTGCAGAGCTCATCAGGTGGAGAGATATTCGGAGGATTCGTTTCCCTCTTCTTTTGTCTGTTTAAACAATTAAGGCCTGGACATGACAGAGAATTGGACGGGCGTCCCCTTCGAGGTCCCTGGCGTAAGATCCTGCTCCAGCCGTGATTAAGTGATGTCTTTTGGAGCCGGTGCCGGTTTAGTTATTTCTTTTGTTTTGGGCTCCAAGGAAAATCTCCACCAGAGCAGATGGTGGGGTAGGCAGGAGTGAAAGGGAGATGAAGGAAAGCAAAAGAGAGGTGACACATTTTATCCGGGAAACCTCACAGGGCTCATCACGGACTGCTGATCTTCCAACTGCTTCAGAATATTTTAGTGTTTTTCCTTCTTATTGCGACCTAAGAAACTCACAGCGTTGCACTCCAGTCCATCGTGAGTCCAATAATCATGTCAGATATTATCTACGGCTTCTGCTTCCAGAGATGTTTCACTTTATAGATCAGGAAGAGTCGAAATGATTCAGTTGTAAAGAGCCAAATGATGCAAATAATTTTTTCGTTGGTCAATTTACATGCAACTGGAAAATGGCTTACGTGAAGGTTTGCTTCACATTTTTTCAAATGTACAGGCATTGCAATAAAATTAGATTTCTCAAGCTGTTTCAAACTTTTTTTTTTGTGCATTTACAATGGAGACCAGACCTTTCAAGCTTCTAAAAGGGCACAAAAGCACCATAAAACTATCAAAAGTACTATATTCCTAATCTCCCATGTGAAACTTTTTGTGAGGAAAAGTATAACATTTAAAGTGATAGTTCAACTAAGAAATTAAAATACTAGTGCTATCAAATGATTAATCTTTTTTTTTACATAATATGTTTGTGTGTACTGTGTATATTTATTATGTATATATAAATACACACACATGCATGCATATATTTAAGAAAAATGTTACGTTTATATATTAAATATATTTATGTATGATATAATTTATATGAATATTAATATATACATGTAATTACATGTAAATATTTCAAAATATATGCTGTATGTGTGAACATTTTTCTGTGAATAACAAACATATTTCAGTCTGTTCCTCACACAAAGACATTCAGTGACCACACAAACACAAATTTACACATGAAATTAGCATATAGCAAAAGTTTTCGCAATGAAATAATGATTCGGCGGCAATAGCTTCGTGGGCAGCACGCCGACATATATTGCCATTGCTCTTCGAGCATCCTGAGTTTGAGTCCCGGCTTGTGGACCTTTAGCAGGTTTTCAAAATGATGCCGATGAACCATTTTTTGTTTCTCAAAAATCTTTTCAGTGGTCAGTTCCTAAAAGAACCTTCTTTTTTTTTTCTTCATTTTGAAGAACATTTTAATTATCTGAAGAATGTTTTTCCACTATAAAGAATGGATGGATGTTAAAGGTTCTACATGGAACTATCAGTGCCAATAAAGTAAGAAAAGTTTGGATGTGTTTTATACAAATGACTAATTCTGGGCATGTGGTTGCTCAATTAGAATACTCAAAATGTATTAACATTAGAATGAGGTTGTTTTTTTCTTTTTAAGTTTTCTTTATGCATATAAAAACAAATAATCAACACAATTAGTAGTGAATAGAGACCCATCGTATGACGACAATGTATATCATAGTGGCATATAGTTGAAATTGTACTTTTTGATTCTTTTATTATGCTTTTTTTTATCAATTTTAGATCTTCACTCATTCGCTTTTATTATTTTGAAAAGAGTGGACCGGATTGTCTTCAAAATTTAATCTTTTGTGTTCTAGGAAAGATGGCATAAAATTTTGATAACGAATTTGTCCGATTTTTTATTTATTACCTTAAAGCACACCATAAAACATTCAGTTTTACACCCACTGGCATTTACCAGCAAATCTGTACTTGCATTTTGGATTTGGATGATATAACTCCAGCTTCCTTGACTCTTTCGGAACCTACTCCCACCGCTTTGTGTAATGTAACCCAGTGCTGTTCTCCATCATCCTCTCTGTATTTCTGGCTCCAGAGGTCCTGTGAAGAATTGCTGTCCACTTTTGGCCTTCAGACCAGGCCAGAGAACAGGTGGTGAAGCCATCTCTAGCAGCTTTTCTTTCGCTTTAGCTCTCGGTGTACTCGAAAACGAGCCATGTGGCGCGCAGAGCTGTGCTGAAGGTGAAGGCAGGGCTGGGTCAACACAGGCACAGGATGGAGAAAGTCTTTCAGGAAATTCCTGTGCAGAACAAAACGTTTGACACAAAGCCTGGTCTTAAAACCGATTGCTACATTTCTCTTCTCTCCAGCGTTTTCCGTGCCATAATATTTGGTTTTCGTTTTTTACGTATGAAGAAACCCAATGCCCTTTTTTTTTATCATACCAACCGGCACTGCGTTGCAAACAACATTGACCTTTTTATAGGACCGAACTTTGCTGTTACTGAAGGCCTTCTTGCTAAACGATTTGAACACACATGATGGTAATTGACAGCGTATGTTCTTGTTGAAGTGCAATATGGAAACTATTCCTTCTCTCAAATGTAATTTCAAATCGCAGGTGTCCAAATACATGAGAATCTGTGGAGTGTTCCTTCATTCCAGTTGATGGGGTCAAGCGAATAAAGAGGGGGGGAAGGATAATGACTGATGCAGTCACTCTGAAATGACTCCAGTGGATTGGAAATATCTGAAAAATCTCGCTCTTGCTCGCCACAAAGCCATTACTAAGTATTCAAATAAGTAGGGCGAACCATACCATCACAATTCTAGGCTAATGAATACGGTCCTCAATGTGGCCCATTCATGCTACAAACAAAATATTATTATGATTATTATTTAATTAAAGTAGCCTTTTTTTTCTTTTTTGTATCAAAACCCGTTTAATTGCGACTCTCACAATTCAAACTTTTTCCTTGCAACTCTCAGTTTATATTCACAAATTAGACTTTGTTTCTCAGTAAGAATTGTGAGAAACAAAGATACTGTAACAAGATATAAACTAGATATAAACTTATAATTGCAAGATTAAATCTCAGAATTGTGAGATGTAGACTCACAATTCTTAGAATTAAATGCAAAATTGCAAAATGTTAACTCACAATTGTGAGTTTATTATTTGCAGTTGCAAGATATAAACTTAATTCTGAGGAAAGAAGTCTGAATTGTAAGATAGAAACTCTCAATCGTGAATTCTGAGAGGAAAGGTCTGAATTGTGAGAATAAACTCGATTGCAATTAAAAAGTCACTTGTGAGACAAAAAAAAAGAATTTCAAGATATAAACTAAATTATGAGAAGTAAAGTCTGAATTGTGAGATATAAATTTGCAAATCTGATAAAAAAAATTCTCTTGTGAGAAAAAAAGTCAGAATTGCGAGATATAAACAATTCTTCGAAAAAAAAATTGCTAAATTTAGATGTTAACTCAATTTATGAGTTTATAATTCACAATTGCAAGATATAAAATGGTATTTCTGAGAAGAAAAGTTTGGAATGTGAGATATAAATTTACAATTTCGATAAAAAGTCACTTGTGAGATAAAAATTCAGAATTGAGATATGTAAACACAATTTTTAGAAAAAAAAAGCTAAATTGCGAAATGTTAACTCATAATTGTGAGTTTATAACTTGCAGTTTCAAGATATAAACTGTTAATTCTGAGAAGAAAAGTCTGAATTGTGAGATATAAATTCTCAAATGTGATAAAACAAATTACTTGTGCTATTAAAAAGTCAGAATTCTGAGATATAAACAATTCTTAGAAAAAAATGAGATGTTAACTCACAATTTATGAGTTTATGCAGTTGCAAGATATAAACTGGTAATTCTGAAAAGAAAAAGTCTGGATTGTAAGATATAACTCGTAATTGCGATTAAAAAGGTCACTTGTGAGTAAATTAGAATTGCAAGATATAAACTGAAAAAATGCAAAAAAATTATAGCTCGCAATTGCAAGATGTAAACTGTTAATTCTAAGAAAAGTAGGAATTGTGAGTTATAAATTCGCAATTGCGATTAAAAAAGTCACTTGTGAGATAAATTAGAATTGCAGTATAAACTAACAATTCCTAGAAAAACCGTAAGTTAACTCACAATTGTTTATAAACTTTGATATAAACTTAATTCTAAGAAAAGTCTGAATTGTGAGATATAAACTTTTAAAAAAATGCATTTGTGAGATAAAATATCAGACCTGTGAGATATAAACTTAGTATTGTGAGATGTAAACAAAGTTTGAATTGAAAGCAGCAATGAACAACCTAGACTAACATAAAAACTGATCTTTTCAGCAGGACACTGTCAAGCTTTCAGGCATTACTTTGAGCAAGGAGTCATTTCAATGAAAACACGTTAGGAAAAACTATGAAGACAGCTCTTGACCTACATGTCAGCTAAAGAAATTGAATTAAAGATCATCTTGTAGCGTCTGATGGAAAGATGGTCTGAAGCAATTTTGTTTTTGCTATGGGAAATCAGGTCACCAAATGATCTTTCTGGACACAATCTTCTTTTGTTAGCTGACAAGTGGAAGGCAAGTTTTTATTATTTTGAAAAATGTGCCCTTTTTTTTGAATCCTTAAATTTAATTTTTATTTTTTGTTTATATTTATTTTGACAGTCTATCTCGCACGTTGGCACATAGAAAACCCTATTGCATTCATTGCATCCATTTTCACAGAAGAGAAAAGTTGTGTATTTTCAATTATACAAGAAGAATTAGTAAATATTTTACTTGGCTTAAGCTTTGTTTTATAGGATGGTCTGTCTGAATACTTAATTCTGATTGGCTGATTTGATTTCTGATTGGAAAGTGACTGTTAGTCTGGTCCAGTTAGCCAGTCAATAAAACTAGAGTACTTTTATGTCTCAGGGATTGATACATTTTTGTTATATTAAGATCACATTAAAACTAGTCTTAAAGTTTTTTTTTTCTTTTTTTAATCATTCCCTTATTTATTTGTACTACATTTCCTTTTTTAAAATAGATTTGGTTCTGTTTTATCCTTATCTTTTAGTATTTTAGTATTGAAAATAGTATTGAAATTAGCATAGAATTTTTAGTATTACGTATAAACCATTATACTATTAACATTTTTAGTATTTTCTTTTTTTTTCAGTTTTCATTTTATATTTAGTATAAGTAGTAGTTAGTTTTGTTATTGTGATATATATATATATATATATATATATATATATATATATAATTTTTTTATTTTAATTTAATTTATTTCTTTATAGAGAAGATTCAGTTTTAAATGTGTAATACTTAAAATTAGAACTGTTTCTTTGGCAACTAAAATAAGTTCATTTTAAAATTTTCATTTAATATTTTATTTCAGTTTTGTTTCAATGACAAAAAAAAAAAAGGATCCTTAATAGTATTAGTTTTAGTAATGAAAATATATCAGAAAAATATGAATTATTTCATATTAAAAACTGCAAAAGAGTGAAATTTCAATAATATTTGCTGTGTGAAAATGATTTATATCAGTTGTTCAAAAACTACGACTGTCTCACAGCTGTTGCAACAGTGTCTGTGAAGAGATGTGATATGTGAAGAAAACCATTAGATTTTGTCAAATTATGCATAAAGTGCGAATATATTGTTAACTGTAAGTCTATTTCCCTTACATAAAATGCTAGCTATAGAATTAGCCTTAGCGAAAACAAAGATGTCAGCCATTTTCGTCCAAATAATTTTACAAATGTCATTTCCACCACTGTCATTTTCATATTTGAAGAAACACTCTGGCTGCACAAAGTATCTTTATCCATTGACGTTCAGAAAGGCCTATGGATGCTAAACGCAGAGCTAGCCTGTTACTAATAGTCATCTGAGGTGAAAGAGAAGAGAAAATAAGAGCACTTTCCCTCGTCTTTCACATGATTAATGTGCTATAGGAGTATGCGATTTGGCTTCAATAAATCACATACTGGATCGACGGAAATAACTTTCGTGTTGAAAAGCGAATAACATTGTGTCTGTATTTGTGTGTACCGTTTCTCTGCTGGAGGCGACTCTCAAGACATTGTTTTGGAAACACTGACTCAGTCTGTTTTTTCTCTCAGGTCGACATGTCTCTCCCTCTGGGTTGAGATTTGACAAATCACATGGAGGAAATACCCTGATCTTCTCGGTGTCGGGATTCCCTGAGTGAGCGAGCTGGATGGAGACGTGGCCTGCTTGGAGAAGATGCCTGGCTCCCAAGAAAGCATGTGAGAGAATGAAAGAGAAGAAACAAGATTGATGGTGCTTGTCTCTGTGTTGATTGGCTGGCTGATTGGTGAGTTGCATTCATCAGGATGGTAATGGTAATACCAGTGTCTCTCCTGCTTTCATCTCTTCCAGCTCTCAGTTCATTTAGTGTCACTAAGTCCAGATTCTGACCAGGATGATTTACTTTAGTGGGCATTTGGAATTTCGGAAGGTTCCCTGCATTACACACAGTACCCATGAATCAACTTTGAGCAGTGGTGCAGCACTATTATTATTATTATTATTATTATTATTATTATTATTATTATTATTATTATTATTATTATTATCAACACCAACAACAAGAGAATGTACAGTTTTATTGTTGTATTACAGTTTTATTGTTATTTTTAAACATATTTTTTATTGATTACCAACAATAACAAGAGGAAGCACAGTTGTATCAAATGTGTCATCTAAATGAATGAAGTAATTTTTAAAGGTAATATTGCAAAAGTATTAGGAATAATGATGATACAGCATATTTTTTAAATGTCAGCTATAATATGATGTAATAGGAAATAATAATAATAATAATAATGATGATGATTATGATGATGATAATAATAATTATTATTATTATTTGTTAATAATACTAATAATTATACTACTGCTACTACTAATAATAATTATTATTACCAATAACAATATTGTTATTGTTATTTAACAGTGTTATAAAAAAAATAGGAAATACATTTAGATTTATCAAAAAATGTGTCATATAAAATAATAATTAATAAACTGTTAATTGTAATACTGTGATGTTTTATATTGTGATGATATATACAGTTAGGTCCATATATATTTGGACACAGGCACAATTTTTATTATTTTAGCTGTTGACCAAAACATATTCAAGTTACAGTTATAATGAATATGGGCTTAAAGTGGACACTCTGTGCTTTAATTTGAGGGTATTCTTATCACAATTGGAGGAAAGGTTAAGGAATTACAGCTCTTTAATATGTACCTTCCCCCTTTTTCAAGGGACCATAAGTAATTGGACAGTTGACTCAAAAGCCATTTCATGGACAGATGTGGGATATTCCTTCATTATTTCTACATCAATTAAGCAGTTAAAAGGTCTGGAGTTGGTTCTAAGTGTGCCATTTGCATTTGGAAGCTGTTGCTGTGAACCCACATCATGTGATCAAAGGAGATTTCCATGCAAGTGAAACAGATAATTGTTAGGCTTCAAAAACAAAACAATTCCATCAGAGAGATAGCAGGGACATTAGGAGTGGCCAAATCAACATTTTGGTACATTCTGAAAAAAAGAAAAAAGAAAAAGAATGCACTAGTGAGCTCAGCAACATAAAAAGGCCTTCTTTGGCTCCTTCAAAGCGTTCTTTGGATGGCTGAAATTAAGATTAACCTGGTCCAGAATGACAGGAAGAAAAACTTATGGAGAAGGTTTGGAACAGCTCATGATCCAAAGCATACAACATCATCTGTGAAACATGGTGAAGCAGTGTGATGGCATGAGCGTGCATGGCTTCCAGTGGCACTGGGTTACTGGTGTTTTTTGATGACGTGACAGAAAACAGAAGCAGCTGGATAAATTCTGAAGTGTACATAGATATACTGTCTGCCCAGTTTCAGCCAAATGCAGCAAAGTTGATTGGGCGGTCCTTCATAGTACAAATGTACGATGACCCAAAACATACAGCAAAAGCAACCCAGGAGTTTTTGAAGGTAAAAGGTAGAATATTCTGCAATGGCCAAGTCAATCTTCTGATCTCAACCTGATTGAGCTTGCATTTCACTTGCTGAAGACAAAACTAAAGGCAGAAAGACCCACAAACAAACAACAACTGAAGTCAGCTGCAGTAAAGGCCTGGCAAATCATCACAAAGGAGGAAACCCAGTCTCTGGTGATGTCCATGAGTTCCAGACTTAAGGCAGTCATTGCCTGCAAAGGATTCTCAATAAAATATTAAAAATGAACATTTTATTTATGATTATATTTATTGGTCCTATTACATTTGAGCCCCTGAAAATGGGGGAACTGTGTATAAAAATGGTTGTAATTCCTAAGCTTTTTATGTTAAATTTTTGTTCAACCCCTTGAATTAAAGCTTAAAGTCTGAACTTCAATTTTATCTTGGTTGTTTCATTTTAATTCTATTCTGGTGGCATACAGAGCCAAAATTATAGAAATTGTGTCAGTGTCCAAATATATATGGACCTAACTGTACAATAAATATCAATAATGACGTTAATAGTAAATTGTAGTATTAGTGGATTTTAGTTTATATATATATATATATATATATATATATATATATATATATATATATATATATATATATATATATATATAGCATTTTTAAAATAATAATGTAGCTGTACTGATATATAATTTATAATAATACAATGAATAATAATAATAATTATTATTATTATTATTATTATTAGGGACATAATACTGCATAGTTTGAATTTATGAGTAATGACAAAGCGTGTTGCACTAATGAAATTATAATTTTTGAATTTCCTTGAAATGTATTTTAATAAATTCCAGGATGCCAAATTGCAGTTTAACATCCTGTGGGATGTGGCCAGTTCAATTAAGATTCACACTAACTGTATAAAAATCTTTGTTTGTGATGTTTGTGTGACTATGGTTACATTTAGAAGACTGCAGTGAGAAAGTAATAATCAAACACTATGTGAGACACCATGCTTTAGAATATTTCTTAAATGACTTTTTTTTAATTTAGTTCCAAGGTGGATTAACAGAATTTTTGTGGTGCTTATGAGCAAAAGCAAAACAAACAAACAAACAAACAAACAAGCAAACAAAAAAAAAAAACATAGTTATTACAACGTTTGAAGTATTCATAAAGAACATTCTCACTTCCACTTCAATATTTCCATCTTGGTTTCGAAGCATCTTGTGAACAAAATGCACATGCACATCTGGTTTTAAGTCTTTGAAGAGGAAAAAGAAGAAAACAAATGGATACTACACTCCTCCAAGAAAAAAAGGGAGTGGGAGGGACTGAGAAACTTTTACATTTCAAAACAGGATGGGCTAAATGACAAAACTAGTGAAGGATAGTTTGATGTTATAGACTGATTCTTTCCAGTGCTCATCTATCCTGCTGTTCATAAACCATGTGCTACATATTGAAAGCTTCAGTCCAGTTGGCTGGTTTTTCGTTAAGTCTGGGAGTCAGTGTCAAAGGGTCAATGTTTTCAGCTAGTTAATATGTTCTGTTAGCCCTTGAAAGTAGATGTGATTGTTTCTAAATAACATTGAAAAAATGCTGAGTTGGTTATTGTGTCTATGTGCATGTGTTTCTGTGGTTAAAACCACATATATATCCATCTCACCACAGCTTATTGAGGACAGTTAGTGACAAGGACACTCACACACTCATACACATAAAAAGAGAGCAATTCAGCAGTACTCCAGTGAGCCATGAAAATGATCACAGCACGTTTTCATATGCTTTGTGGGGTTTATTTTGGTTCGGATTGATAGTCAGCACATTCATTCCTCTTCCCCATTAATCTTAAATCGCCAAAAAAACCCTTTGGTTTGTACTTACAGTACAGGAATTTAAAACTCAATCAAAATGAATCCTAATTACTTGCAATATTTGCTGAGTAAGACTCAATACCTTATTGTTCCTCCCACTTTCCTGTCTACATACTGTCCGATTGCAATAAAGGCAAAAAAACACCAAAAATAAATCTTAAAAAAAGGTGGCGATGATAGCCTTGTGGTTAGTGCATCAACATGCAGCGCAACTGCGCTTGCAGCGACCCAAGTTCAATTCCCATCTCGAGGTTCTTTGCCAATTCCATTCCCTCTCTAAAAACCGATGCTTTACTCTCTGTCTAGTGTCCTGTCTCAAAAAAGCCCATAAATATAACTTATATATATATTAATAAAAAATGATAATAATCTTGCTCCACTCTACTTTGCACACAAGAATGAATGTATGTGCAGCTCCTCTTAAAACAACCCAAAAGTGAGCATATTCCTGCCAGGTCTTAGTACTTTAGCAACCCTCAGGTTTGTATTGAGCAAACCCATTGTATACATATAAACTAAAGCCCAAATTTCCAACCAAAGTCTCATCAGTAAACCCAAAGCCCCTTTAATAACAAACCGAAGTGTATTTGTGAATGTTCCCGGGGTCCTCCCAGCACGTGTTGGGACCTAAATTGGACACCGGACTTGTCACAGGAAGCTTAATTCTTCCTGGCTGCGTTCTTGCTGACACGCCAGGCACGGACCATGCAGTGGCTACTTTGAACGCAGCTGTGAGAAGATTAAAGTGAGCTGTAAAGTCTGCAGAGAGAGAGCGTCGTTGATTTGTGTGAATTGTGTTGAAAACAGCCATATAAAGTTGTGAGGGTGGCCTGCAATAGATGAGTTTAGGTAAATCTTATCAAAATTTGACGTCGAAGCTGTTCAGAACCTCGTCACCCCATTTAAAGTCATTCCGTCTTTGTCTTCCTGTAAAATATCATGTCCTTAAAATCCCAATCTGGATTTTAGACCCATTTCCCAACAAACTCTATAGCCATTCATATGTCATTCAATTGGCTACAACGTTAAGTTGCATAACAGCAACGTTTTTATGTAAAGTTGTGGAAAACTATGACCAAACAGATTGTTTTGCCATTTGTGCTTATTTGGACACAGTATATCGGTCCTTAATTCTGTCGTCAACCAAACTAACGTTTATATCTTTCTATCTCTCTCTTATACACTCTCCCCTTCTTTCTTTTGGTTGGAAACCTAATAAAGTCACTGAGAGGCATTTTGAATTTTTATAGTCTTTTTTTCCTTCTAGCTTTGTGGTTTTCGGAGAATGTCCCTGTATTGGGTTTGGCAGGGCAAACTCTTCTCTTTTTCTAGCTCTGGAAAAGTATAGTAATGCAGTAAAGCATGTATTGATGTTTATTTTTATAATTTGAGTTGGTGAGATGAGGCAAGTTGAGTGGAGTTTAATGGTGGTCAAATTCCCAGAGTTCCAAGTGTTAATAGACCCACCTGAGAGACTGCGTTTCATTGTATTCTAGAAATGCATAAAAAAAATGGTGCTACGACAAAGACAGGACACAGAGGATTAAAAAAGAAACAAAACTTCTGGTTTTTATTATTGTAAAATACATACAGAAGAAAACAAATCCAGAACAACAACAAACAACAGTTTCATCTTACAAACAAATTCCATGAAAATACGGATAAGCCAGAGAAACTCTGCCAAGGCTTTGGCAGGGACAAAACTGTACAAAATATGGGACCCAGACAAGCTCTCCTTGAAGTATTATGATCTTCAAAACTCCTTGAAAGTATTCAGTGAGTTAACACTCAAAAAAAGTTTTTTTTTTTTTTTTTTTTTTTTTTTTTTTTTTGGAAAATTTAAACTTGTATCATGTTTCACAAGCTTGAGGGGAAGGATTTTTAATTCTCTCAAAGGTTTCCTGAAAAAATACTCTCTCCATATACATATAAATATATTTATGCTGTGCAAATTGCAAGTGTAAGGTTGTCCTTACAATCTAGAACCATCAAATATACCAGGACTTATATTGGAAGACTATAGCCATGGTACAAAGCATCAAAATGAATGTTAGTTTGCATGTTCCGTGTGTGTAGATGTGTGTGCACATGTAAAGACAATGATTATGTTCATTCCAACCCTTTGTAAACATAGACGTGTCGTCGTCTTGAGTCCGTTGTGTCTATTCTAGTGTGGGTAACCTGACTTGTTGAGCCAGTACAATGTGTTCGTAAAAGCAACATAGCGATGAGTCCCAGCTATACATATCATCTGACATATCAGAGACCTAAACTAATACAGCTGCCTCTGGTGGTAGACAAAAGCCCAGGTTGTCTTTAAAGCGCTTAATAAAAGCCTGGCCCTTCTCACTGGAGGAAAGCCAGTGAAGAAACCACAAACTTTGATAAATAATATTACACAAAATATCAAAATAGTTTCAGGGAGCCAGCTTCCCAATATTTAAACAAGTATTTTTACCTTTCTTTTTTTATGTTATGTTCATCACTTCAATGTATCTGAAGTGTTTTTCTCATAATGAACTATTTTTTTATTATTATTATTACTTTGTTCTAGTTACTGTATGATAAATAACAAGATGAGGCACTGTTTTGCTATTACATGTCACAAATGCACTCAAAAGTATTCCCTGACTCTTTGATCCTGTACACTATTATACATGGTATGAACTTTGGTGACGTAGGCAGAGGAGTGACTGAACTCACCATCATTGGTGGGGGGGAAACAGTAAAAAAAGAAAAAAAAAGAAAAAAAAAAGCATGTCATGTGACTTTAGCAGGCACCAACCCCAACCAATAAGAGTTACGCTTTAGTGTTCCTTGTGGACGCTTGCTCCGGTCCTACCACTTCCCTGGGATTGGCGTACCGCATTCGTACCATGCAACGTAGGTGATATGGGAGTTTCCACCTATCTGGCCGAAGTGGACTGGCTCTTGTCTCATTGCTCTGTAGAAGCCTGAAAATCATCAAGAAAAGCATTAGAATCGTTTACTCACTCCTTTCAACACAGTTTTGAAAAATGGGCAGGTTGCTTTTTTCCATGCAATTAGTCCACATGGGTACTGGAGATTTCAAGCTTCAAAAAAGATGCAAAGGTAAAAATTTCATGAAAGTGGTTTATATGACTTGTATCATACAATAAGATTTGTGTGAATAACCAAATAATTATATTCTTCTATAGTGAGCTCTTAACTTCTGCAAATGGACCATGGTTTGCTGAATTCAGAAGCGGCTTAAGAATTAATCATTTGGAATAGTTTTGTAAACTACTTCTCATTCTAGGTACGGAACTCAAAAAAGGTGAGTACATAATGGAATTTCTTGCATTTGAATGTCTTAACTAAAAGCACAGTAACATCATATTTGTGGTTTCTTGTAGTTTAAGTACCTGGCCTGGTTGGTAGCTGGTCTGCAGGAAGCTGAGTGCCCGTTCTTCCATCCAGGAATGAGTCCACAAACTGGCAGTGGTCTTCACCATGACCCGTCTGGTCTCCAATATTGTAGAATTTACCTGAAGGGATGAGGAAGAAAAGAGTTATCAATTTGTAATCTATTCTAGCGCAAAATGAAACCAATGTAATGATCAGTGTTCGGAAGACTGACCGTTGAGGGAGTCGCTCAGGTAGATCTTGTATCGTAGGGAGTTGCAGAGTTGGATGCCAACAAATTTGCGGTACCACGTCCTCTTGACATACTGCTTCCCGTTGCATTCGGAATAGGAGTCAGTTTTGAAGGGGAACTGGGTCCAAATGGCATCTTTACCTGAACGGCATGCCGAGAAACCCAAAGATGTTATTTTACAAACTGACAAGGCCAGATATTATGTTCTGGAACAGACTGTGCAAAACATTGTTTTTTTCAGTGGTCGTCTGAAAAGAGTACTGGGGTACAGACCCCATTTTTGTTTATACACATGTTCGCAAAGGCCTGCTGAACATTAAGCTGAGGGGCTGCTCCATTAGTCTTTGTTTCCATTGGCTCCTGTCATAAGATTGTCTTACTATTGGCTAACTTCGCCCTCTATATCCATTGTTCCATTACTCTGTCAATTTCGGCTAGAATAGACAATACACAGGAAGAAATCGAGGGAGATGTATATCAAACTGGCCCATTCTTGCAGCTCAATGAGTGCAAGAAAGTATCGAGGCCCTTATTTGAGAGCAAGGATGGAGGAGGATGGTGTTATCCATTTGCCACTCTTGGGTAAATGTTTTGTCTGGCTGAGAACTTGGTATGGAAGAAGTGAACTCATAGGAAGTCTCCACAGCTCCTTTACCCGTTCTTTTTCTTACTTTCCTCTTCTAGGACTGCTCGTTACATTATCCATTTATTCAACAGATAGGAATTTGTCACCTGAGAGAAATAGGGTGCAAAGAAGAAACACGTACCTGAGACGTTCTCGCTTACTCGTGGATCCGCTGCAAGAGAAAACAGGATGAGAATGAGGAGAAATCAGAAATTATGGTTTTGTTTTAGAGCCACCTGGTCGTAGAAACAATCAAAAATGATCTGTAGACCGTAGGAAAGTTACTGACACAAATCGGCCAACTCTGCATTGGCTATCCATGGGTGGGCAGAGTGCCTTAAGCAAAAAAAAAAAAAAAAAGTACAATAAATTCCAACAAGCAGAAAATACAGCGCTTTTCCAGCGGATTTTGAATCTCCCTTATGAAGAGAGATCAGCTGGCATGAACTAACCTGCCGGATCTGTCAAAGCTATAGGGGAGAGACTGAGCCTCAGGGGCTTTGGCGGTAAAATCTCATCATTCAGTTTCCGTCTATTTCTTTCCCGTCATCGCACATATGGACTCTCTTTCCTTCCTAGTTGCCTTTGCCCTGCTTTCCATTCTGTTGCTAGTGTCTTTCTTTATGCAGGCCAGACGAGGTTTAAAACTAAAGCCCCCTCCCATAAAACATGTAGATGATATGGCTCTTTATTTGTTCCTTTTTTATGATATGTTGTTAGTGAGCTTGTAAGACAGGGAAAGGTTGGCTGTGTGACAGCACTCCAGGGGCTCATCTGAAGGCAGTGATAGGGCCAAACGTTACAACAGTACGGGGACATGCTGGAGTCATTATGTTAACGGCAAACAACTCATTACATATATCTCTAAGAGATAAAGGAGAGGACTGACTTGCACAGACAGCATGCAAACCCATGGCAAAGCAATTTGCAGTGCTTCCCTGGGGATATTTGTATTTTATGCCTAATGTATGACTTTAAAAAAAAAAAAAAAAAAAAAAAAACATTTTATGTTAATTCTGGGATTTGGTTGGGATAAGATAGATAAGATTGATAAGATAAGATTGGTTGGGATAGGAATGACTTAACTATGGCTGAAATAAACAAACAGTCATATAGCTCCAGGACATCTCTTTCAAATTAAAATGGCATATATTTTAAAGTATGCTATGACAAGATAAGTTCAAAATTAAATTATTTTTCTAGTTTAAAACAAATGTGCCAAAAATGTACTTTTTAGATTCATGGATTTGTTTAAAAAGCTTTTATACCATTTTAATAAAAATGCAAAATGCAACCATTGATGAAAAAATAGCATTTTCCTTACACCTTGAACAATGAACATCATACCATATGACTTTGGACCAAGACCAAGAAGTTTTCTTAAAATAGTATTATTTATTTATTTTTTCTAAGAAGTAATTCTACAAGAAAAGAAAAGAAAAGAAAATGCATTACCAGACTCTGTGTTGAAGGTCACTGGTTCACTGGGCGGCCCTTCACCGAGTTCATTCTTAGGCTTCACCTTGAATTCATAACTGTAAGGTAAGACAAAGACAGGTGATGGAACATTACATTTCTGCTTTGATCCACATAAAACCATTAGATACATTCCATTTCACATCTAACGTTATACTCCTGACACAGCAGCCAGTCTGCTTAATTTAAAATGATTAAAAAAGGATTTCTGTATTGGAAACCTGGTGGGTTGTTGTCAAATTCCAAGCAAAGTGAGGTTCTTATTTCCTGTCTTCTGAGCCCTGACACTTGATATATTTATTCTGCAGAGTCTGAAGACTCAAAGTTTGTGGCCCCCCTTTAATGGATCCTCCATGTGTGATGTAGAGACATTACCAAGGCCCACGTGCCTCAAGATGCAGTGCATAGGAAGTACTGGTTTATATTGTGTCACCAGATCTTGAGCCTATATTCAGCCTCATTAAAAACCTAGCAAGCGTGGCGGCTCCCCTACAGCCAGACCACAGAGCACATGTCCAACACCTTGTCCAGACCTCAGGATGCATGTAAGTCCTAACAACCCCTGGTATTTGACACCCACATCAACTAAAATACATCTATCAAATTCAGAAGGGTGCCTTATATAGAGAGGTTGGAGTTCTGCATTGAGACTGTACCTGCTCTCTGGTTTGAGGTTCTCCACAGCTGTATGAGTCTGGTTGGTGGTCAGAATGGAAACCTGTTCACCATCAGGACCTTTAGTTGTTGAGATAACCTCATATTCTGCGGAAAAAAAAAAAAAAAAGACAAATGAAAAGGAAATGGATTAGGGACTGATTGATCAAAGTTGAGGGTTAGTACTGAATTATCAAAATTGACCAATTAAAGTACAGGGTTAGTGTTTGTCCGGCTGAAATTGAGAGTTAGCGTTTGATTTAGAGTAGACGGTAAGTGTTTGATCAATCTAAGTAAAGAGTTGGTGTTTGAACGATCAAAGTTGAGAGTTAGTGTTTGAGTAACTCAAAGTAGCATTTGACCGATCAGTGTTGAGAATGAGTGTTTTACTGATTCAGTGTAGAAGGTTAGTGTTTAATCGATGAAAGAAGAGGGTTAGTGTTTGTCCGGTTGAAGTTGAGAATTAGTGTTTGACTCAAAGTAGATGGTCAGTGCTTGATCAAACAAAGTAAAGAGTTGGTGTTTGACTGATTGAAAGTTGAGAGTTAGTATTTGAGTGATTCAAAGTAGAGAGTGACTGTTTGATTGATCAAGATAGAGGGTTAGTTTTTGAGCAAAAAATCAAAGGTTATTGTTTGACTGATCAAAGCTGACCAATCAAATTAAAGGGTAAGTGTTTGATGAATTAAAGTCAAGGGGTAGTATTTGACTGATCAAAGATGGTTAGGTTAGTGCTTGATTAAAGTCAAGGATTAGTGCTTGAGTCATACCTTAAATCTCAACTTTGATTTATCAAAGGCAAGGTTTATATTCATTTTAACACCACAATATATTACCCATTATATTCCATAGATACAAATAGGTATAAACCAATAGACATTAGACCATGGTTTTTCTTTGACGGTCCATCCCTTAATCCTACCTGTTGTCTCATTATCTGTTTTCTCCCAATCAAGAATAATGAAGGAGGGGCATCCTTCCACGGTTACAACAGTAAGGTTGGATGGGGGTGTTCTTGGAGGGTTGGTGACATTTTGTTCTCCAGCCTCCTCCTCAGGGAAGTAACTCAGAGAGGTGGTGATGGAGCAGGGTTCATCTGGCTTCTTATCTGTCTTGTAGACCACATGTGGAGCTGGACAACAACACATTTGTGTTTAAATTCAGATTCTTCTTTGCTTTGGCTCTGAAACTCAAATTTGTGTCATTGAGAGTATTTGGCATGCATGGCAACAGTAGTTAAGAAAGTCTCATTACCAATGTAGCGTTCTTTGCCCATGGCATCGACTTTAGAAGCAGGAACAGAGCTGAATACTGAAGAGTTCTCCCATGTCTCAAATCGGGGTGCTAGGACACCAAACATTTACAGTGTCAACTATATTTATACACCATGTACTCAAAAGATGTTTAACCTTCAGCAAAACATTGAAGATGATAGTATAAAACATCCCATGAAGACAAACCTGTCACTGTAGGAGAAGATGTTGTTTTTGGTTTGGATGGTTTTGCTGTAACAGGTGGCAGCTTGGGTTTCAAGATGGAAGCTTTGTCTGGACTCAGGCCTGTCATCTTGTCTCCTGTTTACATAAACATGTGAATACGCAATGTTTTCAACATAGCATCTTACCAAGCCATTTAGTGTTAAATGGCAGAAAATAATGTCAAAACACATTGTTGATTCACATTTTTGTGGTTTTAATTTAGCAGATTATGGTGTTCCATGACCTGGACAAAAGTCTTTTGTCTTTTAAGTTTAATTGACATTTTACCCACCTATTCCTCCAGGTTTGCCAACAAGATTAGGCTTTTTTGCTGGAATAGGAAGGCGTGCAACTGGAGAACCTGTAATGATGGAAGCGAAAGTCATGAAGTAAAATCCTGCCAAATTCAGCATTTACTTTATCTGTTTCCACTATGAACAAACAAGCAAGCGGTAAGACGAAAATGGCACCAAAAGCTCTATAACAAGTCAAAAGTAGCCCTTCCCTCTAATCACCACATATTATCATAATATTCACACATCTTCATCAAGTTTTCTTAACTTATGATTTTATGAAAAACAGTGGAACACATCACTACCACCCTCAATTTGGTTGAACTGCTTTTACATTTTAGTGAAACACCTAAAATGTGTCCCCTAAAACACCTGTTTTCAATTAACCATTTCTGTTATAGAGTCAAATATCTAACAATAATATAATATATCAAACTCCAACAGCAGAAAGTTGCTAACTCAAAATATATGAATTCAAAATATGGAACACAAGATGAAATGCCCTCATTCTGAACCACAATGTGGTCAAACATAAAATCTCCTAAGATGAAAATACGGCTTTTCAAATCTTTCTTCTATTCTGTGGAAACTGGAGTATCTGATACTCTAAATAATAAAATTGAGCATAATGCTTGTTTACTTTTAAGAACCTGCAATTTGGATGCTTTGCTAAATGAGACTAGCAAATTTTGAGGTCAAACTCACTTGTGAAGTTAACGGCAAATTAAATAAAATTCCCTGTTTTCTTTCTGATTGCATGGATGAAGTCTAAACATTGGCACTTCAACTGCCTTTCAAACCTTCAGTTCTCAATGCCATCTTGCAGTCCAGCCAAACGCAAACAGGCTGGAGCATGTGGACTCTTCCCAGGAAAACTGATTCAATTTACATCCGAGGCACCAGTTGTGAAACCCTCAGTTCATCACAGGGCAATCAGAAGGAGCTCAGCTCCCTAAACCCTGTGGTACGAGTAAAAATTGCAAAGCTGGGTGGTGAAAAAGTCATACTTTGGTGAAAATAAAACTAAGGACCAACAGATGTCATACTTTTGCAGAGGGAAAGTAATTTCCAGAGAGCTAGCCGAGATTTTTAGTGGTTATGCCCAATGTTTTGGGTGATCTAAAACTGTTGTGGTTAGACGATTGTAGGCAGTCACTGTCAAACAAATCTGCCGTAGGTCCTCTCTTCAATGAAAGCCACTAACCAGCCATGATCTCCTTAGATCTCTAACTTTTGGTCAGTAGAAGAGAATTCATGCCAACAATTTGTGCTAATTTTGTTGTATTCCACTGTTTTTGCACAAGCTGTAAGTAATAAGATCTACCAATCATTTTGCAAAACTTGTTTTGTCTGTGATTGTTTCTTAGCTTTACTACTGATCATGGCAGCAGTAATTCATCAAATTATCAAATAATATGGAATAGTGGTACAACCAAACAAATATCCAGATGTTTAATGTAATTAAACATCCTATTATAAATTTAAAGAGCCACTTTACAAAGCACACCAGATTGCAGAAGTCTGCTGTGTTCTCCAAAATCAAGACTAATCAAAACCGATACGCTGTGCAGATTGTGTTCAACACATATTGTGTGGCTGTTTTTTTTTTTTTTTTTATGATTTTTTGAGCACTTAATCAATTCCGTTGTGGAATTGCTGTTAGTGAAACTCTATTCATAATGCTAAAGCAATTCTTGGTAAGCTGCCCTCCAACATCTAACTTTGTTGAAAATAACAGTAATGAGAATTAATATTTCATGGATAAATACCACAATTTTGTAATCTTTTATAATCTGCCTGTTTTTGTTTCTGCTACATAGATAAACAACATGGCAGACTGAAAAAGACCTCATACCACATGGAAGCTCGTGACTACAATAAAGCATGCAAGTTGTCATGCACACAATGAACTTTAACCAGAAGCAGCTACAGTCCTCTGCAGAAGTTTCAAACATTATTGCTGAAATGCACAAATAAATGAGCCACAGAATGTTACAAGACAGTTTAGGACATTGCGGTAGGTTTCTGTGTCCTCCAAAAGACATGTTTTTCTCTTGAAAACAAATGTCCTACAGCACCATGATGGTTTAGAAATTAAAGAAACCAATCTGGGGAAAAGCTTTGACAATTACACCACAAAGCTCGCGGCAGCATGGGATCTGCAGAAGCTTGCAAAACGACAACAAACGTCAAAGACAACATGGCAGATTTGCGAGCAAATGGGTTGACTGGTGAATGAATGGACGGATGGATGGACAGACACGAGTTTACAGGAGATTATGGATGGGAAGGACACCAACATGGGCACATGGGCTGCGTCACAAACAAACTTGCTGCAGGTTAATGATGGCTAACACACACAGAGGACGAGTTAGCTCTGTTTACCCATTCTTGGTCTGGACCATATGGCTGGTTTGGGGAGAGAAAGTCCCTTATGGTGCTCACCGTTAGCTGTTGAAGGGGAAAAGAGTGGGTGTTATGGAGAAAAGGAAGTCTAAGGTAGCATCATATTGTTGTTTTGCTGAGGTGCACAGCAGCTGAAGACAACTGGGGTTTTACATAAAGAGTTATAGGCTGCCGCTCAACTACCTGAGGGGAAGAGAAGCCTTTCAAGATCAGATTATTGCAAATGTTGGCGGTCTGCGTGCCCATTGGGCTAAATCACACATACTTCACTGACAGTAAAACTGTCAGGTGTGACAGAGTATGATGGCCGGTTTGCACACACACCACATGTTGCAAAGGAGAAAATTTGGCTCTTGAAGAAAAACTGCCCCAAGAGAACTGCAACCAAAATAACTTTGCTGACAGGGAAGAATAAATAGCTGACAGGGGAGAAAAGGGAAAAAATTGTTTTAAGTATTTTTTTTTTGTTGATTTTCAGTATAAATGTAAAATTATAATATACATAATAAAAATCATAATATACATAATATATTTTAAATAATCTTGGATGTCGTACAGTATTTTAACAAAATTTTGTGAGGTTTAAAATTTCAGAAATATCCCCTGAAAACAAACCTAATTATGATTTTAATTTAATTTAATTTTTAATAAAATCCTCTTTTTTGCTGGAAAAATAAGACAAAAATACTGCAGGAGGAAGGAGGCAAGTTCTCCAATAAATAAATAAATAAAACTAATAATAAAAAAGAAAAGCAGAAAAGAAAAAGAGTAAAAGAAAGAAAAAGACTTGGGTAAGAGGGGTAAGAGTAATGACTTTTACCCCCATATCTTCTGGAGGAGTCACCAAGCCTGGGGGAAGAAGGTCTCATGCCATTAGAGAGAGAGAAAGCGTATCTGCCCAGTGACGTCTGGTTCCTGGTGGACACTGTTAAGACTGAATCGACGGGTTTGGGTGGAAGAGAAGAGATGGAGTCTCTCCGGATGCTCTTACCTAGATTAAAAAAACAACAACAACAGCAACTTTGGTTATGCCTTGTCAACTCTGGGAGGTACTGCATGTTGAGGCAGGTACTGTACAATCATGTGAGGGCTGCTAAGGGTTAAAATGATTTGCCATCTGTGGACTGATGAGAGACGTTAAAGTTAGCTAGCCGTGTTTTGGGTAATAAATCCGATATCTAAGTTGAACTAAAGGTACAAGTACAGTAAGAGCTCCTTTTAATGAACAAGTGCCTACATAGGCAGCATCCTAGCTGAAAATACCCTCTTAAGTGACTGATTTGAAACACTTTCTTTAGGTAGCAACTCAATTTAATGCTCCTCATGCAAAGTACACAAGAGTCTCGGCTTACAGTTACAATTTCAATAGTTTTATGTAAGCATGTTGCTAAGGCAACAGCGCAACATTTTCAAGCATTTACAACACTTGCAAATATTGTATAAGGTTGCATATGTTAGCTCATTTATGATCAAATTTTATTGATACTTTTTGGTACTGGAAGAATTACATCTATAATTATAATTTATAATTATATAACTAATTTTCCTGCTTTTTGAATGGATTTTATTACTGAACTTACATAGCAATGCATCAAGGGATTAGCTTTCCCACACTGGATGTATGCGATAATCATGTTGCATACATTTTGGAACACCTATGATGCCTAAAAAATATTGTCTACGTAGGCAGCTTCCAAGGTTTGAAACAGAAATGCTACTGTTTATAGTAAAACTTGAATGATGTGTGAATTTAACAATAAATAATGTCTGTTCTGACTGCAGTAAGACTAAATCTGATGTGCTGATGTTTGCAGTAAAGTGCAGCAGTGCATTCCTGTGAAGACAAAACATGGTGTAGGGGAGGATACAGAAAAGCTGTGATTTCAGACAATAACACAGACATGATATACACCGATGGGACAGTTGTGATAGCTCGCCTGACAGAGCAAATAAATGAGAGGATTATGTGAACTGATGTCACCGGTTTTTGCTGTTTTTACTGGCGGTCTCACTCGTATAGACTACAGACAGCTCTTCCTGTAATCCATTGAGCCGGAGTGTGAAATAATGTCTGTTTGTGGCTGAAGTTACCGAATTACTTTGTTTGATTGAAACGCGGTTTGAACATCCATTAATTTCCTGCGTATCACTTTTCTCCAAAACCACCCCAAAAAGTGGAGAATGAACTGAATAAAGCTTTGAAGTCTGATATTCTGGTGTTTAGTCTAAGTTTGCGGTGGTAGAACGCATAGCCAAAGGTTGAACGGCAAGCGCCAAAATAAAATACCCAAGGATCTGTGTGGTAAATAGTGACTCGCTGAAGCAATATGTTATTTTCTCATTACCTGTCAACCATCAGATCCTGAAAACAGTATTTTAAAAGAACTTTAAAAAAGAACAAGAAGGAAACGTAGGAATTACCAGAGGAACTATGTGGCATCTGAGTGGCTCTAGGTGCATTGGTTTGGGAGTGTCCGTGTGGGGCTGTCCGGGTACTGCTGGGTAAGGAATAGGGGGTAGGGGTGACCGAAGGACGGGAGGGTTTAGTGGATAGGAGTTGGGGAAGGATGGGAAGGATCTCCACCAGCTGAGAGGAGTCATTTCTAACATGGCTGTCTGAATCTGTTTAAGAGAAAGGGGCGGATGAGCTCTCCATGCTGGAAAAACCAAGTCCTTACACCTCAAGGTGGCCAACCAGTTGAAGATGGAACACCAGCTTAGCCAAAGTGGTCTAGCAGCTCAAATCAGGTTAACCAGAGGTCCCACCAGGTGGTAGGGCAACTGATAATCCATCTAGTTTGGACCACCTTAAACTGGTTTTATCTGGATTTCCCAGCAGGACTGATTATTGAGACCATGACTGGAGCAAGTTTCCTAACAGGGTGGACTGTACACTCCTAAAAATAAAGGATCCAGGGGTAGAGGTTTGCAGTGATGTCATGGAAGTTTCTCCAAAGACACCTTCAGTGAACAGTTCTTAAAGGAACCATGTTTTTCTTAGTGTGAAGAGCATTATAAAAATATTTTGTTGAATGGAAATGTTCCAAGGATCTTAAAGTTCTACATGGAACCATCAATGTCAATAATCTTTATTTTTAAGAGTGGTATAGTAAGAATGTTTGGTAGTTGTTTGCATTGCTATCATATTAAACACATCTGTAAAAGTTACTCAGTTCCATCCCATTGACTCTTAATGGTATGGATGCTTGAGTGCCTGTTACCGACGTTGAGTATTTGTTTTGACACTTTTGTTAGGGGGATTGAGAATGAACCTAATGACTTTGGTCTCATAATCAGTTTGGCTCCAGGTGGAAAAACACAGAGAGAGTTGTACTGTTATCTTATCCAGAGTTCAGAGACAGAGGAAGACAGGAAAGGAGGTGGGACTCCCAGAATTCTGCCTTTCCCTGCTAGAACTAACATGGGACTGATTCTTTCTCTGCATGCAGTGACTTCATGCAGACTGAACAAAGGCCAGCAGATCAAAATGCAAAAACTCTGAATGAAAGGGTTGATGACATCAGAAAAAGAGATGGTTTTGAAGCTCAGGAGATGAAATACAAGATGAGGATAGACTGTGAAACGTTGAAAAAAGTCTTTCTACAGAATCTGACTCGAATAATGACTGACAGAGAAAAAGTACTCTGCCATTACCATGGTACAGTGATGGCATTACATGATAACACCATGGTACTCTGATATTTACAAAGGTTCTCTTATGGTAACCATGTTTAAATTGCATTTTACCATAAATCATGGTAATAGTATTTTTATTTAGTGGGATAAGATTTAATTGTGCCATAATTTGCTGTTATACCACTACATACTGTATAAACAAAGGATTTACAATGACACAAAGGGACAAAGAGAAAAAAGGATAGAAATAAAGACATAGAGTGCCCTTTATGGCCACAGAAATAAAACAGATGGGGGACTGAGGAAACCAAACATTTATAAGAGTTATGATGTGATTGACAGGTGATGAAATGATAGGCGACTGAATGGGCAGAGATGAGCGTGACAGGGAAAGAGCTGATTGGTGGACACAGAGAGTCTGACTGGTGCTGATGGGTGGAGCGTGAGCAGGCCTACAGAGACCGTGCCAATGCGTGACCATGCGTGACCACAGAGGGGCTTTCGCTGTGCAGCACCCTGGGAAAACTTACACTCACACTTCCTCCTCACTGTGGAGGCGACTGGTCAGGAATCCTCATCACGGCAGGATTGGGACTTTCTAACTCAACGTTCTTACAAGGCATGCCAGCATGCAGCCAGTCATAACAGCGGATGTCTTTAATCCCCACCCACACCCAGCAAAGCGATTACCAACTGACTGCTCATAAGCAGAGTGATTTAAAACAAAACGTCTCTCGGTTACCCAATGGGAGCTGAGGCCATTTTGGCTCATTGGCTCTTGGAGCAGCCACAGTTCCTTGCTGGCCCATTGGTGGCGCTGTGGGAAATAATGCAATGTTTTTGTAAATGGAAAAAAAAAATGAGAGAGAAAGAGTGAGCAGGCATCCCAACAAGGCTCTTGAGAGGGAGAAAGTATTGAATGTCTTTACTGTGACTTCAAATGTCAGTTTAATGTGAATGACTGGAATAAAACCAAATCCTGTATGAAAGAAGAGTGAAAGTAAGAGAAGAGTAAGAGGGGAAATTACCAAAAGATGTCTTGGGACCTCCATTGACGCCTGTGTTTTTGGGCAGTCCTGGCTGGCTTATGTTGTGGTATACAACAGCTAGAAAGGAGATTGTGAAGGAAGAAACCAACATAAAATACTTTCAAACAGATCTCCACAGAAAAAAAAAGCACTGAATGCAGTTTGACTCATTTTACAAATGGACATTCACCCAAAAAAAAAACATTCACCCAAAAATCATCAATCGGTGATGATTTACTCTTACTTATTTAAACAAGTAACCATGCAGTATACAGTGACCAGGATTTGTCAAGCTACAAAAAAGGCTGTCATGTTTTAAAAAGGACAAAAGCACCCTAAAGGTACCTAAAAAAAGTAGCTTAACCGTTTTAGCGTAATATAGAGACAATTATAAGTCATTTATAGGTTCAATTTCCCAAAGTATAAACACTGCTCTGCTATCAAAACATTACTTTGTTTATTTGAGGATTCCAAGCAGCCTCGCATAGCAACACTGACTCAACCAATTGTGTAAATTTGGGGCGGAGATATGTTTGTTTGACCAATGGCAGACTGTGGTCATTAGAAGCACGGACATGATACAGTTCACCTTGAAATTTCATTATGGTCATCACACAAAGCTACCTGAACTCTTCAAATGGCCAAGAACTACTTGTCTTGATACTATTTTTTTTTTTGTAATTTTTAAAGTTTGACAGGCCTTTGTTACCATATGCTTTAACTGAATGGAAGAGAACAGTGTGATTTGTCCAAAATTATTTTTGATTTACAGAAGGAAGTAAGTCATGCAGGTTTGAAATGACATGAGTATGAATAAATGACAGAATCTCTTGTTTTCTTTATTATATATGGGGCAATTCTTAAAAGTAGAAGTTGATGGTCTTACCAGGTCGAAGTGGGAACAGACTGCTGTGGGTTCCAGCCTGCAAAAAGAAAGTTACACACAAGTTACACACATTTTTTCCCCCCCTTCCCTCTTTAAAAAAAGAAGTGTAGAGTGAAAGAACACAGAACAGCTTTCAGTGTTCATGTCATGTAAAAGAACTCTGTAATCAGGGTCTCTCCACCGTGTCTAAAGTGTTTCTGAAATGCCCTGACAGGCATGTATTATTTCCAGCCTCCACTCAGAAAATAAAGTCAATTGCACACATACATATGCCAACAACTGGATTCTTAACTCAAGAGACTGAGAATATGTGAGAAAGAGTTTGCTCGCAGGCATACTTCTTTGTTTTCATGACAGTTCAAAAACAGACCATGGGGGTCAAGAAACTAGGAAAGGCAACTCTGGCAAAGCATGGTGGGAGATCAACTAAACCATCTTAAACCATTTTAGACCGGCACCCCAGACTTGTTTAAACTGGTTTCTTAATGGCCTTACCTGTTGGTTACTTATTACATATTAAGTTCTAAATGGTCTAAATGAGATCTTTGTTGTCTCAGAATGTGAATATGATTTGAATTAACTTATGGCAATATCAGAGAAACACTAAAAGTTGTGCACGGCATGTGGTTTTCGCTGTTAAACTGTTGAGGGTCCTCTATACTACAGTATATACAGCAAGTTCATATGAAACAACACTACATACCAAAGTCTTGACAATGGGTCGGTTGGGCTTGTAGGTTATCTGCATGTTTTTGTCTGAAAATAAAATGGTATGATCATCTTTCAGGTTCCTCAGCCAAAATAACTTTGAATAGATGTTTGGGGTCTCTATTACCTCCCATGTTGGTGTTGTGGATCACTGGTTTGCTCCACATTCCACTACGGTCATCTTTGTTGGATCGGACGCCAAATTCGTATGGTGTGTTGGGCTTGAGGTTGTCAATTACAGTATCAGATGTGGGGCAGGTCTGGTAGATCCACTTCCTGTTTCTTTCTCTATAGCGAATGGTGTAATGCCTGGTTCAAAGACACATCGGTTATTCAAGTATCCAGTAAACAAACAGCTCAAGAGTCATTTCTACACCCTAGCTTTGGCATCAAATGATGATGAGGTCCCACAATTTTAACAAACTGGATTTCTATCACCATAGCTATGGTCAGGCTTTAAACAGAGGGGCTTATGTTTGGTGTATCAAGAGCATTGGTCCTCGACTTTAGCTCCCAACTGTTTTGGTCCAGGTCAACATTTCCAATGGTCTTTCCAAAAGTCTCCCCTTAACAGAGAAAAAAAGTTCACATACTTCTGCATATGAAAACCAGCGTGAGTTAGGGAGGCTGAGAGTATGTCAGTGCATCCCAAAAGTGACTGTATCCTCAAAAAACATTTAAACGTGTAGACACACACCCCATCTGCAGTGGCAGGGATCCATATTCCACACTTTTTTTTTCCCTTCGTGTAAAAAAACATTGCACTCATTGAATGGGTTTCTCGGTTACACGACATAAATCCAGTCTCCTGTCAGTGCAGTGAGAACATTGAATAAAAACCTGCACTGCACTGTAAGGCACTGTAAGGCACGGATCCCCTAAATACTGGAGAAAGGGTGCCATGATATTTCATTCTTTCTTCCCCATGTTTTTTAGGTTAAATGGTCCCTAAATATGAAGTGAAGTAAATTAAGTCTTCCTCTAGGATTAAAGGCACTCATATGGAACATGTTGGTGGAGGAAAAGTAAAATCCAGATGTTCTGTGTGTAACTCACCCATCCTCCAAGCAGTCGTTCATGATGTTTCCTTCATAGGGTGTCTTTAAGTAGGTTCCCCAGGACAGAAGCACAGATGTCGGCGTGACAGAATCGATCACCAGATGAAGAGGTTTGTCCAGGTTCACCTTACCTGTTTCAAGCCCAGATTTATTCAATGTTATCAGAAGTTAATGCTAACTGAAAGTCTTCAAAGGTTCCCACTGGTTCAATAGCACATCTGTTGCATATTTTCCACTAAATATACCCTGCCATGGACTATTTCAACATTTAATCCATTGCCAATACATTTTTTTTAAATCTATTTTGCATGCTACCTGTGCAGTGCTTCTTCACATCATTGGTTGGGATGGGCTGAACAGCTACCAGGTATTTGGGCTCAGCATCTGTGAAAGCAAGCATCTCAAGTTATTTAAGGGTTCAAACAAAGCCATAAAAAAGGGCAATTTCATGGTTCAATTTAAGTTCCTTTCATGAACTTCCAACGAACATGAAGGAAATAACCAAAAAACAAGAAAAGAAATGTAAAGGCTACAACACACGTCAACAAAAGGTTGACCCCTGAAGACTCCCATGACTGTCCGTCAATGTCAACAAGTCTCATAAAATCAGATAGTTTGACCTTTTATGACAGAGGTTCCCAATCCTGGCCCTGGAGAACCACCAACATGCATATTTTAGATGTCTCCCTAATCAAACACACCAGATTCATTTAATCAGCTCATTAGTAAAGACTCCAAGACCTCAGATGTGTCTGTTAGATAAGAAAGACATCAAAAATGTGCAGTGTTTGGGGTTCTCCAGGACTAAGATTGGGAACCACTGTTTTATGACATGGCAAGGTTAATTAAGGTTGTAAAAAAGATATTTACTTTATATTTACAAATATATTTCAAATATATTTAAGATATTTAAACACCAAAAATAGGAAGAAAAAGTTTTGTTCCTTATCCCACATGAGTCATAAAATTTAACATTTTGTTTAAAATGGTGTAAAAGTTTGTCCTAATGACTTATTACGTGTGATTCAAGCTAGATGTTTTTAATGGCCTTTTCTGTATCAAGAACACTTATTTGTCACAGACCCACAATTCTGAAAAATTCTGGTAGACTTTTGTTTAGTAAAATGTCTTGAGTTGTTTAATGTGAAGCGTTTCATACAGTTTATAGCTCTGTTATGACAAAGGTTTGCTAAACATCCGTGTTTCCACTGTAACAGAATTAAACAGCACATTTGCCAAAATTTGATTTGTTGGGGTGATAAGTTTGTTATTTATGCCTTTCTAACAGTTATGAATACGTACACAGGAAATCTCATTTAGACAAAAAAGCCCATTAGACTGATACAAAATGGGTCATTACCAAAGTCCACAACAATCTGGACACTTATGAATGTATGTGTGTGTGGCATGTCCAGTTGGGAAGACGCCAATAACTGCTTTCACCTTTCGACCATCTGTTGTGCACGTGTATCATATTGAAATCTCAGCACACACTGTAAATTCAAGTGAAATGATCCTTCAGCCTGCAGCCAATATTGAATAATGATGTGACTGTGTTTTCCTGTGTTGAATTGCGTAGGTAAAGAAACCAAAAACTCAGAGGCCCTTCCTTTTGGAACAAATAATGCTTTGCTTCTGGATAAGCGTGTAAGCGTCAATGTGTAATTATTTTTATGCTTGCGTCAGTGCTTTCTATTGATTTGAACTTCAAAGGCCTCGAATTGAGGGTTGAGACCTTGTCCACTTTAATCTTTCATGATGTTTGCCATCAACACTAGTGACCAGAATTGCATTTTCTAGCTATTAAAATTCTGACACTGATGAGCCAATTATTATTGTCACATCATAGCCGTTAAACAATAAGTGCCTGATTCTACAGAAAACAAATACTTATTTTTATGTTATGGCTGATCACTGATAAATGGTCAATATAAAAATTATAAGCAAAATTGATAATTATTTTCATGTTATAGCCAATAAACCGATAAATAGCCTATGTAGTTTCTATAAGCCGATAAAATTCCATCCAATTTAGTTAAATTAAAACACTAAAAAGTAAAATCACTGTTTTAATTGCTGTAAGTGAGCTTGAGCATAACAGCATTATAATGTACAGTTTGAAAATGGACATTTATTTTGAGATTTGCTAAAAGTTACATTGTACAGTGTTTTTAAAATATCATTTTATTTTAAATGAACTTAAAAGTTAGTTTTGAATGCCAGTAAAGAGTATAAAATGTAAAAATAAGAGACTTGGGCATGAACAATTAACTATACAATATTGGCCGATACAAAATTTAAAAAATCTCTAACATCGACCAATAACCAATATAGTACCGATAAATTCACAAGCAACTGCGCTCTGTTATTCCTGCACAAGTAAAATGAAGCACCAGTTGTAAAAACTAACATTAGCTTTAGGGTACCTATGACCTGACCTTAACCTCCTCAGAGTGAACTTTGGGGTTGTAGCTCCTGGGAGAGTGATGAAGAATGGAAAACAGGAAGTTATTTTACAGAAAAACATAAATGTGGTTAGTGTTGCTGGGAGTAATATGTGACCTTTTTACCTTGTCAGGCGTGATGTGTGGCTTTTTGGTGATGACAAATACTGCGGTTACCAAACCTTTAACAAATAGAATTCATTTGGGGTTCAATTACAGTTTGTGTTTTCAAATAATGGAAGAGTTGGCGCAAACATAGGTGTGCAAATCAAGGCGGTGGTTTCGATGGGTCAAGGAATCAGCGTTTGTGGTTACTCCTCCATGCCCATGCTAACCCACAAAACAACATTAGTGAATGTTTTGTGGGCTTCCTTCGGGCTCTTAAGCGATATAACGGCTGCCTGTGGTTAAACTCAAACTTACCAATCTCGGTCTCATAGGGTTCCCCGTTTTCTGGAAGTTGAATGAACTGCTTGGAGAACATGCTGGAACCATAGCCTAAGATGTAGCCTTCAAGTTTGACATCAGGGTTGGGTCGAACGAACTTCAGAACTATGGTATCCCCAGTGGCGTTGATTCGAACCTTCATATTCTGTCTTCTTACTGTGAAAAGGAAAATACAATGTTTGAAATACTTTTAATTGGCTTAAGAAACAGTGCTGCAGCTCTTCAAACGTTCTGTGTTTCTATGTTTGACATTCAATGGCAGTAAAGAGGAACTGCACAAAAAAGAGTGACTTTCAGAACACCGCAATGAATAAATGATTAATTACTTAAAGAGTAAAGAGTAAGACTTTATGTTTCCCACGTGTTGGATGGGGTTTGTGAATTTATGGGGTTTATTGATTTATGAGGCCAAAGGGGAATGGAGGAGCACTCTTTTGAGGAGCGCAAAAGTGTGTGCCATGAAAATCATCATTGAGGTAAATCAAGGACAATGGCTTTCACAGTTGAGCTCCTCATCACTTCCCTCAAAGCACAGTAGCATATGGACCTCCAATATTACACCCTAGTTACGCAGCATTACATTTAGAGGAATTATGAGTCTTTGAGGCTTTGTACAGTTTCGGGAATTTAACACAGACACACATTTAAAGTGATCTGATCATTATCTTTTCAATCATGCGCCAAGCAATTCATTATAAATTACCTCCTTTTATACCAGCGTCGTCTTTCACTGCCATTTCATTGGATAATTTGCAGCATGGAAAATGTCTCGAGTCAGTTTCAGCCCCATTCTAAATCCAATAAGCCACTAGGCTGAGTGGAGATTTTTCCACTTCCACCTTTTTCCCATCAATCAGAACTGTTTAACGATTACGCTGAGTTAAAAAGGCCGCAAAATGTCCTCCTTAAACTGATTTAAACAGGTTGGTCTGAACCGTTGGAAAGTGATGTGTGTATTTAACTTTATAAGTAATTGCAAGCGTGGCAGGTAAAGATAATCACCATTATCTGTCAAAGTCACGATGAAGCACCACTTTAACCAAAGCTCTCATTAGTTAGGCTTATTAAATGGACAGTTCAGCCCAAAAAATAAAATAAAATTCTGTCATTATATACTCACCAAACTAAAATCATTTGATGTCTTCAGAGAAAAAATATTTGATATTTTGAAAAATCTTCATGCAAATCTTTTCCAAACAGTAACAGTTCCCGTTGACCACCAAAAAAAACACCATAAACGATTTTGTATTAGAAAGTTAAGTCTTTTAGTGAGTTGATAATTCAAGAACTGCTGTGACCAGATCATTGAGTCAATGAGTTGAATGCAAAAACTGGATCAGTGAACAAATTGTTCTTTGGAGACCATTCTTTGGATGAAACAGATCATTCACAAACAACTCATTCTGACTTGTGAACTGCAGCAACCAGTGTTCTGAAAAGAACAGACTCAATAAAAAAAAATTATCCATTCATTGTTCCAGTTCTTGAGTTCAACTCAACTGTGTTCAGTTGCAGTGACTCTTGAGTTAACAGCTCACCAGAAGGGAGCTGTTGTTTTTGGATGTCAATGGTCACTCTGAACACTGCTTGAAAATGAGCTGCATCAAGATTCTTATTGTATGCTATTACTTTATGTGATCGATGAAAAAATAGCAGCATGCGGGTCAGGAAAGGTGAGTAAATAATGAGAGAATTTCATTTCTGAACTGTTTATGGAGACGCCTTTCAAATCATCCTATATTGAAGTATAGACATGGAAAGCCGACAGACTAATTCAGTAACTCATCTTCTTAATCTTTTGAAATCAGTTAAACAAACAGAAAAGAGGAAGCGTGTGTGGTCAGGGAAGCTGCTGGATTTGTACAAGGGAAAAAACGCAAACCACTAAATCACTGGGATCATCGTAAAATAAACTCCTCAGTGAAAAGCACTTGAAAATGAACTCTACTTCAGGTGTTTCCTACCATTACAACAATGTACCGTATCGCTTTGATTAAGTATAATTAACAGGCAGGCAGAGTCTTGTTTCTTCATCTATTCATTCAGGTGTCTATTTCAACTCCTAAACCATGTCAATGTAGCTTTAGACTGGGGCCAAGGTTGTGAGTCATGGATAGGCTTGACACTTGTGGTAGAGTGGTGTTATTGGTTTACCTGTTCTCACCAGCTTGTCACCACAAATGCTTTAAAAGCTGTAGCTGAGGGATTTTTTCCATTCCCAACATTTAATAGTTTTACATCTGACAAGTATCGTAAAAAAGTCACCTTGCAGTTACAAGAGTTTTACCATTACAGTGGAGGAGGGCTGGAGAGTCGTTTGACCTCTGTGGTCAAGGGCAAGGAAAAACACGAATATTTTTTTATATTATTTATTTATTTATTTATTTATTTATTTTTAGGGAAATCATGCTGGTCAAATCTGTTTTTTTTTTTTTAATCATTTTAAATAATTAATTATTTTATTTATTATACATTCCTATTTAAGTGCCCAGTTGTAAGTAACTAAATTAGATTATGCATGTTCTAATTTCTCATTAAAGGCCCGTTAGCACTAAGTGACTAATGCAATGTCAAAGAAAAAATACTTCCAAAGTTCATCAGTAGTGTACAAAGTCTTAAGGGAAAACAAAAGCCAACAAGCCAAAGTCTTATATTACTTTTCAACTTAGAAAGAAAAGCATGTCCTATCCCTAAAGGATTCAAAAACTCGAGTAATAATAGGTTTTTAAGCCAAGTCACGTTGTGCAATTCACTTTGCAAAGTAAATAAAATTATCACTAAATTATTGGATTGCACATGGATGAAAAAGAAAATGAATCCATAGAATCAACTATTCTATTTTGAATTCAAAGATTTGATGTTGTACCTTAAAAATCCAGAAACGCAGAGGGTGGGCAAATAGCAAAGATATCGAGGGGAAGCAAAGGGGGAAGGTATATCTCATTTGACACCACTGACAAGCATAATCATGCATGGCGCTGATGTTGAATGATTTCCAGACTCAGACTGATCAGCCCCCATCCAAAGCCCTGCCCCAAGCTGTGTTCTGTCAGATACGGTTCGTTTTTAGCTTGTGCATGAATACAATCCAGTTTTTAGCGGACATCTGGCACTTGTTCCACTTGAAACATAATTTACAAACACACTGATTTTCAGAAGGGTCAGTTTGATTCACAGCATTCCTCCTGGACTGAAGCCATGCTATACAATGCACTTGCCAAGTCTGCATTTAAAATCAGTTCACTTTATCAAATCAACTTATTTCATTTGTTTTTTCATCATCTTCATAACTTTAAATAAGCAATAAGTTCATCTCAAATAGTTAAAATTCTCATGTACTCCAAATCTACATGAATTGCAGATAAAAAAAAAAAAAAGAAGTGTTTTTAGTCTATACAATGAATGTCAATTGGGTCCAAACATTTTTGTAAACATTTTTTTGTCTGCATACAATTTTAATTTGTATTCTTATTCTTCAAAATATCTTAATTTGCAGAAGAAAGAAAGCCATGCAGTAATGAGGTTGAATAACAGATGACAGATTTTGTTTTTGGTTTGAACTTCAAGTCAGCACTTTTCATGGAAAATCCAGAAATCTGGTCCTTACGTAGAACTCCAGGCTCTTGCGCACCATATTACAGGACAAACATGACCCAAATATCCAAGGAGATGATTTAAGAATGGCACTAGACTTCAGAAGAAGCAAATCACCTGAGGGCGTGAAGGGAGTGTAAATCTACTGTTTTCCCAGACTTTAGCAACTCATTCGTCTTTCAGGCACATTTACAACAGTTCTGATCTCTGCACTCAACAGCTGCTCTCCTCTCTCCTTCACCCCCCAAGTCCTTTCATCCTCTTTGTCTTGTTCTGACTTTTCTGAGGTGCTCACTTAGACACTTTCTGATATCACCACAACCAGTATTAGCAGCTTATAGACAACCCTTGATTGCTTACACCACTCTCAAGCACATGCTCATTCAAAATTCAATGTTTTTTTTTTTTTTTTTTTTCCCCTGATAGTGTTTGGCTTCGGTTCTCAGGGTGCATTGTGAACCTCCAGCGCTTGCTTTTACAGTACAGCTGCCTGCACATGACTTGTTAAGCCGTCTTTGCCTTGCGGCAATTTGAAATACAGTAACAAGTAGAAGCTACGTCTGAGCTGGGCAAACATGCAGACATCTCAGACTGCTGTTTCCTTTTAAGATGTCAATTATCAATCAAGTTCATCCATGCTGGAAAAAAAAAAAAAAACATCTAAAACCAGCCTAAGAGAGTTTGCTGGTTTTAACTGGTTTTAGATGGTCTTGAAGGTCTCCCAGCTCGGTCATGCTTCTATTACCTAGTATAGCTGGTCTCCCAGCCTGACCAAGCTGTTAAGCTCTTTTGTGGAAGTGGAACTAGTTGAAAAGTGCCCAAAACCACTCTAAAACCAGCAAACCAGACAAGCCTGACAAGATAAGTGTGTTTCTTTTCAGCAGGGATGAGATGATTCATTTTCAATGTGTCTTCACACTTGTTGAACTCAGCCCCACCTGGTAATTTAAATTCTGTCTTTTTGTCAAGTCAACATCCATAAGGAAACAAAGTTGGCCAACGAAATATAAACACAGAGCGCTGCTGGGCTGATTGACTAGCTGTGCTGAATGACGCTCGGTACAAGAGACAGGGCACTGAGCCAGTGCAGACATTCCTCCCCTCCGGAGATGGAGGTGATTTTTAATAGCTGATAAACGAGTGCTGATAGTGAACCGAGAGCTTGTATTACTAATGCTGTAGCTAATCTGAGCACCCAGGGACGCTGGGAGCTAAAGATCTTGCAACGATATACACTACATATGCACATACACCTATGGCACTGAGGAGGCTGGTGCTGGAACATATGTAGACACACATGCACTATGAATAGGATGCTAAGGTGCAATATATTCATTCAACAAGCCTTAGAACACACAATCAAGTGCTATCATGGAATATATACACACACGTACACATGCACATAAAAAAAAAAAAAAACACTGATTTTGGCCAGCTGCACACACCATGAGGTAACCATTATCGCTCTACTGTTTCAAATTTTAGCCTATCAAAATTAAATGTCATTTTGCAACCGGCAAAGACAAAAAATCAAAGTGCCTGGCTGGTTTCTGAAGTTGGATTCTGGACAATGGCGGACAAATTGCACGTGTCTCATTTTCCAGCACCCTTCAGGCTCCAACTTAATTTTTTCCCCCTTTGCAGAGTTTGGCTTCACCCCCAACTGTAATCATGCTGCATATAATTCCCCTAATAATCTGCTCAATGCACGCCCAAATCCACCTGCAAGTGCAAAATGCATCGCATGTTCTTTAAATTTAATGAAAAATAAAACCAATGACCGGTTCAGGGCATCTTGCAATGCAAATGCAACAGGTTAATCATAATGAACCTTCTACTGCTTAAAGCTCAATACCTGCAACTCCACAAAAAATCTTTTTAGCATCAAATTACAATCCTAATTTTACAAGAACTACTGCAGAAACGCATGATATTCTGAAACACAAACAGGTGCATCATAAAAAACACAGTGATCACCAAAAGACATGAGTGCCCCATGCTGCAGGGCATGACACTGTGAATATGTGGCACCGTGGTGCTGAACTTGCCTCTGACTCTTTGTGCTGAGCTGCATGCAAGGAGGAGAATTCCTGCGAGTGTCAGAAGGAAGCCCAAGTGAAGGACAGTGCTGCCTGCCATGGTGCTCTGCTCCAATTGAGAAGGGATGCTGTCCGATTTCTCTAAGACTGCTGCTTCTGGTTCTTCTGCTGGTGCTGGTGTCAGGTCAGGACTTCTTGAGCTCACCGTGTGCCTCTGCTGAGTGATAGACAATGCGAGGAGTTCTCCAGGATGTATAGTGACCAGGGAGGGAGGAGATTGGTGATGCGTGCCTCAATCACACCCACCCTCACCAATCCCCCCCCCCCACACACACACATACATTTGTGGGGGGTGAGCATGGCTTTCATTTACTGGTCTCACTCAGCCACATGATGCTCTCTCACTTTTTCTTCCATCAAGTATTTTTCCCTGCAGCTTGTGTGTTTGTGGGTGTGCAAGTCTGTGCTTGTGTCAGAGTGTTCTCTCTAAAATTTGATTGGACCTAGTACACGGACTTGGGGCACCCCTACAATGGCAAACAGCCCAAAGGGAGTCTGAGTTCCAGGAGGACAATAAATGATAAAGTACATGAGCAGGACATTAGATGGACAGGAAGATGGCATAAACTTTTTTCATAAACCTTTCTTCAGTAATATGACCTGGTGCAAATATAGTATCCCTCTATTTCATCATTACGGAGAGAAGCACTTGTATATCTGTGCCCATTGCTAACCACTGTACATTACGTCTTGTCTAGAAGGGCGTCCAGCCACACATTCTCTGCCAAGTAACCTTTCCTCTAGGGACACAGGCAAAAATTAGGGAGGTGGGGGGTGGTAGGTAGGTGGAAAGTGATTATAACAACAAGTGCTTCCAACACGTGCCACTGCATGCGACATGCAAAGGGAAGCACTCGCTCCAGTAAGCCTCGTCTTACCCACAGGATGTGAACAAAGACATATTCATGAATCAAGCCGCCCAAAAATTTTGCAACTACAGTCTAGCATGTGTCTCCTACTAAATCATCAGCACAGAGCACCATAAAACAAGAGTTCTACTCCAGAACGTCCCGTGCTCCGAGAAGAGTTATTTAATGAGCATTACAAGCAAAACAAACCCAAAAGAAAAAGAACAATTTGTAAAGCCACTCCCTATCATGACTCAAACAAAGCGTCACTCGTTTGCAGCTGTGATCATGTCTACAGCTGCTTGCTGTACCAACACAACAGTTTACAACCAAGTGAATTGCCAGAATCAACTCAACAGGACATGCGATGCCTTTGGCCAGAGCTTTAACCATACATACGTATATATAAATATGGTTTCTACAGCTGGTACCACTCTGAGTCTCTGTGATTGCCTTGTAAACTCTTAATGAGTCACTTAAAAAGACAAAGCTGGATAGCGCTGAGTCTTGGACAAATTAGAGAAGACTTGTAGACCAGTATCAGGTCATTACGGCTTTGTTTTTCATACCTGAAAACATGTTGACCTGTAACCCTCCCTAGGAACATGCCTTAAATTGTTATGCTGCCATTTAACTGCCTAACCATCACCCTGAGGTCAAGCAGCTCACCTTTCAACTGAGCAATGGATTTTGAAATATTTCAGCTTGAATCATGGTATGCCAAAACCTCTCTTGGTTATACAGTTCATTTGTAAGAATATCCTACTGGAAAACTTAAAAACTAGATCAGCATTCATTGGTGGACCAGCATAGCCAACATAACTAATAACAATGCAAATAACAATCTTTTATCTTTTGAATCCTCAAATGTATTTGCGCACATGCTCCATAAATAAATAAATAAGGAAAATGGACATGTGCTAAAATAATACTAGCCCCTGCAGATTAATTAAAAAAAATCACCTTTAAATAAATAAATGAAATAAATAAATAAAATAATATAAAAATGAATTTCACAGCACATTTGTTGTGTTGTTGTTGACTTTGCTGTGATATCGAGAACCGTGAAATTTGTATCAGCTACTGAAATTTTGGTACGTGTCCATACTAACAGAAGAACAGACACATATGACCAGTGTTGGGCACGTTACTTTAAAAAAGTAATTAGTTATATTTACTAGTTACTTCTCACAAATAGTAACTGAGTTAGTCACTGAGTTACATTATTATAAAAGTAACTAATTACCAGGGAAAGTAACTATTGCATTACTTTTTTTTAAAAAAAAAGATCAAATGTCAAATAACTTGGATGCCCCCAATATTAAATGAATGAAACTGACACTAAATATAATAAATTATATTTATAAAACATTGTACATTAATCTACACTATTAATCTACTGACATCAGTCAGTCAAGCATTATAATATGATATTATGATAATTTAGCATTATATGATGATAGAACTTTAGCAATTAGAATAACCAAGTATGAATGCATATTTGTCATGTTGACTGAACTTAAGACTGGTGGTGGTGCTTAAGGTATTGTTTGTCATTTAGTGTTTCTATAAAAAAGGGGGAAAAATTGATAAGATAACAAAACTACTACGAATTCTACTACTAATAATATAAAACGCACTAAGGATTAATGAGCTGATATTATTCACGTAGTCTGCGTTCGCCCGAATTGATTTGCTGAAATCAAAACAGGGACGATAATACGTGAGTGCCAGTGTTCTGACGATTTGTGCTACCTGCTCAGATTGTGCTGCCTCCCATTAAAAAGATAGGTAGCACATATCGATAGCGAAAAATGCTACCTATCAGATTGTGCTACCAGCATCTTATTCATGTCCCAGTTAGCACACATACGTCTGCAAGATGTCTGTTAAAGATCTCTTGATCTGGAAAGCATCTGCTGTCTACAAACGTCTGACAGACATCTTTCAGATGTCAGTTTTACATACATTCTAAAGCAAAAACATCTTAAAGACATCTAATAGACGTCTATTTGACATCTAAAAGGAAACGTCCTATAGACGTATTGCAGCTGAGCAAACTTTCTAAAAAAATACGTCTTGCAGATGTAAATGTAGACGTCAAATAGACGTCTCCGAGATGTGTGCTATCAGGGTGTGGTTTGAGGCAGTTTTTTAATGTCCATACCTACCCCTACCCTAAACCTACCAGTCCACACCTACCCTTACCCTAAACTTACCCTTAAAAGAATGCAAATATATTATTGGTAGCACAATCTGATAGGTAGCATGTTTCGTCGGTACACCGGCCAATGAGATTGTCGTTTGCACATTATTCCGCCCACTACCAGAGAAACCGGCTCTTAAAAGCTGAAGAATTCCAAAGGAACTCCATTATTTTGGCAGGAAAATACAACAAACAATATCGTTTACAAGTAGCGCATCAATTCTGCATGTTATGTAAGACTCTCTTGCTCTGTATCTTTCTTTGCGTATGTGAGTTATACGCCTTCACACTAGCTACACTGTGCATCCATTCAGATGAACAGAAAAATAAAATTCTAATAATATTATAATAAATTATAGTAACTCTGCGTTTTATTGTCAGTAACGGTAACGACGTTGTAACGGGGGAAACAGTAATTAGTTGGATTACTTGTTACTGAAAAAAATAACGCCATTATTCCCATCACTGCATATGACACACAATCTGCTCATGGCTTCTCCTGCTACATATCAAAATGATGAGTGTTGAAACTAAAGGAAAGACATGACAGGCTCCATGCAGTGTGTATGTCATAGAAATCATGGCTTATATAACAGCTTCACCATGTCTGGCCTGCAAATCCAGCCTTTTAGAAGGGAAAATCATTCTTAACCTTACAATGCAGCCATTGTCTTTTAGCCTTGAGCAAATGGCATCAGTTGGAGGAGTGTGACGAGGATCTATGAAATTTTTCTATAAAGGAAACAAACATTTAAAGCCTCCCCTCCAGCTCCCCCTGCTATACATATATAACGGATTATATAAATGAGATGTTCCATGACTTACCTGTCAGGTTGAATTGCCTTCCTCACAGGTATCACTGACACAGGCCGTATTAATGCTTCTCAGGTTTGGGCTTGTTCCATTGTATTCCACATGGACGAGAAGTTAAAGCTGGATTTGCTCTAAATGTCTGAACTGCATGGCTTATATTACACCAAAAATGGCCAATGAAAATGTCACATCACGTTAATGGCACATTTCTGATTCTAAACTTTATTCTGACATTCGGTTTGCACACATCAAGTAGTTCCTTGGATTTCAAAACCTGTTTGATATGTGTACATAGAAGCATTGTTAGTCACATCTGTGAAACATTTCATGCTAAAATGAAGCCCAGCTCAAAGCGGCTCTGAATTGCCACGGCAAATGTTCAACAACACTCTCTGTTGACTTTCAACAAACTCCAGACGCTTGACTTACCAGTAGATGTATTCAACTAGAGAAAATAGAAGCTGCAGAACTGACTTTTAAATGCTAAATACTACAAAGTTTCTTTTTCTGGTTATACTTTTGATTTGACTGGGAAAATTTTTACTGTATACTGGTGCAAATATGAAGTAAGTTCAACCACTGATGTCAAAACAGGAAAAGTTTTGCTTTTATGATCTGGAATGTGTGTGTTTGACTTTTTAAAACTGAAACCCCTCTGAAATTCCCTGCTGAGTCACATGAACCATAATTTCTTACCCATCATCCTCATTCTCAGAGAAAAAAAAAAAAACACTCATCTGTTTTGTGACATCCATTCATCATCTGTCTGTTCCTACCCTCCATTGCCAGGTTTTCCTCTCTGACCCAAAAGAAGCACATTGATCTCAGAGAACTCCAGCATGTGCTCATGGACATTAACCTCTATTCTTAAACCAATAATCATTGTATTCTATCTGCTGAAGTGAATCACAGAACATGTTCTCCAGCATGTAACCCATCTATTACCTTAGAGATCACCCTGGGCTGCTGAGATTTCAGGGAGGATTAGAACAGAACTGTTCGTTACTTTTTTTCAGCTGGAAGTTGTTGGACATAAATAATTGTGTGTGAGTGGATGGTGGCCATGATAGGGGTTTATGTTTTGTTTTGGTCAGTGAGAATGAGGGGACAGCCTGGTCTTTGTGGGGACCAGCCAGTGCTTGAATAGCTCACGGGGTTTCCTAATCAAATTTTGCATGCGAGTCAATGACATTTTGTTGTGTGTATGTGTGTGTGTGTGTGTAGATCTATAAGTTAATTCCAAAACACATAAAAATGCAATTCATACTTTTACTTCTGGTCCGTTAACTATTAAGGGGTCAGGGAGCCCCTCTCAACCCGAACACTGTGAGGACCAGCTGTACATCTGGAACTGGCTGAAGAGAAACGTCCCGAGCCCCTTTGCAGGAACAGCAAGCTGGGTATTTTCCACCAATTTATTTGCATGTCTAAGGGGAAAAGAAGATCATTGGGTGAATGTAGGTCAGAGTGTCTTTTCGCTCCACTTTCGCGATCCAGATGAGACCCAAACCCTCTGGGTTTTAATACCTATTAATGCCCTGGACATCTTGTGCATAAATGTGCGGACGTTACATGTTCCACATGTTCATGGTGAAAGAGGCTGCAGTGCGTCAGACTTTAATTTCTCTCGCTTGAGGGGCCTGGATCACACCGAGACTCTTAGCGCACTTAGCACTATAGACAGGAGTGTGCTCACTAAAAACCCACATGTGGGCAACTGACAAGACACATTTCATGGAAGTGTGACATCTAAAACTTTTACACTTTTAAACAGCTTATTTTACATCAGCTACAAAAATATAATGGCAAAAATAAAAATTATTGACCAGTTACTGCCTATAAAACATGTACACTTTCTGTATACTTATAGAAATATATATTTATTATTATATTATATATTTTGCTTAGAGGCACATGACTTCCCTTACTCATAATTGGCACACTTCTGTTGAATATTTTCTTCATAAAAATAATAGTTTTAATAAAGCAGCACACCTGTTCAAGTTCACCTGTTCATGCGAGATGTTTAATGGAGATTTAGTCCAAAAGTGGGCACATGCCGAGAAATACTGATGGATTATCATTTATACTTCAGATATCGTCTTCATTCTTGACTATTGACTATTGACTATTCAACTTAGGCCACTCTGATATGCACGTTTAATGTGCGTTTCATTCATACACAAAACTAGAGGTCGCTATTGAGCCGTTATGACCAGTGATGTATAGTCTTATGATGATGAGGATATCTGTCCTATAAGTGCCATATTTGGACAGAAGGATGTAAGAGACGAACATTTTGACACACAAAACATTAGCCTATTGCCAATAACTATAAGAGGAGTGCTGAAGCAGTTGTAGCCTTTAACATCTCATACAAAGTAACAAATATATTTCTGCTTTATTCTGTGATCAAACCCACATAATCAAAAAAAGAAGTTCAGTAAAAGAGCTTAGGAAGAGATATTTATCAACTATTATGTAGTCATGTGCAAGATGAAATACCTCTTGAGTGGAAAATTGTTGCATATGACAAAACTAGATCAAGTAAGCAGGCAATATAAAAATACAAATTTCAGGAGATGCTCTTTTTGGTTTGCTGGTTATGCAGTTTGGTTTCAGATGTAACCCATATTGGCTGGTCTTGAACAATTTGGCAGAATCTGCTTCAGCGAACTCATTTATGATTGTCACATATGGACTTGTCTTGTGGTGCTTTGTTGGTAGACCATTGATGGTAGGCTGAAGTTGGTTCTAGCCAAAACTGGAGCACTGAAGCATTTGTTTGCTTAAAATTCTGCTTTTTTTTTTTTTAAGTGGTGACCTAGAATCGCCATCACACCACATCTAGATGCTCAGTTTTGAACAGTTTGTTGAGGACCATCTGGACTTGTTATACTTTCATTTAGATGATTCATCCCTCAACACAGTGGCTTACTGCGGAAATGGAAGTAGCTTTAAGCAACTTTGCTGTAAGTGATATTGTACAATTAAGAAGGATTTTTGTTGAAGAGTTTTGTTTGAGGCACTGAAGTCTCTTCCTATTGAAGTCCAGAATAAGATACATTTTGTACCAGACCTTTTGACATTCATCAAAGTTCTGGCTACAATGATGGTATCTCATGCATCACACTTTGGGATTAAACCTACAACCTTACAATTACCAACTTCCACTAAGCCACAGCCATCCCATGATACTTTTGAGCCATTTAGTGCAATGTAATTATCAGATCTTGATTTCAGTGTTACTGAAACATGAGTTTGAATAGTTCCACTTCACATACAGAAGCTGCAGGGAAGCATTGACACTGAATCTAGCCTCAAATATGTACTTCTCCCACATTTCACATTTCTCATGTAATGCTGGCAAATTTACTTATCTATGATCAGCTGACAAAACATCTTAATTTGGTGGAAGCAGCAGTGGTTTCTGAGAGTCATAAATCGCATTGTCTGATGACACCCTTAACAAAGCCACTGCAGCCATTTCATGGTTTAATGGAAAGTTTCTCTAAACTCAGATTTCTACCTTTCCTTGTTAAATGTTCCAAGGCTTCATTCATAATGACCTTGGCCATCACCCTTGACTATCCAAATGAGTGTTTTAGGCCTGAGGTTGTATTTCTGTTAGATGGACCAGAAAAAGAGGTAAAGGAAATAGCCTAGCAGTGAAAAGAAGAGACTATTAAGTGGGAATGTTTTTAAAAGCCCATTAAACATTTTCTTCAGCAGTATTTTTGTCTTGGCTTCCAGTTAAAAAAAAAATATTGGAATATTCGAAAGTTAAAATATATACAGCGTAAACACACTATTGTTCAAAAAATGGAGGTGAAATATTATATAGTGAAATATTACTATTCAAAATAATTTTCTATTATAATATATTTAAAATGTAATTTATTCCTGTGATGGCAAACCTGAAGTTTGAAATTTGAAATAGAAATCTATGTAAAATTAAATAAATAAAAAAATCTTAAACCTTTGAATGGTAGTGCGTAGCTAACTTAATTTATTTTCTGTCAAATAAATTTCTCTCTCTTTTTTTTTTTTTAATGATGGTTAAATATTTTTACTGCATAACAAGACAAAAATAGTGATTAAAACATTAATGTTACATAATGATTGCAGAAATACAAAACATCATTCCCAATTCCAAATATTTGTATTCCTAGTCTCCGAACCCAGTTACAAAAGTTCCCAATCCCAACCCTACGGTCCACATATTGAATGCATCTAAAAATGTTACTAAACATAATACACAAACACTGAATGCTGAAGAATTTCAGGCATGCTATTTTAATCTGGCAAAGATTTAAATATTTGTAATGTTAATTCTTCTGTTGATTCAGGATATAACATGAAGGATACACACCTTTTAAACATACTTTTGGTTTCAGTAAAACCAGCTGTCACTATATAATATTCCACTGGCCATATGCTAACCATTCTTGTTTCCAATGGTCTGCTGAAATGTTTCTTCCATGTTTGCACGCAACAATCAAGAAACACCAAAGGTTTGGGTTTCCTCACCAGGATCTCGAAGTACTGAAAGCACTGCAACTTCTTGTCTGAAACAACTTCTAGGAATTATTTGGGTACGTCTTGTTACACCAGAACAGATCTCTATCAATTAAAATGACACGGAACATCAGTTTGCAGTTAAATTTGTTGAGTATCATTTACTATTGGTTGTAACCCAAGAATTCTCAAATGTTTTGTGGAGCTTTATGGCAGCAAACGCTAAATGTTGTAAATTGTAGTTAATTATTTTTTGATGTTCCATGAATAGAGAAACAGCCAAGGACAGAAAGCTCTCACTCACAGTTCACATTTCCACTTGTTATTGAGATGTACATTCAACAGGATGAGTATCTGAGCATGTGCGGTACTGTCAGTACTGCTTGTTTGAAATTAAAGGGATAGTTCACCCAAAAATGAAAAATTGATGTTTATCTGCTTACCCCCAGGGCATCCAAGATGTAGGTGACTTTGTTTCTTCAGTAGAACACAAACAAAAATGTTTAACTCAAAACGTTGCAGTCTGTCAGTCATATAATGGCAGTCAGTGGGACCCACGGCTTTGAGAGTCAAAAAAAACATACACAGACAAAACCAAATTTAACCTTGCGGCTCATGACGATACACTGAGATCTTAAGACACAAAACAATCAGTCTATGCAAGAAACTGAACAGTATTTATATATTCTCTATAGCTGTTGTGAACGCGCTCAGGACAGTTGGACATTGCGGTGGATCAGAAGTAAAAAATGATATAAATACTGTTCAGTTTCTTTCACACGCCAGTTGTTTCGTGTCTTAAGATCTCAATGTATCGTCACGAGCCGCAGGGTTTAATTTGGTTTTGTCTATGTATGTTTTTTTGACTCTCAAAGCCGTGGGTCCCATTGACTGCCATTATATGACTGACAGACTGCAATAAAAATCTTCAGTGTGTTCAACTGAAGAAACAAAGTCACCTAATATCTTGGATGCCCTTGGGGTAAGCAGATAAACATCAAATTTTCAATTTTGGGTGAACTATCACTTTAAGATCAATTCTGATCAGTTGTGATATGCAAAGACTATTAATGACAAAGAAATAAGTGCTAATGTATGCATAAAAAAAAGCAAAAAATAATGGCTTTTACTTATCCAGCATACTTCACCTGGCTTATGACAGCAGAGAGATTAAAACACTTTGAAGGAATTAAGGAATTAGTCATTTAAGTAAGTTTTCCAGGGAGGTTCCTACTTACAAGTTCGGAAATTACAACATGATGTTCGAGATTTTTGGTCTGAATAAAGTGGACTTTTGGCTTTGACGTTAAAGCTGGACAATTTTATACTTTTCTCTCTCATTTTGACCTTCCAAAAAGGCTAGACGCTTTATAATCCTAATGCAGTATAAATAGGTGCACATTTGGTGAAACTGATGTCTTATCTTTTTATTCTATCATTTCAGTGTTGCAGCAGAGAATGATCTCTTTGCATAATTTTATTACTGTTCTTCATTAACAACACATAAAATGTGTATTTGTATATGTTTTTGCTTTATCATAGTTGAAGCTCGAAGAAAGAGTTTTTAATGGTCATTTTGATGAGTTTATGGTGGTGTCTGTTTGCAGGCGGCACGTGAAAACAACTATTACAACATGACTTTAACTTTTTCCTCCCATTCCAAACCCATATGACTTTTTTCCACCATAGTACAGGAAAGAAGACATTTTAAAGATGTACACTCTTAAAAAAGAAAGAAAAAAAAAGGTTCTTAAATGGTTCTTTGGCACGGTGTATGGTTCCATGAAGAACCTTTAATGTCCAAATAACCTTTCCATTGCACAAAAGGTTCTTTATAGCACAGAAAGGTTCTTTGTAGCACAGAAAGGTTCTTTATAGCACAGAAAGGTTCTTTGTAGCACAGAAAGGTTCTTTATAGCACAGAAAGGTTCTTTGTAGCACAGAAAGGTTCTTTATAGCACAGAAAGGTTCTTTGTAGCACAGAAAGGTTCCAGAGACTATTTAATGGTTCTTCACACTCATCATGTTGTAAATATTTTTGTTTCTGTAGAGTGAGATCAAGTGAGTTAAACTGTCCTGTCTGGTCCAGAACTCATTCCAGACTCATTTTCTATTAGTTACATTCAATTATAGTGTAATAAAAAGTATTAATTTTGAGTTATATAAATAGTGTTGTGGTGTTTATTAATTAAAAAAGACCAGTAGATCCTTTTAAATCTATTATCTATTTTAATGCTGTTTTGCATGACTCGAAAAAATTATTAGGCTAGTTATTTAAGTTTAGTATAAAAAATACTGCAATCATGTTTTAAAATGAAATAAAAAGGCTGAGTGATACAAAATCTTAAAATATAAAAGTGCCACGTTGTCCCACTATCCATTTTGCACCTATGAATTGGTTAAATTCACGATTTAATAAAGATTTAATGTGATTTTAAGTTATGTAGTGTTCTAATTCTAGAGGTTTATTTATGCAAATGCTGCGTGACTTTGACGTGTTTTAATGGGCGTGAGCGCTGAATACTGGAGTCTCATTCAAACTCTGCAGCGGAGGGAGTTGCCATGGAAACGGGGCGACAACACCAACTGACAAACTGTAAATCTCTGTCTCTCGCTGCTGTTTTCACTGCTTTCAGGTGAGTTTAGTCCCTAAAATCACACAAATATCACATACAACTGTTCCAGACACTTTCTTACATGTAACTGACACGTTTCTGTTGAATATTTACTTCACAGAAATATTGTAAAATATTATTACAAATTAAAATACCTCAGAAATATTGTAAAATATTATTACAATTTAAAATACCTCTTTTCTATGTGAATATATTTTAAAATGTAATTGATTGCTGTGATCAAAGCTGAATTTTCAGCATCATTACTTCAGTGTCACATGATCCTTCAGAAATCATTCTAATATGCTGATTTGCAGCTCAAGAAACATTTCTGATTTTTACCAATGTTGAAAACAGTTTTTGCTGCTTAACATTTTTATGGAAACAATACCATTCAAACATTTGTGGTAAGAAAAGAGAGAAATTAATACATTTGTGGTAAAAATTAATGAAAAATTAATGAGAAATTAATACTTTTATTAATCAAGGGTGCATTACATTTATCAGAAGTAACAGTGAAGACATTTATAATGTTGGAAAAGATTTCTATTTACTAAATTGTTTAATAAATTTAATAAATGCTGTTCATTGTTCTTTCTATTCATCAATGAATCCTGAAAAAGGTATCACCATTTCCACAAAAAAAAAAAAAAAATGTTAAAAAGCAAAAACTGTTTTCAACTGTTTTAAGAAATGAAAAATTCTTTTAAAAGAAAAATAAATAAAAAACAGCAAATCAGCATATTAAAATGATTTCTGAAGGATCATGTGACACTGAGGACTGGAGTAATGATGCTGAAAATTCAGCTTTTTATCACAGGAATAAATGATAATTTACAGTATATTAAAATAGACAACAGTTCTTTTAATTTGTAATGATATTTTACAATATTACTATTTTCTCTGTATTCTTGATTAAATAAATGCAGACTTAGTGAGCAGAAGAGATTTTTGTTTGTTTGTTTTTTTTTTTTTTTTTTTTCAAAAACATTGTAATGTTTCCAAAATTTTGACAGGTACTGTATAACATTGTTACCTAGTGCTTATATTGCTTAAATACCATTAATTGGATGCATTTTTGGCCAAAGATGCTGGGATAGGCTTCAGCCCCCACGACCCTTGAGAGGATACGTGGTTTGGAGAGTGAATAGAAAAAGTTCTTCTATGGCATCTTGAAGCACCTTTAGTTTTAAGAGTGTATGTACCCATAACCAATCAGAAAAAGAGAAATATATAACGTGAGGTGATCACCAATCAGTATGCTGCCATAACCAATCAGAAAAAGAGAAATATATAAAGTCAGGTGATCACTGAGTACTCAGACTTGACTGCGATGACTGATCATGAAAACGATGATTGCAGTAACTTTAAAAAATGATCAATCATTGTCAAGTATGAGTATTACTTGTGCACATCCCTATCAAACACATATACACAGTATTGAGGTATGACGTATACTGCATTGATGTATACTGTAAATACAATAAACATTTTAATCATACATCTTGTCAAGTCTTGTTACTTCTGGATTTCTTTCTTTTTTTTTTCAAAATTATTTTATGAACAATCCTATTAAAGAAAATTTATAGTATGATAAATGTAAGGATATTGATCTGGAAGAAATGGGGCCATAAAGAACCTATTCATCAGTGAGTCTTTGAAGAAACTTTAAAAAGGGTTCTTTGTAGTACCAGAAAAGGTGCTTTATGGCACCAAGAAAAACACCGGTTCTTTAAAGAACCTTTCACAAAATGGTTCTTTAGGGAACCAAAAATGGTTCCTCTATGGCAGTGGTTCTCAACCACATTCCTGGAGGACCCCCAACACTGCACATTTTGCATGTCTCCTTTGTCTGACACACCCATTTCAAGTCTGTGAGTCTCTACTAATGAGCAGGTGACCTGAATCAGGTGTGTTTGATTAAGGAGACATGCAAAATGTGCAGTGATGGGGGTCCTCCAGGAATGTGGTTGAGAACCACTGCTCTATGGCATCGCCGCGAAACCCCCTTTTTCGGTTCTTCCTGGCACTTTTTTTTTAAGAGTGTAATGGAAGTAGCAACAGATCTTTTTTTCTGTATTTTGATGTACATCCGAGCAAAACAGATGATTGAAAAAGACAAAATATAGAGCGAGAACTCTAACCGTTGGTTTTTGAAGGGATGGAAGCAGTAAGAAATGCCAGGGTTTAAATGGAGGAAACGATAGGATAAGTATGCCATACGTCACCAAGTTGTTTCACTGGAAGTAAAAGATAACATATGCATGGATGAACTGTTCACAACAAGATCAATGAGATGAATTTTAGAGTGAATTTCCATTTCATGCTGACAAAAAGCACCACAAACGTTGTGAAAAAGTTGCTCTAGCTATAACTAGCTTGATTATCCATTTAAATCTAAGTGAAAAACAGAAGCAGGAAGTGTTTTTAATCTCTCTACCATCATAAATCCAGGCACTACTTTAAAAACTTTTATCTTAGAGTGTTTTTGAGGAAACGATGGTTCATTGCTATCGTGTGTGTTTTTCTTATCTGCAGGCATGACTAACCCCTCAGCAGCTGTAGTCTGAATTGCAGATGTAGTTCAGTGCTTGGATTACGATTAGCTATCATAGATTTCCTTGCGGTGCATCCAGAAAGTGATGCAGGTTCACGTCAGTGAACGGGCTCTGTTCGTCAGAAGCTTGTTAAACGCCTGCTGTGATGAAGCTGAGCTTCTGTGTGTACTGCTTGTAAAACAGCAGCTACGCATTTATTAGTTGCATCTCTGCCCAATTTTTGTAGTAATGTGGCTGTTTCGAGTGTGTGAAATTCTGTGATAATTTAATCGCTCTCATATTGTTACACTTTCATTGTGTGGAAAAGAGCAGCGTGTACATTCTTTAAAATTTCTTCATACAGGTTTGAAATGACACTAGGATGAGTAAATGATGGCAGAATTGCCATTTTTGGTTTCCTTTAAATGCCTGCTGTGATGAAGTTGAAATTCTTGACAAATTTATTAGTCGCGTTATTTTGTAATGTTGCTATTTCTAGTCAAGTTTGCCTGCTTTTTGGACAAATGCGGGTGTATGTTTTGGCGGATGAGCAAAGACCAGTAGAACTGCACCAGCCTTTAGAGAGACATTTTAATTTTAAATAAAATAAAAAATATTATTAACGTAAATATATATTATAAAACATTTTATTTCATTATTTTATTTTATACATCACAGTCCTGGATCACTTAGTCCTCAACATCATACATAACTAAAGAAAAAGTACTTTTTTTTAAAACTCATTATTTACATATACAAACTTATTTTACTGAACCAAACAAATATAGCATGTGTACATTTCGAGCACAGCATTTTAGAAAAACATGTTTTATTTACAATATTGTAGGTACATCTTAATTCAATACATCTTAATTCAATGTAAAGTTGCATTCAAAATCCACTTGGCTTAGAAATCTGAAGGGAAACATGCTTATTCGAATAGGCATTTGCAATTTTTAGTTCTCTGAAATGTTGCATTTTTGTAAATGTTTGTTTTGGTTCATTTTAGTTCATGTTGCTTGTTTTCGACATCCTTTTGCCAAAGGTTCGGTTGTGCTCTTCGTGGCCACAGTTCACATCCATTACGGACATAAGCAAAAGGATCTCCTGCACAGATGGTGTTAATCACTTATCCAACATAACCCTGATGTATCATAGGAGCACCAGTGGTTATGTAACAGTGTTTTTTTCAACAACAGAAAACCTAGTAGGAAAAGACCCTTGAATTTGGACAGAAGACATGATTCAGTCATGGCACCAAGTGACAATGTTGTTGAAGCTCGATGACAGAGTTTTGACACAAATCCAGGGTTTTTTTTTTTTTTTTTTTTAAATCATTGCCCCAGGCTGAGGATGTAGATGTTGTTTTCGCAGTTTCATTATAGCTGTTCCAAACAGCACAACCTGCCAGTCGTAGATAGTTTCCAACCACCGTAAGATCGATATGAAACGGCCAAGTGCAGCACCTGCTCCAGCCAGTGAATTTGGTCGTTTTACTTAAACAAATTCTCAATCCTGTTTCAACCGGCTGTCACACCAGAACGGTAGCCACTGTCGGTTTCACATGGATGGATGTGGCTGGTTGGCAAACATCTTGAAGGCCTCATGTTTGGGTTCATGAAAGGTGTTCTCTCGTATGTGATCTTTGGAATCAATTCAAGATTTTGTCTACATTTTGCATTGTGTAAGATAAATGAAGTCGGTCTGGAGACCATATGCTTACAGTGATCTCAGACGTGAACCCTGTCAAATGGAAAACAATCAATACAAGACTTATCACACTTTACAGGTACCAGGCGTTTGGACATAGATGTATTTATTGGACCAGAATACCATGGAAATGAGGGTTTGTAGATGTTGACATATGCATTAACTGGGGGTAAACAAAGTTAAACAGTCTTTACATGAAACTGGATATTTATAAAATGCTTTTTTTTTTTTTTTTGAGAAGCTGAAAGGTAGGTCAAATAATTGGAAAGAGACCAGGATAAGTGAGGGAATGTTGTTCTGTAAATGTCATGGAGCTTTTTGCTTTAATCACTGTCTTGTAACATTTCATATTTAATCACCTGTAAAGCTGTTAACAATACCACAGGAATATTTCACTCATGTCATAAAACTTGCATGTCTTTTGCTATAGAACAACTGGACACCTAAATACAGCATTGATGAGCATAAGAGACTTCCCTTTGATTACCGGCCCCAATCTAACTTTTTAAGTGCTTATGTCCTTTTGACATTCTTCGTACCATGTAACAGTCTCATAATAATGTTATAGATCCAAATGGTAAGATTATTATATTGGTGACAGAAATATCCTATAAGAGAGGCCTGTACGTGTATTACAAAGTAATATAACAAAACCATACAACCTTATATGACAATATGAGAAACCACAAAATGTTAATGTTATAAATCCCAAATGCCAATAAAAACAACTTGATCCTGGGGAAAATGGTGGTCTCCAAAAGAAGAACATTTCCTCTAGAGCCAAGTTTTAGTAATGCCTCCGTTCCACAGAGATGTCCTGTATGTATTTACACAGCTGATGTTTTCTCAGCTCATGAGATTTTGATTTTCCTGCTGCTGCGCAATATGGTTATTCGTTGTTATTGCCAGGTTTTCTTCTAAAGATACTAGCTTGAAAAATTGTGTTTCTCAGGATGAGGTACATGTAATACTCAATCTAAGTTAATCAAGGACAGCTATTAATGTTGGGGAAGCTAATTTGAAATGTAGCTTGCCAAGCTGCTCATAATTTATTGCTTTTTGAAGAAAAGACGCTGTAAGCAGCAGTGTGGAGGCCCAGCCTGAATAGAAAGATGTAGGAAATTAAATGCACATATGTACTCTAATACTAACATCAAACATCAGCTTAAATGCCGAGAGAAAGGAGGCAACAATTAAACATGCTTTCCTAAACTGTCCTCCCTTGGAAAGTTCAGGTTAATGGGCTCATTCAGTTAATGGTAATAGAGCTTGTTCAAAAGAAACACCCTGCGCTGCCATATGCCAAAAAACCTTCTCTCATTAAAAAGAATATATGATCTGATAGTTGTACATTTTTAAAGATACCATTCCCCTTTGTAGACTAGTTAATTAATCCAAAAGAGCAGCTTTTAAGACAGCATATGCTGAGAAAATTTACCTATACATAATAATTCAATGCAGTTTCCAGCTGAAATGACCACTATAGCAATACAATACCAACAACCTATTCACAAAAATTGTGATCACAGGAGCACATCATCGATTAACAAAGACTTATTTTCATGCAGATCCTTGCACAATACTTGCATGTGCAATGCATAGTGCTCAGTTAGAGTCTCTTAAAACACGAAACATTATAAAAGAGCTAAAAGACTTGTGGAAGCAAGCTGAAAGCTCAGAAATGCATGTTTGCTTCAGCTCATCTCACATTTGCTTTTGTTAACACTGTTGGTTAGGTGTAGGGTTGGGTTTAGTGTCTGTAGGGATGATATTTTTTAAATGCGAGAGTTTTAACCTTTTAGCACCATTCGTCGGACGTTTCACAATAGCAACCAATGTAATATTTAAATGTTTCCAGATTCACGTTCATCTGTTTCAAATAAAACTGAACGTTTTAAGCACCTACTGGATGTTTCACTTTAAATTAGTTGTGAATGTTCAAAAAGCAATGTAATATCATTCTGCAAAAATGGCAGCACAGACACGTATTTCCAATAAGACTGGGTATTTGACGTAACTTAAATGATGATTAGCTTAGTTTAACATGCTAATTAACCACCACATGCAGTCTCTCAGTTTAATGGTGTGATGTTTTGTAATGAATTCATTCGTGTCTGGATTTGATAGTGAATAGAAACAAAATGTGTTTAGAGATCATGGTCAAGACTGTTCTTGGAGCTGTTACGATCATACATAATGTATCTAAGATGTGCGACTCCTTTCTGGTGCCAGGATCTAAAGAAACGTTTGTTTTGAATTAAGAGGGTTAGGTTTTGCCAGATAGAAGATAGTGTACATGAATTTGTCTTATGCTTTGTAAATTTTTTTCTCCATTAGCTTTATGCCAAGCCTTAATCGCAGTAGAGATACATGGATTTTTATAACATTATATGGATAATTATATAGACAAAACAGTTCTGTACAATATCTTCTTTTATGTTCCACAGAAGAAAAAAATCATATAGGTTTGGAACTACATAAGGTTGAGTAAATGATGACAGACTGTTCAGTTTTGGATGAACTGTTTCTTTAGGGTCACGATTTGTGTAAGAGAAGCTAGCAGATCAATGCAAAGTTGAAATGTCTCTCCAGGGATGAGTTCACACTTGATTTATGGGGGTATCGGGTAGTTTAGACCAGGCATCAGTGCTTTCTGAAGTAATGAGATCTGCATACATCAGTTTTGAGAGAAAACGTATGGCTGTGGACTTTGACCTGTATAATGTTTGATTTTGTTTGGCGTCTTACGTTAAAAATCAGTTGAAACTCTTGGTTGCCTTTAACATCTTTACCTTACCATCATTTCCATCTCTCTTTCTCTCTTTCCTTGTCATTTATGCTTCTTTGACAGGCCAATGTGCTGCCAGTTTGGTGGGTTTTACGGTCAGATAGAGCTCCAGAAGTTTGGCGTGCTCCGGCTTGCAGTTTATAGCAGAGTCTGCAGGAGCCATTATGGCCGCCCCTGACTGGCCAGGCCCCAACAGCAATGCACAGAGGATCAAAGGCCGTTACGCAGTGATGTATTTAAGTTCCTGACAATATTTGGGTTTCTTTTGCGACTTACCATGGTGTTTTGTCTCTTGGACAAATGTGTATGAAATATTATCTTACATTTGGGCTGTAGATGTGGACCAGGTTGGCCAGTTGTGCGCCGAAGTTTTGAAAATGCAGTAACAGAGCATCAAACCCCAGCAATGAATTGTATGGAGTGAGATCATAGCTAAAGCATGCTGGGATACCACAAATATCACCCACAGAGGGACTAGTAACTAGGAATGGGTCACGATTTTTGAATATTCGATTAGTCGTTTTATTCATAGAATATCGAATAGGTTGTGCGATTATTGTCTAAAAAATTCCCCATGTTTTCGGTGCTGATATGTAAGCAGAGGGTAGGACAACAGAACACATTCTCTCTCACGCGCACACTTCCAACTAAGAACGATGTCAAATAAGAGTTCAGTGCGGACCACAAATATCCCTTACTGGGTTAGAGGTGTGGTGAATCCGTACTGGGAAAGGCACGGAAAACGAATAACGCGTTCTACGGAGCTGCTAAAGGGACATATGGTTAGCCGCAAGCTAGCGGTAGCCTGTTACATTACAGTACATGCAATTTCACTGACGATGGCGAATGATTTGAAGATCCTGAGCACCACTGACAAACATCTAATCTTGTAAAATGTGTGGTAAGTACTGCCGCTCCATAGTATAAACATGTGATTGCGATCTTGAAAGTGAAAGTAAAACGGTCGTGCATGCGCGTTCAAAGGCGCTTTAAATGCCCCGGATATTAATAACGGCTCACTGATGCCCGCAGTTAATATACTATATAATTACCCAGCGACAGAATTCTGAGAGAAAGTATTGGAATATATTTTTTGAGCAGTTTAATACCTTATGAGCAGTTGATTATCAACGGACTGCTATGTTAATAAGTGACGTCATTCTGTTATGTTTATTATATTAATATGTTTCAGTATGTTACAATCATTATATGGCTTGAGTTAAGATAGCCTATCTTTTAATAAATTAAACAGTTTGTTATCATACAGATTAAAAGCGTTAATGGTCTCTCTCTCTCTGTTTATGGGTGTGTAACTTTAGCTTAATGCCTGCGTGCGTGCATTCGGGGGAGGGGTGCAATTTTCGAATAATAATCGAATAATGCCCAGCGATTTTCGATTATTACTTTTGCTTAAAATGCCCATCTAGTAACGAACAACAGTGATCGCTGGATGAAAAAGTGCCCCATTCCTTACCCTGCCATGAGGTTTACACTGAGTCGTGGTATAATCTGACCTTACATAAAATACTGATCTCCCAGAGCGACTGATAAAAACACCTCTTTAAATAAGAGCCTTTTGTTTAAGACACAAAGCAACGGGAAACACCTGATTATCTTGTGTGAGGAAAATGATGATCAATGTGTTATTTTTTTTTAATTTTTTTATTTTTTGTCCGTGAATCAGTGGAGGGAAAGTCACATTACATTAAAAATGCAATTCATGCATATAACGATTTGAATTTTATGACAAACAAGATTTAATTTCTGAATTAAAATTTATTGTGGTATTTTTGGAGGCATGAAGTAAAAAAAAAAAAAAAAATCATGGTGATGCAACTGTCCTGATATCACAATGAAGAAAAAACCCCTCATTAATTGAATGAATTGGCGTAATCTGTTATGATTATTTATAAGGGGGAAAAAATGAAATGAAACTGCTTCAGAATATTAAAAAAAATAAATAAATAAACATTCAACAATTCAGTCATATGGTGCAACCGTTATGCAGAAGCATTTTTATGTCATGTGGTGCAACTTCCCAAAAAAAGTTAATAAAACTTCAAGAATCAATAAAACAGTACAAATCCTGAAAAATGCATTTAAAACAGTTTAGAAAATGATGATTAAGATGTGTACTTGTATTGAAATATTTAGGGAAAATATTTTACTACGATTTATTTGGTTACACCACTTGACATATTTAGAGTCACTGATTATAAGCTTTTGCTAAAAATGTAAAGCGTTTTTTAAAACTGCAAGAAAAACCAACATTAAGTACTTTTCTAAAAATATGTCACGTGATTTTAAAAAGATTTCTCTTTTCTTGATCATGAACACTCTTATTTCACTTTGACCCTGATATTGTCATCTTATGTAATTCAGAAACCATGACCTCATAACAGCAACATATTACATAATTTAACAAAACACTGAGTATACGTCTGCTTAACAGCTGTCATTTACATTATCGTCATCCTGTTTCCTCTGAACGAAGCTGTTATTTTAGTTACGAAGTTTACAGCACATGTCTTCATACATATGCGGCAGATACAGATAAATAGATTTCATAAAGCTGCCAGGGCGATGGCATGCTTTAGATTTTCTTAAAATGTTTGGTTGGACGCTGGACTTTTCGGCTGCCCTCCAATCAGGGATACTGAAAGCCAAGGAACATAGAACAAATGCGCGCAGCATGTAGAGCGAACATTGCTTTTGCAGGCCCCCATTGCCACGCCGCACGTCTTTTCCACAGGCATACGTCCAGTGGAAATGTTATCTGCACAAAGTCACAGCGCACATCAGTCAGTATGATCGAAGTCTCATAAGGAATTTTCTTCAAATATGAACCATTAAAAAGCAGTTCAGAGCAGTTAAGGAAGCAGTTCAGGAATATTTGAACTCTGAGGGGCTTCGGCTGGATTCAACAGGCCCTTGATGTCTAAAACTTAAATTTGTTGTTCTTCCTGTTGCTTTGGCCTCACTATACACTCTTGCTTTTCCAGTAGGGAGTTCTGTGCTGTCCTTCAAAAAAGTTGTGGGTGTCACAACAGTTCGTAAACAGTCTCCTCACGTGGACATTCAGCACTGAAGGGTAGGAAAACGAGAGTGTGAGAGAAGGGGAAAAAGTTGAGACCTCGCAAGTGCTTCTTTCCACAGGAAGCAGAGTTCATTTAGGTGTGGCCCACGTGCGTCCTTCAAAGGAAAAAATCAAAATAGGATGTTTTGGATGTTGCAGTGGAGACTGACCAGAGCCAAAGTCTGTCACAGGCCAAATAGAGAACCAGTGGAGTGGAAAGACAGGACGAAACAAATCCAAACAAGTTGTAGAAGAGTTTTGATGGTAAAAGTGACCGTACTGCATTCTGCTAGTTGATTATTATTTATGAATGTAGCAGATGTGGATTTTTGTTTATTTTGCCTCCGATTTTGATTCCACTTAATGATTCAACAATTCTTTTAGCGCTTTAGAGAAGGTAATTGATCTGATAATATACTGCAAATACTATAGACAATACTATTCTGGATAACAAAAATAATTCTTGATTTTAAATAAATCGTGACCCGCGCTGGTAAAATGAGTCGGAATGCACATGGGCTAATTTTGAGCTACAGACAAAAAGAGTATAAAATGTCAAATTTGAGTTTTCACAAAAATGAGTTCATTAAGCCCTCATCTAGTGATCCCAATGCTCCAAATAGTGATTAAACATCTGAAATTATTGTATGTTTTCTGAGAAATTCATTCCAACTTTGTGAATATTCATAGCAAATCCTTGATGGCATGAGTATGGCCCAATGAAATGTGATAATCAAACCCATTCTGATGTAAAACAAAATGATCGCGCTGACTGATTTCAAAATATCTGTCTTGTCGAATATTCAAGCAAACATAATATTATGTCTTATGTGGACTTTGGTTAACTGCTGGTGAAAAACGTCTGGTGTGTAACATTATATTAAATCCTTGCATTACAGTAGGTCTTAATATATAGGCTGTTGTCTCTCTTTGGAAGTTTTTGTGATTGAGATTGTGAAAATCTTTTTATGCTCATCATTTTGCAGCATATGTCACAAATACTGTTTGTTTTAACATTTAAATAGAAAAAAATAAAATAAAAAAACACCTAAAAGTTAAAATTCTCTCTTGTTGTTGGAAAATCCATTTGACTACAACATTTTGGAGAAATTGATTCATTAAATCCTACTCAAAAGAGTGATTAAGACAGTATTTCTACTGAAGTCTCACAAGTCTTACAGTAACAATCAACACGAATCAACAAGACTCAAATTAACGACTGTGTTCAGAGTCAAGAACCATTCCAAATAATTCAGAATGAATCATTATACCGATTCAAAAGAAATGTACATCTCTTTAATTTTGAGTTTAACTAGATGGTTGCATTGTATGTTGAGTACAAATAAATCAAACGTTTGTCTGTCACTATGAATTGGCCACAGCTTTGCTACTGGATAGTGGTGCAGGAAATACTTAAGACTATTTTAGTTCTGTTTTGTCCACATCTGCAGAACCAGTAACAGAACCAAACATCATGAAAACGATCCAGTTCCAGTATTTTTTACAAAATGGAATCAGTTCTGAATAAAAACTCTTCCCCATTTCCAACCCTAGTATTCACCTTGAAGCTAAGCCCAAGCTTTAAAGTGCAGTACAAACTTAGCACTGACATCACTGGAAATGCAAAAGAGTTTTAGTGCACTTTCCAAACAGCTCTCTTGCCTTTACAGCCAGCATCAGTACATTAAACTCTGTCATACTGTCGTTAAAGCACCTCGGATTGTTTAGAAGACTTAAGTAGTAATATTCACTGCTCATTCATATGAAAGAATGATTGTTAATGGATTAGAGCGGATGGCCAAACATGGAAGTCTGAGAGGAAGCAAAGTGAAGACCTGGAGAAATTTTCCAGCCCTTTTCCGCACAAATACAACATGCTGTCTGCTGTGTAGATCAAAAAAAAAAATAAAAAAGATTTAATGATGAAAAATTATTTAATCTGACTCTCTTCCAGAATCAATCAGGAAATCGTGCTGGAAAGCCGAAATCGCGTCTCAGCTCTTTGACTGACGAGATCAGATTTTTCACACTTTTGATACAACTCAGCTGAGGGTTGGTTAAATACATTGAAACAAACTTTCCATCTGTGGAAATGTAATCACTATGGAAATAAACATTTGCTCTGGGAGGCAGTTTTAGAGGCTGTTCTGTTACCTTATCTGGGTAGAGGGTCGTAGTACAAACGCAACGCTGCCAGCAGCTGCAAACATTGCTGCTCTTTGAGCTGCCGTACAGTATAATCGCCCTGGTTCAATGTGGTTTCTATTAGTCGCACTCTTATCGAGATATCGCAGAGCTCAGGCTGATGTTGTGCTTTGAACTCTGGTTTTGGAGAGAAGTGGGGCCCGGAGAGTCAACGACTGAAATGCGAAACTGTGACACACAAAGACTCATTGAATAACGCATGTGCCGCCAGCTAAACCTCACACTGAGATAAAGCAGAAGAGGTTCAGAAAGAGCGAATCAAAGTGCCTGTCGTGAAAGACGCTAGGAAAAGAATGTGAGAGAAGCGACACTTCAGCACACGTCTTGGGTCAGGCTGACCATGATTTATTATGCTCCCTTATGCTGAAATTGTGTTGCTGTTGGACTGTGTTGTCTGTTCATTCTCTGTAGTGGAATATGCAGCTCTCGCACGTCACTGAGAGTCTTCGACACACTGTTAATTTTCTCGCTTTGCTGAAAATCCTCCAAAATAGTCTCCATTCTCCATTTTCTGGTCATGAAACTACAACATGACTGAAAAATAAACGGGAAAGCTTCTTAAGTTGACATCAAGAAACCAACAATGTTAGGCATGAAGTGAGCTTTATTGGAATTTTTTTTATTTTTTTATATTTTGAATAATTAAAGTCTTCATTGGGGGGGGGAGGCTTTTTGTCAGTTTAGGCCTACATTGTAATTTCCTGTGTACTTTCTGTGTTGAAAAATTGTACAATAAAAGTAGAAATAATAATATAAAATAATAATGTAGGCCTATAATATATATATATATATATATATAATATTTAATATTTTAAATAAAAAAATTTTATCATATTTTTAAAAATATAATTATATTACACTGTAAGAAAACAAATATGTAAGTACTGGCAATTTCTGCCAGAAAATGCTTTTAGTTTATGGACATTTCCTGTAACCCTAAAACACATCACAATGCAATGCATATTTCAAAATACAGTTAAAACACCTTTGAAAAAACAATTTGGAAAATTCCTTCATATTAACACATTACACTGGACACAATTTTACAGTTTTTTCAAGAGTGTATTTTAATATATTATATTACTGATATTGTATATTAAATATTACTAATTAATGTTATTCCACCTTTTGTAAGGCCTGCATTGCTCTTATAATTTCTGTAAACACACTGTGTTGAAAAGGTACATTTTAAAAAATAAAATAATAATGAAAAATCTGTAGTTTATCAGTGTTTTGCTTTGGAAAAATTTTACTTCAGTACATTTCAAAGCATAATATCATACTTTTTACTGCACTACATTTCATAAATAAAAGTTGTTGTTTGTTTTACCTTTAATACTTAAGAATATTAAAAATGTAGTACTATATTGTACTCAAGTAAATCTTTGGATTTCTTTTACTTGAGTAAAAGTAAGAAAGTAATAGATTTCTAATGTAATTAAGTATAAAATTATATTTAATATGAAACATACTGCAGTAAAAAGTACAATATTATGCTTTGGAATATTATGAAGTAAAGTTTTCTAAAGAAAAACACTATGATATAGTACTGACACCTGAAAAGTACTTTTACTACAAAGTAAAAATACTTCACTACTGTCTGCCTCTGTATATATAATAATTAAGAATAGTATAGTATTAAGAATACATTATACAAAATGGATTTTATAAATTTATACAGATATTTCTTTGCAGGATGAGATTAAGGTGATTGTCAACATCCAAAATACACATGTATATCAATAAATCGACTTGCACACTATAGTTCAAGTCATTCTAGTCACGTGTCTCCCAAAAAAAACAAAAAAAAAAAAGGTCAACGTGACATTTAAATGTGAGGAATTGAAAGAGATGTCACAAATTAAGAGCCACTGAATGAATCAATTTCTCCTTCCCCTCACAGTTTCTCTTGTTTTTCTTGTGTGTTGTTTTGGTCCATCCATTTACTGGCTTCCCCATCCCATAATTTCCCTCTGCCCCTACGGAGGGAAATTCCAGACTTCACGTTTAATCGGTTTCAAACACATTCACCTGCTTTGGCAGAGTGATGAGCAGATTCAGTCCAGAGGTGTGTGATTGTGTGTGTTTTCCCAAGCAGAGCTCTTATACACTTGCGAGCTTATGGTTGCAATTGGAGCCATTCGGCGGTATCATTATGTTACTGAATTTGGCAGCTTTACACCTCAGCACCAGTCCCTCTGAGGGAGATGCTTAAATGCTAAATATTTCTCACAGTAAGAAAAGAGACCCGACATAGAGTATTAAATGAGACGATGGGTTTCAGCCATTCCAAAGTTGGACATCCCGGCATTTCAATTCTAAAAGCTTCCAGAAATATATCTGGAAAAGCAATTATTGGTAGTTTTTATTAATAACTTCAACAAATTTATTCTTTTGCTTTTGCTCATACTTAGAGTTGGGGATTTGAACAAGAGACCGTAAGCATTAAAATTTAACTCGTAACTCATCCCGCACGTGGCTGCGAACATGAATGAAGCCAAAACATTTTTTTTCATATATCTTTCAAGGTTGTTTTTACTGTTTCTCTTTGCAAATATTGTGAATTATAAGTTATTTAGGGTAAATTTAGAAAAAAAATATTGGAGCACTTTTTGCCATTGATATGATTTAGGTGGGAGGTGGGGGGGGGTCGCACCACATGACATTTTACAACCTAACAACGGCAAAATGATTCTTCATGTTGGTTGGTTCCACCACATGACTTTGTTCCAGGAGTATTTTTTTTTATTAAAATATATTATTATAAAATAATCATTTAATAATAATAATAATAATAATAATAATAGATTATTCCAAAATAATTGTTTTTTTTATTAATTTTTATTTTATTTATTATTTTAAATATAATTTTTAATTTATTATTTTTATTTATTTTATTTTTTATCATTTATTTATCCATTATACTGTGTGTGTGTGTGTGTGTGTGTGTGTATATATATATATATATATATATATATATATATATATATATATATATATATATATATATATATATATACAGGTGAATTAATGAATTAGAATGTCATGGAAAAGTTCATTTATTTCACTAACTCAACTCAAATTGTGAAACTTGTGTATTAAATAAATTCAATGCACACAGACTGAAGTAGTTTAAGTCTTTGGTTCTTTTAATTGTGATGATTTTGGCTCATATTTAACAAAACCCACCAATTCACTATCTCAACAAATTAGAATATGGTGACATGCCAATCAGCTAATCAACTCAAAACACCTGCAAAGGTTTCCTGAACCTTCAAAATGGTTACACAATAGCCTGTACAATCATGGGGAAGACTGCTGATCTGACAGTTGTCCAGAAGACAATCATTGACACCCTCCACAAAGAGGGTAAGTCACAGAAGGTCATTACTGAGTGGTTGGCTGTTCACATAGTGCTGTATCAAAGCATATTAAGTGAAAAGTTGACTGGAAGGAAGAAATGGGGTAGGAAAAGGTGCACGAGCAACAGGGATGACCACAAGCTTGAGAATACTGACAGACAAAGCTGATTCAAGCACTTGGGAGAGCTTCACAAGGAGTGGACTGAAGCTGGAGTGAGTGCATCAAGAGTCACCACGCTCAGACGTCTTCAGGAAAATGGCTACCAAGCCACTTCTGAAACAGAAACAATGTCAAAAGCATCTTACCTGGGCTAAGGAGAAAAAAAACTGGACTGTTGCTCAGTGGTCCAAAGTCCTCTTTTCAGATAAAAGTAAATTTTGCATTTCATTTGGAAATCAAGGTCCCAGAGTCTGGAGGAAGACTGGAGAGGCACAGAATCCAAGCTGCTTGAAGCCCAGTGTGAAGTTTCCACAGTCAGTGATGAATTGGGCTGCCATTTCATCTGCTGGTGTTGTGTTTTCTGAAGTCCACAGTCAAAGCAGCCATCTACCAGGACATTTTAGAGCACTTCATGCTTCCTTCTGCTGACAAGCTTTATGGAGATGCTGATTTCATTTTCCAGCAGGACTTGGCACCTACCCACACTGCCAAAAACACCAAAAGTTGGTTAAATGACCATGGTGTTGGTGTACAAACTCCAACACCATGGTGGCTCTCTTTGCTGGCCAGCAAACTCATCAGACCTGAACCTCATAGAGAATCTACGGGATATTGTCAAGAGGAAGATGAGAGACACCAGACCCAACAATGAAGATGAGCTGAAGGCCACTGTCAAAGAAACCTGGGCTTCCATACCACCTCAGCAGTGCCACAGACTGATCACCTCCATGCCACGCCGAATTGAGGCAGTAATTAAAGCAAAAGGAGCCCCTATCAAGTATTGAGTACATATACAGTAAATGAACATACTTTCCAGAAGGCCAACAATTCACTAAAAATGTTTTTTTTTTTTTTTTATTGGTCTTATGAAGTATTCTAATTTGTTGAGATAGTTAATTGGTGGGTTTTTGTTAAATGTGAGCCAAAATCATCACAATTAAAAGAAAAAAGAACCAAAGACTTAAACAACTTCAGTCTGTGTGCATTGAATTTATTTAATACACGAGTTTCACAATTTGAGTTGAATTACTGAAATAAATGAACTTTTCCACGGCATTCTAATTCATTGAGATGCAACTGTGTGTGTGTATATATATATATATGACCCAGGACCACAAAAGCAGTCATAAGTGTAAATAAAGCTGAATAAATAAGCTTTCCATTGATGTATGTTTTGTTAGGATAGGAGAACATTTGACTGAGACACAACTATTTGAAAATCTGAAAAATTAAAATATTGAGAAATTTGCCTTTAAAGTTGTCCAAATGAAGTTCTTAGCAATGCATATTACTAATCAAAAATTAAGTTTTCATATATTTACGGTAGGAAATTTACAAAATATCTTCATGGAACATGATCTTTACTTAATATCCAAATGATTTTTGGCATAAAAGGAAAATCGATAATTTTGACCCATACAATGTATTGTTGGCTATTGCTACAAATATACCCGTGATACTTGTGACTGGTTTTGTGCTCCAGTGTCATATATATATATATATATATATACACATAATGGAAGAGGTGTATTCAGTTATTCAGTATGTACTGCATTTCAAATTAATGTAATTTTAATCAAATAAAAAAGAAAAGTAGATCATGTCATGGCACACTTGCTTGATTTCAGGTAGCATAACATTTGCACATTTGGTGCTTATCAACTTGGTGCTTAACAACGTGTGCGCATCCGTCACAATGGATTCCTTCCAAATTGTCTCGACGCAAATCGTTCTGGGATCTAATGAGTACCAGGGTGGAAAAAGAGTTCCCGCTTGGAACCCGGCCGCCGCCGTTACCGCAGACTGATCGCTGGTGAGACTTTGTGCGATTTGTCCGTTAAACAACTTCAAGGCCTCTCGGAAGATCTGCTCTCGCTTACTGTAGCTGCGCACACATTATTTTCTCATTAGCCCGTGCTCTGCTGTATTTATGTCAACATTCTACTGTGACTAAACCTATTTTCCGACAATAAAAAAACGGGTAAATCTGTGTCACTTATCTTCATTCAACAATGTTACAATTATACAGACATTCGATCCTGATGTGTTGTTTTTTAAACTTCTCCGAGGAGGTTCTGCAGGCCTTTCGGAACAATCTGCACTGACAGGAAACGTCCCGACGGGTCTTCAAAATATCCTTCTTTTTGAGCGATGCATACAAACCCCTTCTCGGCTCACCCCGGTACTGTATTGTGTGGAGGTAACACAAGAAATCCCACCGGGTGTTTTTCGGCTCAGCGATTGTGTAAGTTTTTCCTTGTTGACGAATGTATTCCATCATTCGCTCGCTTCTTGGTAAATTGGTTGTGATGTGGTGTTGGGTCAGGGGCTGATGCGAAGGTGACTGGCGTCAAAACAGCATCTTTCAGCAGGTTTGAGAGACAAACAGATGTTTTTGCAGTCTTTCATCAACACTTCATCATTCACAGCACTCCGTAGTTCCTTGACAGATGAAGCGTAACATGTCAACAGCAGGTTTACACGCTCACACAAACAAACCTACGTGTGCCGGCGCCGAACACACAAACACATATTTGCATGAGACCACAAACACGTCGGCACTCAATGATGGATACGGACACACTTCTGTTTAGTCCTTCCTCAAATCAAAGAGCTTTATATCTCGCACACACAATACTTGAGCCTGTCCAAGGCCTGAGGAGGGAAGTCTGTATGTCATTTGCTTGCTGGATCAGTTCGGCCAATAAACTGGCTCGTAGCTTTGATTCTTCACGGGCACGTGAGAGGGGAACGAGAGAAATAGTCCAGCCACGTGCTGCTGTCTGGCTCTGCGTCTCACTCTCTGCTCCGGCACTGTAACTCTGCTTAATATCACACACTGAAAATATGTACATTTTTTCATGTGTTTCCTCGTTTCTTTCTTTTTCTTCCTTTTTTGGCTAGACGTCTCGACGGACGCTCTCTCCATATGATCATTTTGTCTGTCTTCTAACCTGGCGACAGTATCTTCATAAATGTATAACTATCAGAAATATTCTGTAATTAGATTGTTTATCCGACAAAAATATGATTTTGTTCATTATAGTAGGAAATTAGCATGACAGGATTAAATTGAAATAAATCGTGTTTCACTGATTCGAAAACAGTGACAAACAGCTGCATATAAAAAAGTTTTTAATCATTAATCGGTGAATCGTTTGTTTCATTGGTGAATAGTTCTATCTATGAACCATATGAACCAACCGAATCACTAAAAGAAATCGGACTTGCTAATGCTACATTTGAGATAGAGATTATAAAGTGATGAAAAACACGCTGTATTTCTATCTAAATCAGCTCTATCTATCTATCTGTCTGTATATATTCTTCTCTGTTCCTTGCGTGCCAAATTACTAAGTAACTGTACTCGGAGGTAATTGCTTCCATACAATGAAAACACCTGGATGAAGTGAACGCTCCCCAAAACAGGCCGAGTGGAGACGTGTCTCTCTGTAACTGCTCTTAAACATGGAAAAACAAACAATCAGGTACCCATTCATTATCTTACGGGTAAATGTGGACTGAGGTTTTTGTGCTTTTGTTGTACTTAAAGTGTGTTGAGTGCCCAGCATGTGAAAATTAGTGCACAGCAACTAATTACTCCGTTTGGCTGGATGTCACTCACACACTGAACTGTGTAAATACAGAGCCCTCTAGTGGCAGGAATGGTTTGCTTATTACAAATGAATCTGATAGAAATTAACTTCAACTTCAATTAATAGATTTCAATATGTGATGTACATAAAACATATGAATAATTAATAAAATATATTGTATACGTATTGACAGTTAGGTAAGCACACTGTAATCTAAAGGTCCGTTGGTTAAACACTTTTCCAACCACAGTTTTATTTTCGTTTATATACTTTGCTTCAGTGAAAACACTTTCGCACAAATCCACCTTTAAAAACCAGGCTCTTTAGAAAATTCCAGAAAGTTGAGGAAAAAGCTCCGCTCCACTTATGGTTTGCAGTGATGGCTAAATCAACTTAACGGATGGGTTGCAATCTCAGCAGAGCACGAGAGCAGAGGAAAGCAGGATGGAGAGGATGCAAGAGAAATACATCATTCACCTGTGCATTAAAAATCATCTTTCAGCACCACATCCTGTCACCGTTCCAAACAGGCTTTCCCAAACTTTCCAGAGACTCCCACCGAGCTCAATCCGTCACACATCCATCTCCACATACATGAAGAATGCTGGAGCGTGTCTGTCGGGGTTAATCAACGCATGGGATGCGCACTGCAAACACATCTGTCCACACTTGTGCAAAGTGACTATGGATCAATCACACATGCAGCCAGGTTTTGATTGCTGGCCCAAAAAGCAAGCCTTGCCTCAAGGATTTCACTGTATCCTCAGCTGTGCAAACTCAGCATTCACGACCTTAACTTCTGCGAGTAAAGATTCAGACATGTGCACAATGCACATCAATCAACAAACGAGAAGCCAAAACATCTCCAAGTTTTACAAATAAACAGCCGAGGGAATGTGGTTACTAATCCTAGCGCTAAGGGTGTGATGAGTCAGCTTCGCCTTACACCCCACAACATTTTCACGCCACATAAATGAATGATTCACCCTTCCAGTTGTTGTGGTAAATATTCCCCTTTCCCACACACCGATTTGATGTAACTGTCCACTTTTAGCAGTGCGTGATTTGAAACGCAGCCACTTCTCAGCCACTCCCGGCTTGTGTTGTGCATGCGTTTCCATGGCTCTGCTGTAATGGTTCACAGGGGGAGTTGGTTCTTGGATGGGGGCTAACTGTAAACGTGTTGTGGTTTTGGAGGTCCAGGCAACATTTCTTGCATTTCATCCACTGGAGGCAATTGCCGGGGGGGTCAGCACTGAGTGAGGGCTCAGATCAGCAACATAAGTCCTGCCATTTTTCCAGAATCACGCAACAGCTGAGTTACTTAAGGTTTTCATGAAGGATGAGGACAGAGAGTTGGCTCATAAGATATCCCAAGGAAGCTGCCTCACCATTTCCACATAACAGTGGCTCTCCTCTTGAGAAGCGGGAGATTCCCTCTTTCTCTTTTTCTCCATCTGTAAGGGCTGAGCTCAAGGAGACACACATCACAGACATTGTACATCCAAAGGTTAAGTCACTTGTTCCATGGCAGAGTTACCTTATACGCCCGGTACTGGCACAGGGATTTGGTTTATTGATGCCACTTGTTGAGCGTCTTCTGGACTACGTTTGAAAAGAGTTGGCAGAGTGAGGGAAGAAGAGAAGGTTAGACAGCACAAAAGAACAGAATTGGGAGATAAAAATGTGTCTGAGGAAACCTTATCCACTCCTTGACCTTGACTTTCCAGTTCATCTCAGGAATGGGAGTAACTGGAGCATCCGAGGGAAGTTCTGAAATTACTTTTTCCACAGTCACGGTCAAACCACTATTACATAACCTTTGCTTGGTGAGATGACACTGTGAACCACGTTGTGTTTAGGATGTGTCATCATGCATCACATTGCCCAAAATGTGAGTAATCAAGGGGACCTTCCTGACAGGGGAAATCCATGTACTTTTGGGGGATTCCATTACCATTGTGCCCTTGAACAAGGCACCCAAGTTGCTTCAGTCAAACTGCCCTGCAATAAGTGTAGTCAAAGTTGCTTTAGATGGGGGTGTCAAACCTTGCTCCTGAAGGGCCAATTTTTGTGCCAAATCAATTCAGTTCCAAATCTGTACAAACACCTGAATCTGCTAATCAAGTCGTCAGGATTACTTGATAATTACAGAAAACACATGTGAAAAGTGGAACAGGAATGATGCAAAACAACACGTGAAACAGGAGTTGTTTATTTGAAAATGGACATCGGGAAGAAATTAGCGGTGCAAGCTGTTTGCGCAATGATCTGTTCTGAAAAATTTTGCTCAATTTCTTGTCCCTACGCTTTTCCTAAAGCCATGTTGCTGCTGCTGTTTTTCTTCTGTTGACCTCAACCCATGCCTTGCTCTCTCATTGGCTGTAGCTTGTCACGACACAGGATGTCGTGTAGGCCGACCAGTCCAGATAATATAGCATGCTAGATATTTGTTTGGAATTGGCGAGCCTCTTTGATGCATTGTTGAATATTTCACACATAAAGATTGCAGAGTGCTGATCACCCGCTGATTTGCCCCCAATCACAGCCTGACCTGCCGGCGAGCTCGTTAACATGCAATTCGGGCCTAAATCATGCTTAAAATCCTGAAGTGTGAACTTGGCATAAGTTGTATTGGAACAGGCTGCAAGTAAACTCAGTGACCCTCCAGGAGGAGGGTTCGGCACCTCTACTTAAGACAAACGCTGAATAGGCTATTTGCTTTTTATAATATCTGGGAACATTGTAGGTTTAGGGCCATATCATACACCCGGCGCAATGCGGCACCAGGTGTGATGCAAATGTTTGTGGTTTTCTGCACCACGTTGTTTAAATAGCAAATGCATTTGCACCCATTTGTGCGCCCATGGGCGTGCTGGTCCGAAAACGAGGTGTGTTCAGGCGCATTGTTGGCACGTTGATATTTTGAGGTAACTGAAATAGACTGCGCCATTGACCAACTAAAACCTGGTCTAAAGTCAATGGCGCAGTATTTTTCTGTTATTTAAATAGTCCGTTAGTAATATGCACCTATAGGCGGGTCCACAATGCACCGACACTCTGCTTATTACACACAGGGCACAAACATGCCAAATATTAAAAATGAATTATATGAATTATAATGTAAAAGTATGTCATAATGGATAGTCATTGCACGTATCAGAATTAGGCTACCTATTTGCTCACGCATGAGCAGCTCCATTTCCTCTCTGGAGACGTGTTCAGTCTTTGCGCCAAATTCCGCCATGGCGCGAGCGCAACTGGCTCTTAAAGGGAATGGGAGATGAGACTCTGATTGGTTTATTGCAGGTTATGCCCAAATTACGCCAATTACTTATTAAGAGAATAGGGACAACCCTTTTAGACCATGCACCAGGCGCGTCGACCGTTTGTCCCGTCGTTAAACTAGCAAAAGTGGATTCGGACACACCCTGTGTGCACCTGCGCCTTGCGCTTTAGACCATGCACTTAGATCGTTAAAATAGGGCCCTTAAACTTGCAAGGGGCAATCCAGAAACTATCAACATTATTTCCTAGTACAAACACCCAAATTTTAGGTAGTTTTGCAGAGACAATTTATACAAAGTCTGGTCCACTTGGCAGGAAATTATGGCCAAGAATTGGCCACTGCAGACGGTTCAAAAATTGGCACCTAGTGTCTTCAGAAAATGGTTTTACATTACAACAACCAAAAAAAAAAAAAAATTATGTAAAAATGTTAAAAACAAAGCGGAATAGTATATGGGTTGTGGATATCTAATTTCTTGCTTCTAAGTGCCTTAGAAGAAGTCTTTAATACTATTATTCATATATTTGCTTCCTTTAACCAGCAAACTTTGGCGAATCTGGTTCTTCCTCAAAAATGTTTGTAGAATTAACATGTAAGGTCTGACAATCTGAATAGACCTGCAATTCCCATAGTACTTTCCAATTTTGTGTTCAGTATGCATCAGACGTCAGTGAAAAGGTTGTAGGTGGGTATGCTGTCTGGATCTGAGGGGACTATAGATTTTTTGCATTGGCTAAAAAGATTTGCCTAATTACAAATTAGTAATTAGTAATTAGCCTAGCGGGAGGTGGCGTAGTTAATAGTCAACTACTAGTAGCTTTCAAAAATGCAATTTCGTAACCTGTGGGGAGTCTGTGGATATGCCACCTGAGGATAAGACTGTGTGAATCCTTCAGCGTGACCAAGTGTATATAAGGCAACTTGTCATTGAGTAAGCTTTTGGCAGATGCCTAGTAGCGGTAAGAGTTTAGCCAAATACGCAAACGTTATCTTAAGTACCTGAACATAGTGCTGAGGTTAATCTGACAAAGAATCACAGTATCTAAAAGAGCTTTTCATAGAAAATGAAAATAAGCATACAAACAAATTACTTAACAAAAGCTAATTAAAACTTGGAACCTTCACTGCAAATAAAATTAGTTCTAATCCAACTTGTGAAACAATTTGCGCACAGCTGAAGTTACTTGTATAAGTAATATCTGGTGTGTACAAAGTTATTAATTGATTATTAATTTGTTGACAAATTATAAATGAAACAATAAATCAAACCATTGTGCACTATTCTTTATTCGTAAAATAGAACTTGTGCCGTGACTGCCAAGAAAATCATTGAGGAAATAGATAATATTAAAAATATACATAAATAGAACAATCTGTTGTGATAATGGACATTAACATTTAGATTATATAACTTTAATACACTTGTGTGTGTGGCAAGTGTTTTACAAAAGTAGAAAAATGAACAGCAGGATAGTCACTAAACACAAAACACATTACTAAAAGAAACATTGGAAGTTAAAAGTTAAAGTTAAAATCAGTTTTGTATAATGAAAATTCTTAGTCAATAAGCTGTTTTCGCAAAAAAAAACAAAACAAAACAAAAAAAAAACCCATGAGGGCCAAATACTAAAGTTGCAAATATAAATATGGAACTACTTTTCTCTGTATTCATTAAATTAGTACGACTATTGCAAAACATTCTCTCTTCAGTCAGTCCGTGTTTTAGGACACAAGTAATTATGTCCCATGTCGCAAATAAAAAGAAGAGTAACAATCAAAGTGAAGGCACTGACAAATGAAAAACCATAAGAAAAAAAACACAGGCTTTCCATTAAAAAAGAGAGGAACCAACATGAAGCCCAGACATATAGTTGCGATATCTTGTGTGGTCAGATGATACAGATATGTGTCAATAATAAGTGTTTATGTAAATGGCCTTGACAATGCAGCAATAAATCAGCCCATCAGTAAAAACAGTAAATAATCACAAATACATCGTTTTTCTACATTAGATCACAATCTGTCAATCCATCATTGTGATGGCTGCACACTCATCCATAAACAATTAAAATCAAAAGTCCAATTACATCTTCACACACTATCTCCCTGCAAAGTCCACCATGGCAGAAGAGGACCTCTTCTTGCATTCAAAAAAAAAGGCAAGTGTCTGTTGAGTAAAAGATGACCAGAATTTCATTTAGCATGTCTAGGTAATCTATTGGTGCAGACTACATTATATCACAAATGCTTTTATATAAGACTGTGAAATTAAAAAGAAGAAGTACCTTGGGTTTAGCGGTTTGCAACTCTTAATTGGAAGAGCTCTCTCGTCTAGCGTCAAGTGCCCTATAATAAAGACATACAGCATAAGTACACAGATGAACACAAACCAACATAACTTCACTCATTACAATGACAGCCTTTCCTGCTTGAGGAAAGCAGTCTGTTTTAATGTGACACTGAATCAAATAAGGACGTCAGCTATTTCTGTCTTGATTGATGGCTTGAATTGAACACTAAACTGAAACTTTTCTTCCAGGCTTGAGTCTAAGAACCAAAGAATGTTCTTGGTTTGCTTTCAGACATGTATTATGTGGTCTATTTTACATTTATATATGTGGATACTTGTGTTTCCATGTGTTAGTCTCGATCAAGCTCTGTTCCAAAACCTAGTAAGCTGCCTTGCTGTCTATGGCCTAAATAAAAGGCATACTAAGTAAATGGAACCTTCTAAGGGCAAATTCTAATGTTCTTAAAGTCAGGTGTTAACATGTTGCTAGGCTAGCAAAATGATACTAGCTTAGAAATATACTAAAATAATAAAATAGCACTTTATTTTATTGAACTATTTTTATTTTTTTATTTTTTATTTTTGAGCTTCTTACTGCCATATAATTTGTCAAAAGGACCTCAGCAGATTTAGGTTGCTTACCAACTGGAGTAGCCCTCACATCAGGAGGTTGCCTAGAAAGTCTTAAAATGCCTCCTACGTAGGCAGCTCACTAGGTTTTGGAACACATCCTGAGTGTGTGTGGCCTGGCTCCAAACTCTAGTGAACGATCTGCCCTGTGCTCGCAGCTGGTATGACAGTTAACCATTACTCAGCCCCAACGTTCATTTTTCAGTCTGGTACTCTCCACCTGTCTGGAACTCTATACGGCACCTGGCACAGGTAGAACACCCACGAACGGGCCTGCTGTCTGGATTTGTCTTGCCATGCTATTGTAGCGCAGAACATTGAGCTCTTTTGAAGACGTATTAACTACCATTGCACAAAGAGTTCAATTCATATCCAGAAATGGACTGTCTCGAAAAGACATTCTTCATGATACAAAAGAAACAAATCTGTGCTCTTCAACGGCATGAAAATAATTTTTCAATTTAGTATTAAATATTGCTTTTGGATGTAAGCAGTGGCACCAGTTTTAAGTGTTTAAAACTGTCTTAATACATTTTAGCAGTCAGTGATCATTTTTGTCACTTTACAGTGCTTTGTGTCACATATTATGCCAGTGCTGCAATTTAAAATCTTGGCAATCTTTTTGACGTGATGTGGCATCTATAAATGTTCCTTTAATTACAGTTTCAGAGTTTACTTTCAAAATGGCAACAAAACAAATGCCTGTAATTTTCAAGCAATCTTTTATGAAGGGATGGACAGATGGACGGACGGACGAAGACAGATGGACGTACGGATGGACAGACAAAGATAGATAGATAGATAGATAGACGGATGGATGGATGGATGGATGGATGGATGGATGGACAGAAAAAGATAGATAGATAAATAGATAGATAGACGAACATGGATGGATGGATGAATGAATGGACGGACGAAGATAGATGGACGGACAGGTGAAGATAGATAGATAGATAGATAGATAGATAGATAGATAGATAGATAGATAGACGAAGATGGATGGATGGACGGACGGACGGACGGATGGATGGATGGATGGACGGACGGACGAAGATGGATGGACGGACGGACGGACGGACGGATGGATGGATGGACGGACGAAGATGGATGGATGGATGGATGGATGGATGGATGGACGAAGATAGATGGATGGATGGATGGATGGATGGACAGACAAAGATAGATGGATGGACGGACGGACGGATGGATGGATGGATGGATGGACGGACAGATGGACAGACGAAGATAGATGGACGGACGGACAGATGGATGGATGAACAGATGGACAGAAAAAGATAGATAGATAGATAGATAGATAGACAGACGAACATGGATGGATGGATGAATGAATGGACGGACGAAGATAGATGGACGGACAGGTGAAGATAGATAGATAGATAGATAGATAGATAGATAGATAGATAGATAGATAGACGAAGATGGATGGATGGACGGACGGACGGACGGATGGATGGACGGACGAAGATGGATGGACGGACGGACGGACGGATGGATGGATGGACGGACGAAGATAGATGGATGGATGGATGGATGGATGGATGGATGGACGGACGGACGAAGATAGATGGATGGATGGATGGATGGATGGACAGACAAAGATGGATGGACAGACAAAGATAGATGGATGGACGGACGGACGGACGGATGGATGGATGGATGGATGGATGGATGGATGGACGGACAGATGGACAGACGAAGATAGATAGATAGATAGATAGATAGATAGATAGATAGATGGACAGACAAACATAGATGGATGGATGGATGAATGGATGGACGGACGAAGATAGATGGACGGACAGGCGAATATAGATAGATAGATAGATAGATAGATAGATAGATAGATAGATAGATAGATAGATAGATAGATAGATAGATAGATAGATAGATAGATAGATAGATAAAGAAATAAATGAAAGCTTTTCTTTCACTTGTGTTTGGCCTCCTATAAGCCTCATAACTGAATAAACCAGGCTGAAGTATTACTGCAAGAGGTTGTCTGGCATGCAGAAGCAAATGACCTATTTCTAAAATAAACAATGACATAAAATAAATGCATATAAAATTAATCTTTGTTGCTATTTTTGCTTGTTTGCCAGTGGTTTCCCCTCCAGCACTGGCATGTGTGCCTAAGGTTGCCGACACCCTGTTCTATAGAATTTATTGATTTACGTTTATGTGCAGCTGAGGTCATGCTTTACAGAAGGACAAGGGAAGTTCGCGTTCCAGTAAGTGATGCATTTAGTGGTTTTGCAGTCTGTTATTTGGCTCAGGCCTCTTACTGGCTGCCACAGTGCATGTTAAAGAAAAGTGCTGGGTTCAAAACAAGTTAAGCTCTGTCCGCAGCATCTGTGATATGCAGACGATTACCACGTAAAGTAATTCAGACTCGTCTGTCAGTTTTTAAAAACAAACAAAAATGGTGTTTATAGTACCGCACTTACAATGAGTCTATGGGGCAAAACATTCCAGAGGGACTTGGGGATCGTGTTGTTGTTAAAACTGAAATCTTCCGCACAGAAACATGTTATTGAAAACGTAAATTGTTTATCCTGTGCAAATGTCTTGCCCTATAGACTTCATTGTACGTGCACAACTGTAAATGCATGTTTCGCTTATTTTTACAACTGAAGGACGAGCCAAAATTATTTTCCATGGTCAACGACAATTTTCACAGATGCCCGTCCATTGAGTTTAGGATATATGCAAACCAGAACATTCTGATGGTGTGTGTCAGGTCTATTATCATCAGTTTGTGTTAGTACAAACACTTACACTTGGTGTTGTCGGACAAAATCTGCAAACTGGCGGTCCTTGGCATACAGCTCGATAATTCGAATACGGTCCTGGATTTCCTGTCGTGAGAGCAGGAAGGTGAAAGAGGGAGAAGAAGACAGTTATATAACAAGAGAAAGTGACCTCTTTGCTCTAGCCCTCATTTGACTTCTAGACGTCTAGACCAAATCTAGCACTTTAAACCAAGAGCACAGGTGAGACAGAATCTTATGAAGGATTTCTTCAATTATAGACAGTTTTATGTCAGATGAGTTGATTTTTATTTAAAGTAAAATATTTATACAAACATAGATAGAAAGAAAAAGTCAAATATTCAGATATATAGATAGATAGATAGATAGATAGATAGATAGATAGATAGATAGATAGATAGATAGATAAAACTTTTTTAGACAGACAGATAGATGAATGGTTTTTTAGCTTTTAAAACATTTTTATTTATACTTTTACTATTTAAAATACTATATTTATAAAATATAATAATCCATAAATAAAATATTGTTGCTATTTACATATTTTTACATAACTATTTTATATTAAATAAATACTATTATTTATTTAGTTAGTAGGTAAGTAAATATTAGTTCTTCACCTATTAACTTTGCACTACATGTTTAATGGATTGAAGAAATAAGTGAATAAAAGACTCTTCAACTCTTTAGTGCATTCAGTTCTGTTGCATAAGAAATATGATTTATCTTCCCATCAAGTATTGTTTTCCAAAGAGGACATGCTTGACAATTCTCCGTTGTTCAGAGTTGCCAGAATATTCTCCATTGTGAGCATATATCAGTCAAGCAGACTATGACAGTTTCATTGCTACAGGGAACAGTGCTTTAGTTGAAGGACATGGAGTGTTTTTAGGAAAGTTTTTGAGGAATATTCTATGCAAACAAGTGACACAGTGAACACTATTAAAACACTAAGTAATGCTGCAGACCACTTGCATAAAATACACAGCTCTACAGACAATGTGTACCATGAGCACCTGGTTATTTGTGTAATTATCAGACACTCTCATGGCATTTCGTAACTATTTTCCGATTTTTATGTTAATTATTATGTTCATTTTATTCATACTTTTTTCATACAATCTACTTATGCCTCATTTGATGGTAAGGTTTAGGGGTGAATCTTAATAATTTTTCTTTTAAAAAAACACGTTTGCGTATAAATAAAATGCAAATTCATACTAAAGCGCCATTTTGTAAATTGTTACGTTTTCTAATTAATTCTATTTGCAATCAGTTTAGTTTACTGCACTTTTATTGACATAGTTTTTTTTTTTTTACGTTAATCTCATTCATACATCTTTGTACGATCTACTTTTGCCCCAGTTGACGGTTAGGTTTAAGGGTGGACCCTGATCTTTTTCTAAAAATGACATTGTAACATTGTATGAATTCATGCAAAATTATCACCTCATAAAGTAGTAACAGTTTATTATCAATTCAATTCATAATCAATATAATTTATTGCACTTTTATTAGCTTTGTTTTGACATAACATTTGCCGCATTGCTGTGACTCGCATGATTTTCGAAAGTTAACTTTTTATATAACAAAGTTGTATTTTCAATAATTTGTCAACTTAACTATCAACAACCAGGTACAATATACCACATGAAGTTAGCTTACTTCCATCCTACAAAACTTTTTTTCATGTCGAAATAAATATGGTGCATTTTTAGGTCTATTGAAGTGCATGCAAACACATCATTACCTCTTTCGTAAGTTCACTGTTCTCATAAATGTGTCGTATTTCTTCGCTGCTGAAGTCCGTGGAGGTCTCAGCGCTGCCAGTGCTGTACGCAGGGTCATCTGGGTAACGGCGGTAGTACCGATTATGACCTGTAGTTGCTTCACTTTCAAACATGGGATTGTACTTGGTGGCTCTTTCTAGAGATGGCACGTTCTCTGAATATCTGTAGAAAAATGTCAGGAAATAAAAGTCAGATTATAGACAGCAACATCAACACATCAGAAAAAACTGAGCCTTGGTGCTTATTTGGGAAACACAGGTTCTAATCTCGTCCAAAAAAAAGAATATCAAACCAAAAAATCGGTTGTATCTGGGATCAAACATGCCCTTGGCATGAGTTCGTAAAAGTAGCAGCTCGTCCCTCCTATTTATATCTGCCCAAGGGTCAGATAGTGGAGCCACGGAAAAAGTGAGTGGATTATCTCTGGCCGAGTGAGAGCGGCTCAATGTTCTGCCATCCCGGCATTCATTCCTCTATAACCTGTTGATCAGGATCACTGATAGATCCCCTGCAGAGACGTTACGTCATCTTATGTCTGCCAGGATTTCCCTGTTTGCCCTGGTGCTAGTGAAGCAAACAGGTTTAAGTCTGCCGTGTTTATGTTTACAGACAAAGGTTAGATGCAAAATAAATGAATTGTTTAAATATTGTTGTATTTATTTAAATGTAATTTAAAGTAACATTTCAAGTATTACAGCTAACTTGACTTGTCTGAGTTTTTGCTGCTTTAAACTGAATGGTCCCATTTTTAGTGCATGTATGAAGTCAGACCTAATATTTACAGGATCCATTAATATTTGACCATCACAATATGTTTCGTCTTTAAAATAAATTGAAATTTGTTTGGATATTGTACTAATTCAGTCACGGTTGTCTAATACATTGCGGATTCATGCTGCGTTCAAGTCCTCCAGTGACTTTCGTACTTATGAGTTGACAAGTTGTAATTACGACATCAGGTGCATTCAAATCACTTTGGTTGGAACAAAATGGCGATTTAACTTTTCTACAGTAAAATTCAACGATTTTTTTTAACTCTACATCTACAAAATGATGACTAAAGAATGTGCATCATTGTGCTTTTGCTTTTTAGATGATGTAAACTGAATCATTATATACCATATATAATATGGTAATTATACAGTAATATTTTATATATGCAACTTGTATAGTCTTATTGTACATTACAAAAAAAAAGGAAAAATAGTAATTTTATTCATTTCAACAAATTTACCCTCAATACAGACGCTGCATATCTATAGTCTTTGGCTGCATCGATTACATCCGCCACGTTTTTTCACTGACACCCCCCAACTCGGAAACTCGGGGCTTAAAGAAAATATTGGGTAGCACTTTATTTTACAGTCCTGTTACTCATGTACATACTAGGTTGTTATTATAGTAATTACAATAACTAGGTAAAAACTAGGTACTTACCCTGAACCTACCCCTAAACCAAACCCTACCCCATGTAGTTACCTTATATTACCAGTACTTTTTTTGGTAGGTACACTGTAAGTACACTGTAAGTACATGTAATTACAAGTACTGTAAAATAAAGTCCAACCAAATATTGTGTTTCCCACTCGTAATAATGACTTTGTGGTGGCGTTCATGTGCATTCAACTTGTAAATACGATCTATCCTACATGACTTGAATACACCGTAAGTGTCCAAGTACTTCTTGGGGACACTGTATGTTATCTAGAGCTGACGGATATAAAAAAAGTCATCTGTGCTATCACTATGATCTATCAGATGACGTACTATGATGTGTATGATGTATCAAAAATTTGTTCAAAATAAAAATTAAGACAGGAACAGTTTGTCCAAAAACGATAATTGATCCAACCTGCACATGCCTAAGAGCATTTGTTTCATAACGACCAAAGAGAACAGATTGTGTGTTCCGGCTTATTCGTACAAGATCATAAAAACAAAATACGCACGTTTGGGCCATAAAATATTGCAGTGCGCTCCATATGTATGTTTCAGAACACAGTGCTTTCAAACACAATCACAGCTGAGAATATTTGGTTCCTTTTCAACCAGGTGAGGAAACCAAAAGTCATTTAACAAGTTGGAATATGCAACATTATTTTTCTTTTGGGGTCTCAGAGGAAACTCAAATCACATTTCAGAGTACTTGTATTTACAGCATTCATTCAAAACATTGACAGGATGCTTTAAAAAGGCCATTTAGGCTTCACATGTGCACCATAGCGGTCATTCAAATGAATTGAACCGAAATTAATAATCCACTTTGTAGTCCACTAAGGAGCTCTGCTTGTTCTGAAATTTAAAGAAAGACATAAGCTTCTTAATTTCTTCCAAAAATATGATCTTATGATTTCTTTGGAGCATTAAGAGTGTGTCTGTTATGCTGTAAGCACAGTTTGTACCGTAAAGGGTCTTCTGAATCATCCGTGTCATACTGGTCTCGCAGAGTTCTGGCGAGGAAAAAGATCACGCCTGAAGCCACGAGGAGGAACCCAGCGACTGAGGCGATGGCGATGCCAACCACCAGTGGTTCTGACACATACTCCTCACAGTGTTCGCCTCGATACCACCAGTTTTCACCGACTCGACACCTAAAAACAAAGATGAGTGAATTTCTTTTTTTGGCCGTGTTGTTGCTTTAGGAGATTACGTATAGTACACACCTGCAAATGGCGCCCTTGTCAGGTATGATGTCACATTTCCCATCATTCTGGCAGAAGTCTTCCTGTATGTCGCAGATACTCTGACATGGAAGACCGTCGACGCTAAAATAGCCAGCGTTACAAACACACTCTGCCTCGCCGGACCAGCGGTTGACTAAACACTGGGAGAACTCATTACACGCTTGGAACTTACATGGATCAGCCTGGTCACCTACCAGAAAGAAAACGACCTATTATAAATATATATATACTCTCACAGCAAACAGAAAATATAAAAATAAAAGCTAATAATATTAATAATAGTATATGAATGTTTTTACAAAGAAAAAAAGAAAAATTTAATCTTGTGTCAAGTTTTCAGAAATGTACCCTTCTTTTTTATTTTTTTATTATATTTATTTATTTTTTACAAATATCATGAACTGTTACTTAATAATGACATTCATTAACTGACATTAAACACATTAAATGTTTTTCAAATATTAAAAAGCAGTGGAGTATGTCATTGTTATTTTCTTTCTTTACCCAGATTTTAATTTTTAATGAGACATTTTTTTTTTCATTATGATACCAGGAACAACTGTATCATTGTGATAGAGAGCTGTATTCAAGTCATTGTTTATGTGAATTAAATTTTATATATTTTTTTAAATAATAATCCAAACAAATATCTAAACAAAAACATCATGTCATCGATTTTTCTGATATAAAATTAAGATGGAATACAATGACGTTAAAAGTTTGGATGTCAGTTGATAAATGTGACTATTTTTGCATTTGCTGCAATTGCTATATAAGCATTATTACAATTCATTACAAATGTGGCATCAAAACAAAGATAATTTTCTGATTTCAAAGGCATCAGCAGTTGGTCATTAGAGATGTGTGTTGACAAAGGAGCTCAGAGGGAATTTACAAAGGGACACAAACAAATATGACTGACGCATTGAGCTCTGCACGTCTCACTTGAATTAATCACCTCTAATCTGTCTGCAGTACAGAATCAATCTCGTATCACTCATCCTAACAAGGCCTAATGTTTTCCAAAGCCAGACTGGAATAAGCCTAACCTTGTGTCCTCTAGCATAGAAGAAGCCTGCTCAATATTGCTTAAAATGCCAGAGATCTACCATTTTGGAGGTGTGCCAACAAAATGCACAACCGTTCTGATATTCTTGTCCCCAAGTTATATCTAATATATTTTTTCACCCATTTTAATGGCTGTTCAGTTCAATGACAATTGTTCAGTAGCCTTAGTACTGGTATCAATTGAATCATAGTCTGGCTCCTGTAACATATATGAATCACAAAGCCTCCCTGTGTAGCACACTAAAAAAATGCACTAAACAGCAAAACAAAGCAATTGTTACTCCTCCATTTTGGCTTAAAATATGACAAATGAAACATAAGTGGTGTACAAACTGTGAAAGTATATAACAAATTGTCCTAAATCCCAGTCGTGACTGGTGCTAGTCATTTTGGGATTTAAAACGACTTTGAATTGGCAGCAAATGCATAATATGGCAGGCATTCTGCCCTTTAAAGGATCAAATAATGTTTAGTGAATATTGTTGGCCATAGGCAGCGCCAAAAATTCACTTGTGTCTTCATATTAGCTAACCCCAATTTTTTTTCTGTGTTTTGTGTGTATATGTAAGTTCTTTGAGTTACCTGATTCAACATCCAATGAATACTTGTCTATTGCAAGATTCATAGTTTGGTAAGCAGTATTGCAGAAGTCCTCCAGGATAAGGTAAACTGCTGTTGTCACACCATGGGGAACTGGCTTGCCAAACTTCATCCTGCTGTTAACCACAATGCTGCCATTCCTGAAGTTCAAGATCTCTAAATTCTGGAAATTGCTGAGGTTGGACTGTAGATATGGTACAAGCTAGAAAAAAAGAATTAAAGCATATTCCAGTGAGGAGCAATACAGAACCACGCATACCTATTTACGTTAACAGAAGTCAAGAAGGTGACTGAAGATTCTAATTCCATCAATTATCTCATTAGTTAGTGTTCATAAAGACAGCTATGCTAATGGAGTTAACGGATAGTATGCAAAGCCCCTAACAAACTCTCCTACAACAACAAACATCAACAAATTTAAACTGACGTTGTCCTGTGTGTAACCTTAGAATGTGCTTTACGGAACTGTTTACCCAAAAAGAAAAATTTTGTCATCATTGAAGACTTTCTTGGAACACAAAAGATTGAAGTGCAATTATCTCTAACATCCCTTTGGGTTGCTTAAGGTTATTACTGCCTAAGGACATGTTCAGAAAAAGTTGTGATTAATAACTCATGGCCTTCATACTGATGTTTTGCTTTCCTTAAAGAAGAGCAAAGTAAGTACCTAACAAATATATCTTACCAGTTCCAGAAATTGCTGCTCAAGAGCCTTGTATTCAGTAGAGCTCTTGTTGAACAGATCTTCAGAAAACCTCATGTTGGTCACCCTGAGGCTGAAAAATACTATTAATGCCCTTCCAGGACTGGCTGGCAAGGCAATACTTGCCAAGTCAGTCCCACGAGCAAATCCACTACCGTTGTCTTCATCATGGCTTGGCCCATCAAATGGGAATATGTCAAATGAAACCTTAAATTCTGTTATGTTGGGGTTTACTGGAGCAGGAAGTTTCATGGTAGCAGCATCAGAGTTCACTGGTTTGGCAGGTAGAATGGGGCCTGTGATGTCAGGTCTTGACCCTACTGTGTGCTCCTGTACTGAGTTATCTGAAGTTATTTGTTTGGTAGGTTTGAATGTTGGCTGATAAAATGATGGTACAGTGGTGGAACTGCGGGTCTCCAAATGTTCTGAAGCATCTGGAATGACAGACATTGTGGACTGAAATATTTTAGTTGAGTCTCCATCTTCGATATTCTCTGATAAAACAGGCTCCTTTGCAACAGTTGCATTATAAGTGTGCATTACATCGGTTGAAGTCTCTGGAGTCGTCTCTAGAAGAACCGAATGAGTAGATGGTTGGGTAGGTAGAGGTTCTGTGGTTGATTCTGATAAAGGTTCAGCCTCATCTATTGATGAATGTGATATCCGAGTGAACGGAGAGTCCTTTTCAGGAGATAGGGAAGCTGAATGATCTACACTTGGACCTTCAGTAGCTATTGTTGTTGGAGATGTTATTGCAACCAAGATTTCATCCTCAGCTAAATCCTCCTCTGAGAGTTTAGTCGCTGGGCTTTCTGTAGGCATAAGCTTGATGCCTTCCATCTTCTCATCTAGGATCTTGACTTCTTCATCTGAACCTTCTACCTCTGGCCATAAGAATGCAGGTAACTCTGTGACACCTTTGGTTACAGGATGCTCAACAGCTTCTGAATAAGTAGTTGGACCTTCCACAGAAACCGTTTCAATTTCTATGATTACAGGTATTTGCGTGGTTGAAGGCATTTCATTTGACTTTGTTGTGGAGGTCAGTGTTTCCTGAATCTGCTTGTTTTCTGTTGAAGTAGTATGTTCATCCATAGCTACTGCTGTGCTTGGTGGGATCACAGTGGGTGTAACAGGTCGTTCTGAATAGTCCTTATCAGCAGGTGAAATGACTATATAAGGACTTTGTGATGCATCCACATCTTGGGTTTCTGCTGAAGTGTACACATGTAGCAAGGGTCGACTGGTCACATGTGTAACCATAGTGGTAGATTCCTCTGGAAAATAGTCATCATATTGTTCAGGGGCTACTTGGGTCTGCATAGAAAGCTCGACAGTCAAAGTCTCCATTGTCCAAAAAACTGGAGCTTGGTCAGTTGTTGTGTAGTGAGGATTAGTACGAATGTCTTGTGTCACAAGAACCCTGTCCAAGAATGACTCATCGGGTGTCAGATCTTGGTGGGGAGGCTCAAGCTGTTCCTCTATAGATTCTTGATCTTCCTGAGGTTGGTGTACCTCATCTTCCTTCAAGACTTCTTCTGGTGTTCCTGACTCCCAAGGCCAAATGTCAGGACCTAGATGATCCCCAGAGAAACCTGAGCCTGAACCCAGGTCTATCAAGTCACTCTGAGTAGTCAACTCAACATCAGGAGGTTCCACAGGAGAAACTGAGTTTTCTTCCAACTTGTGAGGTGATTCCGAAGGTAAGGCAACTTCAATTATCGTGCCTGTGGTAGGACTGACTGTAGTTGCAGTCTGTAAGAATCCCTCCTCTTCAGGAATACCATCATCTGAAACAACAACACAACATTTTAGAACCGTATTACTGCCTTTAGGTGGGAAATAATTCATGAGAGGTAAGACTCACTCTCTGTAGCAGGAGCAGGTGCACTACTTGAGGTCTCAAATTTAGAGGTAAGCTCAAAGTTAAAGTTCTTCAAAGACACATCTGTGGGAGACAGAGTGGGACTTTCCTCAAAGATGATTACATCATTTGTGTCCTTATTCCGATCATCCATCCAGGGATCTATTGTGTGAATGTGGTCAAGGAAGTCATTATTTGTAATGAAGATGTCGTTGTTGGATAATTCCTGCCTTGGAACATCTGGTGGCTTCTCAGAGGCAAGAATATTATCCTAGGATTTAATGATTGAACAGTCATGGTTAGTTACTATTGACTTAAATTATTTTCGAGAAATAATGCAAATATATTTGAGGTAGGTCTACATAAAGGTTGCTGACAAAAAGATGAGCCAAAAGACCCTATAACTTTTCATACTGAGGCCTATGTCCACTGAATGTCCTAATGTTTCAGCTGTTAAAATTATGTCCATCATTTGACCATCAAAAAATAGAAAAAAAGTGGACAGAGTGAAAAAAAAAAAAAAAGTACACATGGTGTTAGTGGAAGAAATTTTCCTCAAACTTCTCAGTGAATTACACTGAAAATACATCTTTTTTTTCCAGAGAAATGTCAGTGGAAAAATTGCATAGACATACTAAAAAAAGCACAAATGCACATGATCCTCACACCATCCTGAGGATCTGGTCCTAGTTGGGTTATTGACTAATGCATATTTGACCAGAAGACAGTCTTTAACTGTTCCATACACCAGAATTTAACATTTAACCTTCATGCAGATTTGGAATATGTCATGTTGTATATATAACAACTGGTTGTATATACATTCATGAGTTATTCACACCATTTTATTTTTATGCAAGTAATGAGTGAGGTGCTACTGGAACTAGATCACCATCAGTTGCACACACTGGCCTCATTCATGAAACACGAGCAGCACGAATTTCTGTGTACATCATTCGTAAAACCATTCTTACGTAAACTGTCACTTTTAATTCAGTGCGACAATTTACATAAGAATGGTTTCACTAATAATTTACACAGAAATTAGTTATGCTCGAATTTCTTGAATTAGGTCCACTGACCATTTAATGCAGAATGGCTAGACTGACTTTCCTATAGAACTAGTTTTATGCACCCTACTAGTTAGGTTTATAATTTGCATCAACAGCTAGTTGATCATACAAACAAATATCCATCTTAAACAGGACAGATCAGATAAAGCATCAACTTCTAATTAACTTTAAGTAACTAACGTGTCTTTGGAGGCAAGCATACTATTACCTGAGAGAGAGAGAACATGTTTCCAGATACAGACATGGATATAGTGCACCAGCCAAAACAAGACAGTAAATCTACTTAATAAGGGTATTGAAAGAAGTGCCAGTTTTGTCAAATGTAAGAGGAAAAACCGCGAGTAAATTCTAAGATTATTGCCATGTTTGGTATCCAATGTGTCTTTCTAATTAAACTGCAGACTGTGAAGAAAGCTGCTCAGCCTCTGCAATAAATATATGTCATACTGAGATTAAAAACAGATTCTTTTCAATATTTCATAGTGCCTGAGCTAAACAATTTTAATAAAATAGCATGCTTACTTGTGTCTAGAGAATACTTGAGCTGGAAAATTGACTTGAATAGTTTTACAGACCTGCTGTATTATTCCATAGCTGTGCTATAATCTGTTTTAATGACATTCCATGAAAACTCATTTTATGTGCAAGGTGATCTTTCTTATCATGTAACAACAAAAACCTACATGTGATTGCTATTAGTGTGACTCATTTTTCGTTTAACAGCTTTGGAAGGATTCACATTCACACTTGAGAGTAATTGCACTGCAATGAGGTGAAAAAACTCTGAATCCTAAACTGCAGCTCTGGATAGTTATTCTGGACTGGACAGTCGTGGTTACCCGTTTACTGGGTGGTCCTGCCAATGACCATTGACTCACCATCATGTCACTGGAGTCGAGCGGTCTGCTGGTTGGTTTGGAAGACTCCAGTGTCTCCACTGTGAAGCCAAAACAGAGACAAATCATATCAAATTACATTTAAAATTGCTCAAACACAGTTCATACCCATACTGGCGTCTCTTCAAGAGATTGGCTCTGAGGGTTGCAAGATTAGTCTGCCAAAACCAGAGATAAGAACAATGAAGGCTCTTGCTTCTGTTAAAACTGCGTACAGCCAAGCAGTGTAAGTGGATATGCCATTATTGTCAACATACAGCATTTCGGGTTCATTCAGCTACAATTTGCAATTTACCACTGTGACAGAAGACAAACTTGAACCTGAATGTTTATAAGAAACATCAGTAAGAAGCACTCAACTCAACACCCTGATGTCTTGGGTTCCCTATAATGGATCCACAATGTGTCTCTACTCCTTAGAGAATGTCTTACCATTTTCCAGCTGCAAAGAATCAGGGTCCACTTCCAGAGTGGTGTTTCTGATGAAATTCTTCTTGTGGAGGGCTTCGGTGATGTAGTTTCGGAAGTCAGTGATGGTGTAGACCACAGTAGGTAGCTCATCAGGATCTGTGAAGGAGTTCTCAACCATGTTGGAATGTAGGTTTATGTAATCCATGGTCTCATTACTTATTCCTGCACCATCACCCTCAAGAACCACAGCGTAGTGTACCACCACAGCCAGGCCTCTGAGAAATGCAAAGAAAACAGTGACTGTTTGAGGTTAAACAACAAAAAAAAAAACATACTATGCTTCGTCAAAGGCCTCCTTGGCTGTAAACTGGCATCAAGACTGGAGCTGTTATGTATGAAATGACTCACCTACAGTACAGCAGGATGTTTCCATGTTGGAGCCTGCTATCTGTTTTTGTCGGTTTGTCATATTTGATCATATTCTACAACTTTGTTTACATAATTCCCATGCCCAGTAGTAAATTAAAGTGAAATAAATTCAGAGAAGAACAGCTTACACTAAATGGCCTAAGGTGGCTTGGTGATTTTATATGGATTAAGGTCTAGTTGTTCTACTAGCACCACCAAGCTGGTCTGGTTGGTCTCCTAGCCTGGTTAAGCTGGTTTAACTCATCAGCCACCTGGTGTCCCAGTCTAACCAGCTGAAAAGTGATGGTTAACTCTCTAAAACCTCTCTAAAACTATTGAAACAGACCAGATTAACCAACACGGACAGGCTAACACTGGTTTAAGCTGTTTTCAGTATTTTAGTAGCTAGCAACCAAATATGTCACAGAATATTCAGCAGCCAGCTGTTGGTTACTAGGGGAAATAAAAAAAAAGCTGACCTAGATTTTTTTGCCACATATTTTTCTATGAGGGTTAGAAAACCTAGTGCGTTTACGACCAGATCAATTTTCTCTCCTATGACAGATAAAACTTGGATTTAATTTCTTTGGCACACCAGAAATGCTAATTAGTTTTAAATGGCTTTAAGTGAGAACATCTCTGTTCTCAGGTGGTTTAAGGGGCCTCATAAAGCTCACAATATGCAGTTATCCATTGTGTGGGTTATCTGAGGCCTTGCTGATAAACCATGGGAAACATTGCCATGATACATTGCCTTGAGAGCAGAGAACATTAAGCATTCAATCCCATCATGCTTGGCAACTGGGCATGCTTTTAACACAGCGACTTATCACATTTAAGGTGGCGATTGGCCAAACAAAGTAGCCCACTGATACACACACATAAGATGTCACACCTAAATGACCATCCTTTCAGTCAATTGATTTTGCAAGGCTAATGAGGCAAGCACATGACCTTACCAAGAAAACAGTGTGAAAGCGATTTCAGAGCAACGCTCTATAAAACACTACATATGGTGGGTGGAAAATTCAGGCACATGAATTTCTCATTAGATGTTTTGGAGGAGATATGTGTCACGCAGCTGTGTGATATGGCAGGGTGGGGAGATGGATTTATCAGGCCTGGGTGAAACTTTGCAGAAATATTAGTAGTGATAGCCCAAATTACATTAATATCTATTTTCTTCATTTTGAGCTGTGATTAACTGTGATTTATAAAAGCAATACATTTAGATTCCGAGTTTGAGCTAAATAAGGGGTAGAATACTTACCCTTCAATGTCCTTCTGTGGCCTGGGATATTTTATTAAGAAAAAAAAAAAATGATATTCAGAAATCAACATATATTCTTTTGTTATTATTTGTATCTGTATGCATATAAGTTACCATACAAATCATACCTGAACTCAAGGATGAATATTTTCTTGAAACCTGGGAGCCTTTTAAAAACTTCTTCAATCTTCAAAAAAAGAAAAAAAAAAAAGAAAGGAGATGCTATAAATGCACAATTATATATATATATATATATATATATATATATAAATATATATAAATATATATATATATATATATATATATACACTCACGGCCACTTTATTAGGTACACCTGTTCAATTGCTTGGTAACACAAATTGCTAATCAGCCAATCACATGGCAGCAACTCAATGCATTTAGGTATCTAGATGTGGTGAAGACGGCTTGCTGAAGTTCAAACCGAGCATCAGAATGGGGAAGAAAGGGGATTTAAGTGATTTTGAACGTGGAATGGTTGTTGGTCCCAGACGGGCTGGTCTGAGTATTTCAAAAACTGCTGATCTACTGGGATTTTCACGCACAACCATCTCTAGGGTTTACAGAGAATGGTCCGAAAAAGAGAAAATATCCAGTGAGCGGCAGTTGTGTGGACAAAAATGCCTTGTTGATGTCAGAGGTCAGAGGAGAATGACTGGTTAGAGATGATAGAAAGGCAACAGTAACTCAAATAACCACTCGTTACAACCAAGGTATGCAGAATACCATCTCTGAACGCACAACACGTCGAACCCTGAAGCAGATGGGCTACAGCAGCAGAAGACCACACCGGGTGCCTCTCCTGTCAACTAAGAACAGGAAACGGAGGCTACAATTCGCACAGGCTCACCAAAACTGGACAATAGCAGATTGGAAAAAACGTTGCCTGGTCTGATGAGTCTCGAATTCTGCTGCGACATTCAGATGGTAGAGTCAGAATTTGGCGTAAAGAACGTGAAAGCATGGATCCATCCTGCCTTGTCTCAACGGTTCAGGCTGGTGGTGGTGGTGGTGTAATGGTTTGGGGGATATTTTCTTGGCACACTTTGGGCCCCTTAGTACCAATTGAGCATCGTTTAAACACCACAGCCTACCTGAGTATTGTTGCTGACCATGACCATCCCCTTATGATTTCAGTGTACCCATCTTCTGATGGCTACTTCCAGCAGGATGATGCACCATGTCACAAAGCTCAAATCATCTCAGACTGGGTCTTGAACATGACAATGAGTTCACTTTACTCAAATGGCCTCCACAGTCACAAGATCACAATCAAATAGAGCACCTTTGGGATGTGGTGGAACGGGAGATTCGCATCATGGATGTGCAGCAAACAAATCTGCAGCAACTGCGTGATGCTATCATGTCAATATGGAGCAAAATCTCTGAGGAATGTTTCCAACACCTTGTTGAATTTATGCCATGAAGAATTAAGGCAGTTCTGAAGGCAAAAGAGGGTCCAACCCGGTACTAGCAAGGTGTACCTAATATAGTGGCCAGTGAGTGTGTGTGTATATATATATATATATATATTCATTCCCCACACACTGTTGTCACTTGTCACCAAATACATAAATGTATAGATGCTGCTCACCTTATCGATGAACAGTTCGGATAGATGTTGATAGTAGTAACTCGATGGATCTCTCAGAGCATCATCATAACTTTCACCTCTTATCTTAATACTCAGCTCCACAATATGGTCGCCGACAGGACGTACTGGTCGGACCATAATGTCATCAATTTCATTTCCAATCTATATATACGAAAAAAAAGAAAGAAATTTTTAAGAGGAAGTCACAATTACTGAGTTAAAAAAATACAGTATACACAAGTGTATTTTTAAAGTTAACTAAAATCTCTTAAATAATTGTCTGTTATAAATTTAATGTGCTCACCATGATGTTTTCATCTAAAATATCATTAGAAATGTCCTGTGGCAAGTTTTGTAGTGTGGTAGAGAAAGTCTTTTGAATAGTAGTTGTCAAGTCATTTAGTACAACTGTCATATCTTCAACTTTCAAGACAGGAGTTGGGATATTGTCTTCTGCAGGTTCCGGTTGAACCACATGTATGTCAGGTGTTTTAGGTACTGTCTCAGGCACCTCTGAAAGTTCAGGTATTGACAAAGGTGTCTGAGATATGACCTCAGGTGTCTTTGAGATAGATCCACTTGTCTCCACTTCGGGCGCTTGAGATATGGCATGAGGTGTTTCTGTTATGACATCAGCTTCTATAATGACCTTAGGTGTCTCAGTTACAACTCCAGGTGTCTCAGATAAGGAGTCTCCTCTTGTCTCATGCATATCTGTGACTTCATGTGTGATTACCACTGCAACTTTAGGTGTGTCCAGTTGAATTTGTGATGGCTCTGTAAATTCTCGTATGTCCTCCTTTATGGTAGTTGTCAGTATATCTTTTTCCAACTTAGTAACAGTAAGATCTGGCATTGTGCCTTCAAAAACTTTGAAAAGTGTTTCCTCACCACCTTCATCCTTTTTAGTTGTGTCTTCTACCTTATCTTCCATGCCTTCAGTTACAAACTCTACAATGTCAGTTTCAGGGGTACCAATGTCAAAAGAATTATCAGGTGTGGCCTTGGATGTGATTCCAGTTGTGGCCTGACTTGTGGTCTTCGTAGAAGTTTCTGTTTTCTTATTAGAAGTTTCTTTAGTACTTTTCTCAGATGATTCTTCTAAGATGACAGCTTCCGTTACATCACCCAATTCAGCAGTAGCTTCACTTGTTCCTCCAACAAAATCTTCAAGCATGTTTTCAAGAACATCATCTATGGTAATGTCAGATTCAACCTCAGCAACTTCTGTTGGCTCTGTTGTCATCTCACCAGGTTTTACAATGGCAGTTATGTCCTTATCAACATGTTTGTCTTTCTCGGTAAACACAGTAGCTTCGGTAGCTTCTGTAGTTTCCTGTGTCAATCTAGGTGTCTTACCAGCTGTCACCTCAACAACTTCTGGGGTCTCAGTTATAATGTCCTCTTCCTTACCTAAATGATCCTCTTCAGCATCAGATGAGTCATCTATAGGCTCACCTGTTTCCTTTGACAATTCATGAATACTCTCTGTCATGGTACCTGATAGTTCTTCATCTGTTGTCACCTCTGGTGTAGGTTTAGTGTAGGGTGCCTTTTCCTCCTCATCTTTGTCAAATAATGTAACAATTACAATGTCTTCAGGTCCACCGTCTGTTGATACTACCTCAGGTGATGTATTTACAGGAGTAGTGGGTGACAGAATTTCTGGCTTTGTGGTCACATGTGTGATTTCAACAACATCCTTATCTGTCAGAGCTTTTGGCAACCCTTCTGTGGGGGGATTAGGCGAAACCTCTTTCAGTTCTGTAGGAGTTGTCTGTGCTGGTTTCTCTGGTAAGATACTCTGAACAGGAGGTATTTCTGTAAGAGAGTCTACCGCAGGTCTATGAGTAGACACCATTGTAGCTTCTGAAACATCTACATGCTGAATCGTAACAAGTGCTGATTTAACAGGAGTTTCAGTAAAACCCCATCCATTTTCAACCTCAGTTTCGGAAATAAAATTTTCAATGGATTCTCTAGTGACTACCACACGAGTATTAGTACTTATTCCTTGCAAGTCCCCAAGAGTTGTGGGTAGATCTGTCTCATACTTTCTCGAGGTGGAACCTACTAGAGTTCTACCAGTGGGCATCAGTGTAGCCTCTGACACAACATCAGCTTCTACATGTTGAATTGTAGCATCAGCTGATTTAAGAGGACCTTCAGTAACACCCTGCCCCATGTACAGTTTAGTTACAGAAATAATCTCTTCAGTAGATTCACTGGTGATTTCTTTAGGAGTATTGGTACTTATCCCTACTGAGTCCTCAAAACTTGTGGGAATGCCATAATCATATTTTCCTGAAGTAGAATCTTCTGGATTTCTAGCACTTGTCATCAATGTAGACTCTGAGACAATGTCAAACTTTTCATGTGGAATGGTAACGTCTGCTGTCTTAACAAGACCCTCAGTAACACCTTGTTTCAAAGTGGCCTCACTTGTGAGTTCAGTAGGTGAACTAGTGATTATTCCCAGAGAGTCTTCAAAGGATGTGGGAAGAATGTACTCATAGTTTTCTAAAGTAGTATCTTCTGGATTTCTATCAGTGGTCATTAATGTAAACTCTGAGACAATATCAAACTCTTCATGTGGAATGGTAACATCTGTTTTAACAGGACCTTCAGTAGTATCTTGTTTCACTGTAGCCTTCACAGTGGCCTCCACAGTTGGCTCATTTGTGAGTTCAGTAGGTGAACTAGTGATTATCTCTAGTGAGTCCTCAAAAGATGTGGGAATAACATACTCGTATTTTCCTGAAGTAGAAACTTCTGGAGTACTATCAGTGGTAAATAATGTAGACTCAGAGACAATGTCAGCCTTTTCATTTGGAATGGTAACATACATCTTAATAGGACCCTCAGTAACATCCTGTTTGACAGTGGCCTCATTTGTGAGTTCAGTAGGTGAACTAGTGATTATCTCTATTGAGTCCTCAAAGGATGTGGGAATAACATACTCATATTTTCCTGAAGTTGAATCTTCTGGAGTTCTATCAGTGGTCATTAATGTAGACTCAGAGACAATGTCCACCTCTTCATGTTGAATGGTAACACCTGCTGTCTGAACCAGACCCTGAGTAGCATCCTCTCCATTCTCCGGTTCCGATTCTGAATGAAGCTCTTCAGTGATTTGACTGATGATTACTGTAGGAGTATTAGTGCTTATCCCTGGCAAGTCCTCCAAAGTTGTGGGAATATCATGCTCGTGTTTTTTTGAAGTATAATCTTCTGGAGTTCTATCAGAGGTCAATAATGTAGACTTTGAGACAATGTCAGCTTCATGTTGAATGGTAACAACAGGACCATCAGTAAAATCCTCTCCCATCTCTGTTTCTAAGTAAAGCTCTTCAGTAAAATCATTGGTGAGGACTGTTGGAGAAGTGCTTATTCCTAGCAAGTCCTCAAAGGCTGTAGGAATCTCATAATCATATGCTCTTGAAGTAAACTCCTCTGGAGTTCTATCAGACTCTGAGACCATTTCAACCTCTTCATGTTGAACCTTAATATTTAATGTTTTGACAGGACCCTCAGTACCATCCAGTTCAACCTCCAGTTCAGTTTCTGAAATAGGTTTCCCAATGGCTACACTTGTGTGTTCTATAGGTGAACTAGAGCTTATCCCCGTTGAGGCCTCAAAGGCTGTGTCAGGCTCTGGAGTGATTCCAAGTGTCATCTGAAGCTCTGCAGCCATAGTGGTAATTAAGATTTGGTCTGCAGTGGTCTGTGGTGTGATGTCCTGTGAATCTGTTACTGCCTCAGGAAGCAGAACACTGTCTGGGTGAGGAAAAAGAAAGAAAGAAAGTGAGGAAGTGACAGAAATAAAAGAAAATGTATGTCATAAGATTAAGTTGCATCCATTAATTGCATGCTCTTATTTGTCTTCAGGACATCAGGGCCAAACATGTAGCCTATCGTTGAGGCTAAGTCCATGCACAAATAATTACTTACATTTGACTAAATGGAAGAACTATGCCTAAGGATCCTGACACCTCTACTGCATTGCAAGCTACTGAGTACCTAAAAAGGATTAAAGTCTATTCTGAGAGCAGTGCATATCCAGAGCCAGAGAGCACTAGGTCTCTATTGATATGACTGCAGGGTCTCATACAGACATTAACAATAAAGATTAATCAGAGCATAACTTAAATCAACTGACTGCAAAATGCAGTAAATAGACATAAGGCTTTCCAGACTTATTTTGAAGAATTTATAAACACGGAATAGGAACACAGATCCATTGTTTAAGTGGCATATTTTTTTTTAAACAATGTAGTAAACTAGACTGACCTTCGTGGGTTGTGGCCACGCTTGCTTGTGTTGGCGCAGTAGTCGTTGTCTGATGTCTGCAAAAGAGAAGACAATTATAAATGCTTTTGAAGGCCAGGAAAATACCCAAAATCTACAAAATCTAAATTTCTTATTGGCATCCAAATTTAGTTTCCACCGTTCAGGATACGAATTAAACCAAAAGTAGAGCTATGTCTCTAAAGCTAGTGGAAAGTGAACTAGCTTTAGCAGGGACTAAAGGTATGACTGAAATTTCTGCAGTCTGAAGCCAGGGGTCTGTATCCAGCTTTTACTGTTAATGGGTGGTTTTGTCTGCAAAGCATCAGTGTGTGCTCTGAATTAGCTGCCTTAGCTGCCTTGCTAAGGAACTGCTGTTTCAGATTATTCATTTAGTGTTAGTGTTATGTTACATACGTTATAATCTGAGCTCCACACTGGACATTTGCAGATTTATTTATATTTAGGCTGCTGAGCAATACTTCTGTATGCAAATTATGTTCTTTTATGCCCATGAGTAACCTGGGAGCTTGAAGTCCTACCTGCATTCAGGTTGCCATGGACTGGTAGGCGCACTATCATAAGACAAATATAGGAAATATTTGATTACACTGTTATTTTAGAAACAGCAGAATGTGACGTGGGTTCTTGTTTTTGTCTATATAGCACATTATTATGTGAAATATGGATAAATGTGCTGTGTCGACCAACTTGTGTGAGATGTAACACCGTATAAAGCTTGAAAGTTTAAAAGTATTTCCCCTCACAATATTATCATATTCATGTAACATGATATTAACATAGTACTCCAAGGTGCTTCAAAGAATACCATGGTATTATGATGGTAGATGCTTATAAGCAGTTCTCACCTCGTTGATGTCATTGAAGCCACTCCTACCCTCTGCAAAATACCATAAAAATAAGTTTACTGTTTTTAATTTGTAAGAATTTTCAGTATCTTCAGTAAAGTGCTGATTTGAGAGTTATTTGTTCCGTATCATGACATAAGCAAGGATACTTACACTTGAAATCAGAGCAAGGTGCTCAGCTGACTGGCTAAAGCTCCGGCCAATGTCAAACACGCTAACGCTACTATTTTGACATTTCCTCATCCAGATCTGGTACTCTTCTTTCTCGGGTAAGCGATCCCAGAAGATTTTGAAAGCCTCCCAAACTGTTTCCTGGCACACTGAGGCACACAAACAAATGCAAACAGATCTACAGATACCCATAAGCATGCCAACCCATACAATGTAAACACACACACACACACACAAGCTCTCAAATATAGGGGGAAAAAAAAACTGGAATAGAAAAACAGCTAAAACATTGAGGAAAAGGTACCTATTTCATCCTGAATATATTCTGACAAAGTATCAGTTTTTGTTTATTAGTGCATCACTGCATTAGCTTTAGCAACATGCTAACCTCAAACTTAGAGCACTTTGTCATTTGAACTATGCACTTTGTAGAGTTGCTGTGTATGAGTGCACTCCAGATCAGTCACTTAAAGAGGTTCAGTTTCATTTATGATGATGCTGCCAGTAAAGACATCAGACAGTAATGCAGCTCGCTAGGTTTTGGAAAAGAACTAGTGAACTATAAACAGCGTAGAAGACAAAATCTGCCAAAACACCAGCTATGAACTCTGCTGTAGTGGAAATTGACATCACTTTAAATGGATACCCCTTTCATTTAGAAGACAGAGATACAGAAATAACTGAATTATTCTTTATTTCTAAATTGAATAAAGAATCAGTAATAACTAACATAATGGAAACCTTATCCTTATCCACACACGTCAATTGTTCCAAACAAACGTAGTTTCTTTTATTTCTCAATTTGTGAACCAAAATTACTATTTTTGTACGTGTTGCATACTTTCTCAACGTACCATGCAAGTGGAAAATTAAATGCACTGATAGGGGATGTTAACCTTTGCTAAACATTTTGTGACTCCAGTTGAAATGTTCCATCTACATCTGCCTGCCATACCGACTGTGTATGACGACTACCAGAACTCAAGTGCGTAGGAGGGCAAAGGTCACAAGTTTTCCTGGCAGAGCGAAGGATCTGATCACCATCTACAGTGATTCAGTAGCAGTGAGGAGTGAGGAGCAATGAGGGAGAAACAGGGAATCCTGGCCTTTCCTACTGGAACAATAGATGTTGACAGCATTAAACTTCAAAAGCTTTGTCAGACATCTCAAGCCTCATGCTGACAGCCACATCTACATTATCAGCCTTAAATGGTCAGATTACCCGAAAATAAAAATTATGTCATTATTTACTCAACCTCATGTTGTTTGGATCCCATATGATTTCTATTTTTCCATGGAACTCAAGAGAATTTATTGAGTTGAATGTCTAAGCTACTGTTTTGCATACAACCAAAGTGAAAACATATCACAAAGCATCATAATAGTAGTTCAAATGACTTGCACGCCTATATACACTCTTAAAAAAATAAAAGTTCTTTATTGGCATTTATGGTTCCATGAAGAACTTTTAACAATCCTTTCCATTGCACAAAAAGTTCTTTTGATTTTTGATTTTTTTTTTTAAGGAATCCAAATATTTATTCTATGGCATTACTGCGAAAACCCATTTTTGGAACTTTATTTTTAAGAGTGTACAGTAATATTTTGCTTTCATTTTTGGATGAATTAATTTCATTGGCATATAAAGTGGGGGAACACTAAATACTTAAATCAGTGTTTCACACAGATTGTATTTGTATTCAATTATAAAAATGCAAAACAGACACATTCACAAGTCATCTCTGACTTTTGGACCCCGCTGTACATGTAATAAAGCAGCAGAGTACCCTATAATAGGGTTCCGTGGCTAAACGTAATCAACTTTCCACTGACACACTGCAAGAATAACCTTTATGTAAAACAGCAACACTTGGTTCTTGAGTTTTCGTAATTAGATTCAATAGGGTCATCTGGGTCCTATTAATGCAACAGCGAGAAACATTATTCTCAGCGGTGGTCTCCAATAGAGTTTAATACTATGATTGCATCTAATTTCACAGGCTAACATGTGAACTTTAGAAAGAGCATGATGTGAAAAAGTGTGTTGAGTGCGTCTGAATATTTGTGCATGATTATAAGTAAGACAGAGACAAAGAGACAGTGTGTTTCTGACGTTTCGAAACCGTGGTTCAAATATGTGGTTACTTGGACGTTAATGGAATTAGTCAGGTTGGCTTAGTTTATTATTATTGATGAAAAGTAGAGAAGCATGATCTCATTTTTCTCACAAAATGATCTCAAAGAGCATCCATTTACACTATAGAAGTCATCTGCGACATACTGTACCTTAAAATTACCATTCTTGGCAACTATCTCTAAAAAACAACCAAAATGTCTGGTTCTTACCTCGCAGGTGAAAGTAGTTGAGATGATTCTGTATTGCCTGTTGCACCGTCTCATGTGAGCAAAGTTTAACTCCACTGGGAAACAGAAGGTCTCTTTTCTGTCTAGAAAGAGTCGTTTTCCCCTCACCGGACCAGGTTTTATCTTTTAATGGCACTAACGAGTGATTCAAAACTTCATTGGTGTCCAAAAAAGTTGTAAATCCATTTGGTAAATAATCCTCAGAATCTGATGAAGAACAAAGAACACATGGTCACAAGACTGCATGCATCACAAAACTCCTCAAGGCCTTCATGTAGAGTAGATACATACCTGCATCTATGGAAAAATATCCGGTCAACAACAATACCAAAACCCACCAAATGCATTTAAAAGATAAATCAGGCATAATGATTTCTTATTCCGGCACACTTTAAAGAAAAAGTCGTCAATTTTTAGTTCACTGATGGATATAATTTGGGCATCCCTCCTTACAGTCTCAAAAACTTGTACATAGTTGAATTAATTAGTCTGCATTGTCACTAGATCCTTTCCTTGTCACAGAGGGATGCGATCACGTAGCTTTGAGCTGACGTCTCCATATGCGGCTTAGCAGATGGCTCTTTGGAAGATTTTTCTTGCCCGCTAATCCTATTAGTTAATTCTTCTGAGGAAGCTTGTCGAGAAGTCAGTGATACTCCTTTATTGCCCACCTGTGGGATTCGTCTGGATTGCCGAGACATACAAATTCAGTCCCGTAATTTGCAGTCTGATGCGTTGAAGAGTTCAATTATGAGTGGCTTCCTTGCTGCCATTGTCTGCAATGGGATTTCAAGTTGCAATGAGATCATTGATTAATTGTGCAATCTACCGTGAAAGATCTCTTCCTAAGTGTTTGACTAGATGTGACATCCTTTCAGGTTAGCCCTTTGTCTGCAAGTTTGCCACGTGCTGTGACCATACAGCTTACAGGAGCTTCATCTTTATTGGGTTTTGGGTGTGTTCCATCATGGCAGGGATCGTATGAACAGATGGCACAAGCATGGGCCAAACAATTCCAGGTTTCTTAAGGTATCAATGGTTCGGTGGAGGATATTAAAACCACAGCTGTTCATTCAACACATATTGAGTTGAATTAACTCTAAATTGCTGATTGCAAAGTAGGGTTGTGCCGATAGACGATAGTAAATTGTGTATCGACGATAGTCAGAGATATCGCCTGTGGTCAAAGGCTGATGCCTTTGACGATATCAAGACGTTTATTATTATTATCACTGTTATTATTATCACTATTATTATCACTATTATCACTATTATCTAATTAATATTAGGGCTTATTTGTTCCATCATATTTATTTTTACGCATTTTTACAGTGTTGTACGCTATAACCAATCACACACGATTCCGTTGACTTTATAAATGCAATGGCCAATCAGAGGCATTCAGATGAGTCATCGCTGAAACACCGGAGTTTTGTTGTTGAGTGTGTGTGCTCACTGAATTCCGCTCTCTCGCAAATTCTCTCATCATAAACATCAAAGTGCAGATGTATGTGCGATGTAAGAATAAGAGATTGCTTCACTGATTATAACGGGAGTTTTTTTAAAGTGCACAAACTCGCGCTAGACTGAAGTCAGTGATCATGTTCTTTGATCATGTAAATGTTCTTTAGCTGCAGTTTGAATAACTGAGGAACTGTAAGCATTATAATTAGTAACTAACAATGTTTTTATTTAATTATTATCATGTTAAATACAAATTCAGTCATATTAAAATATTTTTGACATTCATATGCTACTTGACTAAAAAGACATATGTAGTTAATAGATTACACTAACATTAGGCCTTACCCTGGAGTTGTTTCACTCTTTGGCTATAAAAATAAGTAATTAATTAATTAAATTAGCAAAATAATATAGGTGATCTCACAGGCTGACGAAAGGACGATATGACATATGGAGCATATCGCCCAAAACTATTGTAAAGATAATTTCTGAATGCTGGCTTGTCTGAAAGGTTATGAAGATACTCGGGCAGTTTGCAGTGTAGCACATTGAAAATAGTTATATACGCCATAGTTGGTAAGGTGTTGCTCAACAGCTCTGCATGTTCTGCCAAGACGTTCCGAGTTGCTAGGGTGTTCTGAAAGACAGATAGACAGACAAGACAAGATTTCTCTTTGGAAGTGTGAATGTTAAGAGCGCCAGATGGTTCAGACACTGAGCTGACGGACTCTGGTGTAAATCCGTTGAATTTGATGGTAAAGGGTGTTTGATGGGAAGCAGGCGGTGGGTGTGACAGATCAAATCCTGTGTGACATCTGCAGCTTTGTGTTCTCTCTCTTTTTTACTTCTTCCACCTTTCATTCTTTCACTCGTCCTACTAACAATGCCCAAAATGCATTCCTAAATTTTTCACCAATATGAAGACTTTTCCAAGCTTCTCTTAGCTTAAGTTTTAGCAAGTTTATGTACTTTCATTATTTATAATTTTTTTAGTTATTTTTAGTACTTAAAATAAACTTTTGAAACTTTTTTCAATTAAACTTTTTTTTTTTTTAATATCAGCTGTACTCATTTACTGAAAACACTTTTTGATAGTTTTAGTGATACGATAACACTGGTAAAAACAATATCATATGATGAATTTTTAAATGCATAAAAAAAAATATATATATATATATATATATATTCTAAAATGTTTTCATGTGACCTTTCTGATTTTTTAAAAAGATTTTTAAATGATGATGATGATGATGATGATGATGATTAAGCTGAACAGTAATTCTGGTAATAGACATTATGACAATAGTCACCGGTCCACTTATCACAACTCCTGACTTCAGCAGGAAGTTGTGTAAGCGTTTAGGTAACTTTGGCTTTGCCTGTGTATCAGTTGGTGTCCTGAATTAAAATAGCTTAGAGAAAGACAAAGGAAGGGTTGGAGCAGGTCATCATGGCAGCACTCCAACACCTTGACCTATTGAATTCAGGCAGACCTATTAATAAAACAAACCTTGCGCTTTCTTTGTCTGCAACACTATGTCGAGTACAAAGGACGAAGTTAGCACCAGACAGTGACAGTGACATTTCAAGAAGGTTTAATGGTTACACTTTAGTTATTGGATAAAATGGTAAGTCATTGGATGCTTGCCTGGCAGAGATCTGGGCGACTATCCAGACAGTCAGATAAGCATTTAATCTTCAGTCACTTCCATTCACATTTACTGTACTTGGTTGATATGATTTAGCAGAAAGCCACTTAAAGTTCATATGCGCTTTTTAAAGAAATAGTTCACCCACAAATATATATATATATATATATATATATATAATATTATATATAGTGGCAGGGTGGAAGGATCACGCGACAAGGAGAGCTCAGTTTAAGGCCCCGGAGGGTGGATTTTCTTGAAAGAAAAATGAATACGTCAGCGTTGGAGTTGCCCGTTCCAGCCCGATGTTGCACAACAAAGTGGAAGTCCTGGAGCGCAAGGAACCACCGTGTCACCCTGGCGTTCGTGTCTTTGGCCTGGGCCATCCACTGGAGGTGCGCGTGGTCCGTAACGAGGGTGAACCTACGGCCCAGGAGGTAGTAGCACAGCTCCAGGACTGCCCACCTGATGGCCAGGGCTTCCTTCTCCACAGTGGCGTAACTCTTCTCAGCTGGGGTCAGCTTCCTGCTGATATAAAGGACCGGATGCCCCTCGCCTTCCTGAACCTGGGACTGGATGGCTCCAAGTCCTGTGTCGGAGGCATCCGTCTGCAGCAGGAGGGGGCAGCTGAAGTCTGGGGCTTGCAGGACCGGCTCCGAGGTGAGCGCTGTTTTCACATTCCAGAAGGCCTCCTCTGCTTCGGGTGTCCAGCACACTTTCTCTGGCTACCCCTTCCTGGTCAGGTCTGTCAGGGGGGCGGCTAAGGAGGAGAAGTTAGGGATGAAACAGCGATAGTACCCCGCCAACCCCAAGAAGGCTCGTACCAGGGACTTCATGCTGGGTTTCAGGGAGGATCGGACTGCTTCCACTCTTTTTTTCCTGGGGCTTGATGAGGCCCCGTCCGACCTGGAAGCCCAGGTACTTCAGACAGGCCCAGGTGACATTTGCGGGGGTTGGTGGTGAGCCCAGCCCTACGTAGCTCCATCAGCACCCTCCGCAGACGGTCTAGGTGGTCTTCCCAACGCTCGGAGTGGATTACCACGTCATCCAGGTATGCCGTGGCGTAGGACTGGTGTGGCCGCAGCAAGATGTCCATCATGCACTGGAACATGGCAGGAGCCCCGTGCAACCCAAAGGGAAGGGTCCGGTATTGCCAGTGTCCACTGGGGGTGCTGAAGGCTGTTTTGGGTTTGGCAGTTTCAGAGAGGGGCACTTGCCAGTACCCTTTTGTGAGGTCAAGTGTGGAGATGTACCGGGCCTTTCCCAGGCGATCCAGGAGCTCATCCACCTGAGGCATTGGGTAGCCGTCGAACTCCGATACTTCGTTTAGGCGGCGGAAGTCGTTACAGAAGCGGAGGGTGCCATCTGGTTTTGGTACCATGATGATAGGGCTGGACCAAGGGCTGTTAGATGGTTCAATCACCCCTAACTTCAGCATTTGTTGGATCTCCTCCTCAATTGCCTGTCAACGAGCCTCTGGGACTCGGTAGGGCCGCTGCCTGACGATGGTTCCTGGTGGCGTGCGGATCTCGTGTTGGAGGATCCGGGTCCGCACGGGGATCGGGGAGAACACATCGGAGAACTGACTGACCACGTGCTGCAGCTCGGCCTTCTAAGCCACTGACAGCTCTCCACCATCTCCATGGTGGTGAGGGCGGCGAGCTGGTCCCTTGTCCCCACCCATTTCTTTAGCAGGTTAATGTGATATAGCTGGTCTGCTCTCCGCCTTTTCCGGCTGGTGGACACGGTAAGTGACGGGACCAGTCTTCTCCGTGACAGTATACGGGCCCTGCCAGCTGGCCAGGAATTTGCAGGCTGAGATGGGGACAAGGACCATTACCCGGTCTCCAGGCTGGAACTCTCGAGGCTTGGCAGCTTGGTTGTAATGTCGCTGCTGCGCCTGTTGAGCCTTGGTGAGGTGCTGCAGGACTAATGGCATGACCCGGTCGATTCGTTCCCTCATCTTTTTCACATGTTCGATCACAGAGCGGTGAGGCGCAGGCTGTTGTTCCCACACTTCTCTCACTACATCCAGCAGCCCCTGGGGCTGGCGTCCGAACAACAGCTCGAAAGGGGTGAAGCCGGTTGAAGCCTGAGGTATCTCCCGTATCCCGAACAATACATATGGCAGCATGAGATCTCAGTCTCGCTTGTCTTTGGCTACCACCCGTCGCAGCATTTGTTTGAGGGTTTAGTTGAACCGTTCAACTAGGCCGTCAGTCTGGGGATGGTATACGGAGGTCCTCAACTGCTTCACCTTGAGGAGGGTGCACAGGTCAGCCATTAGCCGGGACATGAAGGGGGTCCCCTGGTTGGTCAGTATCTCGGCGGGGATGCCTACCCGGCTACAGAGCAGGAAAAGCTCGTGGGCGATGGACTTGGCGGTGGCCTTTCGAAGGCGCACTGCTTCTGGGTACCGGGTGGTGTAATCGACGATTACCAGGATGTGTTCGTGACCCCAGGCAGACTTAAGCAACGGCCCCACTAGGTCCATCCCAATGCCTTCGAAGGGCACCTCGATGATGGGCAGCGGAATCAGTGGGCTGGGGGGAGGCGTCCTCTGAGATGTTTTCTGGCAGGTTGGGCAGGATTGACAGAAACGTTTGACTTTGGCTTCCAGTCCCAGCCAGTGGAAGTGGTCACAGATCTGTTGGATGGTGTTAGCAGCTCCAAGGTGGCCGGCAAGCGGGTGCGAGTGTGCCAACTCCAGCACTGTCTCCGTCTTCGTCCACCAGCAGAACTTTTTCCTCCCCCCTTCGCTGCATGATACAGTAGAGCAGGCCGCTTCAGACGATGAAATGCGGGAAAGGATGGGGCCCCGGTTGTGTCTCTTTTCCCTCTACAATGCACACCTGAGTCCAGCAGTGCTTTAGACGGTCATCCTCACGCTGTTCCTTGGCGAATGAACCGCCTTCCCCAGCCCCACTTCCACCGGCCAAGCGACATGGGAGGCGGGGTTTGTACTCCCAGTCGTGGAAGTATTGGGCCTCACAGACCGAAGAAAGCCCCAGGCAGGCCAGGATTTCCTTCTTGAGTTCGCTATACTTGTCTGAGACCAAGGATGGCAGGGCGAAGTAGGCCCATTGAGCCTCCCCAGTAAGGAGGGGCGCCAGCAACCGCGCCCTTTCTTCACTCTCCCAGCCCTCCTGGATCACTGTGTTTTCAAACATCTGCAGAAAAGCTTCAACATCATCATAAGCCGTCATTTTCAGCAACAGTTGCGTCACTTGTACATGGGGGTCTGGTAGCGCAGCGCGTCGAGCCACTGCTCGGTCTGTCCCTGTCGGGCAGCAAGATATTCAGTAATCTGCTGCTGGCGGATGCTTACCTCCGTTAGCCGCTGGAGGATTTCGTCCATGTCGGGGGGGGGAGCGGTTGCCTAGCAGAGGGGAGACAGAAAAACAACAAAAAACAAAACAAAACAAAAAGAACGGTGAGTTGCAGGAAGATTGCTCGTCAGTGTTCCTTCCACTAGTCTGCCCGCATTCTCCACCAGTGTGGCAGGGTGGAAGGATCACGCGACAAGGAGAGTTCAGTTTAAGGCCCCAGAGGGTGGATTTTATTGAAAGACAAGTGAATATGTGAATGGTGATGGTGTTCTAGCTTGCAGGAGTGCCCTCGGTCGTGTCCAGGTGCGGGTGAATCCGTGAAGTGCTCGTGGCGGTGCTGATCGGTCACACACTGCTTTCTGGAATGGGATAGAGAGAGAACGTAAGTCTCATGGAGAGGCTTCTCCCCTTTCGTCTGTGAGCACGCTGCTTATATATATATATATATAAACATTGGTAAACTGTGAATTATGTTAAAAATGAGAACACAGAACAGTGTTGTTAGTCAAAATGTTAAATTACATTGGCGCTGATAGCCTTGTGGACAGTGGGCTGACATGTAGCGCCGTCCAGCTTGTGGACCTAGGAACAAAAAATTGTAATTAAGAAGGTTCTACCATTGTCGTGACATGTTACCAAGTGTGGTAACCCATACTCAGAGTTGGTGCTCTGCATTTAACCCATTAAAGTGCACACATGCAGCAGTGAGTAGTGAACACAACTTACACACAAACCGTGAACACACACCTGGAGCAGTGGGCAGCCATTTACTCCAGCACCAACTGGAGCAGTTTAGGGTTTGGTGTCTTGCTTAAGGGCACCTTGGTGGTATTCATTCACTCCCCCCAACTACAATCCCTGCTGGTGCTGAGACTCGAACCCATGACCTTCAAGTTACAAGTCTGACACTCTATCCATTAGGCCACAACTGCTCCTCATCTCTGACATCAGAAACATTCAATATTTTATCAGTGAACAAAAACTTTGCTAATATCACCAATCAGCTCTTGAAGTACCTGTTGATAAAAAAGATACATTCTTTGAGATGACAAATTATCTGGATGGAATTTTGATAGTGATATCAAAATGTTTTTGATAACATTTCCAACAAAAAAAACAAAAACAAAAAAAAACAATGGCCACATATATACAGTGCCTATAAAAAGTCTTCATACCCCTTAATTATTTTTTTTTTTTTTTCACATTTTATGTTGCAACCTTTTGTTAAACTAAATTACTAAATTAAATTACTTGTTTCCACATTAATCTACACTCCATACACCATAATGACAATGCAAAAACAATTGCCACAACTTCGTAAATTAATAAAAAAAAAAAAAAAAAACTGATATAAGTACATTGCATAAGTCTTCATACCCTTAACTAAAGCACCTTTACAGCCTCAAGTCTTTTTGGGTATGATATGACACGCTTTGCATATCAGAATTTGGCAATTATCTGCCATTCTTCTCCTCATCTCTTCACGTCTCAAGCTCTGTCGGGTTGGATGGGGGCAGATGCACATTTTCAGGTTTCTCCAGAAATATTTGATTGGGTTTAATACCAGGCTGTGGATGGGCCACTCAAGGACATTCACAGGGTTGTCTATAAGCCACTCTTGCTGTGTTTAGGGTCATTGTCCTGTTGGAAGTAGAACCTTCTGCCCAGTCTGAGGTTCTGAATCCTCTGGACTGGGTTTACATTAATGCTATCTCAATATTTTGGTGCACTGAGCTTTTCTTCTACTCTGACGAGTCCCTCAGTCCCTGCCGCCGAAAAACAGCCCACAGCATGAGGCTGCAACCAGCACACTTTACTTTTGGGATGGTACTCTGCAGGTGATGAGCAGAGCTGGTTTCCTTCAAACATGTTGATTGGAATTGAGGTTCATCAGACCAGAGAATCTTGTTTCTCACAGTCTGAGGGTCCTTTAGGTGTTTTTTTTTTTTTTTTTTTTTTTTTTTTTGTAAATTCCAAGTGTGTTTTCATGTGTCTTCACTGAGGAGAGGGTTGAGTTTGGCCACACCACCATAAAGCCCAGATCGGTGGAGTGTTGCAGTGATGTTTGTCCTTCTGTAGATTTTGCCTATCTCCTCATATGATCATAGAGCTCAACTAGAGTGACCATCAGGTTCTTGGTCACCACACCAACCAAAGCCCTTCCCCATCAATTGCTCAGTTTTCCAGGAGGTCAGCTCTAGGAAAAGTCCTGGTTGTTCCAAACTTCTTCCATTAAGGGTAACAGAGACTACATGCTTCTGTGAACCTTCAATGGAGCAGAATTTTTTTCTGAACTCTTCCCCAGATGTGTGGCTTGATGCAATCCTGTCTCTGAGCTCTACAGACAGTTTGTTTGACCTCAGGGCTTGGTTTTTGCTCTGATATGCATTTTCAGCGGTTAGATCTTTTATTAAGACGTGTGTGCCTTTCCAAATCATACTCATTCAATTGAATTTCCCACAGGATAACTTCACTCAAAGTGCAGTAACATCTAGAACCAATATGAATGCTCCTGAGCTAAATTTCAACTGTCCCAGATAAGGGTATGAATACTTATGCAATGGAATCATTTTAGTTTTTTATTTTTAATAAAGTTGCAAAGATGTTAAAAACCTGTTTTTGCTTTGCCATTATGGTGTATAGAGTGTAGACTGATGTGGAAAAAAAAAAAAGTAATTTAAAGCAATTTAACATAAGGCAGCAACATTACAAAATGTGAAAAAATTAAGGGGTATGAAGACTTTTTATAGGCACTGTATATATATGTATATGTATATATATATATATATATATATATATATATATATATATATATATATATATATATATATATGAAGAGTTCAGATGCAAAAACCGCTAAGTACGTCTCACGGTTTTCTTTAAAATTAGCATTTCTTTCTGGCTACTATGTATAGGTTTGTATGTAAGTACTGGTACTTCTGAATGGGTTGAGGCTGGGATTTAGCGCATTTGAAGTGAAAGTACTTGATGAACATACACTATGTGTGGAGAGCATTCACTCAGTATCATTATCTAATTTTTGACCAAGATGGCTTTTAGAGGCTTTTGCATTGGAACTCTTCATATATATATATATATATATATATATATATTTATTTATTAAAGTCCTGCGGTCAGCTCCTAGGACAGAACCAGAAGCCAGTAGCCTTGTTGTTAGAGTAGATAATGAGGTCTAAAGCAGGGTTGCGTGATCCCCTCTTTTCAGAGGCTAATTCATCTTTAATCTCAGAGTCTAGTCCAGATTAACTAATCTAGGGCCATATAGAGTAATGTTGGAGCAGTGGTCCTGACATCGGCTCAGTCAGGCTACTTCCATTGTCAGACGTGATTAGAGGAAAACCCAACACTGATCCTAAATCCCACCGCAGCACCCCAGTCAGGCCTGGAGTTTAAGGCCAACTCTAATATGGGAGGCTCAGTACTTATATTAATAAACACAAATCATATACTGGATACAGCGGATGTCCAAAACTCTTCTATTTAACATGTTTCTAATTTATTTTTTATTTTTTGAAATTGAGAAATGTCATCATCAGCAAACCAATCTGAATGAAAAGTGCATTAAAAAAATTATTCGCTCTTTGATTAAAAAAAAAAATAATAATAAAATAAAATAAAACAAAATAATAATGGAAAAATGGGAAACAATGGAAAGGTCTAGTGAATTTTAAGGGACATTTTAAAACAAGCAAAAAAATAAAAATAAATAAAAATATGGCAAGTGGCCATTCTTGTACAGGTACAGCAATAATCTCTTAATTTTCCTTGAGGAATCCTTCACTATCCTCAGGAATAATCTTCTAGTCAACAACACTTGAATTAGTGAGAGAAAGAGTGGATAACCAGCAGCGGCTGCTTTAAATCCCATTCCCATCCAAACAACACCCATCTGCCCCGGGCCAACACATGCCTGCTCTCTTCCAAATCCCAGTCCGTTCATGAACAACACTACTCCTAAATGAATGACCAGCTTCATATATAGCAATGATATTTTTAGTAAAAATTATTCTGCGTTAAATATATGAAACAGATGGTCAAATTTCACCTTAAAATCAACATGAAAAAAACATGATATTCTAAAAAGACATATTTTGAAGAAAATCTTGACAATTAAGCACATTTTTGGTCAAATATGCATTTGTATATGCTATATGTATTTATATGAAATGTAAGTGTAAAAATTATCATTATTATTATTATTTTTTAGTCCTCTGAAAGACCCACAAATTGCACAGTTAGAAAAACGTTTCCATTTACCACTAAATACTTAATTCTTCACTGTCATGCATCCAATTAATACACGTCTAGATGTATAATTATTTTCCTTGGAAGAAAAATGCACACGAAAAACCAATCAGCACTGGCCATCAAACATTTTTTCCAACAAAATGCTTAAAGTAGCCCAGCAGGGCCTGATAATGCCTGTACAGTCAAAGTGAACTTTAATTTCTTAAAAAAAAACCTTTAATTTCTTTTCATCCCTCTCCATTTTTAAAGTTTTCCATTAATGAAAAGCATTTTAAATATATGCCAGGTACTGGTTAAATAAAGTTTATGATGTTTATTATTATTTTAGCAGGCAGTGAGGGGTCCAGCTGAGCTCCGGCCAACTCATACAAACACAAGTGAAAGCGGGCCGATGCTTTGTTTCAGTTTCATCACAAACACTTGTGTTTTCGTGTGTCTCTGGAAAAAGGGCTGCTTTTTTTTTTTTTTTTTTAATGGAGCAAATAAGTGCATTATGGGGATTCCAGTACTGCTTGAACTCTCAGGAACACAATACTTGTTTGTAGTGATGGCACTATTGTGGCTGTCACTATTGTGACTGAATAATATTCAGTCACTCACTCCCAATAAGATCATTAAAAATGTGCTGTTAAAAACGTAATTGGTTCATATATTTTGTTATATATATAAACTCAATAAATTTTAAATAATTTACTACCATTGTGTGAATAAAATGTAATCATATAATCCATAAAAAGTAACTAAAGTAACTGTAATCTGATTATGAACATTCTAAAAAATGGTAATTACAAGTACTTCATTTTTGGAATTTGTTTATGTAATCTAGAATCTAGATCACATCTAATCATTTACTACGCAGAAGCTTGTTTCCACCACAGGATAAAAAAAAAAAAAAAAAAAAAAAAAAAAAGGTAATTACGATCTCACAATTTGGAATTTTCCCCTCCACAATTATAAAAATAAATCTGAATTGTGAAAATACTGCAAGACGCATTAAATTTCCAATTCTGAGAAGAAAATTCCGACTTCTGCAACTGTGTGAAAAAAGTCAGAATTGTGAGAAAAAAAAAAAAAAAACTCGCAATTGTGAGAAAAAAGGCAGATTTGTGAGATATAAACTCAGTATTTAAAATACATAAATTCTCAATTCTAAGATGAAATGTCCGAATTATGAGATAAAAACTCGCAATTGCGAAATAAAGTTTAAATTGTGAAATAAAAACTTGTAATTGCGAGATAAAAAGTCTGAACTGTGCAATAAAAACTTGCAATTGTGAGAAAAACATTTTCAGATATAAACTCAGTATTTCAAGATACATAAATTAGCAACTGTAGAAGAAATGTCCAAATTGAGATGAAAACTCCCGATTTGCGAGATAAAAAGTATGAATTTGCAAGATAAAAATTCTGAATTGCGAGATAAAAACTTGAAAACACAAAGTAAGTCTGAACTGTTGGATAAAAACTCGCAAATGTGAGAAAAAAGGCAGAATTGTGAGATAAACTCAGTAAAGTGAGATATACAAATTCCCAATTTTATAAAAAGTGAAGAAAAATCGATAAAAAGCCCGAATTGTGATAAAAACTGCGAGAAAAACAGTCAATTTGTGAAATATAAACTCAGTATTTCAATATACATAAACTCCCAATTGTAGAAGAAATGTCCAAATTGAGATGAAAACTCCCAATTTGAACTATGAGATAAAAACTTGCAATTGCTAAACAAAAAGCCTGAATATATCAATATTCCAAATCAATTTAAAATATTCAGCTTTTTTTTAAATTTACAGAACCTACATGCTTGTGTGGAAATTAATAAAACAGATGAAACTGAAGTCACATTTAAAAGCCATTTTAATACAAATAAATACAAAGTTAAATTATAAATATATCCTTTATCTGTTAATCAGTAGAAAAACAAAATAAAAAATAAAAAAAAATAAAACAGGACAAGCAAACAAACAAAACAAAAGGCCCTAATTATTAGTTTAGTGACAGGACAAGTTCCGGCTGTTTTTATTTGGCGCTCTGCTCAGCACCGCCCCCCTGTCTCCGGTACAACAGCAGCACCAGCTCCCGTAGCTCCTCCCTCTTCCTGCGCACCTGATTCCTCGGAAACCAATGCTCCAATCGCAGCGGGAGATCAAAGTGCACCACTGGATTCTGAGCAAAGAAACCACAAAGAAGTGCTGAGTGGAAGTTTAACAAATCAAGGACAAATCTACAACTACATTAAACTACCGTTTAGATTGCAAATACCAACACTAATTACACAACATTACACAGATTGCATACTATTTCATTGAATTTGCATATATGCATATGTGAAAAAAATACAAGCACTGTTGACCATGTCTTTGTATTTTTTTCTGCTATTGCTTGTAATTTGGAAAAGATTCTTGTCACTTAGTCCTGCATTTCTGCATGAGACCCAGACTGTGATAAATAGCAGCAGCCAAAAAAGAGAGAAGCAAATTAAGTTTTAAATTACGTTCTCTAAGCAAATGAAGTTTAAAGAGCTTTATTTTTCTAATTTCTTTTTGTATATTTTTTTTATAACATTGCACTTTCTAACACAGCCTGAAAGACTTTCTTGACCATTGTAATTTCATAGGATTACTGTTCTCATGTGTGACTTGATTTTTCCCCAGTTATTTTTCTTTATTATTTTAAAAAGTATATATTTTTTGTTGTGAATGTGCCAGTTGGGGTACAGGATGTGCTCATTTCAGATAAATGTTTGTTATATGCTTTGGATGCATTTGTGAGTTCCGGTGTTTAGTTTCTGAATAAATTGGCGTTTTGAAGGAATCGTGTGAACAAATGATTCAAAGGCCCATTCATAAAGAGAGCCATTTACTTCATTCCTGAATGAATCAGCCGTTTGAACGAATCGAATGAAGACATTTACCGCCACCTGCTGGCAGATTTATTTTCTTATTTAGAGTATTATTTCATGAAAAAAAATAAAATAACAATAATAAAAAAAAAATAACCATAAAGGAAGGTATTTTGAAGACTGTTGGTAACAAAGCTGTTTTGGTTACCAATTACTTTCATTGTATGAACAAAAAATACTGAGATGTTTCTCAAATTCTTTAATCTTCAAATTCTTGTGATCTTCTTTTATATTCCATAGTTTATGTTAGGCCGTTGTAGCTTAAATGTTTATGCGTAATAAATTTTATGTTGAATCAAATACATTTTTTATTTCTAAAGCTACAATTTGTAATGTCTACTTGATACTTTCTCATTTAACACAAAAATAGCTTTAAATAATCTTTTGTGGGTATTTTCACAGTCAAATTGATTTTGCGATTAATTAATCGACACATTATGTAATTAATTAGATTAAAAATCATATATATACACAGGGCCTAAAATTAACACTCGCCAAGTGCCAAACGCGAGTAAAAATGTTGGCGTTGGCGAGTATATGTAACAGTGTCAGTCGCCAGTTGGCGGGTAAAACTTTTACGAACTATAAAAATGCAATGTAGTGATAACAACAGCCAGTTTTTAAAGAGATTCGCTGTTTCTGACATAAGCATAAAATAAAATAATATTTTCCGAAGACAAGATCATCGTGATGCTGTTCTGTCATAAGTGACAAGAGCGAATCCAATAATAGATACTAACGTGCTGATAAGGTCAGAGCAATGTGGTGGCCAGCTTGTCCCTAGACACGGTTCTAATAACTTTTACCTGAGAAGATTTTGCTGCTTCATTTCGGAAGATTAACTTTTCCCTTCTTTATTCTTTATAACCCGAAAATGTGGCGACACATACCCAGGGTTTCGCTGCCTAAATGGTGCAGTGAAGTATGTTCGGCTGCACACATACACCGAGCCACTTTAGACAGCGCACCAGTAGCGCTTCAACGGAAGAAAACACACAATTATGTCAAAATATGCGGTTTTGGCGAGTTACCTTGTAAACGTAGTCTTAAATGAGTTATAAAGTGTTAAATGACAGTAAAGAGTTTGGAGAAAATAGGGTATGTGTTAGATCTGCGTCGTTCATCAAGTTTTAAAGAGACAGCCTGCTTTTAAAGTAAAACCTACTGAAGTCTGTCACTGATGTAAATCAAAGAACAAAAGAAAAAGAGAAATCACTGGACTGCTCTAGTCGCTGATTAACTTTTGTAGCTTGAATAAAGATTAATCTGTATAGTTTATGGATATACAATTTATAGTTTATGTGAAGATTGTTTTAAAATCACTTAATATTTCAGAGCCTATTAAATGTTAAAAATAACGGCTTTCAATTATACTGTAAATGTTGAATGGCTATAATTAATAGGTAAAATTGAGGGAAAATGCATTTAATAGAGACACCAGTAACAGTATTGGTATCAATACTTCATTAATAATAGGCTACTAAATAGATACCATTAAAAGCATATTTTAAAATATACTATCTTTGCTGTTTCTACATTAATTTGGAGGTTCAATGTGAAATTATGACAAAATAAATATGCGATTAATCATGATTAATTACAGAAAAATGTGTGATTTAATTATTTTTTAAATCGACTGACATATGCACCACATACGCATTGCAAACGGAGTTTGTTAAAAAAAAATAAATAAATAAACCAACAAATCTGTTTGTTGTTTTTTAGTAAACTAAAGGACAAATTAAAAACATTGTAAATATGTTTAGTCATTGTAGTAGTAATAACTGCCTGTTTTTGCAAAAAGAGTTTCATGGCCGGTAAAACATTTTTTTGGCCGGTAAATTTTATCACGTCACTGGCAGATATATATATATATATATATATATATATATATAACCGATTTAATGAATATGCTATCAAATATATTAAATATAAATTTAATATATATTTCATACAATGCACACAGATATGGAGAGAGCGATTAAACAAAATATAATTGTTTAAATTCATTTGCATATATACATTAAAGAAATTGATGAATATAATGAAAATTATTTATATTTTTAATTTTTTTTATAATATATTTATATATATATATATATATATAGGATTGGTTTTCTCTGGCCTGTTATCAAAAATCTTTATTTATTTTTTTGGTTACTTTTCAGTTAATATTGTATAAAATATTATTATACATAATATTGTTAATATAATCCAACATTCAATATATTCATATAAATATTTAATATATATGTAAAATATTTAATTAAATATAGCGTATTTTACATATACACAAACATATATTTGAATATTTACTTAATATATATAAAAAAAATACAAATAAAATAAATATAAAATAATTACAATTATATATTTTTGTTTGTCCCAAAACCTCCATACCAGCTGACTTCATACTTGAAAGTTTGTAGTTGTCCATTTCTAGTTGAGTATGTGCTTTAATACAAACCAGGATTCAACTCAAGGCTGCAAAACAAACAGGTGTAACTTGAGTTCCTGAGATCCCAAACTATTACTGAAATTACTGAAAATCCCACTGAACGGCAGACCGCAAAATGTCAGGTAACTTGGATGACTAACGTTTCTGACATTTAACACTGAGGAAACCAAAAAGCTCTGACCTGGAACAAAATGCACCATGGTACAAGAGGTATCAGGACAAAGCCAGAATTCTGCTCTAAAGCCAGTCTGTAGTACCTGCAGGAAGCTCTCGACATACTGCAGCAGGTACAGGCCACAGTCACTGCAGTTGTCCTGCAGCGGGACCCTGCACAGACTCCCACTTATGCTTTCACTAGTAAAAGCTCGAGCGCTTCCTTTCCGAACCTCCCATTCCACCTGCAGATACCTGCGGGATGAGGTGACATTTCAGGAATGTTCTCTTAGAGTTCAGTATGAAGTATGATTGAACGCAATAAAACATCAATCCAAATAACAGGATAGCGTGAATGTCTCACTCGCGTAACAGCGTGTAGATCCGTTGGTGGTACGACAACTTTAGAGAGTCCATGACCAGAATACAGGGCCTGAGGGTGAACCAGGGAAAGAGACAGATAACTGGATCAGAAACCAATCTCACGTATACAAAGCCGTGAAAAAGTATTTGCCCCCATGATATTCTCTATGGAGGTTGCACATTTGTAATACAGATGTTGTTGTGTATAAGATGAAGATGAAGAGATATTGCTACCTCCTGCAGACCGTCTCTCTTGTGCAGCTGTGTACTGTGCAATCCTAAAAACACACAGGAGCCATCAGACAGACTCCTTCATGACATATTACTGTACATAAAAACTCAAAACATGCATGGAAGTTTAAAATGAATACTAACGATACCTGATAAGACACCTGATAATAATCACTGATATTAGTGTTTAAAGTGCGTGTAGGGAGATTACCGGTAGGTTGTTGGGTCTCGGCTCACTGAGTCTCGATCTGTTTCCTTTTGGTTGCTGTGAACTGTCTAGAAATACAGAAAAGAAACATTCTCAAAGAACTTTTTTTTACATTATTTATCCTTTTTGGTTTTCTTCTTAAAAATTGGCATCCCTTTACAATAAAGACACAAAACAACTGTTCTTTGGAGAGACAACTATTAGATATGTTTAAAAAATGTTATCTAACAAAATAAACTTGCCATAAAAACAATATAATAATTTCCAATAATAATTAATCAGAAAAAAATGGCACAATCTAATATTGTGTAATTTTTATAGAATTCAATGTAAGAGATTTTTGTAAACATTAACACATTCTCCATATTTTACATGGAACCCCTGCACAATTTTCCTTACAATTGTGACCTAAGAACACACACACAAATACACTTAAATACACTTAAATTGTGTGATTTATAAAGTAAAAACACTTTATAAATAAAATACAAATTTGTGTATTTGTATGCAGTGTTATTTTAGAATCACTGATATACAGGTGCATCTCAATAAATTAGAATGTCGTGGAAAAGTTCATTTATTTCAGTAATTCAACTCAAATTGTGAAACTCGTGTATTAAATAAATTCAATGCACACAGACTGAAGTAGTTTAAGTCTTTGGTTCTTTTAATTGTGATGATTTTGGCTCACATTTAACAAAAACCCACCAATTCACTATCTCAACAAATTAGAATATGGTGACAAGCCAATCAGCTAATCAACTCAAAACACCTGCAAAGGTTTCCTTTGATCTGACAGTTGTCCAGAAGACAATCATTGAATCATTAAAGACAATCATTAAAAGAACCAAAGACTTAAACTACTTCAGTCTGTGTGCATTGAATTTATTTAATACACGAGTTTCACAATTTGAGTTGAATTACTGAAATAAATGAACTTTCCACGGCATTCTAATTTATTGAGATGGCCCTGTATTATTATAGTTTTTGTAAATATTTTTACACTTTTACACTAAATATTTTTACACTTACTTTTATTGTTTACACTTTAATTTTAAAGTTTTAGTAATTTTTACCCAATTTATTGTTTCAATATGTCTATTTAGTTTTTATTATTACATATTAGTTTTAGTTTATTTAGTTTTCGTTATTTTAGTATTTCAAGTTAAACTAAACAAAAATCAGAAATTACTCTGTTAACTACCTGAAATGTTTATATATATTTAATTATAGTTAATGTTTATTTCATTTCAAGTAACAAAAATGTTTTGTTATGGTTTTAGTTTTAGTTCACTATAATAACTCTGCTGATGTGCGTATGCTACCTCTTTGACAATCCCCTGCAGAGCTCGCTTTAGCTGTCTGACTCTTATCCTGGGACACAAGGCCTTTGTTTCTCCACGGTACACACTCAGGCCGTTCCAGACCGGGAAAACAGATCACCACGAGGTACCAGTGAGCCCTGGACCGAGAGCAAACAGAGCGGGAAACAAAGCAGGAGAGGAAGTGGAAGTCAGTGATCTGTGATAAAGCCTTGTTTCCATTGCAGAAAACACCCTGTAACAGCAGGACAGGATGATGCTGCTAAATAATAACTTTCTGAACATAATATTTATGCTTTTTCTCCGAAAAGGCTAAAGAATGATATTTAAATCTAATTTATTACAAAGGTTAAATAAGGATGTTTCATTCAGACTCTTCCACAAACATTTCTGAGTGATGATGCAAAATAACCAAATGAATTCATTAGAATGTAACTGATTCATGGAAACTTACCAACTTAACTAAAGACTGCGGATCTAATTTAATAATACACTTACACTGGCCAAATAAAAGTGCATTAATACAAATGTTTCTTAAAATCATAATCACCAGCAACATCATCGTAAAAATACTTTATCACCAAGTCCTAGCACAAGATCTGCTAATCCCTGAACTGGGAAGATGGACATTCCCAAGTTTGTGACTCATCTGTGCTATGTCATACTGTGCGAGTGTGTGCATGTCCAAGTACAGTGTGTGTCCTGCGTGGCAATTTGCTTTTATGGGAACATGGAGTACCACACCGGAATTGTCTGTTCTCTCGCAGTTTGGCAATACAGACTTGTTGCTGTGATTTATCCTCTTATTAAAGAAGCTCAATCCAACATGCTCTGTTGTCCTCAGATATCAAACATCTACACAGGCCTTCAACATGCATCCTGGCTCTTTAACAAAAGAACATCCTGTAAAGTGTGTTTGAGATGTTGTAACAATTTGCGAGGCTTTGCAAAGCGCTCTGACGTTGAAAGTGCACATTTTGTCTCATTTTCGTTGTTGAAAGTTTGATCTGTTCCAAAGACAGAATTGGTGATGCTCCAGAAATACTGATTATAAATAAACAAACTAGCATTCAAAAGATTTTTTGAAAGAAATTAATACTTTGATTCAGCAAGGATGCATTAAATTGATCAATGTTACAAAATATTTGTTCCATATAAATACTGTTTAATGCTTTGAATATATAAAGGAATCCTAAATGTCTCAACAGAAATATTAAGCAGAATAACAAATCAGCATATTAGCGGCAAATCAACATATTAGAATGATTTCTGAAGATCATGTGACACTGAAGACTGGTGTACTGATGCTGAAAATTCAGCATTGCATCACAGAAATAAATTACATTTTAATTTTATATTCAGAAAGAAAACAGTTATTTTAAATTGTAATATTATATCACAATATTACTGTTTTTACTGTATTTTTAATTCAATAAATGCAGCCTTGAGACATTAAAAAAATCTTGCCAAGTGTATACTTCATTCCATATTATAAAAAAACAAACTAATAATTAAATAATAAATAGTAATAAAATAATTAAAAGTTAATAATAATTAAAAATAATATTTTATCCAATCTTTAGTGTCTATCTGAATTATGCATGTGTGTGTTTTAAATTTAAATTCCCCACTTACTCCTGATTTACGGGTATAAAAAGGTAGTCTTTGCTAAAGATGTCCACGTGACGGGTCCATGTTCTCACTCTCTGATGTCGTCTGTACGGGGCTCTGTGGAAAAACACCACAGTCATTTACTCAGCAAGAAACATACAGATTAGCAAAAATTTCCTTAAAGTTACATTAAAGGAATAGTTCACCCAAAAATGAAAATTACTCATGATTTACGATATGTCTACATCCTACTTCATCCACTGGAACGCCCCTCTCTCGTGAACGTGTACGACAGCTAGCGGAAGCTAGAGATTACGGTTTATAAAGTTTTAAATATGGATATTTTTCTTAAACAAATGCATCAATTCTCTTCAGGAGGCCTTTATTAACCCCCCAGAGCCGTGTGAGGCACTTTTTTATGATGGATGGATGCACTTTTTTTGGGCTTCAAAATCTCAACCCCCATTCACTGCAATTATAAAGCTCGGAAGAGTCAGAATATTTTTTAATTTAACTCTGATTGCATTTGTCTGTAAGAAGAAAGTCATATACATCTAGGATAGCTTGAGGGTGAGTAAATTATGGGGAATCTTTCAGTTTTGGGTGGACTATCCCTTTAACTTGCATTTTTGGGTGTACTGTCTCCTTAAATCCTGTATAAACACACTATAAAAGGTGATTTCTTACGTGCTGCCAGTGTCTTCAGGGCAGCTAGTGTTTTTCCGAGTTAGTTGCTTGTAGAAGAAGCTGCTGAAGATGTGAGATCTTTCGGCCACATCTTTGTCAGCTCTTTCCAACAGAAGGTACCTGAAGGGAGTATTTAATATTAGGGAAAATATCAGATCTAATTTTACAAGCTGAAACCCTCATAAGTACCGTCAGACTCACTTGAGGTAGAAGTCGATGATGACGTCGTTGAGAAACTCGCCATCCTTGAGGCACTCCAGGTCCTCGGTTGTCACGGTAATGCCGCCCTTGGAGGGGGGAGGCGGGTACTGGATCAGCCTGGTGGAAAAAGTTCAAACAAGCTCCTCATAGAAAATGTAACTTCAGCTTCCAAAAATACAATCCTCTGCACTAATCATGACATATCAATATTGACTTACAAATTAAATCTAAATTTCACTGCCTGTATGGAAACTTCAACAACTTGATGGAAAGTTAGTGGTATGGAAACCTCTCTGAAGGGCCAGGGAACGTCAACGTTTGGGTTCCAACTACTGAGCTTATGGCTTAATCATTGCTTCAAAGAAGAAATTAAAGCTGAAGTGTGTCACTTCTGCACCTCTAGTGGCACCAAACTGAATTGCAAAAATAATGGCAAGTATAAAAACAAGTTTCCTGTCTTCAATTGTGCAAAAGACAATGAATATATATGAATATGCATAAAAAATTGTCTTTGAAACACAAATAAGTTATTTAAACTATTGTATCTGTTATTTGACTGATTTAAATCCTAAATATAAGGGGCATTAAGTGGTTCACAAAAATGTCAGAAAAAAAGGTAATATTTATAGAATTTTACATACTTATGGTTGTATTCCACTTTCTAAAGACTGGTTTTGTTGTTTGATTTGTTATATCTATGCTATTTCTTTTGACTTTGGTGCACTGACAATATAAAAAGTTCTGCAAAGAAAAGAATAGAGTGATGGAGGGATGACATTTTTGTAGGGCATTTTAACACTTCTGGTTCCATCATCCTGAAATTAATGTTTTTTTTGTTTGTTTGTTTTTTTTTTATGGGTTTTTGGTTGAATGTCTGAAGTTCTGTGGTTAACAAGCAGAATATATGTTCACATTTTATTCTACAACATAAATTGCATTAGTAATACCACCTTGTGACTTTTTTAAAGCTTTTACTTGACTTGAAAAAGGCAGTTTCTTCAAGTGGCTAAACAGGACTGAAAAGGATAGTTCACCCAAAAATGAAAATTCTGTCATTAATTACTCACCCTCATGTTGTTCCAAACCCGTAAGACCTTTGTTCATCTTTAGAACACAAATTAAGATATTTTTGATGAAATCCGAGAACTTTCTGACCCTCCATAGACAGCAATGCAACTAGCATATTCAAGGCCCAGAAAGATAGTAAGGACATTGATAAAATAGTCCATGTGACATCAGTGGTTCAACAGTAATGTTATGAAGCTATGAGAATTATTTTTGTGCGCAAACAAAAATAATGACTATTCAACAATTTCTTCTCTTCCCTGTCAGTCTTCGACACGCGTTCATGCGAGTACACAACGTATGTGTTATTTATTTATTTATTTTTCACACAAAAAGTATTCTTGTAGCTTCATAAAATTACGGTTGAACCACTGATGTCACATGGACTATTTTAATAATGTCCTTACTATCTTTCTGGGCCTTGAACGTGTTGGTTGTGTTGCTGTCTATGGAGGGTCAGAAAGCTCTCCGATTTCATCAAAAATTTCTTAATTTGTGTTCTGAAGATGAACTAAGGTCTTACGGGTTTGGAATGACGAGGGTGAGTAATTAATGACAGAATTTTAATTTTGGGGTGAACTAAACCTTGAACAGGTCATGTTGAAGTCATTTACTCACTAGTATTTAGGCTTCAAAAATTCATAAAAGTTGTTATTTTCAGAAGATTATCATGATGAACACAACATGTAAGAATCATAAACTTGTCAGTCACACAGTTTATTTTCTGCAATACTACAAAAGCCAATTGAAAAATCCAATTGGGTTTTTGTTGAAGGAACCAGTGTGATGTGAACTACTGGGTTGGCCTACAAAAATAAGTCATCACTGTAGCGCTCTATATCACATTTTATCATTTTTAAACATTTTCAATGAACCTGTATACATGAAAATATATAGCTCCCTTCATATTTTAGGTGTCATCATATTTGGGGTCTCTTGGCATGAAACATCAAATCCATCACCTGCGTGGTGAGCTCTGTTGTCGGCTGTGGCTCCGGAGGGGTCTTCTGACTGTTGGCTCTCTTAGCCAGCTCCTGGTCCCACTTGTGTTCTCCTGCTGGGGAAAAGTGAACCAGGTCAGATCGGAATCGAAACAGCTGGAGATACTCCAACTGCCTGTGGTTGGAGTATCCAAACCTATTGACCTTCTCATTGGCTGGGAGATGGTCAACAGGTTTGGTTTACTCGGATGGTTTCCATTCAAGCGTGCACATTACATTTGATTTTGTTCAAAAGAGGATTGTAAATATAGTTTGGGAAAATGTAAAAAGAGCAAACATGATGGACTCAAAGTGCCAGTAGACTTGAGGGCGATATGGGTTCAGAAGAAGGAAAATGAATAGTGAGATGAGCGACACCATGTGCTGCCTGTTTAGGGCGACTAATCGGGCTCCATCTCTGTTGAGCACTGAGCCAGCTAGTAAAATGCAAGAAAAGAAAGAAAGGAGAACGCGTCTGAGGTGGCCTACTTCCATTTCTGCCAGCTGGCACCACTGAAACCGAAAAAGAAAGAAACGTGTCACGCCCCAAGAGTCCTGACGCCCACACACAGATGTTGCCCCAAAAAAGACCCACATACGTACTAAAGTTGTAGGATCCCCAAAACGCAGCAGCTATGAGTCCCCGCCCACATCATAAAGCCTCTGAAGAGAGTGAGACAACGGCCACTTCCACAGAACCCGAGAGAGCGGGAACCACTCAGCTACTATCCGTAAAGGTAGCCAAGTTTCCTTCTCTATCCCATATCTACACACCAGCACAGCCTCCATGGACCATGGCTAACCTCACTCCTGCTCTTATATTGGGCCGTATAATTCCACTGGTGCCTCTATCACGCCTGCACTCAAATTCCTGCCAATATCTGGCCAACCCATTGAACACTGTAAGAGGAAGCAATGGAGAGGGGCAAATGAATGGCTGGATGTATAGAAGCAGAAATGAATGTCCAGATAGACAAAGGAATGACGGATAGACAGATGAATGGACAGATAGACAAATGAATGAAGGAAAGATGGATGTGGATGGATGATAGACGGACAAAGGAATAAAGGATTGATGAATGGATGGATGGATGGACGGACGGATAAAGGAATGACAGATGGTAATGGATGGATGGATAAATGAATAGAAAGTGACTGAATCAATGGAAAAAAAATGTAATTAAAATTGAAAGAAACTAAAAAAATAGATGAAAGGGTGAAAGAAACTGAAGGATGGACAGAAAAAAATGAAAAGATGGATGGCATGCTGGATAAACAAAAGAAAACAAAGAAATTGGATGGGTGGATGAATTAATGAACGAATGGATGGTTGGATGGATGGATGGATGAACAAAACAATGGATGAATGATAAGAGAAACTGAAGGGACAATGAATGAAAGGATGACAAAAATGAAGGATGTACTGAAGGACAGATGAATGGACAGACAAAGGAATGGATGGAAGGACTGACATATGGACAAAAGAATAAGCGGATGGATGGACAAAAGAATGAATGGATGGACAGACAAAGAGATAGAAAGATGGAATGACGGACAAAGGAATAGGTAGATGGACAATGAAATCAATGTACGGATGGAAAAAGAATGGATGGAAAAAGAAACTGGATGGATGGACAAAGGATGAATGACTGAATGGATCAATGGAAAAAAGAATGGATAAAAGATTAAAGAAACTAAAAAAAAATAGATGAAGGTTAAAAAAACTGAAGGATGGACAGAAAAAGGAGTAAATGAATGGACTGATGGATAAAAAAAGATAGACAAAGGAACTGGATAGATGAATGAATTAATGAAAGAATAATAGAATGGATGGATGGACAAAACAATGGATGAATGATAACAGAAACTGAAGTACAGATGAAAGAATGAATGGAATGAAAGATGTACTGAAGGACAGATGAATGGACAGACAAAGGAATGAATGGAAGGACAAACAGATTAGGTATATGTATGGATAAAAGAATGAATGGATGGACAGACAAATAGATGGAATAAAATGAATTGATGGGAACAGATGGAAAGATGGAAGGATGGACAAAGGAACAGGTAGATGGGAAATGAAATCAATGGACAGACAGACAAAGAATTGATGGATGGAAGGAATTAATGAATGCATGAATGAATGAATGAATGAATGAATGAATGAATGAATGTCTGGATGGATGGATGGACAAAAGAACAGATGAAAGGACAGATGATGGAGAAAAGAATGAAAGAAGATGAAGGAAACTCAATGTTGTGTTCACACCAAATGCAAAGCGAATATGCGCATCGTCACTCACTCTAGATTACTCACGGGATGTTATTCGCGCAAATAAAAACATTGTACGATCACTCGGTGAATTTCACCGTCATTCTCCAGGAACTGCGCTTGGATGACAGCTGCCTCCAGCAAGATCATGTGAATTTTCCGCTCGAATTGAAATTTCTCAACTTGCGCGGAAGATGCGATTGAGGCGAATATAGCGTGTTCGCGGCAAACACAACGCGCAGTTTGCGTCATTTGCGTCGCTCAGCTTTGCATTGACGTTGTATGTAATCTACTCAGGCGAATAATTAAATTTACGTTTGGTGTGAACACACCATAAGAAAAGATAAAAGAATGAAAGAACCTGAAGGATGGATGGACAGTAAAATAAACAGATGGAAGGACAGGCAGAGAGACAAAAAAATGGATGGATGGATGGATGGATGGATGGACAGACAAAAGTATGGAAAAAGGTAGGGATGTTCCCGATACCGATTCCGATACCTAAGCTCAGGGTATCGGCCGATACAGAGTACTGTTCCAATACCTGGGTGTGTATCTGGTTATACAGCTGTATGTACTACTAGCCCTGTATGAATTGATACAATTATTTTAATTGTTTTATGGTTAAATAATTGTCCCTTTACGACCCTTGCTACATGCTCTAATGCATTAAAAGGAAGGTATTTTCTGTGGCCATGGAAATATCCTTTCTTAGAGTTGATATGAATTTACACTGAATGTTCGCTGGACGAACAGATCAGCTGATGGCAATTTAACTCTGCTACAGTTATTACTGTCAGCCGATATAAATAATTGTAATTAATCATAATTAATTGTAATTATTTATATACAATTCCCTTTTAAGCTAATTTGCTACACAGCCAATGAGATTGTCGTTTGCGCATTAGCTCCGCCTACTACCAGTAAACCCGGCAGTTCTTAAAAACTGAAGAATTCCAAAGGAACTTTCTTATTTTGACAGGAAAATACAACAAGGAATATCATTTACATCTAGTGCTTCTGTATGGTATGTAAGACTCTAGTATACTAGTATCGGAATCGGTACAACCCTAGAAAAAGGAATAGATGGATGGACAAACAATGAACTCAATGAATGGATGGATGGATGGACAAAGGACAAACAATGAAATCAACAAGTAGATGGAATAGATTAGAGAGATGGACGACCAACAAAGGGATGCATGAATGAACAGATGGATAGAGAGACAGATGAACTGACCTTTGCTGTGTCCTGTCCAGCATCCTTCACGTTTTGTCCCAGCAGGGACAGGAGATTTTCACCCCGTGGGTGGCAATGAAGCCGATTGAGTCCGTCCGACCAGGACAGAGAGTTACTTAAATCGCTCTGACCGTGTCGCAGGCCAATCACGTCCATGAGAGACGCCAACAGAGCCGCCTGAAGATCCTCCAACTGGCCAGTCAACACCAGCAGGACGAACGGACAGACCTGTCCTGGAAACAGAATAGAAAAATAGAAACCACATTCTTCATTTCTTTTTATTAATTTAGTTTGTTTTATTTGTTTATCTGCAGTATTTAACTCGGCTCAGATGCTTGAAGATCCATCCAGAAATGCTCACTGGTTGGCCAAAATTAATAAAAAAAAAAAAGCTTTCCTCCTTGTTAGAATGCCAAGCACATGAGCACCAGACTGAATTAATTAATCTTTTAATGGCGGCCGGTTCAATCACACACACACCTGTTTGCGGTTCACACACACTGCAGGGAATGCCTTAATACTCAATAGTTGACGGCTCGTCACATGAGCTCCGACTGCTGTGATAACCGCATGGTGCCATTAAGACTGGTTCACCATGCCAGCAGCATTCTCATTACAAAGATCAAGGGTGTGTGTGTGTGTGTGTGTGTGTACTAAGCAGAGCTTGATAAATTGGTCTGTACAAACTGAATGTGAGCTGATAATCACAGCCAATGAGCAAATATGGCTAAATGTTTACTATAAAATTATGAGAAGCAGGATTTTGGACCGTTGTTCTACGTTATTATTATCATTATTAAATGTACTATTAAGATAATTTTTCTGATAAATATTGCAATTTTGATTTGAAATTTCAAAAATTTTCAATAATAAAATAATATTTATTATTATTATTATTATTATTATTATTAATAAATCTAATTAAATTAAAAAATAAATAAAAATATTAAACACTCATTTGTTTCTTGTTTTATTTTAAAATATTAATAATAAATATTTATATTTTTAATAATAAAACAATATAAAATTAAATAATTATTAGTAGTAATATTATTACACTTTTAAATAATAATAATAATAATAATAAATGTATTATTATTATTATTATTATTATTAATAATAATAATAATAATAATAATATTAATTTGGGGAAAAGAAGCTTATAAATCACACAGAATGAAGTTTTTTGAAAATCTAAAAATGCAGAAAGTCTCCTGTGAGGGCTAAGTTTAGGTGTAGGGTTGGTGTAGGGCAATAGAATACACGGTCTGTACAGTAGAAAAACCATTAAGCCTATGGAAGTCCCCACAAGGATAGCGAAACAAGTGTGTGTGTGTGTTTAAAATTATTTTTTAAAAATTACAGATATTTTATTTGTTTGAATTTACTGTACAGATATGCTTCATCCAATCAGAATTTAGAGCAGGTTCTGCTTTATAATTTATAACAGTGCCTTGTGCTCTACAAAAGTGCAATAATTACAGCTACATTTTTGATGGCCTGTATTAATTGTCATTTGTGAAATGTGTTTCTACATTGCACAAGATGACAAAATTACTTTGATTTCCATCCAGAAAAGCATAACTTTCAGCTCAAATGGATCCCTACCCAGAAAGCTCCAGTGCAGGCCTCACCTGAAGTGTGTACGGTGTGCAGCACAGACAGCTCTTTCTGGAGTAGCCTGGCTTGAGCATCTGACACCATGAGGAAGAGGAGAGAAGGTGCAGGCTCCTCAGTGCTCGATAACAAACTGCCGTCACGGGCCAGTCCGCCGTCCCATACACCGTACAAGAGCAGCTCAGAGCACGACACACTAACGGCTACCTCACCCTCCCCATCAGCACCTACAAATACAAGAAACAAGCAGGATTATTCGACTTTGGTCACAGATATTGTAAATATAGCATGATGAAGCTTTGGCAAAGTATAGTCTTTATGTGCTTCTTTTCAAAGAGTCGTTCAAACAAACAAACCAAACTGACATCCCTCGTAAAAACAAAACTGTTGAGTACATGATTCAATGTTTTTCTCAAAACATGCAAAAAGATACCAAAACTACTGACATAGCCAGAGTCACTGAATGAATCTTTTTGGTGAACAGACTCAAAAAGATTTAAATTACTGAGATGAATCAAAATAACCACCATTACAAGTCCAGTGACAAACAGAGAATGACGTTTTAGACAGCATTGTATTGGAAAATTGTGGTCTGTTTTCTTGTTGATTTGAAATATGTAGCTAAAAGTTGACAAAATCAAAACTGGCCAATTTATTTAAAAATGCTGTCATCGTCATGTGACTTGCACATTCACAACTCCTCTCCTTAGGCTTCATGGCATAGTAAAGTGTCCATCAGTTGCGCACTTCGAAATTTTGTCAGAAGCAGTAAGTCATTCGAGAACTTTTCGTCTACGATATTATGAATACTACAAATTTGGATATTCTACTCTTTTCACATACTGTTTTTCACCTACTATACAAGCAGACATTTGCAGATGCAGGGTTACGTTGAATTTAATGATAGCTATATTATCGTTAATTTAACCAATGGACAAATTGTAATTAGAATCGCAAGCTGCAGGTTTGTCGTCTGCTGCTTCAAATTCTCAAATTCTTTAAAGTCAGGTGGATTCTGATTGGCTGTCAAGGTTATCATTTATCAGCTGGGAAAAAAGTTCTGAAAGCGATTCCAACAATATCGTTCCTGTGTCGTTATCGTTAGTTGTAGTGTGGACTTCCTTATTCTTATTGAATTAGACCAATTTTTAAAACTTTATCTTTGTTATACTGTAGCTATTGTCCTAGGTCTTTAGAATGTGCATGCTAACGGTTAATGCTAACGAATAGCTACTTAGCCACTGCTTTAATGAACTAGCCATGACACAATCTGAACTCATCAAAGGCTTGCTAAAACGTTGTCTTTGGCTCTTGAAACATAATGGTCTCATTCAAATAATTACCAACTAGCATTGGTACATTCTGCTATTTAGTGCCTATTTGTCACGATGTACTGTCCCGCCAAATAATTTTTCTTGTCAAATATCCTCTTTCCCTCAGAAATACGTCACATTCCACAAGTAAAATGTGTTTCAAACAACAAACAACAAATGACGTTGACTTGACTTTTAGGCGCACACTAGCATATGTACATCAATGCTAATAGCTAACAGCCAATAGAAAAGTCCAACCACATTTTTTTTCTTGCCAAATATCCTCTTTCCCTCAGAAAAAAAGCCATATTATTCATATACAGTAAAATGGGTTTCAAACAGCAACTGACATTAGCTTGACTAACTTTTAGCTGTGCACTAGCATATGTACGTCAATGCTAATAGCTAACAGTGACAAGAAAAGTCCAACCCCATTTTTTTTTCTTCTCAAACGTCCTCTTTCCCTCAGAAAAATGTCACATTATTCATATGAAATGGTTTCAAACAGCAACTGACGTTAGGTTGACTAACTTTTAGGAGCACACTTGCGTACGTACGTCAATGCTAGTAGCTAACTGTGTCACAAACTTGATAAAATGCTCTCTTTGGCTCTTGAAACAGGATAGCCTCGTTTAAATGAATGCAATGTGAACTAGCATTGGTACGTTCTGATATTTAGCCCCCATTTATCACGATCCCATCACACAATGTCCCATCACATTTCTCTTCTTGACAAATATCCTCTTTCACTCAGAAATATGTCACATTACGCAAGTAAAAGGGATTTCAAACAGCAACTGACATTGATTAACTTTTAGGCACACACTAGCATATACGTCAACACTAGTAGCTAACTGCCACAAATTCATCACAAAGGCTTGATAAAATGCTCTCTTTGGCTTCCGAAACAGGATGGCCTTGTTAAAATGATTTGTTTTAATGTCTCTCGAGTGGGTAGCTTACGCACAAAGACCCTAGAAAGCTAAGAATAGAGACGCACTTGTCTGAAACCCTCATAAGCATCTTATACACACACAGGTGCTCTATTGAATGCATTCAGTAATACGGGGATGACTGCTCTTCCTCTGTCTCACACACATAAATAGAGTCTTAATCTGAGCCGTCTTAGCGGTGAAACTAAGAGCGAGGACGGAGAGACAGAGGGTCACAGACAGTTGAGGAGAGACAAAACAGGGTGAAGGGTCAAAGAACTCTGCTGGACGCCCATGCAGTGAGTCGATCGGTGTAATTACACTTCTTCACCACACGGGGCAGCACCACAGCACAACATTGGTGTTTTTATACATAAACTTTGTATTAGCGATCAGACTTGCTCACTGGGTGTCCGGATTTTATATTAGTATCACAATATATTACTCTTCCCAGCATGAGCACCAGACTGAATAAATTAATACTTTAATAGTCTCTCACACACACACACACACACACACACACACACACACACATATGCTAGAGCTAATTCCTGTATGTTTATGCTTTAACATTCAGCAACTTGTTGACAGATTTCATCAAGAGAAGTAAACCAAATTGACCAAATTTCACATTTAATGCCTGCATTGTATTTTGGCTTTATAAACTAAGATAATAAGATCATATAATAATTATATTACTAAAATATTTTATGAAATTATTTTATATTTACACACAATTTTTAAACTAAAATTCCATTTTTATTTAAAAATTATGTAAAAATATTGTTTTATTTATGTATAACTAGATAATTATTAAATCTAGTATAAAATAAGTTATTATAGATGTTTATCTACATTTGTAATTTTTAAAGTATAATGTTTTTAATTCAAAATTATTTTAACAATATTAGTTTAATTCTGTATAATTAGATGTAATATATATTATTAAATATTATAAATTTATTTTATATTTACATTTATAATATTTAGACTAATTTATTAGATGTATTTTTAAATATTTATTTTATTTTTTTTAATTTACATAATTAGAAATATTATTTATTAGTTAATTATCAAATATATTATTGAATACTATTAAAGGTATTAAATCCTTTTATTGAAATTTATAATTAAACTTGTTTTTTTTTCTTTAATTCTTTCTAGAAATGTAAGTTTTAAAACCTTGTATAATTAAATGCACATACACTTACAAAATTATATATATATATATATATATATATATATATATATATATATATATATATATATATATATATATATATATATATATATATATACACACACACAAACACATACATACATACATATATACATACATACAATTATTTTAATGTAAATATGTACACACACAATTATTTTATATTTCCATTTGTATTATTTGGACTATTTTAGATTCTTTATTTTTTTCATTTATTACATTTATTGGTTAACATTAACTTATTTTAAATAATATGTGTATATAATTATATGTAAATATATTTTAAAATAATTATTAAATAAAATTAAATAATTATTAAATAAAATTAAATATAAAGCTAGTTCTTATTGTTGAGTCCTGATATAACAGAACAACTCAGATGGAAAAAATAAAAAATAGATTTGTGGTCCACTTTAACTGTCAAGTGTCTTTCTAGGTTCTTTCTCTCTCCTTATTTCTCAATCCCCAATATTTGTCTACAAAAAAAAACAGATTATTAGTTGTAAATACCTTTCAGTGGTACAGAGATGCCTTCATCTGTGATCTATAAAAGACAGAGAGAAGGAAAACATTGCATTAAGACAAAAGCCAAACATGGATGGGATAACAAAGGGTGGGCGGTCTCTTAAACTGCTGACAACAAAGTCTGTCCACCACCAAATATTTAACAGATTGAAGATATAAAAGAGTCTTTCTGCCACAGATGGAAAAGCAGAAAAGAACACAGTCACATAAAGCAGTGGTCAATGAACCCAAACCAGAACAGAGGACGTTCCTGCTGGGATTCGTTCCGATAAAGACGACAAACGCTTGACACTTCCTCTCTGTTCCAAAAATCAGCGTTCTTGCTTGCCTAAATTGGCAGTTTTTTCAAAGGCAGCATACTTACTGAAACCAACCCCATAAGAGACTGATTTGGAACGGTCTACATAGACAGGAAATACACAAAACATACCACAGTAAGCGTGATAAATATCTATGCAATATGAATATTACTGTATAGCATACAATTTATAATAGAGACTTGCAAAATAGTATTAAATTTTCTTGATTAAAAGAAAGCCTTATGTATCAATCTTGAAATATGACTTTTAAATCTTGAAAGTTTGTGTCAGGCATTAATGAAGTTAGTGAATTGTAAGTGTACAAAATTCAAATGATATAATTTAGATGAAAATCAGTGTGTTAATTTGCAAAAAAAAAAAAATTGCTTGTGTACTGAAAACCACTGAATCATGAATCAGTTGACTATTTAAACTATTTTAATGGTATTTAAAGTATTAAACAAATTATATGTTTTATTTATTTTATCATTTTTAAATAAAAATTTCTAGTTTTGTCCACTGTATTTTTTCTTCATGGTTTTTGATTTATATTATTATTATTCACAGTAGTGTACTTTTTTATTTTCTTTATTTTAAAAATTCTATCTATTAGAGTATTTATAATACATATTTAATATACACGCATACAGTTATATTTATAATATATTTCTATTATTTATTTCCAACATTGCTGCACCCCGTTTGCACTGAAACTATTTTTGCATTAAAACTATTTTTATTCTGGCATAAACAAAAAACTGAAAAGATTGTTTTTCACAATAATGTACATCATAGTTTTTAATATACTACAGTATTTATTAATATACATGTATACAATTATATTTATGAAAAAATATATATTTTTGCATATATATAAAAAAGCAAGGTTCTTTAGAGATTGTAAGATCGATTTCACAATTTCAAAACCATTTTTTCAGGCTTTACAAGGTTAAAAGAGGCAGCTCACTGGGTTTTGGAACAGAGATACTGACCTATTGATCAAATCCACACGTTACACACCAGAACTCTTGATTAACGGCTCGTAAAAAGAGAGCAGAAAAGCCCCTGTTGTGTGCTTTTGAAGCATTGCTGGACAAACAGTGATAAGCTGCGCTGTACTCCGCGTCAGGGCCAGTTTAGGTTACTGCCGTTGTTGTTGTTCTAATAAACACGGCTTTCAGCCGCTCCGCAGTGTTTCGGCTTTAACTTTCGGAATTTTCTGGCAAACTTTCGTTGGTCTCTTAATCACATCTACAGCCCGATGTCGGCTAGCTGTTGCTTTGTGGTTTGTAGCAGGAACAGCCAATTAAAATACGGGAATAACAGATGTCCTTCATTATACAAACAACAACAAAAATCGAACTGCGTGATTGGCTGAATGAAAGAGCTGGAACCATGTGTTGGAAACTCATCCGGCCAGCTCTGGAAGATGGAACCGAGAGGCCTAATTCAATGTGGCCAGATAAGAGAATTAAGATCTTCAGACTGATGTAAAATCTAGTGGGTTTGAGGCCACTGCTGAACCACTTTTATAATTTAATACAACTATAAATCATATTTTCAGCATAAGTTTCTCTCACCACAATGGTCCCGTTGGCCTGCGCCTCGACTGTGTCGTAATGGAGTCTGCTGAAGTCCAGTTCTATGATGGAAGGCACTTCTACTTTGGTCGCTGATCTTTCACCTCCTGCGTTTGTCTTTGGGCTCTTTTGGTTCCCTGACTAAAGCGTGAAGAAAGAGAATGAAAAAAATTAACTTATTAAATCGCACATTTTTTCTGAAATAATCGCGATTAATCCCACCTAATATTAAAGTTGTAAAATATACTTTTACATTGCAATAACTTTATATTCAATCTTCAAATTAATGTAGAAACAACATAAGACAGTATATTTTTAATATTTGTTTAATATCATCTTTTTTATGACTGAAGGCGAGTATCACTGATACCAATACTACTTGAAATTTTTCTTTTTTTCCCTAATATTTAACCACTGACTATACTATCATTACAGTATAATTGAGAGCTATCAATTTTAACATTTATTAGACTTTAAGAATAACAACTTCTAATTTAAGTGAACTTAAAACTTCAGCAGCAGTGTTAGCTAACAGGCACCAAAGATCTTTGCTATTCTGCTGTTAGAGCAAAGACTATAGAAATACAGAACTTGTGAACTTGTGATTATTTTTTTTTTTTTTACTGTCTCAAATTGAAAAATTTGTAGCTAGTTAAAGATTAAAGAATGGAAATTCTCAGGTACAATTCAAGAGCATGCCAAAAGTCGTCAAGATGAGCTCACAGTAGGTTTTAAAGTCAATCTTTATGTGCCACTGATAATTAATTGTTTAGTGTAATCTTTTGCAGTGTTCCCTCTATAATGTTATAAGACCGTGATGCTTTGGTCAGTTTTTGGGTTAAAGTTATTTTTCAATTTACAATTTTATTGTCAATATATTTTAAAAGTTCACAATCATAGTCATTATGTGATTATACCTTGCTGCTTTTGAGTTGATTTTATGGCTGAGACCTCAAATAGATATGTGTAGAAATGTACTTTCTTTCTGTCTTTCTTTCTTTCTTTTCTTGTAAAGCATACAAATATCAAGGAATGAATGTGTCTGTAATCTACAAGCCACAACAAAAGTGGAACTTGCCTTTAACGGAAGAATTGTTTGTCATATTTAGGAAAAGTGTTTGTGGAAACGGTCTTCTCTGAACAGCGGTCTCAGGCCTCAGTACACTGGAGGTGAGCTATTTCATCTTAAGCTGTTATACAGCAGTAGAGCAGTTTTTGGCTCAGTCGTGTGCTACAATTTATTTACAATTTCGAATAATTTCTTGCAGATGCAGTATACCTGTAACCACTGTATTTCTTTTTCTTTTCTTTTTTGCAGATCTAAGAGTACACTTCAAACCCTACAACCCCTAAAAAATGTATGTTGCTAACTTAATTGTCTTCAATATTTTAAAATAAACCGTGTGAAAGACTTCTTTATTGACACTGACAAACATATTTGTCCTGTAATTTTTTAATGTCTTAAACTTTTTGTTTTTCTGTTTTTACTTCTAGAACCCAGATTTGTCAGAACTGCACACCCATCTGAGGCCGACCTGTTTTACTTTGTGATTACCCCAGATACTTCTACAACTAACCCGCTTTGTAAGTTATCATAGTTACACCTTAAAGAAGCACATGTGGGAAAATTTCCTGTGTATTTGCTGGTATATTACTGAGACACTTGTATGAAGATTAATATTGATTATATACCTAGATCACCCAAAAATGAAAATTATGCCATTTAATCTCCCTTCAAAGATGTTCTGCGTCTAAATAAGTGCAATTCTGGTCAAGAAAAAAGAGCAAGAAGCAGCAGTTGTGAGCGGGGTGGCCAACCCTAGCCCTGCACCTGCGTTAACTGCGTAAAATATTTTTAATGCCGTTAAACTGGAAAAATTAGTCGCCTGCATTAGCGCGCTAATTTTAACAGCACTAGTATATATACAAACATTTGACCAGAAATATACCTCAGGTTTTTAAAAACTTCAAAAAAAAAAATAATAATAATAACAAAATAAATAATAATAATAAAAAAAAATAAAAATAAAAAAAAATACTCAGAACATGAGTAAATAGTGGTGACAACATATTGGTTTGGGAAAACTGTATAATAATAATAATAATAATAATTATTATTATTATTATTATTATTATTATTACCACAAAAAATAAAACTATTCTTAATTGATAAAATAAAAAATAAAAAAATAAATAAAAATATTGACCACAAACAGCAGTGTTAGTTTTACATTGTAAAAATACACTTCTTTTATATAAAACCGACACTATTATGTACTAATAGTCAATGCTTTTAATGTACAATATTGAATTTTTGGTCATCATTTTCTTGGAGGTAATGAAAACCAACAAAATACGCTTTTTATAAACATGTTTCTCATTTAGTTTGCATGCCAGGCTGAAGGTGAACACACTAATTGATATTGAGAAACATCTGAGTCGCATTGCTGTAATCATCCTCAAACATCCCAAGCCGAACTCTTCTCTCAAAGACGTTTCTACTTCAGAATAGAGCGCAAATCCAAAATGCTGCATACCAAAGCTAGAAGCCTCTCATACCGGGGTGCCATATTGAATTTGTTCTACTGTCACAAAAAAACAACGCAAATTGAGGATGTGTCCAGCTTGGACAAACAAAACTAACGATTCTGACAAAGGAAATTCGTTGAAAGGGTTTGATGAATAGTTGTAAACAAGGGCGAACCCAAAACTCCACAACCATACTGAACAAATCTAGACTTCAAAAAACAGATGTGCATAAGATAAGTTGAAATGAGTCAACATTTGTTTAGCATAGTCCTTCGGCAAAGTTTCAAAGCTTCTTCAAACGAGACTTATTCTCGAGGACACAAAAGCTTTATCCAAATGGTGTGGGTTAGATTTTAATAATGATAGGGACATTTGAAGATCAGTCGAAGATGTAACAGTTTTCCATTCCACACTGATTAGGAGAAAAAGTATTTATACACTGCCTTTCAAAAATTTGGGGTCAATAAGAATTTAATTATTTTATTCTGCAAGGATGCATTAAATGAATAAACAGTGACAATAAAGACATTTATAATGTTAAAAAAAGATTTCTGTTTCAAATAAATTCTGTTCTTTTGAACTTTCTATTTGAATCTTAAAAGTATCATGGTTTCCACCAAAAAATTAAGCCGCACAACTATTTTCAGCATTTATAATAATAATAAATGTTTCTTGAGCAGCAAATCAGCATATTAGAATGATTTCTGAAGGATCATGTGACATGGAAACTGGAGTAATGATGCTTTGCATCACAGGAATAAATTACATTTGAAAATATTTTAAAATAGAAAGCAGTTATTTTAAATTGTAATAATATTTCACAATATCACTGTATTTATGATCAAATAAATGCAGCCTTGGTGAGTCCTTGTTCTTGTCCACCTTTGGGACACATAATAAAAAATATCTAAAAGAAGAAAAAGAAAAACTGAAGAAAATCAGATTTGTATATAGCCCTTGTTTATTTCATACAGTGCAAAAACGCTTATTTTTATTTTATTTATTTATTTGCCATTTCAATGTGTTAAGGTGTGGAAATGTAAACATATCTGCATGTTAGTATAATAATTTTATTTTAATAATAAAAAAACAAACACAAAAAACAAATAACACATCACATCTTGGACTGCCAAATGATTAAAATATTTGAATAATCATGGTTTATCTTTTTTATTTTATTTTTATTTTTATTTAACTTTTACATTCTTAATGTTAATGTATTCAGTTCCTTTTTAAGAAAACTAAAATGTGTCATTTAATTCAGAACACAAATGATATATTCTACATTTACGCCAAAGCGCAGGAAAAGTAAAAACGCAATAATTCAATAATAAAACAACTTCACCCCCACTTTGTGGACTTAATTTCACACGTTTTTGCCACTAGCCTGAAAATTAGTATTTCACCATTTTTTGACATATAGGTGATATTTTAATAATAAATAAATGTCAATATAAATGATTTTAGTTTAGCATCCCATTTGAGTTTGACTTATGAATAAATTATTCAGTGACTTCTGTGAGTGTATAACCACAAACAGCATTAAACATTTATCATTTGTAATTTGCGTTGGATAAAAGCAAGTGCTAAATGAATAAATGTAAATGTTTATGACGTGTAGTCAGTAGGGGCATATATTCTAAATCTACACCCATTCGTTATCCGTTACCTGGGCGTCCCTGATCCCCTCAGAGATCCGCTGCTCTTGCAAACTCCCAGACACGTCATTCATCTCATCGGCTCCTTCATCATCGCTGGACAGCACGACTGAAGGAGAGAGACAGATGTGTATTAACCAATCAGAAATGCCTTCGTGCAAAAGGTCAGATGTTCTTGCTTCCATGGAAGCACACAGGATGTTCTTTGAAGCAAAAATCATCAGGTTGTGCATTACAATATAATTTGCGATGAAATTTTTTTTTATATTAAATTAGGAACAAATGAAGAATAGAAGCCAGTGGTCTCAGACTTCTGGACCACACCGCACGTGTCTAAACGTTCTGGAGGAAAAACAAACTTCAGGCCTCCTAGATAAATTTCTGATGCTACATTTTCCAATGAGGTAAACGTGAGTCTTGACAGATGTTTGCTTCAGTAAACAGTTTGTGTGTGTATTTGAAAAGTTCACATGATTAACACCATCGAGGGTCAGATGGTCATTCCGACATTGTGTTCTTACAGCTCAATATTATGTTTCTAATAAAGCTATCAGCCAATTTTTCTTGCATTTGGCGATTGATGAGTGTTAATTTATCTTTTTCCCTTCTTCTCTGCAGCAAAAGCTTCTCTTTGGCTGGGTCCTATAATGGGCTTTGAGAGAGAAACAGGGACAAGGGTAATCCTCTCTCTTTTTTTTTCATCCTTCACATCCTTCCCTTCCTTTTCCTGTCCACCAATCCATCAGAAAACAATAACAAATTCAATGCTACCCATCTGTTTTTGCTACATTAAAAGTGGTTTGAATTGGACAGATTTGCAAACTAAGCAGACGTTTGTGCGAATCAATTTGTTCAAATCTTCTTTTTCAGATTGTCACTAAAGGAAAAATTCATAACAAAAGGGAACTGAAGCTTTTGAAGACGGAAAAAAATTGAAAAACGCCATAAGAAAGCTTTTTATCAGAAAACGAGCAAAATGAATCATTATTTTGAGTCAGTCGATGAATCAATTGATCTGATTCATAAAACCAGCCTGAATGAACTCACTGACCTAACGATCCAGACTGGGATAAAAGATAATCAGTGATGAACAAAGTTTTAGTTTGTTTTTCACACTATCATATGACTTCTGAAGATAATGTGAATGTGCGTAATCAATTTTTGGGTGACCAATGACCAACTATTCCTTTAACGGCAACCATAATGGGAGATAAGGTGTTTAGGATGAACTAGTCGCAGCTGATCATGAGGAGGAGGAGGGTACATCTGCGTTCCTCTCTAGCAGACAGAGGTGTAATGGGCTTTACCCAGACCTTGAGGTCAGGATTGCAGTAATCTAGATTGTGAGAGTGAATGCTGCTATTCTGCACACCACACACTTAAAGACATTAATCTTTATGAGGACATCCTTCATCCAATGACAGCTCAGACCAAATGCCGCCTCCATAACAATAGGACCTTCATGTAGTCATGGAAAAGGCTGCTTTTTGTCAAATGGGTTAATTTGGTTTTATTCTCTTTTTACGTTCACACTCAGTTTGCATTTCTCAATCCAGATTCCACTTTGTCCACTGGTGAAAGTTTACTATTTTATTTAGGGATGCACAATATATCTGTACCAGAAGAGTTATTGGAAAAGGTTTCTTTTTTTTTTTTTTTTTTTTTTTTTTAAACATGTTAGGTTAATTAGGTTTTACTCTCTTTTTATGCTCACACTCAGTTTGCATTTCTCAATCCAGATTCCACTTTGTCCACTGGTGAAAGTTTACTATTTTATTTAGGGATGCACAATATATCTGTACCAGAAGAGTTATTGGAAAAGGTTTCTTTTTTTTTTTTTTTTTTTTTTTAAACATGTTAGGTTAATTAGGTTTTACTCTCTTTTTATGCTCACACTCAGTTTGCATTTTTAAATCTAGATTCCACTTTGTCCACTGGTGGAAGTAACTATTTTATTTAGGGATCAGCATGATATCAGTTATCTGAAAAAGGTTTCCTTTTTTTAAACCTGCATGGTTAATTCAGTTGTAATCTCTTTTTAAGTGCATATTCAATCTGCATTTCTCAATCTAGATACCTAGATTGAGATTCTCTAGATTCTTTGTTCATTGATGAAGGTTTACTATTTCTTTTAGGGATGCACAATGTATCTGTACCAAAGCAGTTATCAGGAAAAAAAAAAAGAAAGAAAAAAAAGAAAAGAAAACAACTTTTTTTCTTTTTTTTTAACCTCTTGGGTTAATTCGGTTTCACTCTCTTTTTATGTTCACAATCAATTTCACAATCTAGACATGTTTTATTTATATATGTATTTTTTTTTTCATTTAGCGGTATACAATGATATTGGAAATGTATATCTTCCCTATTTGTACAATTTATTTACCTTAATTACCTAATCTTTTTGTATTCTATCTATTTGTTTTCTTTTTATTATACAAGTAACAAAAGCAAAAAAGGCCTCTAACACTAGCTTGCTCTATTCTTTTTCTATTCTATCTATTTTCTTTTTATTTATTATATAATTAAAAAAAAAAAAAAAAAAAACCTTGCTACATGTACTGCATTAAGCTAAATGAGACTTGTTATAGCACTTGCATATCATTGCTCTTTTGTTGATTTTGATTGCTTCCATTGTCTTCATTTGTAAGTTGCTTTGGATAAAAGCGTCTGCTAAATGACTAAATGTAAATGTAATGAATATCCATTTTTTATAAGATTTGGTGCCTCTGCCAATCAGTGCTTTTAAGAAATACGTCTTCCATTAAAGACAAAGGCAGCACGTTCACTTTTTTTCCAAGCATTTATGGGGTAAGTTAGCATACACGGCATGCAAAGGCTGTTAAATGCACTACCCACCTCCCTGAAGGGTAAGAAAGTTTAAATAAGGCATAATAATATGAAAGAAAGAAAAAATATGAAAGAAAGAAAAAAAGACAGTCACACGAACTTGGCTCTGTGGAGCTAGGCTTGGATCTCTTGTAGGTCTTGCAGAAAACCGGGGGCTTCCTCCTCAATCTGTTGCTGTAAAACGGCCCAAAAGGGTCTTTGCTCTTGGCCTCTGGAAGGGAAGTAAGCGGGTCTTTTCTAACAGGCACAGAGGTGGCAGCTCTTTCTCCAGACGTCCTCGGATACCTAGCTGGAGCTTCCTGAAGAGAGCGGCCTGAGTGGAGGCTGGGTTCATGATTGGACGGTTTGGAAACAGATGCTTCATTCAACACAGTTCCATTCTTGTTTTTGCTTACTGTGTTCTGGAGTCAGAAGAGGCAAGAACAAAGAACAAAGAACAAAGAGGTTGCAGATAACCCTTGCCGAGTGAGACAACACCCTGTCCAAAACTGGCAAAGGTTCAGCTCTTTAATATTAATTAGGTAACAATACCGAACACTTAGCTACAAAGTAATCTTAGCATGAATTAATTAATATTCATGACCCAACATTTAGACATAGTTGGAATCTTACATTTTCTAACTAAGTACCAACATCAGTATGACTAAATTAATAAGTACTATTCATATTATGGTAACTATGAATGCTCTAGGCATAGTCGCAACACTTTGCCATAGTAGGATTTGTAATATCACCACTAGTGTACCGATGATTGTATGATCTAATTAATATTTATGAGTCCTACTATGGTGATGGCTGAATTCATGAATATTAAGTAACATGAATGGAAGCTCCAGGAGGGTTTTGAGGCAATGTCAGTATAACCTATTTTATATTTATGAGCCAAGACTACAAGTCTTTCTATGGTGAAACTGTGATTCATGAATATTAATTAGGTAGCATGACTGGTTGGTCAGTGTGAACTCATTTATATTTATGAGCCAAGACATCTTTCAAGGTGGCATGATCCAACATAACCAGAAATACATCACATTTATGACCTGCAAATTTGCCATGTAGGAAGGAATTGAACTTCACTACCTCTGTACCAACATCAGTATGGCCAAATTAATAAGTATGAATATTAATTAGATGGACACTCCAGAGTGGTACTAAAGCAAAATCAGACTTAATAAGCATTTATGATCCAACACTTTGCCATAGTAAGATTTGTAATATCACCACTAGTGTACCAATGATGTTATGCCCTAATGAATATTTATGAGACCTACTATGAGGAACGTTTGCCTCATGAATATTAAATAGGTAACATGATCAGTTGGCAAGTGTGACCTTATTTATATTTATGAGCCAAGACATTATTTGATTCACTCTAGGACCATTATAAACCAATGTCAGATCCAATTCAAATTTATTATCCAAGACTTTGCCATAGTAGGATTCGTAAAAAGTTACTTTGACATTATGATCAGATGAATATTTATGAGCCCTACTATGAAGGCTCAGATCATGAATATTACTGAACATGACTGGATGCTCCTGAAAGGTTATAAGCCAAGATCAGAATAACCTAATTTATATTTATGAGCCAAGACTTCAGAACAACACTGCTATGAACAAATTAATATCTATCAGTCCTACTGTTGTGAAGGTTCGGTTAATCAATATTAATTAGATAACACAACTGCATTGTTTGCAAAGGTTATGAAGCAACACAAGTGTGACAATTTCTATTTATGACATTGTACAAGTCGCTATGATTGAACATGACATAATAAGAAAGTCCTAATTAATATTCATGAGCTAAGACTATCCCATATCTCGCCATTATGCCAAGCTTTGGCATGAATATATATTAGGTCAAAGTGACACTGCTACATATCCTTCCTCGAAACAAGGCCTACTATGGTGAATTCATGAACTTTGGTTTAGACTTTCCAGATAACAATGCCAGAATGTAATTAATATTCATGAGCTAGAACTTTACAGTAGAAAGATTCATATTTTTTTCAAAACTGAGTGGGCACTACAGATTTTATTAATAACACACCTGAACACCATCTCACCTTAGAGACGTCACAAACAGAACCTGTCGATTTTAATTTGCGGTCTTCCTGTGAAATGTGTGCCGTGTCCTCTGAAGTGGACGACCTCTGTGTCTCTTTCACCTGAGAGTGGCCTTGTGTCCCTTCAGTTTCTTCTTCCTCATGGAAAAGCCCACATGCCTCCAGTTCCCCCGGATCCAGGCCTAACAAGATGGAATGATGGAGAACTTGGTGAAATAAAAAAAAAAAAAAAGAAGAAAACTCCAGGATTTTACAAGCAGCACATAACCTTCTCCTAACAACTGTTTTTTCTCTTTATGCAGTCTCCAGTACATATAAATCGGCCTTATTGACCAAATATCATTCCTCCACCTTGGTGGAGGTCACATCAGCCATGAAACGGGGCTAAATCGCCCAATTCCCCGGAGACGTGGAACTAGACAGAGTATAAGAGAGAAAGCCAGCGAGAAGGAGAGCAGCAGGACCATTTTAACAGATTCATAAAGTTAAGCATTTGTTTATTTATCAGCGATCCGAAGCCAGGAAAACTCCGATGCCGTCCAATATTATGTAGAGCAGGGAGTGAAGGAGGGTCAAAGGAAAGGAGACAGCTGCGAGATGTTAAACATACTGCCTGAAGCACAATGGAGGGAAAGAGCAGAGAGACAAAGCTGATCATTAAGGTACTTAAGAGATGCAGAGACTTAGTAAAGCCCAAAAATAAGGGCATTTTGCCTCATTAGCTTCTTGATAATCTACAGCAGATATCTCAGCCAAAGTTTACAGTTTACTTTAACTGCTTCTTTTGTTTAATGATCCAACTCATTAGGGAAAAACCAAGTCACTTTCTGAATTACGCGGGAATAGTCATGCTATACTGCGTTTGCGTTTTTGGCAAGAATCAGCATGAAATCAATTTTATTTTAAATTTATGGTTGATTTTATTCTATAGTTTTATGTTTTCTGAAGAAAATGTGAATGGTGTGTGTGTACGCAAAACTCAGCACCACAGTTCTAAAATGGTTGCCAAGTAAAAAAAAAAACAAAAAAAAAAAAATATATATATATATAAGAATATTTTTAAAAATGAATAAATTATATATGAGGTGCCAAACAGGAAATAATTATACAAATATGTGAATATATAAATGTGAACTGTGAATATACAGAAGTAAATCTGAATATACACATGTAAATCTGAATATTGTGAACATATAGATATGTCTGAATATATAGACGTAAATCTGAATATTTCGTTACATGTCTGAATATACATAAGTAAATCCGAATATACTGATGTAAATCTGAATATATAATTTACATTTATATATTCAAACTTTACAATATTTTCAGATTTGATTCTACTTATTCAGACTTTTAACTATATATTCAGATTTACTTCTATACATATATTCATGATTTATGTTTCTATATTCAGATTTATAACTACATATTCACAATTTAATTTATATATTTAGACTTAACTACGTATTCAGATTTACTTCTATATATGATTTGTAACTATATATTCAGACTTATAACTATATATTCAGACTTAAAACTATATATTCAGACTTAAAACTATATATTCAGACTTAAAACTATATATTCAGATTCACATTTCTATAGTCAGATTTATAACTACATATTCCATTTTACATACATATATTCAGACTTAAAACTATATATTCAGACTTATAACTATATAGTCAGATTTACTTATATATATATATATATATATATATATTCACAATTTACATTTATATATTCAGATTTTATATAATTATTTCCTGTTTGGAATCTCACACACACACACACACACAAGAGAAGAGTGAAAATGAATTAACCTGACAGGTGTTAACTAAATCTATCAAAAACCTTTACGTTAACTGAAATAAATGTTAACTGAAAAATTTTAAAATAAAAGTTTTGGTTATACTGTCAGTAAACACTTCCGAAGCTACATTTCTAACTTCCTTTTAGTTTAAGTACTAAAATTACTAAAACTGAAAAATTAAAAATAAAATAATAATAATAATAATTACTATAAAAAGTAAATAAATATTTAAAAAAAAAATGTTAACTGAAATAAAATATTAAAATAAAAGTTTCTGTTAAAATTTCAGTAAAAATCACTAAAACTAATAAATAAATAAATCTTTTAAAAAAAATAACTAAAACTGATAAAACACACAAAATTACTAAAATTAAAATAGAATCGGAAAATATAAAAAATAAAGCTAATTAAATATGATTAAGTTTCTTTATAAAATACTACATTAATGATACTTGTATATGAATAAGAAAGGGATGTACCTCTACGAATCTTGAATGAAGCGCTTTCAGACGCGCCCGTATGGTTCTCATCATGGCAGAGAAGAGTATCCGACGCTCTTTTGGGTCTCCATCTGAAACAAATAAACATATGTTATAAAACCCACTAGATCATACTGAAATCTCCCACTCTGAACCACGTGCACTAACCGCCATACCATGGTTCAGCTTCTCACCTGTTATTTCCTGTGAAGTCTCTCCCTGTGGTTGGAGTTTGACACTGGGCTCTGAAACCGGGCGTCTCGGACACCTTATTGGGTGTCCTGTTCACCTGAACAGGGCTGATTTTTATGAGTTGTTTGTTCATTTTAAAACGGAATACTCCACGTGTGGCTCCACTGGGAATGTTATCAGAGCAGGTGCGTGTGACGCGGCCTGGTGTGCGTGAGTCCGGTGAAAGATCCCGTCGGTCACCGCTGAGAGACGGCCTGATGGGTCTGCAACAGAAAAATGGAAACAAATACAAATAAAATTTCCTCTTATGCAACTGTTAATGATGTTTTGCTTTTTAAATGTGGCTCTGATACTTGTTACAATGTAAATATATAGTTTTTTTTTCCCATTTTATTATCCGCTAGGAAAAAAATTGAAGTCTGACTGCTCAAAAGTTGCACACTTTAATGCTTAGGGTTAGGAATTTGTTTGGAATAATTAAGATTTGTTAATATTTTAAAAAGAAGTCTCTTTTGCTCACCAAAGCTGCATTTATTTGATCAAAAATACAGTAAAAATAGTAATATTGTGAAATATTATTACAATTTAAGTTTTAGTTTTGAATATATTTTAAAATGTAATTTATTCCTGTGATGGCAAAGCTGGATTTTCAGCATCAATACTCCAGTCTTCAGTGTCACATGATGCTTCAGAAATCATTATAATATGCTGACCTTATGATCAAGAATTATTAGTTATTATTATCAATGTTAAAATCAGTTGTGCTGCTTAATAATTTTATGTAAATCTTTATAATTTTTTCAGCATTCTTTAATTAATTTTATTTTGTTATAACATTATGCATGTCTTTTCAGTCACTTTTGATCAATTTCATGCATCCTTTTTGAATAAAAATATTAATTTCTTCCAAAAAAAAAAAAAATACAGACCCCAAACATTGTAAAAATACACAAAAAACCCCAATAATATTATGTATTAATATTCAACATTTTATTGAATTTTCTTCTTATCATTAATAATTTATTTATTATTTAATTTTTAATGTATTTTTGTGAAAACACTACCATTCAAAAGTTTAAAGTAAGGGAAAAAAATGCAACGGCACATTAAATTCATTAAAAGTGAAAGTAAATATATTTATAATGTTACAAAATATTTTTATTTCACATAAATGCTGTTCTTTTGAATTTTCTATTCATCACAGAATCTTGAAAAAAAAAAACGTATTATAGTTTTCAAAAAAATATTAAGTAGCAAAAAACATTGAGTGTCAATAATAATTGAACCAGCATATTAAAATAATTCCTGAAGGATCATGTGACACTGAAGACTGGAGTGATGATGCTGAAAATTCAGCTTTGCATCACAGAAATAAATTACATTTTAAAATATATTCAAATAAAAAACAGGTATTTTAAATCCTAATAATATTTCCATTTTTACTGCATTTTTAATCAAATAAATGCAGCCTTGGAGAGCATAGACCCATTTCAAAAACGTTTAAGAAAAATAATTACTCCCAACTTTTGAGCAGCAGTGTAACAGTGAAGCTGGTCTTAACACACACCACTTACAAAGTGAATAAACAGCTCCATCTGGTGATGGTTTCCAAACTTTCAAAGCACCAAAAGCACTGTCTTACCTCACCGATTCACTCCTCTGACCTTCTTTTGACAGCATATCTCCATTAGAACTGCTTTTATGAGACATTCTTCCATTAAGAGTGACTGAACCCCACTGCCTCTGTGGAACAAGAAACAGTTGAACAAAAAGAGTTGCTTTACATAAAAAGGCTGAAATGAGACGGATAACACATTTTTATCGGCTGATCATATGGACAGTTGTGTATTAGTGTAGATGAAGGCATTATTACCTTGTGTGAGTTGCTGTCCTGCAGCTGAGACAGTGGAGATTGCATGTCAAGACTGCACGAATCTGACGACTGCTTCTTTTTGGGGATTCTGAACGGAGCTGCCATCTACAACACACATGATAATTGTTAGGATATTCAACGGAGCTGTTAATCATTTCACTTTTACACCATGAGAAATCAGCTTTATACACTATAGCAAACAGAAATCTAAAGACTTATCGTTTGTATAGACAGGGTTTCTTTAGGTTTTTTATAAGACCAAGTAAAGAACAATTAAGGAATAAATAGAAGGATTTAAGGAAAACCAAACATCAGTATGTTCTCAAAATGTAAAATGTTTTTTTAATTAATTTTAAATAAGTAAATAGATAGAATATTCCACTAAAATATAAAATTTACTGTACCTGCAAAACATACATTTACTTGAAATGCAAAATAAAGATGAATTGATCAAAATGAAGCTTTAAGTTTATGCTTAAAACAACAAATATCTGTCAACAGGTTCAGACAAAACAAGAAAAATTCAAAACACCAATAACAGATATTTGTTCTCGTTTTAAACAGAAACTCACTTCATTTTGTCCAATTTCTCCGAAAACAAGACTTCTTATTTTCATTCTCAAGAAAATGTAACTTGATTTAAGAATGTTTAGATATTCGTACAGGAAAAAATGACAAAAACGCTGAAGAAGATATTCATTTTTGCAGTGCATGCGACATTTAGTGCCATGACTATGAATTTAAGACTTTCTGCTAAAATTTAAGACCTTTTAATGCCTTAATTTGTGCAAATTATGACTTTTTTAGTCTTTGATAAAACTACTTTTTATTTTTTTTCACTGAACTCAAATTACACTTGATATTGTTACATATCAAGCAAAACATTATGATTAATAACACCTTCAAAAAATAAAACAGACTTAAGTTTTAAAGTTTTAAAATAAAGCTAAGATGATGGTTTTCATAAATAAATAAATAGAAATATACAGATATATTCTGCTACAATTTACACATACCTCTTTGCGGTTTGATCTTTAATAAGACACAGAGTGTTCTAATTATAATACTCATAAAATAAAATAATACTCATAATAATACTAAGAAGAAGAAAAAGAAGAAGGTGGTTCGTTGTGATATTGGCAACCCAGATATTTTAAATTCATAATTTATTTCTATAAACCAATTTCATATGCAGACTTTAATTATTTCCAAGCAACTCAAGTTTGGGAATCTGTCTTCCATAATTACTATTCTTGCAAATTTAAGTTAGAAACTAGACCTATTTGATTCACTGTAAGTGAACAGCAGTGACCAAAAGCTGTGAAATACTTCAGAATAATCGTCCTCAAATACCTCATTCACTGTTTAATTGACTGTTTAAAAATGCCCATCTGTCAATCAAAACTGCTACAATCTCCCTGATCACTAATCAAACACACAGATTTCCATTCAAAACACCATGCACGAGATATAATCTTATATATTAGAAATAACAATCACAATATAAGTGTCTGAGAAGCTCTAGAGCTGATGAATGCGATTATTGTGAATCAGATTAAACATGTAGCATTGGCTGCTGCTCTTCAGGGCCATTAATATTAGACATCTGAGCTGATATTAGCTTCATAAACGGCATACTTACAGCACACAGCTGTCTGAGACTCGCTCTATAAATGTCAGGCATGGGCTATGAACGGGTGAAGGCACTGCTAAATCATTCTGCTCAGCAGAATAGCAATAAGTGCACTAAGAAGTGAGCATCCCTCTTTCTGTTTATGTGCGACGGTCTTCCCAATTCTTCTTCTTCTTCTTCTGTAGTTCGGCGGATGTCGGGTAAATAATCGGAATCGTTACAGCGCCATCTGGTGTAGAGCTGGAATTACAGCTTCTGACCAGATCACGCATTATCCGATTCTTTTTTTTTTTTTTTTTTGTATATAATGCATCTAAGATTATACCAAATAACTTTTGAGATTTTTTTTTTTTTTGTATATAATGCATCTAAGATTATACCGAATTACTTTTCAGATTTTTTTTTTGTATATAATGCATCTAAGATTATACCGAATTACTTTTCAGATTTTTTTTTTTGTATATAATGCATCTAAGATTATACCAAACTACTTTTGAGATTTTTTTTTTTTTTTTTTGCTTATAATGCATCTAAGATTATACCAAATTATTTTTGAGATTTTTTTTTTTTTTTTTTTTACGTTTTAATTAGACATTTTTCTTGTTTTACAATAGGTCTAGAATATTTGTTCTAATTAATTTAATTTTAATTCAGTTTAACTTGATGCACTTGGTATAACTAATAATAATAATAAATAAATTACTAAAAATAAACATAAGAGAGGAAAACATTCAAAAACTGATTCAAAAATGATCATAAAAAGCTCAAATCTCAGAGATACTAATATTACATTGCTTAACATCTGGACGAAAAGGCAGCATTGACTGATATCAAGTCAAGTCAAGTCGAGCTTTATTGTCATTCTGCTACATGTGTGGACATATAGTGGAACGAAACGTCGTGTCTCGCAGGACCACGGTGCTACATACTAGTTAAACATAAGATAAACATACAACAATGCAAGTATAGGAAAAAAACAATAGAGCTATACAACAGTTAACTATCTGACTATACATATACTAAAAATACTATAACTGCTATACCTAGTTGTCCACACATACACAAACTGAGACTGTACAAAAACTTTACATAAATACTGTACATGAAATTGTGCGAAAGAGATATATGTACATGAAATTGTGCAGAAAAAATATATATTTTGTACATTATTGTGCAGAAGAGAGATTTTGTGGGAGACAGTGCATAGTGCAAAAAGATTTTGTAGTGCAATGCTCAAGTAAACGTATTATTTTGTAGTGCAATGTTCAAGTAGACATATATTTTCTTAAGAGTCTTTGTGGCAGGGAGTGTTTGTAGAAAGTGTCTAGTGTGCATATAGTGGGATGAGTGCGTTACTACAGGTGGTTTGTATAGCCCACTCACCTGTGTGTAGCACATTCAGAATTGCACTTAGTAAAATTGTCAACAGTTTTTAATGAGTTGGGGGGTGGGAGGGCTGAGGTGTTCATGGTTTCAGAGGGGGACAGGGGGATTGGAGTTAAGAGCTCTCACAGCCTGGGGAAAAAAGCTGTTGAGCAATCTGACAGAGTGAGCTCTGATGCTCCAGTACCTTCTACCTGATGGCAGGAGCTGGAAGAGGTTGTGAGAGGGGTGGGTGGGGTCCTTCACGATGCTGGTGGCCTTGTTGGAGCATCGTGAAAGGAAAATGTCCAGGATGGAGGGGAGAGGGGCACCGATGATCTTTGCGGCAGTGTTCACTGTCCGTTGTATGTTATCACTGATAATGCATAACAAAATTATGTAGTACCAAAACGAAATCAAATAGTGGAAATAGGTTAGTATTGGCGTTTTTATCGTTTTAAATTTATGTGTTCGTGTGTTCTTTTTATTTTATTTTATTTATTTATTTTGATGAATTTATGAATTTTAATTATTATTTTAGATTAAGGTAAGCACGTAGCTTGGGCTATTCGAAAATGAAACTTGCAGCATGAAACATAATTAACATGCAGCACAAATAATGCATATCTAGGCTAACAAACGCCAATGGTTAAATATAAAACCTGATGTTTATTTCTTTTTATTCGTATAATTTGTATTATTTATTTTACACGACAATAAATATATGTATTTATATATAAAACCATTTAAAATGAAGAATATAAGAACAAAGACCTGTGAGTAAGGCAACTGCGCATGCACAGCGTACAAGATCAAAATTATGAGGGGCGTCTTAACTATTATACTTTAGCTGAGATCTCAGCTTATTTTCCCAATAACTACCCGTTTACATTATTATAAATTTGTACATCATGGTTAAAAGGTACGTTGTGTTGAAATTGTAGACATCTGTTATTCTCAGGCCTTCAGGACAGTGTTAGGACTAGCCAGAGGCTTTGTGCTAGCTAAGCTTCAGTCACTATATATCTATAAATATCGATATAAGGTGTCCTAAATATTACCAGGAACAGAGAAATGTAATTTCTAATGCATCCGTTTAATAATTGTCTGTCTTTTTTTGTGCAGTTAGGTCCCGTGTTGCGTCTAATAACTAGCCTGCCAGGCTACTTGAACGTAAACAAACTCGAATTTATGGAAAATAAAGTAAATCAAGTGTTATTGCGTATATTTATGCTTATATAATATAACCTGAATTATATGACGAAATGATATAGTTCATGTGTTTGTATAATTATTATCTGCACCTGTTTCAGTTAATTTTACATGAATCCATCATATAACGTTATGTATATAAAATCAATGCAAGAATTTGGTTTAAACCACATTTTTAATAATCCAAATACACTATTGTCCATTACCGTTGGTGTAAATGTAAATAAATGTCAAGTTCATTTAAAGCCACCCAGAATTTAACAAAACGTCTTCTGTATCTTCACACTTCTACAAAAGTCTCTTGTCAATATATACTTCACTACTGTGGTTTCATCAGCCACTTTTGTCCTCATAGGTGATGTTTTGTTGACCTCTGTGTCTCTGCGGTACCTGTTGTTGAACAGTCTTTCAGTCCCCTCAGGAAAAACTATTTTTAATAAACAGTAACTCCTGAGGCATATCTTTTTAATCCTGGGAATGGAAGTTTATCACAGTTTGTTACTGTATGTCTGTGTGATGGTTTTTGTGTTTGTTTGGGGTTTTTTGCAGTGTGTTGCTCGTCTGTTTCTTTATACTACTTTTGAATGAAGGTAAGCACTTAAAACTGCAGATATTTATTTGAATCAGATTTAAAGTCAGTATCGACTGTCTTTCAAATGTTCCTGGTCTGTCTTTGCTTTAGTTTCAGCATCTGCGCAGGAAGTAGTTCAGGGTTTTATTGGAGGTTCTGCAGTTTTGCCGTGACATCCTGGGGACAGAAAACTTACAGACATCACTGCACACTGGAGATATGAGGACAGGAAAAATGTTTATGACATACTAAATGGCCAAGGGACGACTAAAGAGCAGGACCCAGAGTACAAGGACAGAACGGAAACATTCCCTGCAGAGTATTCGAAAGGAAACTTCACACTTAAGCTTGGAAATCTTCAGAAAAGTGATGAAGGGTCGTACTGCTGCTTCATCACTACTGAGTTTGGTCTGGAAAAATTTTCAAGTCAAAGGTGTGATGAAATGGTTGCTATAATTTCCCCCTAAAAATCTATGAATAGTATTGTGTGTATTTTATTTTTCCAAATGTTAAAATATTTTCTCTTATCTCAGTTGAATGTTCAAAGGCAACTGCATAGTAAGCTTTTCATAGGCTGACATACTGAATGCAATTTGACAAATAAAATAAGAACAAAACAAAAAAATAAAAATATACTAATAATAATGATGAAAAAACAGTCTGTCATACAAACAGGTTATAAAACCAAATAGCAAATCTGGCAAGTTTTTAAAACAAAATAACCAGCCTGACAAACAAAATAACACATAAGAATTTGAGCAAAATATCAAATTCTAATAAAATTAAATAAATAAATATTAATACATAAAAACCAGAGATGCGTTTCCCAAAAGCATCATTAGCTATATGGTCGTTAGTTTCATTGAACTCTATTGGTAACGACAGAACTTGCGACCATACTGTAGTTGCTTTTGGGAAACGCACCAGTTTGACAAACAATATCAATTCTAAAATAAAATAAGCAGTCCGACATAAAATAGCAAATTATAAAGCAAAATAAATTCTAAAACCAAATTAACAAATCTGGCTAAATTCATTTGAATGCAATAAATAAGCAGTCTAACAAACAAAATAACATATCTAACAAACAAAATAAATTCTAAAACAATTCTGATTAACAAAATAACAGATTATAAAATAAAATAACAGGTCTTACAAAAAAATAAAAAAATAAAATAACATTTTAAAGCAAAATGACAATTCTAACTAAATACATTTTTTTTTAATAACTAGCCTGAAAAATAACAGATGTGAAAAACAAAATAACAGATTATGAAGAAACATAAATCTGACAAAGTAACATGTTTCACAAACAAAATAATTCCCGTAACTGAAATCCAAATGTGAAATCAGTAAGTAACACAAAATACAGTTGTCTAGGTGGAAGACAGAAGGAGTGTTTGGGAAACCTGTTCGGAAACAATTAATTATTGTTGCACTTCCATTTGATATCGTTTGTGGGACAGAAATTACACCTGTAGGGTTTGAGTGCATTTCCTGATGATTTTCCACACTGTGAAGTGCAATGAGTGTGTACTAGCCTACATGCTACTCTTTTTAATTCTTCTTTCATTGTTTTTATGTTGTAGAGAAACCAAGAGGAATCCAAAAGCCAGGCTCTAATGGTGGAGTTGAAACCTCAGCAGGGAGGATTGTATCTCTGTTAATTCCTCTCTTCTCTGTAACTCTTCAGCTCTGTGTGTGAGTGCTGACTGCTTATAGATCAGTAGTGTGTGCTTTAATTGCAGTGAGTCTTGACTTTGCGTTATTACTATTTTCTACTCTGGACTTAATGAACCAGAGTAGGAACCACAGAATTACATTGCATCTAGTTTTCCACTGCATTGTGTCTAGCATCTAGATGTAATTGTGAGAAACATTTGGAAACACACACACACATTACATATCAGGCCTGTTATAATCAGGGTAGATGCCATAAGCACAGTCTGTTCACTGGACTCTATTCAGACTTCAGATTCAGTTATTCAACATTGCAAATATGTCTTTCCAGAAAATGTCCAGTGGATAAGACCAGTAAATGACATTAATTAAGACAAAACCTATTTCTATTCACATTAAACAAATAAAATAAAATATAGCGTCTACCCTGACAAGATCCTTAACTTGCTATTTATTTATTATTTTTTTCAGGAATCCTGAATGTTTGATAAAATGTGACTTGTGTTGAACTGTTTACTAATCTACTGTATTTAGTTGTAAATACCTTTAGTTGCAGATCAGTTGCACTAAAGTGCATGCATAGCTTTATTTATGTATGTATTTATTTAATTTAAAATAATTATATTTGTAATTAATTTATTGAATTTCATATTTAAGTTAATTAATTTTATTTAATTTATATTAATATATGTGAAGTGTTGAATTGATTTAACTTTTCATTTTTTAACACTACTGTTGTTTTGACTTGTTGTGTAACAGTGCTATAGTGCAAATAAATAGATTTGTTCTTGGAAACATCTGCTGGTTGTTTTAATTAAATGTGGAAAGGTAAATTATGCACTAAGAATGAATAAAAAAAGTTGGATTATGAATGATATTATGGCTAAATACCAACATTTAAGTATCATTGAGATACTATTACTGTCAGGATTGTCTTGTGTCTTGTGTTTCCCTTCCTCTTGTATGCCCTTATTTGGTTTGTTTCCTGTTCCTGTCATTATTAGTTTATTATGTTCTTATTATGTTCAGTTGTGTTTGTTTAATTATCTCGTTTACGTTGTGTACTTATAGTGTGTTCTGCCCTGTGTTTCCGGTCCGGTATTGAACATCATTTCACGTCTGTTGTGTTTGTCTTCTCCGCTTGTAACCTTTGTTGGATTCCATTAAAGACTCTTACCTGTGATTTCCTCGTCTCCCCATTCCTGGCTTCCGTCTCCCAGTTGAATCGTGACAATTACAGTTTTTATTTTTTATTTTAATTTTAAAGTTGAAGTACTATGTGCTTATCATTGTTAATAGTTTTTATTTTTATATATGTTTATTGTACAAGTTAAAATTAAAGAGAAATGTTGCTTTGGCAACTGACATAAAAGTTTTTATATTTTATTTCAGTTAACATATACTTGTTGTGAAAATGTTTTATAACTTGCAGTTCTCAACTTGCATGCAATTCCAGTGAAATGAGGCTTAGTCAGATACATAAACGATTTATTTTTCAGTTTATTACCAGGGTTCATGTTATACTGATTTAGTCTAATTGCACACATGACTGACAGAAATGACAATGACTGAAATTGTTACATCTTTAGTACAAACACTGATGAATGCAAGGTGTGTGCCAAGTTGTGCAACGGCTGAAATGGATAAAATGAATGGAATGGAATAATTTATGTAATGTAATGTGGATCAACATGTTATTTTCTGAAATGTAGAGTGAAATTTTACCCAACATGACAATATTCAGTGTAAAGATACTTGAAAATGTACTTTGGCTGATTGATCAGATCTGAACTCAACCCTACAACACTTACAGAACTGAATCAATTATTGTTCAGATAAACGGCAGAATGCGGGTGAAAAGAATACTGATCAACAACACAATCGTTGATGGTTCTCTGTGGTTTCCTCTTCCATCTGGTCCATCTGTGAGACAAAATGACAATGCCAAAGTTTGTAACATTAGTTTGATCAGTCATTAACAACTTCATTCAGAATTTGAAACCATATTCATAGTTTTTCACTTCAGATTAAACACACCTTTGACATGAAGCTCTGTGATGGTGTGATTCTGAGATGGTCCTGTGATGTGACAGATGTACTTCCTTGCATCGGTTTTTTGAAGGCGGTTGAGTTTGATGGAGAAGTTGCCCTTCTTATACTCCTCAGGGAATGTTTCGACTCTGTCCTTGTATTTTGGATCTTGGTTTTCAACTATGCCACCTCCAATGATGTCACACACATTCTTGCCTTCACCGCCTCTCCAATGTACATTGAATTTTTCTATTTTGTCTTGAATCTCACTTTCAGGGATCGAACAAGACAAGACGGCTGAGTCTCCAACAAAACCCTCAACTTTTTCCCTCACAGGAGCAGAGAAAGAACCTAAAAACAGCAAACACACTGTTCATTATTCTGCATGTGACATGAAGTGTCATTTAAAATGTTCAAATTCTCACCTGTGAAATACAGCAGAAACACAGAGATGATGATGATGTACCACCATCTGTAGAAAGAGAAGATAAAAAGACATCAACAGTTTGCTAACCTAGTTTTAGCCTCCATATCTCAGCAATATTCACACTTATTGCAAAGGAACTGGATCTACTCTCTAGTCGACACTGTGAATCATGTTCTTCCTGTCATTCAAGAAAGTCTATCCCTTGTCTATGATTTTTTTGAATAAAACGTGGACCAACATGGGACCCAAAATGAGCTTTTTACTTAAAAGGTCCAGAAATAAAAAAAAATTTAAAAAGAATTATTATTTTATGAATGATTATCATTAATAACAGTATACACTAGGAAAAACAGCAAAAATTTGATCCACACACCATTAGTCCATTCTCTCTTTGACCTCCTGTAAAGCTCGACCGGAATACATTCAAACCTTCTAACCAATCAGTTTACTAAAAACTCATCTATCAATTTATGACAATGGATATTAATATATTTATCTGTAATGAATGTAATACATGCAACCTAATAGACAATAAATGATATATTACAAACAATGTAGCTGTTAGCTTGATGCTACACTAACAATAGCACATGGCGCTGACGATCTCAGTCTTTTGTCTCAAACATACCTTTGTCCCATGGTATTTCTTTTTTTTTGTTTGTTTGTTTCCAGACGAAGCACTCAAATGTAAATGTAGCACTTGAACAATTTTATCAGTAAAAATGAAAACTAAGTTAAAAATAGTTACTGAGTCAAAATGGCATCCACATGAATGAAGCCGGATGCTCAAGCGCATGCGTATGGATGTGACGTTTTACAGGTAGCTAGAGATATCAGGTAATTTAATCTGGTTTTCCGTTAATAACCTAATGTATATATATATATATATATATATATATATATATATATATATATATATATATATATATACTTTTTGACCTGCACAATGCTTTCCAAAAGGCATTTGAGAGGACACTTACAGAAACTGTCTGTTGTTGTTTTTTATACTACTCAAGAATAATTTTATGATATTTTATTTAATTACTATACAATATTGGCTAATCAAATGTTACGAACAAGGCCGAATAATCTATCAACATCACTGCTCACAGAAGCCACTCACCAGTTTTAAGACTGAACAAATGCAATCCAGTACAACTAACACTTTGCTGATGTTCACACACCTTTGATGAAGAACTGTGCTCGACTGGTGAAGATAAAACACATCCTTCTTGATTCTTCACTTGATTTTGAAGAGGAAATATTGTTTGTTTTATGGTAAGTTTAGGTGTAATTTGTAATCAGGTTCATGTAGTTCTTTTCCTCAGGCAAAATGTTGCCTTGCATTACCACATTTTTTTGTTTTTGAAGAAAGCATCGTAGGAATTTCATTTTTAAGATTCCATTATGGGAGCGTTCAGTCTTGTTCTTTAAGTTCCTCATAGTGATCTGCACATAATGAAGATAAAATGAAACAAAATGAAGACTTACACAGAACTTTTGATACTGTTTATTTATTTATTTGTTTGTTTGTTTATTTATTTTATAGTTTAAATTTGCCTTCAAAATGTTTATTAGCAGCATAAACACAAATGACAGCAACAGAAATACAAAAAGAATATGCTAAATAACTTGCTGCTCTCGTCCTACTAAACAAAATAGCAACTCTGATAACAACTGTGAGATCTATAGCTTACCTTGAGGTAATTCAATTTTTTAGTGTCCTGCTTCTTTCTCTCTCATCTTCTGTTCCTGCCAGAGGTTTGACAGACTGTACAGCCGATGAGAAAACACAAAGAATTTATCTTGTTGTTGGGAGGAGCAGAATTCACCTGTGACATTCCAAGTCACCATTCTACATACAGTACATTATGTACTATAATTGATTTTTAAATATCAGTTTATTAATAGTATGTCATTAACATTGTTTTTAACAATGTTTTATAATATGTAAAAGACAGCATTTTTTTAAATTTATTTATATATATTTTTTACTGGTATTTAATTTTGAATTTTACACTTCATAGTGTTGTGTTTTAGGTTTAATGGGAATATCCGTAAAATTACTGGAAAGTGTCCTGTCAGAAAATCTCCAGTACATTTTCTGCATCTGCGTTTTTTATTTTTTTATTTATTTATTTTATTTTACAGTCAGTGTCAGAGAACTGTAACCATAACGCCATACACTTCTATGCATTACACACAACTTTTAAAGTGTCTGTCAACACCGAAGTGAAAATTTCAATTAACATAATCATAGTCAATAATCCATATGGAGTGGAATTTTAGACCTATTTGAACGCTGCTACATAAAATCTACATATCACACACACTGTAAAAAAAAAAAAAAAAAAAAGTTGAGCCAACTTAAAAATTTAAGGCAACCAGCTTCACCAGATTTTTGAGTTTGCTCAACTTATTTTTGTAGGAAATTTTTGAGTTGTCAACGTTTTGTTGTATAAACTTAAAACAACAAGTTGACAAAAAAACAAAAATCTGCTGAAACTGGTTGCCTTAAACTTTTTAAGTTGGCTCATTGGTTTTGTATTATATACAAAACCAATGATATATTTGTATTATATACAGCATTATATACAGTATTACGTATTACGCTTAGCGGTGCAATTAAAGGAGCTGTAATCTAGCTGTTTGCAAACAATTTGTAAAGACAGTATGTCAAACTTTTGTTTGTTTTTAATTAAATAAAGATCTATTTACTCTGAATAAGAGTCCTCACTCTCTTTGTGTGCTCCTCACCCGACATAAGACCAGGAGGTGTTTATCACTATGCCAAGGAAACAATGTCTTTTATACTGCTGTCTGCCGCACATGATAAAGTCAGGATATTGCTTTTTCTACATCAATCTACTGAGTGGTGTAATCAATAACACAGTCTGGAATTTTGCAAAATAAATGCTGATCTGTCAATTCATATCTCTCAATTTCATTTGTCTCATTTCCTTTGGATATTTATTGGAAAAATAATGAAAAAATAATTGTGGAAATGGATCTAATGATTAAGTCTACAGTATAACATTTCCTAAGAATCCAATTTTTATATAACTATATGCATGATATTTATTTATTTCACGCTGTAAAAATGTTAACAGAACTACCAAGTTTGGGACAAAAAGCTGCCATAAACTGATCTTGATGAAAAACAAAGATTTTACTGGATGCTACCGAAACTACCAAATCATCCAGTTATGATATTCCAGTTATTTTCAACTTCACGGAGAAGAAATGAATGGACTAATTACAGAGTGAGTGTGAGCAAGCTGAGTTGTTTTGTATGCATGACAGATGTATTGTTTTCATTTTGTTTTTCCTTTTTTATTCAAAATATTCACAAACTTGCTTAAAGTCAAAGTATTGTTAAATCAAATATGTATAAGTGTGTTTTGTCATTTAAAAACCTTTATAAATTATCCTGACCTTGATCTGTAATGTGGGAAGGGTGCTTTTTTTTCTCTCCATGTTTTTAATGTGTTTATATAAGTTGCTGTTGTTACCACAGTAGCGAATAGCCTTGAAATTTGGATGTTTACATCATTGCTATTAAGCTGCTAACCCACTAGCAAGTGAAGTCAATAGCTGGAGGCCTTGCATGAACAATGCAGTTAACTCACTTGAGTTTTACCTGAGGATGACTTGTTACATGTAAACCACTGATCTTTGCCCTTAGAAAGTGATTTCCTATGTTTCAAAAAATAAGGTGGAGGTCTACCTCTTCCCAGTGACCAGCATTTTTCCTCTGTATGGCCTATTTTGTGACAGGAACTACAAAACCTGCTATCTTCCACAGGGTTGTTTGCTATGTTCTCCTGGAGTTTGAGGATTTTCAAGCCTCTCTAATGCTTCCTTTACACCATGCATTCTGGTCCACGACTGCATCACCTTAAGAACTGAAATCGGCACACTGTCTTGAGCAGTGCCACATGGTTCCTTTGAAAACATTCCATAATCATCACAGCAAGTCACATCCTCTAAGAAGCGAACATGCTTTTTAGCCCCATCGCTGTTAAGCGTTTTGGGAGACATGAACTCTTGTGCATTTAGCTTAGCCTTAAGATCTGCAATGGTGCCCTTGTGATTTTTACACATTTCACTCAGAGCTAACTGTTTAGCTAGTAATTTATCTAGCTGCGACTTAAGATCCTGAATCTTTGCCTCTGACTTTTGAACTTCTGCATTTTTAGAATGTAATTCTTTACAATTAGCATCTATACTTGAAGATAGATGTGTCATTAAATCACGTAGCCATGTACAGCTTATGAAGTTATTTCACCATGTTTTGATTTCTTTTGACGTTTGCCAATTATGTCCCACCATTTGAGCATTTCAGCATCTGAACATCTAGTATCAATATATTCTTTCTTGAGTTTGCACAAGGCAGGCTCAACTTTTTTGCTCCATAAAGCAAACAATGCGTCACTTTTACTAGAAATTTTCCCTTTATCCCTGAGGAGATAATCTGAATGTTGTCGGGTTGTACAGTTATGGGACTATTGAAGCTACTTACAACCTTTTAATTACTGTATCATGCAAAATGGAGAATGAAAACATACTTACCCACTCCGTGGTCAGAAGACCATCTTTAATCCATTCACAAGATCAACTGTGAAAAAATCCTCATTCTGATGACCGAACAAAGTAAATCTCAGAAATGTCACTGCAAGGGATCCCGGGTTTCGACACTATCTGTAAGGGTGGTTTCCCTACAGTGGTTCAGGCTGTAGGATTGCCAAATGACTAAAGAAACATTATCAGCATAATGGTATAAAACTATACATTCCTTGTCTTTTACCACCCACTGCCACTTATACCAATGACGGAAATAAGCGCAGTTAGAATAGCTAAACGTGGGAGCTAAACAAGTGACTATATTGTATTGCAATAGGTAGCACTTCAATATTAACCTTGAATCAAGACTAGTTAGCTCATAATTAATAATTGAAATGGTTTAATAACAATATTTTGTTATGGTTACACTTGAATTGGTTACAAATAGATGAAGGATGGTAAAACATAAACAGCTAATTGTACCCAGCATGTATGTAAAATATTACCTGGGGTGGGGGGAGAAAAAGAAGGAGAGAGCTCCAGCAAAGAAAAGAGACAGAGCAACAGTTACAATCTTCTTTATCCCTTCCTTGACCATGTGACTAAAAGCCAAACGTGAGACATTCAAATTGACCAATCAGCAGATTACAAGTTCACTCACTGTGCAAAAGGTGTGACAATTAGTAGACCCCCAATGTATACACATCTTGGCCTACAGGCCTTGATCACTCTCAGCACCTCTGTGCCTTCAGGAATGCCAAATGGCCCTTTTGTTACTCAAGATAGGTTTGGGACAGGAAAGCAGAAGTCTTTGATTATTTTCAACCTTACAGTCGTATCTGGCATAAAGGATCCGCGAATGAAACTGTAACCACAAACAACATTAAAGTGAATTATATGGCAATAATCAGCAATATGCTTTCACACAAATAACTTTCTTTTTTGAATGTTTCAATATGTGTTGACACAATATTTGAATTTTTCATTGATACAACATGGCACTGAGTTGTTAGAAAAGAAATGCGTAGACACGTTATTGCTTGATGACGTCAGGAACCGATGAATCGTCGTTTTGAACCGGTTCAATGAGCGATCTGTCCGAAAAGAACCGGTTAGCGGAAATGAATCGGACTTTGCATCACTATTGCTGATTGGGTGAAAGATGGTGATGATAATCAGGGTCCTGAACTAGAGCTGAGGGGGAATCACACCATCCCCCTCCCCACCGGACTGCAAGTTTGCAGAGAGACAATACAGAATAGCAACAGCACTGAATACGACACCAAAAATGATTGCTACAAATATAAAAAGTAATATGCCAGTAATGAAAAATTTGGTTAGTCCTCGAGCTCTTCCTCCTGGTTTATCTGGGAGGCAAAACAACAATAGCAAAGTTTGAAACATTAGTTTGATCAGTCACTAATTCAGAACTGTAAATCATACTTTTCATCGAAACTCATCAGATTATACACACCTTCAACTTGAAGCTCTGTGATGGTGTGATTCTGAGATGGTCCTGTGATGTGACAGTGGTACTTCCTTGCATCAGTTTTTTGAAGGCGGTTGAGTTTGATGGAGAAGTTGCCCTTCTTATATTCCTCAGGGAACGTTTCGACTCTGTCCTTGTACTCTGCATTTTGGTCTTCAACTATTCTGTTGCCTCCAATGATGTCACACACTTTCTTCTCTTCATCGTCTCTCCAGTGTACTTTGAATTCTTCTATTTTGTCTTGAATCTTACTTTCAGGAATCAGACAAGACAAGACGGCTGAGTCTCCAACAAAACCCTCAACTATGACCCTCACAGGAGCAGAGAAAGAACCTAAAAAACAGCAAACACGCTGTTTATCATTCTGTATGTGGCATGAAGTTTCATTTAAAAATGTTTAATTCTCACCTGTGATATCCAGCAGAAACACAGAGGTGATGATGTACCAACTGTAGACAGAGAAGATAAAAAATATATATATAGTTTGCTTCCGTTAGCTCTCAAATCTCAACAGTTTTGAAAAATATCTTCTCCCACACCTTCTCCAATATTCACAATCATATTGCAAAAGAATTTACAGCACCAAATTTTATTTAAATTTAAATTCGATTAACAGTATACTTTGTCTAGCATAAGTTAAAAAAAACCATAGTGACCATCATGGAACAGAAAATGAGCTTTTTACTCAAAAGGTACAGAATCTAATTATTAAAAATTCAAATCTTTGTGGAATGTTCTTTAGTTATAACAAAAAAGTAACAATGTATTTGATCCACACACAACTAGATTGTTTTCCCTATAACCTGCCTGCTTAACCAGCTAAAGCTAGACCGAACAACTGAACTGCTCCATAATTCATCAATTTTCTAAAACTGGTGGAACAGTTTACTTGCAATTGATATTAATCTCATATTTATTTGCAATTAATGTAATTTTATGGGCAATAAATGATATTTTTACAAACACCAAAGCAGCTTAGCAAAGTTAGCTTCCATGCTACGGTACGATCTTTGACGATCTGAAATATTTACCTAAAAATTCTATCAAAACATACCTGTGTGCCATGGTATTTTTGTTTTCTAAGTGACCACTCAAATTACAATCTAAAATCTAAAAATTAAAACAATTTTAACAGTAAGCTATAACTTAACAAGACCCGTAATTTCAATATGGCTCCTTAAGTAAACAAACGTCATTGCGTAGGCTATATTTCTGGTAAACGAACGTAATCACATTATGTTTTCAGGCGACAGAAATATCAGACTAGGTACTATTAGTCTGAATTAAGCTAGAATTAGGGTGACCATATGTACTATTTTTGCTGGACATTTCCTGGATTTTTAAATTGCCTAAAATGGGTAGATTTTAGCTTCAGAAAATTTGTTTGACTGAAAAGTAGTTTGAACAACAGCGTGCATGCTTTGTACATAAACAACTAATCATGGTATGAGAGAAGGTGGGATCTACAGAGAATGGTCAAAGAAATGCAAATATAATAAGATAATATAAATAGGTAAACAGGTAGCCAAAACAACTTCCTGGATAAGACACGTCCAGGCAAAAGGACGTATGGTCACCCTAGAAATATCAATCGAATTACCATTAACAGCCTATTGTTTTTTTTTTTTTGTTTGTTTTTTTGTTTTTTTTTTTTAATTATGTACCCTTTCATTTTCACAATGCTTCCCAAAAAGGCATTTAAGCCTGAGAGGTCACTTACTGAATAAGACAGATAGATAAGATAAGACAGATAGATTACATAAAAAAGATGTAAAATAGATGGCTGCTTTCTGCCTAAATAAATAAAAATGATAAAAGATTTTAATTTACAACAGCGGGAAAGATAGATACTTTTCTTGAGGTAACTCACCCTTTGCCTTTGCCACAATCTAGAATTATTTTCCATAAAGTAAATTATTCCTTTATTTCTCATCTTCTCTGTGTTGAGTTGCCTACAGTCAAATAACTCTGACTGAATGTAATGAGGAAGGTCAAAACTAGTTTGACAGGAGGAGGAGCAACCACCTGATCACCAAGCTACAGAAGTGCTATACCAACAATAATCCGTTTATTTATTTATTTATTTATTTATTTATAAAATTATTACAAGGGGACACTTTGTGATAATATATGATTCAGATGGCTACATTAATGTCATGGCATACTAATTTGAGATGATCTAAATCACTTTACCTGTATTGACCCTTATATAGTAATACAGTGGGTACGGAAAGTATTCAGACCCCCTTCACTTTTTTCAATTTTGTTATGTTGCAGTCTGATACTACAATTGTTTAAATTCTTTTTTTTTTTCTCATTACTCTACACTCTGTCCTTTATAATGACAAAGTGAAAACAGAATTTTAGAAATGTTTGTAAATTTATTAAAAAGAAAAAACTGAAATATCACATTTACATAAGTATTCAGACTCTTTACTCAGTACTTAGTTGAAGCACCTTTGACAGCAATTACAGCCTCGAGTCTTTTTGGGTATGACGCAACAAGCTTTGCACAACTGGATTGGGGGAATTTCTGCCATTCTTCTTTGCAAATCCTCTCAAGCTCGGTCAGGTTGGATGGGGACCGTCTGTTGACAGCCTTTTTCAGGTCTCTCCAGAGATGTTCGATAGGGTTCAAGTCAGGGCTCTGGCTGGGTCACTCTAGGACATTCACAGAGTTGTCCCTAAGCCACTCCTGTGTTGCCTTGGCTGTGTGCTTAGGGTCATTGTCATGTTAGAAGGTGAACCTTCGACCCAGTCTGAGGTTCTGAATGCTCTGGACTGGGTTTTCATTAAGGCTATCTCAAAATTTTGGTGCATTGAGCTTTTCTTCTACTCTGATGAGTTCCTCAGTCCCTGCCGCTGAAAAACAGCCCAACAGCATGAGGCTGCTACCAGCACACTTTACTTTTGGGATGGTACTCTGCAGGTGATGAGAAGAGCCGGTTTCCTTCAAACATTATGCTTAGAATTGAGGTTCACCAGACCAGGTAATCTTGATTCTCAGAGTCTGAGGGTCCTTTAGGTGCTTTATTGCAAATTCCAAGTGTGTTTTCAAGTGTCTTCACTGAGGAGAGGACTGAGTTTGGCCACACTGCCATAAAGCCCAGATCGGTGGAGTGTTGCAGTGATGTTTGTCCTTCTGTAGGTTTCTCCCATTTGCATATATGATCATGGAGCTCAACTAGAGTGACCACCAGGTTTTTGGTCACCAGTCTAGACAAGCCCCTTCTCCATCAATTGCTCAGTTTGGCTGGAGACCAGCTCTTGGAAGAGTCCTGGTTGTGCCAAACTTCTTCCATTTGAGAATTATGGAAGCCACTGTGTTCTTGGGAACCTTCAGTGCAGCAGAAATTTTTTTGTAGCCTTCCTCAGATCTGTGCCTCAATACAATCCTGTGTCTGAGCTCTGCAGGCAGTTCCTTTGACCTCGTGGCTTGGTTTTCGCTCTGATATGCATTATCAGCTGTGAGGCCTTTTACAGAGAGGTGTGTGCCTTTCCAAATCATGTCCAATCAATTTAATTTACCACAGGCGGACTCCAGTCAAGGTGTAGAAACATCTCTGCAATGATCAAGAGACATGAGAGGCACCTGAGCGAAATTTCAAGTGTTGTTGCAAAGGGTCTGAATACTTATGTAAATGTGATATTTCAGGTTTTTCTTTTTAATAAATTTACAGACATTTCTAAAATTCTGTTTTCACTTCATCATTATGAGGTACAGAGTGTAGATTAATGAGAAAAAAAATGAATTTAAACAATTGTAGTATCAGGCTGCAACATAACAAAATTGAAAAAAGTGAAGGGGGTCTGAATACTTTCCGTACCCACTGTATATCTTGGTCTCTAAACACATTTTTATTAGTTAGTGTCTTGGCATAATGAATAGACTACTAAATGTGAGTTGAACCCGTGTGCAGTTGATTAAAATAAAAAAACAAATACAAATCACAATAATGACTTGAACCTGAACATAAGCAAAAGCAAAAGCATGACCTTGACCTTGACAAATACTTACCATCAGCAGGTTATACAAACAAAGCTAAACAATGGAAACATGAGGGCTATTTAGACAGTACACAAAAACTAATGACTAAACAAGACACACCTGAAAGCAGGGTCAGAAGGCCCACAGTGGTACACTGGAGATCAGGAGGCCAACATGGATGATCTTCATGGCCATGACTGAGCAGGCATGGATGGCATTCGTGGGGCACAGAAAGTTTGTGAACAGCTTCCTTGGCTGTGACACTGAGCACCTCCTTGGCCATAACTGAGAAAAAAGATGCCTTAGGACAGAGCTGGGCAACTTCAGTCCTGGAGGCGGCCACTGTCCTGCAGAGTTTAGCTCTAGCCCTAATCAAACAAGCTAATCAATGTCTTCAAGCTTCGAGATCACTAGAAAGCTACAGGCAGGGGTGTTTGATTAGGGTTGAAGCTAAACTCTGCAGTCATTCTACCAGGAAAAAAAGTATGTCTGGCTTCAAAGTCATTCCTATACTAAAAGTGAGTCACCATTCTTTACAGGGTGAACAGTTTAGGTTTTCTTATTTAGTCAGCTCACAAAAAAAAAAAAAAAGAAGTTTTTATTTTTATTTTTGTTCTTGATAATTTAGTTTTTATTTTTATTTTTTATTTTATTTTATTTTATTTAAATTTTTTATTTATTTATTTATTTATTTTTATTTATTTATTTATTTATTTTTTGAGGATGTCCTTTTTTCAGCTTTCAGTAACTTTTTAGTTTGTATTTCATAGGTTAACCATGTACATCTCAAAGGAATTAACTGAAAACCTCATCAGGCGTCTGCGAGAAAATATCTGCGTTATGACCATGGCAAAGAGAAGAAGCAGGCTTTTATTTGAGCACATAACACTGAAACTATCTATGGCAGGGATGCCTAGTCCTGTTCCTGAAGATCTACCTTCATGCAACGTTCATCTCCAAACCTGATCAAACACAACTGAAGCAGCTTATTAAGATCTTAATGAGCACTTGATAATTACAGTCTCAGACAGGTGTGTTTGATCAGGGCTGGAACTGAGCTCTGCAGGTATGTACTGTAGATCCTCAGAAACAGAATTGGACATCCCGGTGGCTGTTTTATCTGATATGTCTTCATCCACAGGATTTTAGCTGCTTTATTTATTACTAACCACCAGATGGTGCTGTTTTCAACACTCGAAGCATTAAATCTTTTACCAGAACAATCAGGGCAGAGCTGCTTCCAGAACATATAAAATTTCTAAAAACTGGCGTACCAGTTATGGCAATATATTATTTTTTATATTTATCTGTAATGAATATAATTCATGCTACCAAATGGGCAATAAGTTATATTTTTAGAAACACTCCAACTGTTAGCTTTCCCAAACGATAGCACATGATATGGCTTTGAAAGTCTCAAAATTCACTGAAACTTAACTTTTTTGCATGGTATTTTATATTTTCATAGTAAGCACCAAAATTAAAATGTGGGAATTTAACACAATTTAATTAAAAAAACAAAAACAAAAAACTGTTTCTTAAAAGCAGCTAAATTATCAAGAACTGTCCACATTGCTGAGTCAATGCGGCATTAAACTGCAAGCTCAAGCTCATGCACATGTTAGGTTTTCATGCCTGTAGTTTTGTGTCAGATAGTATATTACTGAATAAGTCTGAACACAATACAGTACAACTAACAGGTTGCCAAATGTTTCACAAAACTTTGATGAAAAACTGTGCTTGGTTGGTAAAGAGAAAGAAAAAAAAATCAGATCTTCAAAACAATATGGAAACTTCTGTAAGTCCTGGACAAAACAAGTGAAAAAAAAAGCTTGAAACCCAATTGTAGTTCAGTCCCCAAAACTGCCTTAAACTTGACGTGAAATTTAAAATGGTAAAATGTGAAAGACAGAGAAATAAGAAAACAGGAAAATGCAAAACAGACAAATGCAAAGCTGGGAAAGGCAAAAAAAAAAAAAATGTTGATGTTTAATAAGTACTGATATGAAATTGGATTTTAGACCTACACATTTGAAACACTGCTACATAAAATCTATATATCATGCAGATCATTTGTTTTATAGTATTAGGCCTACTCTTAGCAGTGCAATTTTACTTACTTAAACAGCTAAGTATTTAGCTTACTTAAACAGCTGCTGGACACACCATATACTGACTGCTACATTTGATACTGACCACTGCTCTGTTCAGGGACTCTTTCCAATTCTGTTTGTCTAATGTCTGTCAAATTTGTTCCGTTTAGTATGTTTCAGTTGTTGAATCTATGTGTTTGTTTATACAAATATTTACACATAAGAAATGTGATGGGGGGGAAAGAAGCAAATCAAAGTGGGAGGATGTTTTGCTGAGTTTATAATGACACCTTGTTAGATTAAATTTTAGTTAGACTATTTGTAGCATTGATCCTATCAGTCATCAACTGTGAACCAGTGTGTCAGCCCCTGTGGTGTACAGCAGCCAGCCGCAGCACGGGATCCCAGGAGAATGATCAAGCAAACACAGAGAACCAGTGTACTACCGCAATATTCTCAAGTTTATAAAGGAAAATGGGTCATAACATAAACAAAAAACACTGTCCTGGGCATCCAATCAGAGTAGGCCACTCAAGATATGTGTGCGAGCATATGTGTGTGTGTACCAGTGTGTCCAAGGTCTAGTTCTAGTTTTCTCTAGGTGTGTCCATCTATTAAATTTAATATACAAATAATGAAATACCATTAAATATGAAGAATCTGCAAAAGTAGTGTTTGGGCCAGCCCAAGCCTTTTTGGAGCCCTAAGCAGAATTTTATTTGGGGGCCCCTCGGTGCCGTCAATATGACTGGTTATTGTCAAAGCTTGACTATTCACACACTATAAATCTAACACACCCATTAACAGTTTTGTTTGTTATAGTTGTGTTGCTTACATCATACCATTGTCTGCCTGGCTTTTTTTTACCCTTCTGTGATTTTTAATTGTAACAGTTGCAAACTTACAAGAGTGGTCAGGTGTTAATTTGTACTTTAACATTCAAAGTCTTACCCCCGGTTTCACAGACAAGGCTTAAGCCTAGTCCTAGACTAAAATGTAAATCTGAGCTGTTTCAACTGAAAGAAACTTGCACTGACTGATCTTAAAACATGTCAGTGCATTTGTTTTGTCTTAAGATGCACACCAGTAATGTTTTTTTTTCTAAGGCATGTTTATAAAAATTACTTAAATGTCCTAATTGAACTATGGCCTAATCCTGGCTTAGTATAAACCCTGTCTATGAAACCGGGCCTTAAAGTATTAAGTGGCATACTTAATGTGGTGAGCTGAAAAGCAGCTAAATAAACCAGCAGACAATGCATTTACAGAACAGAATGTTATTTCAACAACATAAATATTAATCGAAGTTGTATTTTTATTACAATTCATTCTTTTTTATAATAAATATTAAACACAGCAGAGAGCATCTGTACATATAAAACAACAACTCTTAATCTATATCTAGCTAATTGAGGCATAATAATATTGGAATATAATAGCAAAGACTCAAAATGTAGGCTAAGGTAAATAATGTTAAGCTGTTATCAGTTTATGAAACAGAAGCTTATTTTTATTACAAAAATATATACCCAGGAAAGTTATTTTTATGCAGAAGACAAAAACTTGAATCCAAAACTAAGTAAAATTTTATATTAAGATGTCTATTTGCTGATGTTTTGATGTTCAAACATGAACTTCTCTAAAACAAAAAGATACCTAGGCTATGTTAATTAACTGGGGGTGTTGGGGTGGCCTGATCTGATCAGGGGTGCGTTTCCCAAAAGCAACTATGGTCGCAAGCTCTGTCGTTACCAATAGAGTTCAATGGAAATAACGACCATAGTTAGCTAACGATGGTTTTGAGAAACGCACCCCTGATTTGTGTCACAAACCCCCCCCCCCCCCCCCCCCCCCCAAAACACGATCGATTTGAACCCTTTTATGCGCCACGCTTTGGCTGGCTCTGACGAGCTCAGAAAAAATAAATAAATAAAATAAAATAAAAAAGACAGACGCGCTCAGTTCTTTTCTTATTTCATACCTGTTCAGTGTTTTCAACCGAATAAAGTTTATTTTAGGTTTCAGACTTCACTTAAGTAACAAAGACATTTGTTTGTTAAAAAGGCAACACACTGATATGGAAACACTGAAAAAAATGACTCTAAAAAAAAAATACTAAATTTTTTTAAGGTAAGTGGTTGCAATCAATTTATTTTAGCTACATTTAAATAAACAAATTTAGTTAAACTAACTAACTTTCAACTGAATTTGTTTATTTAAATGTAGCTAAAATAAACTGATTGCAACCACTTACCTAAAAAAAATTTAGTAAATTCAATGAGTCATTTTTTTTCAGTGAAGCAGTAATAATAATCCTTTCAATTAATGTACGATGTGTTTTATTCCTATCAAATACACATTGTGTAGGTTACTATAAAGTTCACAATGTTTTTCTCCCAGCTAACTGGCCACTTACTTTCATGTATTTCGGAAGAAATAGGTCAATTTACATGATCCGACAGATCCACACGGCAGCGTCCAGCGCATAATTATTATCAACACGGTCATTATTGTGCCTGCATGACACGTCGCTATGGAAATAATAAAATTATATGTATAGATAATTTAATTATTTAATATTAAACTGTCATTTCATGTAGGCTACTTTTGGGGGCCCTCTGGTGGCCACGGGGGCCCCAAGCATCTGCTTGGTTTGCTTATGCCTTGGGCCGGCTCTGCCTTTGTAGTCCTTCTTCTGTGTGGTTCGAGGAAGAGCTTAGCAAATTAGAATAAATTAAGTATTTTTGTATTATACACACATAAGCAGGGATTGAAATTAACTTTTTCACTCACCGGCGGCCATTCATAACTTCTCCTAGCCAAAAAAAAACAAAACAAAAACGGAAATAAACCAACAGCTTGAGGCTGTCTACACTGGACATGACAAAGTGACCGTTGCAAATAATTTTGTGTCAGTACTAGGGGTGTGCGATATTGACAAAAAAAAAAATAATAATTATTATTATTATTTTATTTATTTATTTTTTTTCTGGGATTTTATCATTAAAGATAATTAGACAATATTTTGAGTGTGTTCTTGTGCTGATATCTTAAGGACTGCCATTAACAGCTGACTCCTAAAGTTTTTGATATTCTTCATATTCTGTGTGGCAGTCAGTTCACAGCAGTGATAGAAATTAATCTTTTCCAATAAGTTTAAATTGAGTTTTACCTTTTATGGGCATTTTTACCTTTATAAAGCCATTTTTATTTTCTAAAAGTGTGCATCATCTTTTGAGTCAAATTCTTAAATTTAATCAGTCAATTAAAATAATTATACATTTAAGCTGTTACTAAACAAATTAAATCAGTATCAAGAAAATTAATCTTTGCAGAAGTTGCAAATGAAGTGGCATTTAGATGTATTTACACGTTAATTCAGCTCTGAGGGACATGGAATGCTTTAACCTGCAGTTACAAATGCATAAATAATGTTTTGATATTTTAAACATGAAATGTTGAATATTGATATTTGAAATTATTTACAAAATGAAGATACTTTAATGTGAAATTAAAATCACAAGTAGATGGCAGTAAGCCACTGTTAATAAGTGAGTCATTGCGATTGAACAGAGTCATTTAAACGGTTGATTCATTCAGGAACGAAACACCGTCATGTTGCTCAGAGATGCAAAACAGTGCTGTGGCTGTGTTTGGAATATTTTTGTAGACAATATGGTATCTGAAACCTAAGTCTCTTAATATTGACTTTTTGTTTATTGTTGCATAAAATCAATATTACATTTGTAACCATGCTGATTTTTTAATAAAAAACATCACTCTTCATCTGATATTGATTAACTATATGAATTGATATAAATATATACATTTTCTGCCCCCTTATCTTGAATTAGGCTATGCGATCATTCTTAATGCATATTAATAGACTGAATATCATATAGTGAAAGAACGCTGTCTAAATGCGCACGCGCACTAAGTTTGTCTAACCAGACTTCATCACGTTGCGTATGTGTGCACTCTGTAGATGGGTTTTGCTTGGTTTTTGCAATATACTCGATAATGTCATGATGTCTCACGAGTTCATTAGCTATTTGCATTAACCTGTGCAGATTTGGCTTTCATAAACTTCCACAAGAAATTAATGAATGAATATAACTTACGAAAAGTAATCCGCCAAATTGTCTAGTTATTTGACAGCATTACCTGCCACAGCTGATTTTTACCCGCATTTGGCGGGTTGGCAGGTGTTAATTTCAAACCCTGCACATAAGCATTATTTTTAATATCTTAAAATGAACCTTCAATATAAAATCGACTCCAGATCAGTTCAATGGTTTGTTTGTTAATTTGTACAAATAAACTTTTGAACTGACTGAGTGACATGAGTTTGAATCTGACAGACAAACAACCCAGCAGGCACAAAACAGGCACACAACGTCATAAGACGTTGATATTTGGTTAAATTTGGTTGCGATGTCGGTTGACCAAAATTCAACGTAAATTCAACGTCTAATGTCAATGTTAAATTGATGTCCAATACCGACGTCAGCTGACGTTGAGATTTTGTTGTTTTTAGGTTGTGCAACCAAAATCCAACGTTAAGTCAACGTCAAATTGACGTCAAATATTGACGTCAACCTGATTTTCATTTTCAACCAAAATGCCACATCTGTCCGACGTCATGTCCAACGTCAACCTGACGTTACATAGAGGTCTGGTGCCTGCTGGGAATATGTATTTTTGCTACATGATACAACCTAAAAGTAACATTTAAAAAAAAAAAAAAAAAAAAAAAAAAAAATATATATATATATATATATATATATATATATATATATATATATATATTTTTTTTTTTTTTTTTTTTTGTACGTGCAAATGAAGTGGTGAAACAGAGGAAAACAGTTTGCATTTTACAGCAAGTTTCTTTTTTCAGTCTCACATTTTACAGTACAAAATCTTACATGACTGCCCCCTACTGATCATGTCTTTCCTGTGTTACAGCATTTCCTGTGATCCATGAGCCATTCCTCTGAGTGTGTATTCTCAGTGGCCACATCTGTAATAATAATAATAATAATAATAATAATTTGTTACATTTATATAGCGCTTTACATAGAAGGGGGGAATCTCCTCAACCACCACCAGTGTGCAGCATCCACCTGGATGATGTGACGGCAGACATGTTGTGCCAGAACGCCCACCACACACCAGCTTACTGGTGGAGAGGAGACAGAGTGATGAAGCCAATCAGTGTATGGGGATGATTAGGAGGCCGTGATGGTCAGAGGCCAATGGGCGAATTTGACCAGGATGCCAGAGTTATACCCCTACTCTTTTTTGAAGGACATCCTGGGATTTTTAATGACCACAGAGAGTCAGGACCTCGGTTTAACATCTCATCCAAAAGGATGTACCATGGATGATTATCATCCTATTATCTGATGCATGGTGTACTGTTCAGTGTGGTCAATGGTAAGTTCTGTTCATTAGTATCATTTAATTGTAACATATAATTCTCTGTTCTTGTGCAAAGTTGCTTTCTCAGAAAGTATAAAGAATCAATATGCAGATTCACAGCAGACACAATTTATACATCTGCCTGGAACAACTTAAAGAGCTGTATGATGTGCACTGGTAAATTACACAAATATTAGATGATTTGTTAAACTACAGTCTGGCTGTACCTGCTGGCCAAAACTGTATAAATGAAACAAAAGCCCAAATAACATATAAACTAAGCAATAACTTATAATTCCAATAACTTCGGAAATTATAAATTTAGGACTCTTAAAAAACACTAATGTCTGTAATGTAAGACAGAGCTACAGTAGCCTATAGGTAGATAGAAAGGACTGCTGACTGTCCTTGTAACACCAGACCACATGTGTTTTAGAACTTGCAAGTGCCTTGGTGGAAGAGTGAAGTAACATTTTACAGCAAGAACTGGCAATTCTTTCTCAGTCCGTTACAATGAGACGCACTGTAGTACTTGAAGCAGCTGCTGGATGAATCACATACTGACTGCTACTTGTAAGATTGAGCCCCACTCTGTTCAGGAAATTTGTTCTGTTCGTGTCTAAGTTATTTAATCTTTGTATGTGCATACAAATATTTAGGCTATACTGTACATAAGAAATCTGATGGGAAAAAGCTTTTGAAAGTGGGAGGACATTTCTTTTTGTTGGGTTTATAATGGCAGCTTTTACAAACCAATTGCAAATGCTTATTGAAAGTATAATCTATTAAATCTAATAGCCTGAAATAACAAGAGATTATTGTGTTTTTGTAGTGTAGTGAAGTATAAAAGTATTTGTAATGTGCAGACCAAGGGAAGCAGGACAAAACATAAGCACCGCTGATTTAATATAGGAAAACAAAACAAGAGCAGAATCCAAGGAAACAGAAATCAATCAAATGTAACTAATGAGAACTAATCGGGGTGCAACTATCCCATCCCCCCTCCCCCACAAATGTTCAGAGAGACACCCAATGCAATAAAGAGTCCTAGGGCACCCAATACCCTAGTAATGACCTTAACTATGACCCTTGATACACAGAAACAGATTTTTACAAAGATACAAAGTAGTATGCCAGTTAAGAAAAAATTGATTAAAAAAATAACAATCAGTGTAAGTTCTCCATGTCGTCCTCTTTGGTTCTCTCTTCTTTCTGGTCTATCTGTTAAAATAAATAAATAAATAAATAAATAAATAAATTTGTTAAATTTGTAACATTAGTTTGGCCATTCTGCAAATTTCATTTGAATTTTAAATCACTCAACATTTTCAGATTTTCAATCTTCAGATTTTACACACCTTTGATAATGAGTATTATATTTATTTGAATGTTCAATGGGTCTGTGATGTAACCGTAGTAATTTCCTTCATCCGTTTTGTTAAGCTTGTTGAGGGTGACGGAGCAATTGCCTCTCTCTGACTGAACTCTGTTCTTGTACTTCAGAGCTTGTTTTTCAACTGTTCCATTGCCCGCAATTATTTCATACATAGTGTTGTCATTACTGTCTTTCCAGTGAACATTAACGTCTCGAATTTTATCTTGACCTTCAATATAACATGGGAAGACGGCTGAGTCTCCATCAAAACCCTTAACTATGACCACAGGAGCAGAGAAACAACCTAAAAAAAAAAAAGCAAACACACCTTTATCATACAGTATGTGACATTAATTTCATTTAAAATGTTTAACTTCTCACCTGTGAAATGCAGCAGAAGCACAGAGATGACGTACCAACTGTCGAAAGAGAAGATAAAAACACAGTTTGCTTCTGTTAGCTCATATCCCAACAATTTTGAGCAATATCTTCTCCCACACCTTCTCCAATATTCACAATAATTGCAAAAGAACTGGACATACCTCCATAATCGACACTGTCATGTACTTCCAGCAATTCCAAATATATACATATCATTGTATTTTGAACTCAATTTAATTAACAACACCTTATTTGAATTTACAGAACCAAAATTGTAATTAAATTTGAATTTAATTAACATTATATTTTGTCTAGCATTCGGTAAATGAGCATAAGAACCAACATGAAACCCAAAATGAGCTTTTTACTTAAAATTCCACTTAATCAGAATTAATCAAACTGGTAACAGTTTAGATTATAGAAGTCATATTCACTATTAACCAATAGATTTCCTTCAGTACAGTTCTAATTTACTGTTTATTGACATAAAATAATGTAGTTATTGTAGTAGTTAAGATCAGGTATTATGTAAGGTTAAGAGATCTAGAATATGGTCATGCAGAATAAGGCATTAATTTGTGCTATAAGTAATAAACAACCAATATGCTAATATGCATGCTAATAAGCAACAAGTTTTCCCTAATCTAAAAATTACAACTGAATTAATTATTAATTATACTAATCTTTGTGGAATGTTGTTTATTTATAACAAAAAGCGACTATTTATTTGATCCACACACCTAAAACAAACCGTTCTTACTCTAACCTGTCTTATCTAGATGCTAGACTGAACAACCAAACTTGAGCTCCTGATCAATCAGTTTTCTAAAAACTGGTGAAACAATCTATTTGCAACTGATATTAATCTCCTATTTATATGTAATGAATATAAATAATGATGCTTTTAAAGGGGAATAAATATGTTTTACAAACATCAAAAGAAGTCAGCTTCCATGCTAAGTTAATGATAGCATGTACCTTTGACGATCAGAAATATTTGTCTCAAAATTCTATAAAAACATACCTGTGTGCCATGGTATTTCAGTTTTTAAAAGTGACCACTCAAATACTAATCTAAAATTTTAAAATGAAAACAGTTTAACAACAAGTTAACTTAAAAACGAGATGTGGCACTACAACATGTGGCTCAATGCGGCATTCATGTGAATGATGGTGCATGCTTTACTCATGCTTTTTGTCATGCTCATGCGCAGACGCATGCATGTACATATTCAGGTTGCTAAAGACAGAATTATTAACTAATTTAAGCTGTTTTGGGTGACTAGAATTAGGGTGACAATATATCATTTTTTCCCCACACATTTCCTAGCCAGGATTTCTAAATTGCCTAAATGTGTGGTAGTAGTTTGTAGTAGTAGTTTGACCAGTAGCATGCAGACATTGTACCTACTGAAATCAACCAATCACAGTGTGTGAGAAGGTGGGATCTACAGAGAATGGTCAAAGAAATGCAAATACGCATACAGTACATGTAATATATGAGGACTGTAGCGAGAAAGTCAATAGGTACACAAAGCCAAAACCTGGATGTTTTAGGCAATTTAGAAATCATGGCCAGGAAATGTTCGGGGAAAAAAGGGGTATGGTCACCATACTAGAAATAAGATTTAATTTGCTATCATTAGCATATTGTTTTACATATATATATGTATGTATGTACCCTTTGATCTCCACAATGCTTCCCAAAAGGCATTTGAGCCAAAGAGGTCATTTAGAGGTTCAGATATATCTTATGATATTATTTAATTATTCTACAATATTGTTATTGTCTAATCAAATGTTCTACAATGTAGCATAACTTATTATTAAGAATCCACCTACCAGTCTTACTCAGTTAGTTTTTTATGCCTACAGTTTTGTGACAGGTACTATATTACTGAATAAGACTGAATAAGATTTTTTTTTTTTTTAATGGAATACAGCTAACAGTTTGATCTCACAAACATTTTACTCACCTTTAATGAAGAACTCTGGGTCCTGTGCTTGACTTCAGAAGATGAAATACATCCTTTTTTATCCTTTTTATAAGATGAAATATTATTTGTTTCAAATTATGTTTAAGTTGGTATTGCACTCAGTGTTACATACTTTAGTTCTTTTCCTCAGGCGAAATCCTGCCTTGAGATGTTTTTGTGATCCTGTCATTCAGGTTTGGGGGAGGAGCATTACAGCAATTCAGAACTTCTATTTTGGGAGCGTCCAGTTCTTCACGTTTCTCCTAAAGAAAAGAAAAGAAAAATAAAGAACTTAATACAGTTTATCAGTGAGAATTTTCAATAAACGTGTTTATCACCAGCATAAACATAGATGAAGAACAACAAAAATACAAAAAAGGTGTAAAATGAATGACTGCTTTCTGCCTAGATAGATAGATAGATAGATAGATAGACAGACAGACACAGACAGATAGATAGATAGATAGATAGATAGATAGATAGATAGATAGATAGATAGATAGATAGATAGAAAAAACATTTTTGAGGGACTTGCCTCTTTGTTTCTCATCTTCTCTGTGTGAAGTTGCCTGCTGCTGAAACTCTGACAGACTGAACAGGAATACAGGTATGGGGAAACACACTTATCTAGTGTGACAGGAAGAGCAGATAAACACATGATTACAGCTTGATATTTTTTTATAATTAAATATCATTAGATATATTTGATTAGTCATCATATACAACCTGAATTCCAGAAATGTTGGGACATTTTTTAAATTTGAACAAAATGAAAACTAAAAGACTTTCAAATCACATGAGCCAATATTTTATTTATAATAGAACATAGATAACATAACAAAAGTTTAAACTGAGAAATTTTACAATTTTATGCACAAAATGAGCTCATTTCAAATTTGATGTCTGCTACAGGTCTCAAAATAGTTGGGACAGGAGCATGTTTACCATGGTGTAGCTTCTCCTCTTCTTTTCAAAACAGTTTGAAGATGTCTGGGCATCGAGGTTATGAGTTTCTGAAGTTTTGGTGTTGGAATTTGGTCCCATTCTTGCCTGATATAGGTTTCCAACTGCTGAAGAGTTTGTGGTTGTCTTTGACATATTTTTCATTTAATGATGCACCAAATGTTCTCTATAGGTGAACGATCAGGACTGCAGGCAGGCCAAATCAGCACCCCGAACTCTTCTACTACAAAGTCATGCTGTTGTAATAGCTGCTGTATGTGGTTTTGCATTATCCTGCTGAAATACTCGTCATCTGGAGGGGAGCATATGTTGCTCTAAAACCTTTATATACACCTTTCAGCATTCATAGTGCCTTCCAAAACATGCAAGCTGCCCATACCATATGCACCCCGATACCATCAGAGATCCTGGCTTCACACACACACATATATACACAGTATATATATATATATATATATATGTATATACAGGTGCATCTCAATAAATTAGAATGTCGTGGAAAAGTTAATTTATTTCAGTAATTCAACTCAAATTGTGAAACTCGTGTATTAAATTCAGTGCACACAGACTGAAGTAGTTTAAGTCTTTGGTTCTTTTAATTGTGATGATTTTGGCTCACATTTAACAAAAAACCCACCAATTCATTGAATTTATTTAATACACGAGTTTCAAAATTTGAGTTGAATTACTGAAATGAACTTTTCCACGACATTCTAATTTAATGAGATGCACCTATATATATATATATATATATATATATATATACATACACACACACACACACATACACACATATATACTGTTGTCACGATCCACTGGGAGATGGAAGCCAGGAACGGGGATACGAGGAATTCACAGGTAAGAGTCTTTAATAATCTCCAACATAGGTTACATGCGGGGAAGACAAACACGACTGACGTGAAGTGATGTACAATACTGGACAGGAAACACAGGGCAGAACACACTATAAATACACAACGTTAAACGAGATAATTAAACACAACTGGAACATAATTAACTAATAATGAAACAAACGACGGGAACAGGAAACAAACCAAATAAGGGCATACAAGAGGAAGGGAAACAAGACACAAGACAATCCTGACACCACGTCCCCCCTCCAGAAGGCACGTCCTCGTGCCATATACCATCCAATGGGGAGGGACGGTGGGCGCTTTGTAGGCCTCCAGGAACAGGGACACGGAGACAGGACAGACGGCCTCCAGTGCAGCGCCCATGGCGTTTCAGGGAGCTCAGGAGGCCATGGCGGGTCAGGGAGTTCAGGAGGCCATGGTGGTGCAGGGAGCTCAGGAGGCCATGGCAGATCAGGGGACTCAGGAGGCCATGGCAGATCCACCTCCGAGGCCGTGGCCCCAGCCCCAGCCACTACGGCTGGAGCCATACTAGCCCCCTCCCCACCCAAAAAAAATACTCGGAGGAGCTTACGGGGCTTAGCTGGAGGTCAGGGGCCCTCCCTGGGCTTCACGGGGGATCTGGAGCCTTTCCTGGGCTGAACTGGGGATCAGGAGCTCTCCCTGGGCTGAACTGGGGATCAGGAGCCCTCCCTCGGCTGAACTGGGGATCAGGAGCCCTCTCGGGGCTGAACTGGGGATCAGGAGCCCTCTCGGGGCTGAACTGGGGATCAGGAGCCCTTTCTGGGCTGAACTGGGGATCAGGAGCCCATCCTGGGCTGATCTCGGGAACAGGAGCCCTTCCTGGGCTTAACTCGGGAACAGGAGCCCTTCCTGGGCTTACCTCGGGAACAGGAGCCCTCACTGGGCTTGACTGGGGAACAGGAGCCATCCGTGGGCTGAACTTAGGATCCGTGGACTGAACTTAGAGACCCACAGCCCTCCCTGGGCTTAACGTGGTGACCAGGGCCTTTTCAGGGGTGCACTCAGGAACCGCTTCCATTGCAGCAGCTGGAGAAGCAAGCGGCTTGGGAATGGCCTCCGTGGCCATGACAAGAGAAGCAGCTCACTTCTCAGGAACCCCAGACAGACACAACAAGACCGAAAAGACCGGTGGACTTGACAAGACATCAGGGGACATGACTTAACTTAATACAGGGGCTAGAGCCAACTCCCGACTCTGCTCAGGGGCTGGAGCCATCACTGGAGCGAAATTTCGAGGAGCAGGCACTGGAGGGGTGCTCTGGAAGGCACTTATGAGGAGCGGGTACTGGAGGGCACTCTGGCAAGCGCGTTCGAGGAGCGGGCACTGGAGGGCGCTCTGGCAGGCACTTATGAGGAGCGGGTACTGGAGGGCGCTCTGGCAGGCACTTATGAGGAGCGGGTACTGGAGGGCGCTCTGGCAGGCACTTACGAGGAGCGGGCACTGGGGAGAGGATCGGAGCTGAGAACTCTTGGGGTAGCTCCATGTCCAGGAGTGCTGAGGGAGCAGTGGCGGGCTTGAGGAAACCGCAGACGGCGGCGGGCATTACTTCAGAGCCGCGGACGGCGGTGGCCTTGTGTGAGCCGCGAACGGCGGCCTGGACTTCACCGCAGACACGGCCTTGAGCAAGCCGAGAACGGCAGCGGGCTTGGCAGCCAAACCAGGCTGAAATACGTCCAGCGAGCTGGGACAAGCCGCAGACGGCGGCGGCCTTGAGTGGTGGCTTCCATATTTTTAGGTCCGGTATTCTGTCACGATCCACTGGGAGATGGAAGCCAGGAACGGGGAGACGAGGAATTCTTAGTCTTTAATAATCTCCAGCATAGGTTACAAGCAGGGAAGACAAACACGACTGATGTGAAGTGATGTACAATACCGGACAGGAAACACAGGGCAGAACACACTATAAATACACAACCTTAAATGAGATAATTAAACAAACACAACTGGAACATAATTAACTAATAATGAAACAAATGACAGGAACAGGAAACAAACCAAATAAGGGCATACAAGAGGAAGGGAAACACAAGATACAAAACAATCCTGTCAATCGGTGTCAAGGTTAACGTGTTAACGCATGCGATTAATCAAAAAATTTTAACGCGTTATTTTTTTTTTTTAACGCAAATTAATCATGTGATAATGTTTGACCCCAACTTCTTCCTGTCATCGCAGCGCGGAAGGTTATCTATCATTGTGTGATGAGAGTACAGTGAACCAGTGTTGCCAGGGTAACGGCACAAGTGGGCGTGGGCTATTTTGAAAATACAGTCGCGGGAAAAATTACAGAGCCACGGGTTTTCGGGCTACTTTTATAATGTACCGCGGCCGCCCAAAGTGTATATAGACAAATAAAAATGAAAATAGATCCTTTTACTAATGTGTATTATACTTGGAATGTATACCTGGCAACTTAAGAATGGAGAGGCGGCTGTAAACATCACAAACAACGTGAGTTTCAGCAGAGCATACATGTTAAGGCTTTTACACAGCAGAAATAAACATGACAGCAGCCACTATAGATTATATAAGATAATAAACACACGATTACGATAGGATATGGTTTGTATGTGATTTTCTTGAGATGAAAGTGTACATCTGAAATGCTAATTTGTGCAGCGATATAAAAGGCTATAAATAGCATATTTTAACAACAGTAAACGACCAAATTCCACACGTGATCGTAAAAGGAAGTTATTACAAACACTCGATGGTGATTTCTGAGTAATAGTGCACTATTAATCTCATAAATTGTCGTATGTAGCATGATGCTAATGTTAGCTCTAATGTACCTGCAGAACAGGTCCAATTCTTCTTCATAATGCATTTTGTCATAATACTTCATGTAAGGTTGCAAGAAAACGTTGTTGTAGTATTTATTTAGAAATACTTTTGATAATAGTTGGGTAAATGTAAACTGGGATTGAATCGATGTGGCTTCTTAAACGTTTTAATGCCAGTATAAAGACTGATAATGGCTGAATAAAAACAGAAGAATAATGATAAAAGAATAATATGGATTATGACTCATGCCTGGCGGAGGTGTGAAAGGTTCTGTTTCCTTAAACTAGTTTGTCATGCATTTCATTTCAACACATTTACAGGTAAATTCTAGTATTTTAAATTTGTGATTAATCATGATTAATCACAGTCCATGACTGTGATTAACGTGATTAAATTTTTTAATCGATTGACAGCACTAATATATATATATATATATATGTATATATATGTATATATATATATATATATAGATGGATAAAGATATATAATTATAAAATGAAAGGCAGGCAATGAAAGGCAGTATACTTGGGCTCACACACGTGATAATGTTATATCTTTGGCTAGACTGGATAGATTTTACAGCTTTAACTATCATCTTAACATCTTTAATAAGTGTTATATTACGCCAATGAGTTTTTCAGATCATAGTATGATGCATTGTAAATTTATTTTAAGTTCAATAAAACCTAAGAGTGCATATTGGCACTTTAACACCAATTTGTTAAATGATTTTAACAAATTGGCGTTAAAGTTTTTTAAGATTTTTGAAAAGTTTTTTTAAGGAATCTTTTAAATCCTTTTGGGACGTTTATAAAACAATGAAGTGTTCTTTTCATTCATTACAACAGCGGTGGGACTTTGGTAAGGTCCAAATAAAGCAGTTTACGCTTACTAAAGAGTTGACTCTGTCCTTAGAGCATTTGGAAAAAGAGATACTTGAATCTCAGAAATTGGGTCAATCTACTGGTGAAATTCGATATATGGAAGCCTGCTCTAAGCAAAAGGCACATTTGGCAGATCTACTGGGGTACAGAGTACAGAGGGCTTTGGTCCGTTCACGCTTCCAAAGCATTGATCAGATGGATGTACCATCCAAATACTTTTTCAGCATGGAAAAAAAGAATGGGCAGAAGCGAGGATGGAGCGTTGTTGTCAGACTCTACCGATATACGTAGGAGAGCAGTTCTTTTTTTTATCAAAACCTGTATAGAAGTGAGCTCGATTCAGGGCGTTGTGTGGAAAGTGTCTTTTTTTGACAACTTACCTAAAGTCTCAGAGGAGGCTAATGTTGATCTTTCAGGAGTGTTGACCCTGGGAGAGCTTTTTAAGGCCCTGCAAAGCATGGAGTCTGGGAGGACACCAGGAGTGGATGGCCTCCCAGTTGACTTCTATAAGGCTTTTTGTTTGGAGCTGGGAGAGGATCTGCTTGAGGTACTCAGTGTCAGCTTGACAGAGGGCAGGTTGCCTCTGAGTTGCCGGAGAGCAGTTATCACCCTTATTCCGAAAAAAGGGGACCTTACTGATTTTAAAGGAAAATGCCACCGTTTTTCCATATTCCAATATGTTTTTCCCTCAATTTAGAATAGTTGATACGTACCTCTCCCGTCTCAGTGTGTGCACTTAATCACTCCAGCACACGGCGCCACTATGCTAGCGTTTAGCTTAGCACCATTCATTCCTTAGGATCCAAACAGAGATGAATTTAGAAGCTACTAAACACTTCCATGTTTTCCCTATTTAAAGAGGGTTACATGAATAGTTACACAAGTAAGTATGGTGACACAAAATAAAACAGGACGATTTTCTAAGCGGATCAAAAATGATAACTATAATGTATGGCGGAAGAGCACTTCGCAGCACTTCGACCTCGGCGCAGTAATATTGGTTCTATTGATGGAAGTTAGCGGGAGAGGGAGAGGGGGAGTTTTCAGGAGTGATGATATTACTGCGCCGAGGTCAAAGTGCTGTGAAGTGCTCTTTTTTCATGCCTTCATGTACTGTTTTAGATTAGAACCTTTATTTGTGAAGCTAAAAGAGTTGTTTTGTAAGTTGAATGAGAATTTTTCAATTTAGACTTGGGCTTTAAATATTTACAGAAAAAAAACGTTTTATCTGTCAATTGTTGAATTTTATTTTAGCCTCTTAAGACCCTGCGGCCTCATATGAGGATGTTAAATTTTAGTGTATTTCTCTAAGACTATACATGCCACAGTTTTAAGTCTGGACGTCCTGTACAGAGCACATTCAGGGCTTTTCAGAGATACCAAATGATTGAATGTTTCACTATGACCACTCCCTCTCCTTGGTCTTCAAATATGTCTGAAATTAATTTAGTGACACTCTTATGGAAATATGATAATATTTTGTAATTATCATTTAAATCTAATTTTTAAATTGGGTGTCATAAATCAACATCTCAGGAAAATGTTATGGGGTTTCAAATCAAAATATGACTTTCTGTTACGAAACAGGATGTTGATTTCATACATGTCCTCATATGAGGACACCGGGACTAAAAGCATGTTTATTATGCATTTTGGGAGACATAACAAATGAATAGGGAAAGAAATTATATTTCAATATTCTATGAAACATATATAATTATGAAAATATTGTCAATTATTACTCCCATTATTACACTTCTTTTTTCATTACATGTTGCCCCAAAAACACATTAATATGCAAATTAGATTTAGTTTATAGATACATTGCATATAATGAGAAAACCCGTTTATGACCATTTTACACACATTTTGCAGAAATAAAAATGGTATATCGAATCCTTCTGTTATAACATAGTTGAGAATCATCTTTATACAAAGTTTGGTAAAAAAAAACAAAAAAAAAAAATCTTAAACTAAAAATGTATTGGTGATTTAAAAAAATCAATTGTTTTTGCCTATGCATGTTCATTCATGTCTTTTTATTTTTTAAAGAAATTGAGTCCCGATGTCCTCTAGCGAGGACATAGCATAACTTATGCATGAAATGTCATTTTTTATAATTTTTTTTTTTTTTTTTTTTTTTTTACATTATTTGTAATGCTCTAAACAATGTAAAGACATGAAAAAAAACTATTTTTTTTCCTAAAACTTTTTTCTCGGGTCTTAAGAGGTTAAGACAAGCAAAGTTGGCTGTGTATATTAGCCGAAAGAATAAGATTGAACAAAGATCTAGTGATGATGTTTATGTGTGTTTTCTGACATTGGTCAAATCTAGAGAACTGAATGATTTTCAATTTTATAGAACTATGAACTGTCTTTCCACGTTTGAACAAATTTGGTGCAGTCATGGGGCTTTGTGTGTGTTATCTGAAGATGTGGTGTTTTGGTTACTTTGTGTTCTTGCGGTATGCTTTGTTTTTAAGTCTTTTGTAAAGTGTCTTTGAGTATTTGTAAATAAAGCTTTTTTCAAAATCAAAATATCTCTCTCTCTCTCTCTCTCTCTCTCTCTCTCTCTCTCTCTCTCTCTCTTTCTGCGTCTTCTCTGTTCAGCATGTAACTTTTTCTGTGTTCAGAATTTGCAAAATGCATATAATGAGCGAGTACATCATGAATTCATCTTCCAAACCGCGTTTTTTTCTTATCCCGAATCACAACGGTACACTTATAATAAGTGCTTATATGCGGACTATTGTAGCCTGTTCACCGCTGCGGAGTAACACATACCTGCGTGAATCGCCATAGACATAAACTTAGAGAAGTAGCTCCGGTTAGAATGTTCTTTCGCGGGATGCGTGCGGTTCTGTTTATTAACCGCTAGAGCGCCAAAAGTTACATAGTGCTGCTTTAAAACCGATATTATGTTGCTTCTCTAATTTTACATGCAAATATAACCGAAATCACAGAACAGCTATTGTCTTTATCTTATGTTTAGGCTATTTGATTTTATCAGACGACGGCTTGATTATAAATCAGGATTTTTGTGCAGATTAACATCTTGGAAGGTAGAGCTGGTTATGAAGTCATAATGGGTCGCGTTTTAGTCACTATTTCATATTCATTCCGTTATCTGATAACAGAAAATATAGTGAATAACCAGCACTCTCTCCACCCTCAATACCATAACTGAGGTGAGACCCTTGAGCAAGGCACCAAACCCCCAACTGCTCCCCGGGCGCCGCAGCATTGGCTGCCCACTGCTCCAGGTGTATGTTCACTACTGTGTGTGTGCACTTGGATGGGTTAAATGCAGAGCACAAATTCTGAGTATGGGTCACCATACTTGGCCACACTTCACTTCCCTTTCCCAAATGCACATTTTGCATGTTCAGAAGAAGTGAGCTGCCCTGCAGTGTGAAAATGTAAACAGGCTTGTCTAAGTCAATTGCTCAGTAAAGAGAAGTAATAAAATAAAGAGAAGTAATGGGAACCTGGTATTTCTATGTTCTTTTTTCATGTGTCTAATAGACACGAACAAGTTCTTTGAAAAACATCTATGACCTTTGAAACATGTCCAGTCTTCATACTTTAGATTAACTATGGTTTCACTAATAATAAACATATATTGCATAAAGCATCCATATTTGTCCATGCCCATGTCAATTAGAGTATTAAAAACTTGAAAAGTATTAATTTAAGGTACATTTAGAACAGACAAAAATGTGCGATTAAATTGCGATTAATCACGAGTTAACTCATGACAGTCATGCAATTAATCACGATTAAATATTTTAATCGATTGACAGCCCTAATATATATATATATATATATATATATATGTGTACGTGCCCAATGCCAGATAAGAGCTCACCCCATATCTGCATATAAAGGGACTCAAAAATGTAGGGGAACCAAGTTTAATCACCATTATGGGAATGCAGTTTAACCACAAAACTGATAAAAAAAAAAAGGAAAAACAGGGAAATGCAATCAAGAAAAATGCAAATAGAAAAAATGCAAAACAAGGAAATAATAATAATAATAATTTGTTACATTTACAGTATATAGCGCTTTTCGTGGAAGGGGGGGTGGGGTCTCCTCATCCACCTGGATGATGTGACGGCAGCCATATTGCACCAGAACACCCACCACACACCAGCTTATTGATGGAGAGGAGACAGAGTGATGCAGCCAATCAGTGTATGGGGATGATTAGGAGGCCATGATGGTCAGAGGCCAATGGGCAAATTTGACCAGGATGCCAGGGTTACACCCCTACTCTTTTTCGAAGGGCATCCTGGGATTTTTAATGACCACAGAGAGTCAGGACCTCGGTTTAACATCTCATCCGAAAGACTTTTGACCGTATAGTGTCCCCATCACTATACTGGGGCATTACAATCCACACAGACCACAGGGTGAGCACCCACTGCTGGCCTCACTAACACCTCTTCCAGCAGCAACCTTGTTTTCCCAGGAGGTCTCCCATCCAGGTACTGACCAGGCTCAACCCTGCTTAGCTTCAGTGGGTAACTAGTCTTGGGCTGCAGGGTGATATGGCTGCCGACGGAAAAACAGTCAACTATGTCAATGACACTATTGCCATATAGCCAGGGATTACACATCAAATTTCCAGTGTGTGTCCACCTGACATAAAGTCAATCACAACATATGTATTTGGTCATATAGATGGGCACATTCAAAAATGTCTGAATCATTTGTCATGTGATCTCCTTAAACATGTATAGCCCAAAAAGCAGCACGCCAATATACTGAATTTGATGATTTATCAAAAGTCTCGATCCTATGGTGGTTTTTTTTTTTTTTTATATAAGTTATTTCATGATAATAATAATGCTTTGTAGCTGGAGATAGTGCTCAAAAAAATTAAAGGAACACTTTTTAATCAGAGTATAGCATCAAGTCAGTTAAACTCCTGGGATATTGATCTGGTCAGTTAAGTAGCAGAGGGGGTTGTTAATCAGTTGCTTTGGTGTTAATGAAATTAACAGCAGGTGCACTAGATGGGCAACAATGAGACAACCCCCGGGTGGAGGCCACTGATATTTTTTTCCCTACTCATCTTTTCAGACTGTTTTTCACTAGTTTTACATTTGGCTAGGGTCAGTGTCACTACTGGTATCATGAAGCGATACCTAGACCCTACAGAGGTTGCACAGGCAGCCCAACTCCCCCAGGATGGCACATCAATACGTGCTATTGACAGAAGGTTTGCTTTGTCTCCCAGCACAGTCTCAAGAGCATGGAGGAGATTCCAGGAGACAGGCAGTTACTCTAGGAGAGCTGGACAAGGCCGTAGAAGGTCCTTAACCCATCAGCAGGACCAGTATCTGCTCCTTTGTGCAAGGAGGAACAGGATGAGCACTGCCAGAGCCCTTCAAAATGACCTCCAGCAGGCCACTGCTGTGAATGTCTCTGAACAAACAATCAGAAACAGTCTTCATGAGGGTGGCCCGAGGGCCCGACGTCCTCTAGTGGGCTTTTCACAGATGAGAGCAGGTTCACCCTGAGCATATGTGACAGTCGTGAAAGGGTCTGGAGAAGCCATGGAGTACATTATGCTGCCTGTAACATCATTCAGCATGACCGGTTTGGTGGTGGGTCATTGCTGGTCTGAGGAGGCATATCAATGGAGGGACGCACAGACCTCTACAGGCTAGACAATGGCACACTGATTGCCATTGGGTATCGGGATGAAATCCTGACCTAAATCCAATAGAACACCTCTGGGGCATTATGTTTCAGTCCATTTGACGCCACCAGGATGCACCTCAGACTGTCCAGGAGCTCATTGATGCCCTGGTCCAGATCTGGGAGGAAATACCCCAGGACACCATCCGTTGTCTCATTAGGAGCATGCCCCGACGTTGTCAGGCATGCATACAAGCACGTGGGGGCCATACAAACTACTGAGTACCATTTTGAGTTGCTGCAATGAAATTTTAGCAAAATGGACTAGACTGCTGCATCATTTTTTCACTTTGATTTTCGGGGGGCTTTGAATTCAGCCCTCTGTCTGTTGGTTGATAATTTTCATTTCCATCAATGATGTGGTATCCTTTCATTCCTAACACATTACCCAGTCCATATCAGTATATCCAGAATGATATTTTTTCCCCATTGAGATCTGATGTGTTTTCAAAGTGTTCCTTTAATTTTTCTGAGCAGTGTAAATTATTTCTGGTTGCTTTGTTGTAGTACAGTAAATCGCTGTCAGTTTTTACCTGACTAGTCAGTCAGTCATTTGCATGACTAAACTCCTTGACGCTGTGGTGTATTAGAAATTGTGGTGCTATTGATAAAGTGGAAATTCTTAAATGCAGATGGTGGACTTCTGCTACTTTGTGGAAAGGCAAGTTTCATTAAGGCTAGATTTTAATGAAGAGAGACAGAGATAGAGAAGTGCGCCAATCTCAATTCCTGTGGCAAAATGTAAACAGAACATGATGAATTCAGCACAGCTTAATGTCCATTGCTACTTTTACATCTATTCAGTGGTACAACCCATTATTATGGATTTTTTGTGATTTTTTTTTTTAGATAAATGATATCTTGAATGATGGAAAACTCTGTTTCATTTGTCACATTTTATTTGTGTATTTTTTGGGAAAGTGTCTTAAAATAATAATAATAATAATAATAATTTTATAGATATTGGGTCAGTGGTCTTTTGTTCAGTTTTTGTACTGTAAAAAAAAAATTAAAAAAAATAAAAACAATTCCTAAAGCACTGACACTGACCAACAGATTTGGAGAAATTTAGCATTACATAACTTGCTCACCAATGGATCGTCTTCAGTGAATTGTTGAGAGAATCCAAACAGCTGATAAAAACATCACAATAATTACTCCAAACCACTCCAGTCCATCAATTAACATCTTGTGAAACAAAAAATTGCATGTTTGTAGAAAAACAAATTCATCATTAACACCTTTTTAACTTCAAACTGTTGTTTTTGACTAAAATACGAGTCCTCTATCCATGATATTGCTTTCTCCACATCAAGTGTTTATAAGCAAAAACAATCCATTTGATGTGAGGGCACAACATGGGATGGATTCAGTGGAGGAAGCATTATTATGGATTATGCACTGGTATTTTGTCCAGAAGTGATGGTTTAAAGTTACAAAAAATAAGTGGATTTGTTTAATAAAAACACAACACATTTTGCTTCACAATACATTAATTGATCTACTGGATTACTGTAATGTTTTTATTAGCTGTTTGGACTCTCCTTCTGACGGCACCCATTCACTGCAGAGGATCTATTGGTGAGCAACTGATGAAATGCTTCATTTCTGCTACAAATCTGTTCTGATGAAGAAGCAAACTCATCTACATCTTGGATGGCCATTTTAATTTTTGGGTGAACTGTTCCTTTAAAAAGATCTGTCAGGTATGGTTTGCGAGCGTGACTTCCTTTCAGCGGTTGGTAGAGAATCGCTCTCTTCTGAGTTTCAAAGCTCTGAATTACAGTTCATCTTAAAGCCTTTTTGAAAGCAACCAGATTTCATCATCTCAATGTATTTTAGTTGCGGAAATGACACAAAGATCATCCAGCATCTTATCTGTAAGCATATTATCGAGTAAATTGATTGATTGATTGATTGATTTATTCTATTTTATGTGTGTATCTGTTTAATTTAATTTAATTTTTTTTTTTTTTTCCTTATCTTGCAGGTCTACTAGTATGGTGTCAAGCTGTGGAAACATTAACAGAACTAACAAATTTGGGACAAAATGTGTCCATAAACTGTGATCTTGAAGAAAAAGAGATTTATTGGATGCTACTGAAACTACCAAATCATCCAGTTTTGATACTGCGGTTATTTTCAACTTCACCAACTCCTTTTTACTACGATTTAAGATTCAGACTCAAATATTCAGTGCAACCTAAACATCATCTATTCATAAAAAATGTCACTACTGATGAGTTAGGTGTTTATTACTGCATGACCACAGAGGCACCTCCAAAATTCAGCAACGGCACCAGACTTCACATCACTGGTGAGTGAGCATTCAGTAATCAGGCCATATGAATATTCAGTGCTTTGCTTATTTAAATGTAAAGTTATTTTTTACAGAACCAACTAAATTACCTGAGTGTCAGAATCACACTGTGATGAAGTATATTGAGCAGAATCATACAGTGCTGAATTATACTGACCAGAGACCATGGGTGATTGTTATCATCGTATCTGGTCTGATGCATGGTGTTCTGGTCTTTGTGGTGATTGGTGAGTTCTGTTCATTAATGTAATCTCATTTAATCTATGTGTAAAATATGACAATGATTATTTTCTCTTGCAGGTTATGCATGTTGCTACTCTCGAGGAAATTTAAAACATCAAGAAGCAGATTTACACAAACAACTTAAGAAGCCAAACACAATGGTAAATTATGAAAAACAGTCTTTTTTTCCGATTTACATTTATTTAAATATTTATTACTTTTAAGATTATTTTATTCATCACTGTTTGGATCAAAAAACAGATACTTTACATACATTTCTAAATGCTAATACTGGCTGCCTTGTTGCTCTTTCAGTATACTGAGGTGGTCTTTTCCCAGATGCATGAAGACTTTGAACAAAACCAGTGCTTTTCAGCTGGAGTCCAAATCATAAACAGGAAAGCTTGTTCCTGACCTTATTTCAGTGGGTTGTTTATACCTTTGTTGTAAATATACATTTTCATAAAATATGCTTAATGAATAAAAAAAATAACTAAGAAATAGACATCAGAAATGACCTTCTCTCTCTTTTTTAAATAAACAATGTAGTCATCCACCTACTAGATGATGGCTAGCCAAACGCGTCTTTGCAGATCAAATGTAGGCATTGTGGTTGGCCTTGGCCAGACAAGCTCAGTAAAGTTTTCCACACATGGTCACCTGATCACCAGTGAACTGCAAAGCCAGGTGGTTTAACCTTTAACAGTATGAAGCCTTTTTGTTTTGTAGATATTGTGTTTATATATGTAAACAATCATGTAGAAATAACAACAATCATTTTGTCAAATTTCTAAAACTCTGCTGACTGCACTGCCATTCTTTTCCCATTTGAGGTTAAGAAAATCATGTGATGGTGATATCTAAGGCAGATGGGAACTCTGTTCAAAGGTAAACCACCTGTTTAGACAAAGATGAGACCTTATGAGTCATTTTTTTGTCAAGTGACCAACTCAGTGGAACTGATGGTTTAAGTACTGAGCCTAGTTTAACACTTTACTTGAGTAAACCAAACTGCAAACACTTCTGCTAACGAGAGCCAAAGGTTTGCATGCACAGATTTAATGTTGATTATATTTTAGGAGATGCAATAAGCGTCTGCTTCATGTGAGCACAAACAATCTGAAATGTCCAACACAATTTTGCACAACATAGAATGTGAAGATATTTATTATTTTTCTACAAAGCGTATGAGATGACGTAAAAAGTTTCAGAAATGAAGCTACAACATCCTCATGTTGCTGTCCTTCACACAACAAAACCACACCACTCACAGGAAGTCAGACTGAACTCTAACCATATTTTGGGCATTTTGAATGCCAAGAGCCAGCTAGAATGCTACAGCAGTACACTCTAAATAAATTTGAACACATATATGTTTTTTTGGCCATTTTATTAAACTTCTTTCAAACTTTGATTCCTCTACTAAAACACAATACCATCACTGACCTCCAGGTGCCATCATCTATTCATCTATTGTCACAGTTTTGAGAAGAATCCACATCAATATCATGAACAAACCAGGTAAGACTGATTCATATTGTGTAAAACTAATATATTTAATGTCAAAACTTTATTTATACTGTAATTTTTCTCAGATAGCGTTTCCTCTTTTCCACAGTATCCTACACACAAGACTGGGTCAACTCATCTTCAGAGATTATAAATGATAACGTAAGTTCAGAAGCTTGTTGCAATGTTTTATTATCAGTATTTGTATTGTTTTACCTATCCAATGAAATATTTTTTTACTAAACATATTTTATGTCTTTTAGGTACCCTGCAAGATTTATGATGAGGCTATGAGGAAGAAGTTTTCATAGTTTCATTCCGGAAAGGCCCAGCTGAAATCCCTCAATTAGCCAAAGAGAGACAACAGTGAGTTTAGAAATTAACGTGATGTAACTTCTTAACCTGTAAAGATTTTTGTCAACATTACTGTTGTTTTGCAGTTGCTGCAGACAAGGTCTTCCGAGACAAACACAGAAAGAGCACTGTGGAGGACAGAAATGGTTGAGCTTAATGTAAGATAAGGAAAATGTTGTTGATGTGGACACTCACAAGAGTGAGGAATGAAGTCTGCTGGGGCACATCTTTTCATGTGTTATTTACTGCATTTGCTTGAAATCTTTCATTCAAAGTAGATGTATTTTACATGTTGTTTTCTGTTGAAATAGTTTTCTGGCAGTTCTTATGTTTTGGACATCTACTATTTTCCCCTAATAAAGACAAACAATCAAATCTGCCCACCTGGTCAGCAACCAATCACATCATTCACCTGTAAGGTTTTTGGGAGGGATGTATTCTAAATGTGACCAATAAAGTCACTTTCTGTAAGGGTTTTGGGTGGGATAAATCGTTGGTAAAGTTTACCAATGAAATGACTTTTGAGGAAAGTCTGTGTGCTCAGTGGTCCAATAGCTGTCTTGTTTAGGGGTGGGATTAGTTTAAAATCAACCAATCCAGTTTAACATGAATGACCAAAAAATCTGTGTTGAGTTTACTGGTCCATATACAGCTCTTTTCATGCACTGAGCTGGCTCTCCTTGTGCACATTCTGTTGTACAGTGAAAAACAAAATAGAAAAAAAAAAGAATATGGGTGATGTTATTTCTCAGTACTCTACTTTCAAGATTTGTGGCTGCAAGTGTCAGCTATAGAAGCAGGCATCATCTGGTAGGTGACGCTTGCTCACTCTGATTGGCTATTGCCTATCATGTCAGAGGCAGCCCGATCAAGAGTCGTAAATATCAAACTTTTCACTTAAGTTTGGGGGTGCTCTGTCTCTATCAGATTAAATAAAATCTGCCTTAAAATCTTCAAGTGGCCAGTCTAAAGCCATAAATGTATTCTACCTGTGGCTTCATACTCAGACGTAAAGAGCCGTGACAACTTTTCCAGGCAGTATTTTCAGTTGACCTTCATCGTCTTCAATTTTTTTTTTTTTTTCCTTTTTAGAAAAAATCAAGAGAAAACCATTTCAGAACACAGTGGTGAGTAAAGAACATCATTTTAAGGTGTGCATGAAACTTTCCTTTAACTTGCCAATTGATGGATTTTGGTTGTATATTTCCCTTTCTTAAATTTGAGAAAGGCATCTGTGAATAAAAGGAAGAGATGTTACTTGTCTAGTTTATGCAATGATTATTTTTTTAAGTGGATCAGTGGTTGTGTGATGTGAGTTGGTTGTTCTCGTAACACATGATTTCCTCAAGAGTGTACTTTGTACCTGTATTCATAAACTCATGTATGCACTCTGTAATTCTAAAGTAGCTCTTGAACTTGAATGACCTGAAGTTACTCGCTTTGCCGTTCTTGTTATGTACACCCGGGGCCTCATTTATAAAACGTGCGTATGCACAGATTAGATCGAAGAGTGTGCGTACGCAAAAATCCACGGCAACGTTCATATTTATAAAAATGGTCTTTGACGTGGAAAAGAGCTAAGCGCCACGTCAGGGTCTGAGCAGACCTACGCACTTTTGTTTGCCTGAGTGCTGCGGGTTTTTGGAAATATAAGCCATTCTTGCCGCTTGTAAAAGATTTGGACATTGTCAGGTGCTCTTTTATAAGTCAATGACATTAATTAGACATCGTTTACAAGGCGGAGATCTGAAACTGTTCAGCTGCGTGCAAATTCAAGATTTGCGATTCATAGATTTCACATCTGAAAGAGAGGTATACATGCGTTTTCTGTACGTACGATCATTCTATGAATTGCATGTGTGCATATCTGAGAGATGATCGTAAAATCAAATTTAGGATGGATTCTGCACAACATTTTATAAATGAGGCCCCTGTTCTTTGAAATGAATGAATGCCACATGGTACCTTACAACCAGCACTCTGAAGCCAAGCAGGGTTGAGCCAGGTCAGTACCTGGGTGGGAGAACTACCTGGCAAAATCAATGTTGCTGGTATAGTTCATAGTAAGGTACTCACATTTATAGTGGCATAGTTCATACTATCCCAGTATGCTCCTGTCCTAATGGTGAATTTGTGGTGGTCTGTATGTTTGTGTGAATTCCACTAGACAGTAGGTTTGTGCCTTTTGTGACTTTAGGTTTCAGAATTATCTACTTATGGCAGTTCCATGCAAACATGATCTTTACAGAGGACTACTTCATTCAGTATTCAGGTCTGCTCCTGGAGACCCAGTGTCCAAGCAGGTTGGAACATATTTTTGTAAGACATTGGATCTCCAAAAACAGTGTTCATTACCCCTAGTTTAGAGCACAATTTGGGACAAGGCCTTGAACAAGGACACTGTATTGTAAAAAAGCCACTGTTCTGAGAGAGATCTTGAGTCTCTGCACTCTCAGAGAAAATGTTTGACACGGGCAATACCCCAAAGGTAACCTTTTTTAATGTCAAAAGGGTGCAGATTAGCACCTTACATGTACACATTTGACAGACACTTTAATCCAAAGCAAATTACATTGCATTCAAGGTATACATTTCATTACTTCATGTATTGGCCACTCATCAAGAGTGTTATAATGCCTATATGGCAGAAGACCCTGGAGTAGGTTCCAGCTTCCTTGACCCTAAATAGGACAAGCTGTTTGCAGAATGGATTGTTGTATTCCCTGGAATCAAACCAATGACTTTGGTGTTGCTAGCACTATGCTTGTCTGTTTAGGTTAAAAGACCTACTAATACGCACCCTTTGGGAGTGGAAAAGGTACAAAGGTGTTCCTGTGAGGGATCTACCCAAGTAACAAGCTGGTGTACCTCGAAAGGTTCGATTTTTCCACATTTTTCTGACAGTGCGTGGTTGTAAAAAAATCCCATGGTGTTTCTTGATAAGAGTAGATGTGTGACTTTGGTGTCCTGGTCAAACTGATCTTTGGTTCCAGTGGAAGTATCCACACAAATGCTATAAAAATGTAAGGAAGTTATTATACCACTACATTGTTTTCCTGCAGTATGTTTCCATACAGAATTCATCAATGATCATCATGGTGGCTCAATATTATCAATGTATGTTTTATTTGACAATACTGCATATACTGTAAATGTTTCATAAATTGAGGTGAAATTCTACTTTTTCATCAAAGTATTATAAACTCTTCTGCTTCTGTATAACATTATCAGATGTAATTGACGTCCACAGCTGACACAAAAAACTCTTCAGAAATGCCCATCAGATATGCATTCATCTTTTCCAGATTTACTTCAACAACAGTTTGACTTCATGCATTTTTCACATATACTCTGATCTTGATCTTCTACTGAATTTTCACCAATATTAATATCAAAAATGTTTCTGATCTCATTGTATCTCCAATGTTATGTATGGGATGTCTAGACTTTAATTTATCAATAAAAGACATGACAAAAACTTGTCTGCTTTCATTGGTTAGACTACAAAATATTTTGCCAGTTTCACTGAACAATAAGTTTAATATGTAATAATAATAACAATAAGATGGTCTTTTTAGCAGCTTTTCAGCTGTAATCTTCTGTCCATCTAATGTGACATTTGATCCAATAAGTGAAATCAACAGAAGTTGATGAAATGAGTAAATACTCAGACTTACATGAGTATGAGAGGGAATCTTCCTTTCGTAAATCCCTCTGGGAAAGTGTTGTATTCTGGATCCTGATCCTCAAATGAAAAATTTCTATTAATTTTTAATACAATGTCATGTCTTGAACATCACGTCTTTAGTTTATTGTCACTGTAAAAGCAGCACAAGATTACAAAATTTCCAGCAAACTTCTCATTTTGACATACAGAGAATAATTAGCAAGAGGGAAATGAATACAGCACCGAAATTCAACCTGGATTTTCATAAATCTGCCTTTTAAATGGTCTTCAAAAATTATTTAACAACAAGCTGACATTTTTCTATAACAGGGAATTACCTGTTTTCACATCTGGGCTCAATCCAGAAAGATCTTCCTCATAGTTCTTCTCTCTTGTGATTGATCCTGACAGACTGTTCATGAACCGAGACTCAAGACTGATCTGGTCTGGTGGGAGGTGAAACTCAGATGAGAATGAGCAAACAACTGGGCAAGTACAATGCGTTTTTGTTTATTCTACATCCTCATTCTAAAATAGAGAAACTAAAAGAGAGAGAAAGCAAACGTCTCACAGCCTTGTTGAAACTTTGCTTTTTTTATGGGCACGATGCAGTATCAGTGTGTAAAAGTGGTTGAATGTTGCTTGTTTTTATTTAATTTAATGTTTTGAATTCATTGACGCGTGCATTTGTTCTTTTGCGTTGTTTTAATTCTGATAGATTGAATATTCTAATGGTATTATTTGTATGATAAAAAGGTTTTACATTGCCAAAGCACTGCTATCATTAAATTATAGACATATATTTACACACAATTACAAAAAAAAAAAAAAGTTTGATAAACTCAAAACAAGTGAAGAAAAGCCCATTCCCATGTATTCATTATATTTTGGTGCCAACATATGTCTTGGGCAGACTGTCCTCCAACAAAAAACGACCTCATACTATAGGTCATTTGTGCAAGTACCTTACGAACTATATTTACGTTTTAAAGTTAAAAATAATGAAAAATAATGACAGTGTCATGTTGCATCTGTCATTCTGAAATGACGTGCAGTATGTCATTACCATGCGGGTTTACATCAAAATGCATGTTTATTTAAATGCAATGTGTGGACTTTTTTACAAGGTCCATATTTTACTAGCTGGCTAATTTATGGAAGCTCGTTTCCGCCACAGTTGAGATAAAAATATGATTTCTTTAAGTCATAATAATGAGAAAGTTTCTCATAATTATGACTTAGTATCTCGTTATATTGAGAAACTCTCTCAAAAATGAGAAACTTATTTCTCATTTTCACTGTGCCTCAAGACTTATTTTCTCTAAATAATGAGGAACTTTCTCGATATAATGAGAAACTTTCTCAAAATAATGACTTATTTTCTCAAAATAATGAGAAACTCTCGAAATAATGACTTATTTTCTCATAATAATGAGAAACTTTCTCGAAATAATGACAATCCATGCATGCGCAACGCAAGAGTGATGGCATGCTAACGACATCTGTTGGTCAAAGGCACACAATGTTTATACAGTAGCCCAATCTCATCCCGCTTGCACAAAGCGTAGTTGTTCGTTACCACGGTACCTTCACCGTTTCGTGCTAGTGTACATTGATGACATCTTGGTGTACCCCTGGAACGAGGCCGAACACCACCTGCACGTTTTTGAGGTCCTTCAATGGCTCCGTGAGCATTGACTCTATCTCAAGACTGAGAAATGCATCTTCCACCAACCCTCTATCCAGTTCCTGGGATATTACATCAGTCAGCATGGTATCAAGATGGACAAGGGGAAGGTAGAAGCTATCAAGTTCTGGCCCATTCCTACAACCATAAAAGAACTCCAACGCTTCCTAGGGTTTTCGAACTTCTACTGATGTTTCATCCAAAACTACAGCTCCATCACTGCTCCACTTACTAATCTCCTGAAAGACAAGCCCAAGTCTCTGTCCTGGACACCAGATGCTACATCTGCCATGAAGACTCTCCAAAAGGCTTTCATGTCGGCTCCACTCCTGGTCCACCTGGAACCAGCAAAGGCCCTTTGTTGTCGAAGTCGATGCCTCAACATCTGGAGTTGAGGCTGTCCTGTCACAGCAGCAGGGGAATCCTCCTCGACTCCATCCATGTGCCTTCTTCTCCCGGAAACTATCTCTGGCGAAGCAAAAACTATGAAATCGGGAATAGTGAACTGCTCGCCATCAAGCTTGGAGACACTGGTTGGAGGGGGCTCGCAATCCATTCGTGGTCTATGTGGATCACCGCAACCTTGAATATCAGACAGGCCAGGTGGGGCCTCTTCTTTACCCGATTACAATTTACCATGTCCTATCATCCAGGGACAAAGAACACCAAGGCAGATGCCCTTTCACGACTCCTCGGGGGCGGCAGTCATGGACTAATGGATAGAGAGTCGGACCTGTAACCCAAAGGTCGCAGGTTTGAGTCTCAGGTCCGGCAGGGATTGTAGGTGGGGGGTGGAGCGCTCTCTCCACCCTCAATACCATGACTGCATGATCTTCCAGAACATCCTGAAACGATCCTTCTATCCAGTCTGATCATCAGTCTTATTCAGAGGCCCCTGGACGAGGACATCGTGGCAGCCAGTGTCTCTGATCCTGCTCTGCCGGGGTGCATCACAAACCACATCTACGTTCCACGCAGCCAAAGAACTTCCCTGATACATTCCACGCACACCTCCCTGGGCACTGGTCATCCTGGGACCAATTAAACCCTCTCGCTGTTAAAAGATTGTTTCTGGTGGCCCGGAATGGAAAATGACATCAGAAGGTATGTGAGAGGATGCTGGGAATGTGCAATGGCCAAGACACCTCGCCACTCACCACCAGGAAAACTCCTTCCTCTCCCCATTCCTCGGCGTCCCTGGTCACACCTGGGAGTAGACACAGACTTACCAGCCTCAGATGGAGACACCTGCATCCTAGTTGGTTCTTTGAAAGGACTCCCAACATCCATGGAAACAGCTGAGGTACTCATGTCTTTCACAATTTTGGTATCCCAGAAGACATAGTATCTGATAGAGGTCCTCAGTTTATATCATGGGTGTGAAGGACTTTCTTCTTGCTCCTAGGTGTGACCGTGAGCACATTCTGCCATAGCCACCAGAACTGCTGGAACCACTTCCTTGCCTGGGCCGAGTATGCACAATATTCCCTCTGACAACCATCTACGGATCTCACTTCCTTCCAGTGCGTACTCAGCTATCAGCCACCCCGTTCCCCTTTTCAGGAGAACCCTCAGAGGTACCATCCATCACTCACTGGTTCCAGGAGAGCGAGAGGGTCTGGGACTCAGCCCACCAACATCTCCAACAAGCAGTGCAACACCATCAACACCATGCAGATGTCCAGAGAGCCTCCACTTTTACCTTCCAACCAGGACAGAAGGTATGGCTCTCCACTTGAGACATCCGGCTGCGGCTCCCCTGCAAAAAGCTAAGTCCGAGGTTCATTGGTCCCTTCCCCATCGTCCATCAAATCAATCAAGTCACCTAGGAACTCAAGCTCCCGCCGCAGTACAAGATTCATCCCACATTCCATGTATCACTCCTTAAACCCTATCACTCAGCTGTATCTCCTGTCTCCACAGAGCCTGGTCCTGTTGACGAACCCCCTCTTCTGATGGTGCTGGAGGATGGAACGGTCTATTCAGTCTAGGAGATCCTGAGTTCCCGACGTCATGGTGGTCGTCTAGAATATCTGGTCGATTGGGAAAGGTATGGCCCTGAGGAGAGATGAGTTTCACGCATCCCATCCAGAAGATCCAGCTCCATGTGGTCGAGGCCACCCACCGTGATGTTGGAATCTTCAGCCCTCAGGAGCGGGCCATGGAGAGGGGGATTCTGTCATGGAAACACCAGGCTCATCCATCAATCAGCGATCACAATTCTGAGCATGCACACCTGACAATCATTTATCCCTTATTAACTCAGCACTATAAGAAGACACGGCACACACAGTCACACACACACATTGTCTGGTCTCCCTTGTGGAATAAAGACTCATGCTGCTCACTTACCTGAGATCCACTACCGAATCTCCAGCATCTTCCCCAGTGTGTTCCTGTTTCTGTCCCTTACCTACTTACCTGCTCCAATGACTGGAAACCAGCTCCTAGACTCCACTCATTCTCACACTGTGCCTCAAGATCTGGTAAAGAGAACTGTCTCAATAGTATCGTCATTTCATCTGCCAAAGACTCTATATTTGCCAATACTCACCTGCCATTGTTTATATCAACAAACTGTACAATAAAAACGCCTGTTTGGTTCTAACTTGCTATTGTCTGGAATCTGAATTCCCGTTACAGTTGAGATATTTCTACTACAACTACTTGTATTTATTTCTTTATAAATAAATACTGTGTTTAGGTAGAAAAGGTTAGGGAATAGTTCAGGATGCTGCATACAGTACAAGAGCACGATTTGTTCAGTTTGATTTCATAAAACGAGGAAGAGGATTTGCATTTCAGACCATCTACCCATTTTGTGCAATGTGTTCGGTGGACAATACATGTGTAAAACCTAAACCTGATCTGTTTTAAAAATGGTACGGACGCCAACATATATTCTTTTCATTGAAGGATTGTGGATGTTTTTATTCTCAAAACTATTATTTATAGCAGGTGCTAACAGTGAAGAACAACTCGATTACATTTGAGGACGGGAATCAGCCGGGGTTCATTTGGTAAGCAAAAATAACCACCCATCCGCACATTCTTCTCTCTTCCAGTAGTACTTTGTAGTTCCCCCTGCTGATTAGTCTAACTAACCTTAGTGTTTACCTTGTTTTTGATCCTCATCTCTGCTTGCCTTCACGTGCTCATAAATGATAAATATTACAGACTAGAATGATTATCAAAGTGAAGGGACATTTAAGGCATTAAACCCTTTATCAAGACCTTTTTCAGTAAGGTTTTTGGCTTCTGTCTTATTCAGTTCATGTAAATATACAATACTGTGCATGTGAGCATTCTGACAAAAAATAAAAACTTTAAAAAAAAAAAGCTATCAATATTTAAAGAGAGAGGAACAAACAGGTCAAGCAGCCTTCTCAAGAATTTTCCACTCAAATGTATATCCTGTTGGTTTATCGTCATATCAGCATATAGGCTTAGTTGTGTGTTTCCTTTATGGTTATTTTAACCAGATTATTAATCAAATACTTTGCCACATATTTGTTTTATATCCATTTATTTTCATTGTTATAACATTAATATTTGTCTTCAGTTTGATATAATATTCATCTAACAAATGCCTTGCTTGCAAAAGCAGAACATGTTGTATTCTACTGAACATTAAGCTATATAATATGTTCTCATACTGATCAGACTGCTTCTTAAATACAGACACATCTCATTTATATTGCAGATGTGTCAGATGGGGTGTGAACTGATGCCATTGTTTGATGTTTTACATTCACTAAGGCACCAGGGGCCTGTACCATGATGGTAGCTGAACAAACTCAGGGTTACAGGATTAGTTTTGAGTTGACAAAACCAAACCAGTCCAATCCGGCTTTGGTGGTACCATGAAGCTGATCATCAACTTTCTCTGTCAACTCAGGCTTGATCCTGAGTTACTGGAGCATGTGCACGTGAAAGTGTGACATCAGTAATGAGCAGCCAATCACATGCCTTAAAACTATGATTCACTTCTTGTGAGAGAGTCAGTGCGAAGATTAAAAGATTGAACAATATGAAGAATTTAAACACACAGCACGATCATGAAACGATCTATCCATGAAAGAGGAAAACTTAAAAGAAACCATCTTACCATATAAGTGCAAGTAAAAGTTGTAAAGTTAGTTTATAGAGTTGTAAACACTTAAAAATCTAAGCTAATATGTAGCCATGTTTAAAGCTATTGATTCTAAAACCTATTTATATTGCATATTATCTATACTATCTATATGTTTCCATATGATTTTAAATAGAAGCTTCATAATTACTATTAAACTAAGCTGGCTTGTGTAATGAATTAAGGGTATAATAATTATATAAATAATATAAAATAATTATAAAAAGTAATCATCTCTAAAAATCAGATGATTTTATCTTTAAAAATGTTTTACTATGTAGCGTCCTTTAATTTGGAGTAAGAGAAACTGGAGGAGTGGCTTTATTTAGTCAGAGACATGTCACTTTGCTTGAAGCTGATTGGTCAAATTTCAGTTTGAGATCTCTAAACCAGAACATAACCTGCCCCGGAGCAGGTTAGCTGTGGAGCGTAAGTTACTATGGCAATGAACACTGCTACCTTTCTTAAAATTCTACCTTTCTTAAAATTCCTGTTTTCTCCAATTTCTCCAATTCTGCTTCCACTTTGGGACTAATTGCAGAAGGCCCTGGGCGATCCTTAAAGGGTCATGAAACCCCCGTTTCAGCACTGGTCGTTCACACCTTAGATCTGAAAAAGACTCCAGAGGTGGGCGTGTAAAACTGTGGAAAAGTGGGAGTGTAGAGGGTGGGAAGAGGGGAGAAAACAACCAATAAAACACAGACCTACAACACACTCATTATACAGACAGATGAATATTAAAATATATTTAAAACAGAAATAATAAAGGTATATTTACTTTTTGTTTACTCTTCTTTGGATTTTCAGTCTATATCATTGATTGCTGTGTATCACAATAATTCGTCGCGTTATCGTGTTCATGATCAGACATACCGATGTATCAGCGCCTTTATTTGCGCATATTTCATTTGAAGAAGACATGATATGTGCGCGAACACGGTGCTGGTTCATGTTTGGAGCACGAGAGAATATGAAATATACTCACAAACACTTGAAACAGGCTTGCTCCGGTCTGGATATGAACTATGCGAGTGTTCTTAAACTCATCGCGGCGTTCCGCGCAGAAACTGCTCTCTCATGCGCGCTCCACGTGTTGTCATATTAAATATTGTTGCGGAATATGAACTGACAACGCGAAGCTCTTTCATGAGATTTGAATTCTCCGCTGTAAGACGACCTCATGCATAATACAGCACAGCGATTGGATGGTAAGAGTTCATTCTCATGAGAATAGCTCGGAAAACTGATGACGTAGACGCGTACTCATTAGCCACGGCAGCCAATCACCACTCCAGATCAACGCATATACGTCACTTTTCATGACGTAGGGTCAACTTTTCTTTTTGAACCGGAAGAACGAAATTGCTCCAAAAAATTAAAAAATAACCAAGCTTCCTTAATAATAGAAATAATGAGTGCTATTGTCGTTTTCACTGATGTGAAACCTGTTCATATATATTAACATCTCAAAAAATGTGTTTTAGGGTTTCATGACCCTTTAAGGAATTTTGGAGATGTGTCTTTGTTTGTGATTTTGGGGACATGTCCAAGTTTTTTAATAGCATAACTGTCCAAAGGTATTTTCCCCTGCCATTCACATCCAAACAATGCATGCCTTCCGTTTTGAACACGTAGTCCAGCTGCTGTTGGTTGATGTCTTTTCCAGTTGTATTTTTGAGAACAGTCGCTTGTAATCAGCTGTGGAGATGACAAATAAAGCAGATTCAGTGTCTAACTCCATTTTGAGTTTAACTCCGGACACTTCTAGAGTGAGCCAAATGACTCTACGGTTTGCCTACTTAATACTGTACAGTTCCAGGCAGGAAAGGTCATCCGTACCTGGACCTGTATTTGTTTCATTTTCAGTTACCTGATGCACAGAGGCAGATTAACGTTTCGCTTTATACTTGTCTTTGTGTGTCTTCCACTTTTCTGTTTTGTAGACTCTCTCACTGTGCTCTCTCAAAGTAGCTTCCCCTCTCTCTTTCATGTGACTCTTTCACACACTCTTTTTGCTGTCTTTCATTCTTTATTTCCTTTGCATCCAGATCCTGCTGTCACATCAGTAGTTGTCGATACAGACCTTGTCGCCAGTTTGTAGTGTATGTAACAAGCACAGTGCTGACAGACAATAAATCACTCGACACAGTGCAGCTGATCAACTTACATTATTTACTGAACTGTTTTTTTAAAAGGAGCTTGAACAAAAACATTATTTCTATATCACCACAAGGGGGCAGACTTTTATCACAGAAAGCTATGACACCCACAGATATATACATTACAGAGAATTGAGGATGGACAGGTGGATGGAGTTTAAAACCAAACTTTCCCAGAGGAGTATGAGAGGTCAAACTCAACAATCTCACTCATGCTGACACAGGACAGTTCAGATGATCATCACACACTCATCTTAAACAGGAGACTGTACAACTGATCATTAACGGATCATTAACAAAATATACAATGTTTATTTGATGATAATTTGCAACTGTATGCCATTTATTAAAAACAGAATTAAAAGAACAGGCTTATAATGCTCTTAGTTGTTTTGTGTTGATCAAGAATAATGTATATATTATAGCCTACATTTTTAATCCAGCCCAGGCAATGTTATAGCTCTAAAAAAGAAAGATTAAGCTACAGTACTATTCTTCTTGTGTTTAATTGTTACAAACCAGTTTATTATACATTAAAAATATAACTTGTGACTAGACCAACTGTCAGTCTGTAGGGATTTTTCAAAGATTTCAGTGCAGGTTACATTGTTACACTAGGTTACACCAATAGGTGACGACAAAGGACTGTCTTTATGAGTGAGTCAGTCGTATGAAACAGCTTGTGATAGTCTTTTCTTCCTTATTGTGACATACAGTGAAACAGGTTCTTGAACATAAAAAAGTAGGGCTTGATATTATTTATCTGGAGTTGATTGGATCATTGTAGCTTGCTAGTGCTGTGACGTCATGTGAGTGACAGGTTGTCCCGTCCTCATGCCAGTAAACACATCATCAGAGAAGAGATGTTGTTGCAAGAGAGAGGTGAAGTTACACTGATCAGTGTACAGTCAGTTCTTAAATATCATGTGCTGGCAACAGGAAAAATGGGCAAGTGAAAAGATCTGAGTGACTTTGAGAGGGATCAAGTATTGATAGCTAGACGACTGGATCAGCACATCTCCAAAATAGCAAGTCATGGCTAGCTAGATAAAGCCATTCTAGTCCATCTGGTCCAATCACACAGAAGAGCTACTGTAGCTCAAATTGCTGAAAAACTTAATGTTGGCCATGACAGAAAGCTGTCAGAACACACAGTGAATCACAGTTTGCTGCATAGCCACAAACCAGTCAAAGTGTGCATTATACTCCTGTCCACTGTCTACAATGGGCACAAGAGCATCAGAACCGAACCATGTGCTCACAACAAAAGACAAAACAAAACAAGATTTGGAGCATTAGCATCTGGATCGCAACTAAGAACCAAAATCAAACCAGACAGGAGCATCAGGATCCAGATACCAACCTTCAAACACACACAACACACTACATGAGCGTCCTGAATAGATGATGTGGAGGTTGAACAATAGTTTTGAGAATTTCAACTGTGACCTGAAAAAATTAATTAATGACGTGATGATGGTGAGTGGTAATTAGGTGTTGCGGTCAGAGCAAATTTAACTTTGACTTCCTCTGCTTTATGTGGGAAGTTTTTTTTTTTTTTTTTTTTGTCTTTGTCTTTCTGTCTTTGGCTCAAAGCTGCAGTAACTTCATCTCAAATGTAAAGTGGAGGGAAACAGATTTCATACTGAAGCGTTTTAACCACGACAACAACATGAGGATCATTCAGCTTCAGCTCCGTGAGTTTATTATATCAGTGTATTTACATGCTTTGTAAACTTATTAAAATTACAAATTGTTTTATGTTAAGCATCACAGGAGTTTTATGTGGGTAATCTTATTTATTTTTTCATCTTTCAGATGTATTAATGTGTTGTCAAGCTGCAGTTTCAGATTTATTAACTGATTTGGGATCAAATGTGATCATAAACTGTGATCTTGATGAAAATGATGTTTATTGGATTTTACAGAAAACAGCAGATCCTCCAACAGTCATTCTACGATCTTTGTCAGCTGCACCATCACCTTTTTACTTGAATAATACATTCAGAAATAAATATTCAGTGCAGTTTAAACATTGTCTGGTTATAAATAATGTGACTGCTGATGAATTAGGAGTTTATTACTGTATGAACACAGGGAAACACCCAAAATTCAGCAACAGCACCAGACTAGGTAAGTACATTTGCTTAACCATATTGATGATCTGTCATTATTTCTCCTATTATTTCAGCTGTCATTACTGCAACTATGAACATTTTCTTTACAGAATCAACTCTAACTGAGTGTCACAATCATACAGTGGTGGAGTTTATTGATCAGAATCAAACACAATGGCAGGCTATTATCATCATATCTGCTCTAATGAACGGACTTCTGCTCATTCTGCTGATCGGTGAGTTATTTTCAGCCATCTGTAAAAATATCAATATGATGCTTTGCTCCATAGACAGCTGAAGTTAATGAAATATGAAAATATTCTTTATTTATGCTTTTAAATGTATTTTATTTATGCTTACGCTTTTATTATTGTGCCATTTATGTGACATAGATAGATAGATAGATAGATAGATAGATAGATAGATAGATAGATTAAGAAAGAATAATAAAACCTTTTCAAAATACTGAATCTGAAAAAACTGTTCCATTTCTAGGACTATTAAATGTTTTTGTTGGAAACAGAAGATCTTCAGAACAATCAGAACTCAACACTGATCTACAGCAGACGCAAGAACAGCATCAGGACCATTTACACTTAAAAAACTGGGAATCCATTCTTATTACCAAAATTAATTTCTGTCTCAATAATCAATGAGGATTCTTGGTGACTTGCACAATAGCATTCTATATAATTTCATTTTGTTTCAGCTGTAGCTGAAAATGCTAATGTTGCTGTTTCAACATGCCATGGTGGATTTTTCCAAGCTGCCTAAAAATATTCAGTCCAGCCGAATCAACAGCGACTGATTTTATACTTATTTTGTTGACTACTCCTTGATGTTCAACCCTGAAAAAAAAAAAAAAAAAAAATACAAATACAAATCTGGGAAAAAAAGTTCAAGGAAAAAATGCTAATAAAAGTAAAAATAAATAAATACATATACAAATAAGTTAAATTTGACTACATTTGATATTACCTATCTTTCATTCTGCTTTCTAAAGACTGGTTGGAAGTCATGAGATTAATCACAATTATTTTATTGAACTAACAGTTATAACTTTGTGTGTGTGTGTGTGTGTGTGTGTGTGTGTGTGTGTGTATATATATATATATATATATATATATATATATATATCAAATTAGAATTTCTTAGGTATTGTTATTGATGCCATAATTTGTAAATTAATATATATTAAATTTATACATGTATGTTTGTATACATTAATGTATATTTTATGCACTCATCTGACGTGCTAAACCAAAACCAGAAACATGTTCCACTGGGTTTGGCACTTGACAACCAATGACTCTCATCTTTGTCTAGAGTGGAGGTTTAACTGTGAAACAATGTTTTTGCAACACCTTTATGAAGTTCTCACAGTTGTCTTAACCTCAGATGAAAGAGCAGCATTGCAATATGTCTGCTTTCATTGTTCACTAGCTCTACACATTTAGTGCACATTTAGCACTTGACAAATGTGCAAATGTGTTGGCCTGCTGGTGATTCATAAAATATAAGCCGGCAGATACCGTAACTTGAGATTCAAAAAAAAAAAAAAAAAAAAAAACCTTATCAGGAAACACTAAATTAATACCCATAGGCTCCTGACGATATATTGAGGTCTTATGAAGCAAAACGATCGGCCCTGTGCAAGAAACTCAACATTATCTGCAACATTATTACCTGTAATCCATAGCCTCAAGCAAACGGGAAGTCTGATCACTTTTCCGCGAAGTGATTCTTCCAGACAGTGCACTGGCTCAAAAAAAATTAAAAATAAAAATAAATAAATAAATAAATTCGAGCACTTTATTCAAGTGCTCGTTTCACGCATGCTTGTATGACCTCCACATCAGTTCTTCGGTCCGAGTCGGAGCTGTTTCCTCAGTTCAGTGTGCTGTTGGAGTAGCTAGAGCGCTGAATGAGTTGGCAAAAATGTATGCCTTATAGGATGTACAATGTTCGTATTTCGACTCATTTCATTTCAATAGATATTTACGTCAACATTTATATATTTCCACATTTATTTATTTCTAAATATATTTATTTATTTTCATATTTATTTATTTCTACATTTCTTTGTCATATGGTAATGAGGTGTGTTTTATTTCAGTTTTATTTCAAGGAAGAAGCTTTGAGGCCTTTGAGTAATGCAAGTCAATGAATGACTGATTTAGAAGTGGACAATTTGGCCAAAATCTTATACCTTGGCTTAAGTCATTTAATATCATTGTAACCATACAGTACAGAATATGGAGTGAACATGTGTTTTCTCGGGCATGGCCAGATTTGGCTGAATATGAACAAACTGCAACTTTAATGCAAGATAAGAACTTGCATTTATTGTTGATTAAACTTGTGCAATAGATTTTCACTAAATATTATATTATTTTTAATAAATACATGCTGTCAAAATGCCCTCACATCTGTTTTAGGTGATACTGCAGCACTGTTTGGAAATTCTGCTGGATTTCTTGATGCCGTATGGGCTGATCATTAGCAGTTACGTGTGTATCGTGAGCAGAATTTGCAAAACATGGTTTTGTAGGCACATCTGTGACGTCACTTGGTCACTACTCGTTTGGGTGTATGTGTTGCATCTGTGTTCTCTGCAGGTGTCCGGCTGATTGCTGCATGATTGGGAATGCCGGTGTGCAGGTGGTTCTTTCTTTATAAAACATCTCTTTGCACTTGGTGGAGATCTCTGCTCTTGGTTGGATCCAGTGTCTGCTCTCCAGTCTTTGTGTCCTGTTTTCCCGGATTGAGACAAGTTTAATAATGATTCATTTTAAGCTTAATGGTTAAATAAAGTTTAAATGTTTTTTTTGATGCAAATGCACTCATCTTCTCCTTATTTGTAGTGACCCTCAACAAGTAGGGGCTCGTCCGGGATCTGAACCCAGGACAACTCACATCTTATTTATAGTCTATGGGTGAACGTGATTTCACAAATACAACATGTTCCTGGACCAACATCCTTGTTGTTCCTTGAACAGTATTCCAATCAACCAATTAGATTTGAGGAATAGTTTTACTGTGCAAAGTTATTTATAGTCAGTGGAATGTCTGTTGGGGACCATCAAAAGTGTTATTAAGCAGACGGTCTACTAATTCTCTAATGACTAGTTGACATTTAGTTAAAAAAGTTACTTAGTCAACAGAATGTCTATTGAAATAAAATGTAGCCAAATGCTGTTCAAGCCCTTAAAGGTGCAATAGGTGATTGTCTTCAGAAACATTTTTTGTTATGCTAGCTGAAAGTCTCTTCACATCCCGATAGCAATCATTAAGTTAAGTGGTCTAAATGTATTTATATGTATTTATATATTCTGTGGAAAGCATAGGACCAATAAATGTCCGTCCAATCAAAACGCTCGGTCCGAGTGTTTTAATTGTCTTTCCTACCTGCCTGTCAATGCATGTATTAGCATACCTCTGCGCACCCTGTTCGCGCAGACACAATAAGTCATCAGCGCCTTCACACACGCTGTGCAGACAGAGCGAGAATGGCAGGCAAACATCAACAGCCCGATCTTCCTTCCTGGTATTGTAGTACTTTTACTAACTGTAAAGTTTTCTCACCAGTGAATAACACATGATATAGCCCAGCAGTTCCTAATTCCAGTCCTCGCGCCCCCTGCTCTGCATATTTTGCATGTCTTGCTTGGTTAACACACCCGATTCAGATAACCAGCTCACTAGAAAAGAGCTATGTGCATGAACTGTGTTCCGATTGACATGCTCCCTACACAGTGTTCATTGCTCCCTAAACTTCGGAACATTCATTCACGGATTTGCGCTGCACAGCATCTTCACACACAGACAAAACTTACTAGAGAAGTGTGAAGTGTGACATAATATACCTCTGTAAATAAATACTATTTAAATTTACCTCTCGCACATTTTAATGCCCTGAATATATGGAACATATACGCTCACTTCGCAATGCATATACGCTCACTTTGCAATGCATCCTCCGAAGGCAGCATTTTTCCGTTTTCAGATGCAGCCAATCTGTGTGCCCGCTCAAGAGAGGCAAGAGTTCCCGAAGGTCATAGCATTAACAGGTAGATGCATTACAATCCACATTACAGTCAGTGGTTGATCTGCTGAATTAGTAATTTGGTAGTTTGTTTTTGTATTTCTGTTGGTAATGATTTGCCCATGGTCTTCTAAAAGTGCTAACAACTTGTACAAAATATCCACGTTCTTAGAATTAGAATGTCTAATCAAATTATTATACCTGATCAGGGACCAGTTGCATAAACTTAGCCCTATATTAACTATTTTAAGACTATGTCTTAAGAACCAGTTTGACCAACTAGCAATTAGCCAAGGGGTAATTGGTCTTTGTTTTCAGATTCAAATTATACCAATCAACCATTTTATGTAACTAACTCTTAAACATTATGACCAATCATAAAGAAAAAATTAGATGACTAACTTTTAAGGCTTTTTCTTCCCTCAAATCTTAAACATGCGCACACTAGCAACAAGATTTGAAAACCACGGTGCAACACACACTACAAGATATTATTAAGATTATTGTGCCAGAGGGAGCGAATCATGTGATCTAATGGGGACTCCGAATAACGATGTAAGCAAAATGGACATTGTAACAAGACAACTTGCTGTATCAATACTAATTCTTTGTAGCGAGAAACAACAAAAGCGGAAGGTTAAATGAGTGTTGATGAGAAAGTAGTTGAGGAGATGGGGTCAACATGGATTGTCAGTTCTTCAGCTAGAATTGGAGGTAAGAATTTAACTGGCAATGTTTTTATCTGTTAACGGTAGTGTAATCATACCCGATTTAAAATCCTAATATCAAACATGTTTGATATGATTGGGGAGGCCCCGATTTGTGTGCGAGAAGATCGGGAGGTGCAAGATTCAATCTGTACTGTAAATGCCTCACATTACCAGATAATCTGTGCTGAAAATCAGAACCGATCGAGGTCCTCAAGATTTTTTCTCCGATTCTCAGGAGGGGAAAATCGGGAATAAATCAGGCTAAAACTCAGGTAGTGTGAGCCCAGCTTTAGTGCCCCTTTTTTTGGTTGGGCCACTGCCCCTAAAAATGTCTGTGCATGGCCCTGCTGAAAACTATTTGAACTTTATTAAAACTATTTGCACTGATTTATTGTGTTGGTTACATTTTGTTCCTTTGTGCAGTGGCTCAGAGTCTTTGAGTGTGTAAAAAAGTCAGCAAACTGAAAAAAATAAAATTAAAGTTTTTTAAGGTAATGTGATCTTGTTAAAACAGATTTCACAAAATTGGTATTGAAAAAAAGTATTGTTCAGGAACCAATCGATACCGAAATTTTTTTAATGATACACAGCCCTAATTGACATTGTATTAGATTACATCCTTCTGTATTGTATTAGTGTCTGTATTATACAATACTTCCTTCTGTATTGTATTTTGGTATTGTGTCATGAACTTAAATGTTTAATTTGGGGGTGGGGAAAGTTCTTATCCATTTCTAATTGATTTATTGTTTTTGTTGGGTTTTGTTTTGTTTTGTTTTGTTTTTTTTTTTGTTTGTTTTTTTGGATTGACTGTTTCTACTAGTGTTATTTTGACAGTTCTGGGTTCAGTGTATAATCTAATTCTGTTTGTTACAGGAGCTGAGTGCCTGAGGCAGGGGTGGATTTCTGCTAGCGGTTCTTCCTTCAAGAGTGTGTTATGCGCATATGTGTGTGTGTGTGTGTGTGTGTGTGTGTGTGTCTAAGTGTGTGAGTGAGCCCTATATTTTCTGCTGTTATGCCTCGGCTCCTCTCTTCTGAAAGTCAAATATCCCTGACTCTCTCTTTTCATATTTTGTTAAACTGTGTAATGAAGTTATCTTTTTCACATTTGTTAGTGATTGCTCTTTTTCTTTGTGCTTTTGTAAAACTTTTTATCTTTAATAAAATTACATTTCTTTTATATCTACGTCTTCTGCCAACTCACTGTGATCAAACCTGTGTTGCCTTAAGGGCAAAATTACTCGTCCCTGGCGAGATTTCAGGGTGGCGTAGTCGCTAGGTATTCAATTTGTTAAACCCTCTGTGTTCTGCCATATAAGCAATGAAGGAATCGTTTCTTATCATTTGGCCTTGACTGCATTATAGTTTTGTCTTATTGAAATGTGATCAACGTTTGTTTAGATGTGTTGGGGAATTTGGCCAATAACATTTTAATTATATTCTGTTGAAATGAAGTAAATGAGTCAAAAAAAAAAAAAAAAAAAAAACTTTGTTCATTTGCTGAACAAGATTCAAAGATCTGAGTCAATAAAATAACCCGAACTTCCCATCACTACTTTATTACTTAAAATAAACAAATTCTCCATTCTGGACACATCTGTATGACATATCTGTATTTTTGTTGTTAAACATCTTTATGCTTCTGCTGTTGTCTTTGTTAATTCATGTTATTGCTCATTCTCAAGCTTGATCTTTTACCTGCACTGCACAAAAGGCTGTCAAACCAGACCGAAACAGGTTCTTGACTGTTTTAATGTGACTGACTCCACCCACAAACATCTTTCTGCTCTCATACTGGCTATAAGGAACATCTAAACATGATGAAACTTCGACATACAGGTATCGCATTTACTTATACTGTCTTTATGTAATATGAAAAGAGATTATGAAATTCAACACTAAATAATGAGTTTAGTTTAATTATGAATAATGAATGAATGAATGAAGTGAATGAGCTGCAGTGACATCAGTGAGTTTCACTTTCATCACCATGCTTTAATGCAAAGTAACTTTAAGAAAACTTTAAGAAGCATTAAAGCTAAATGCAAATCCTATGACTTACAGCAGGGGTGCAGCTCCATATGACACAGTTTGATGAAATGAACAGAGTCTCCAGACGATGAAGAGATAGACATCAGGAGTCAGAGAAGATGATCAACTAAAGAAAAAGAAGACTAAAGAGACAGAGGAGAAAACACAATATCAACATGTCCGGGAGAGATGGCAGAGGTCAGAATCACACAGACACGCATCAGTTTAAAATGATTGTTCTAGAGTATTTTTCACTTAATTCTGTTGATAGAATTATAATTTCCTTTATTTACATTCAAAAGATGTGAATTTCAAATTATGTTGTCCAAATGAAAGCAGCTTTAGAAATGTTACATTTTCACACAGAACATCTGAGGAAATTTCAAGACAATCATTGTTGCATAATCAGTGAAAAATTATATTCATTTCCTGAAGGCAACATCTGAATCTGAGCTGATTGTATTTTCAAAACTCTCAGTAACTCATACTTCACTTTGATTAATATTGCTAATAAGAATAATTTAAAGAGGTTGATTTCAGCTTGTACGTGTTGAAAGAGTAAAATATAAGACTTTTGTTTCATACAGAAATTGTTGCACACAATCCTTTTGTCAGGAGAAGATCGAGCATCGGCGAACGTCCTAACAGTAAGCCTTTATTGATGAACAAATACATGATGTATCAAGATCTTGGTGTCATAACATTTATATGTCACATTTGTGTGTGTATATTTCAGTGAGTGACGTGATGATTATAGTTCTGCTGGGGAAGAGCGTGTCAGAAAACAGCCGAGTGGGAAACTTCATATTAGACCGAGCAGCGTTTGACAGTGAAGCTCCTCCAGATGTTGTGGAGAGAGTCGGAGGAAAATTGAAGGACAGACACGTGATCATCATCAACAGTCCTCAGCTGCTCCAGACAAACATCTCAGATCATCAGATCACACAGACAGTGAAAGAGTGTGTGTATCTGTCTGATCCAGGACCTCATGTGATCGTTCTACTCCTCGAACATGATCAGTGTTCAACAGAAGATCAAGAGCGTGTGGAGAAGCTGCTGGACTCTTTCTCTGAGCGGCTTTTTCAACACACCATGGTGCTCAGCACACAAAAGCCCACTGAAACCAATGACATTCTACAGGAAATCATTCAGAAATGCTCAGACAGATACTTCAGTCTTCAGAGAAGCATCTCTCCTGATGATCTTCTGCAGGCGTTTGAGGACATTGTGAAAATGAATGATGGATGCCACCTGGTTTGTGCTCAATGTGAAGCTTCACAGGCTTTCACAATGGAGCTGCAGGGCACAGAAAGACGTGAGTGTGACAATATTTGATGGTTGCATTAATACATGAAACATTTTGTATCTTTCTACTTTTTCTCTCAGGTTCAGAGTGTGTGAAGCTTTTTTTTTATAGTTTTGTGGTATTTTGTAAGTTTGTATTTGTATTGTGTTTGTATTAAACAGCAGAAAGTATAGCCTTCTCATCCAGTTTGTGTCTGTATGAGTCCTGGCAGATGTAACTTTTATTAACCTTCACCAGTTCACTATTGATGAGCTCGTTTCCTTTACTCTGTCCATGCAGATGTTGGTCATTTTTCCCACTCTAGGTAGATATTGGAAAAAATAAAATAATAAAGACAAAATTGAAATGCTGATGACTTGCAGGATGAAACTTTCCCATTTCGGTACAATTCTGCAATTCTGTGGGACAGTTGATCACCCTAGTTACAACAGTCCTGCTACTTCTTCAAACTCTCAGTTGTCGACAACTACCAATAGCATTTCCTCTTTTACAGGTTCAGCTGAGAATGAAGATGAGCTGAGGATTGTCCTTCTGGGAAAAACTGGAGTAGGGAAAAGTGCTACGGGAAACACCATCTTAGGACGAGACGCTTTTAAAGCAGAATTATCTCAAGAGTTGGTTACTAAAGAGTGTCAGAGAGAAACATGTGAAATCAACGGCCGAAATGTTACTGTGATCGACACTCCAGGACTGTTTGATACTGAACTTACTAATGAGGAGATCCAGAGAGAAATCAGCAACTGCATCTCCTTGATTCTGCCTGGACCACATGTGTTCATCATTGTGCTCAATTTAGGACAACGATTCACTCAAGAAGAAGAAAAATCAGTGAAGATCATCCAAGAGACGTTTGGTGAACACTCTTTAATGTTCACCATGGTGCTCTTCACCAGAGGAGATGATCTAAACAAAACCATTGAACAGTGCTTGGGAAAACCTGGATCTCGTTTAATGAAGCTGATTGAAGCGTGTGGAAACAGATACCATGTGTTCAGTAATAATCAGACTGGAGACCGAACACAGGTGGCTGATCTACTGGAGAAGATAGACACCATGGTGAAAGCAAACGGAGGGACTTTCTACTCATGTAAGATGTTCAGACAGATGGAAAGAGAAAAACAAGAACAACAGATAAAGATCTTGATAGAGAGAGTCAGAGAAAGAGAAGAAGAGATAAAGAAACTAGAAGAAGAGAAAGAGAGAATGAAGATGATGATGGAGGAAGAACGACAGAATCAAGACAGAGAGAAAGAGAAAAGAAGAAGAACTCAAAAGAGAAATAGAGGAAATGAGACAAGAAATAGAGACAATAAAAACAGAAAAAGAAAACCTTCAGATCAAACATGACACAGAAATAGAGAAACTGAAACTGGAGGAAAAGACGAGAAGAGAAGAAGAGGATGAGAAAAGAAAAGAGAAAGAACAGGGAGTTTGGGATGAGTTTAATAAGAGACTGAAACAAGAGAGAGAGAAAATGGAAAGAGAGAAAGAAGATCTTCAATCTAAACATGAAGCAGAAGAAAAGAAGATGAAGATCCTGAATGAGAAACTGATGAAGAAATTAGAAGAAGAGAAAGGGAGGATGATGATGATGGAGGAAGAACGACAGAATTATGATGAAGAGAGAAAGAGAAGAGAAGAAGAACTCAGAGAAACAGAAGAATGGTTTAAAAGAGAAATGGAAGAGCAAGAGGAGAAAGAAAGAGAGACGCGTGAGATGATGAAGAGAGAACAAGGCAAATGGGAGAAACAGAAACCAGAGGAAAAGATGAGAAGAGAAGAAGAGGATAAGAGAAGAAGAGAGAAAGAAAAACAGAATTCCGATGAACAGATTGAGAGACTCAAGAGTGAAATGGAGGCAATAATCGGAGAAAAACAGAGAATAGAAAGAGAGAAACAAGAACAACTAGAGGATTTACAGAAGAAACTGAAAGAAGAAAGAAACATGAGAGAAAATGAACAAAAGACTTTTGAAGAGAAACTGAAACTCCTTAATGAACAACGTGAAGATGAACTACAGAGAAAACGAGAGGAGTGGAGAGAAGAATATGAAAGAGAAAAAGATAATAAGAAGAAGATGTGCTCTGAAACTGATGATTCACTACAGGTGAGTGTTCAGAGATATTAATATTCATTCAAGTCTTTAAATACTTCAACCTCAATGCCTCTACTTCACAGTTTGCCCCTTTATACATAGTTATTGTAATAAATATCAGACCAGTTTAAGAGCTGGAAAACAGTCACTATTTTTACTTTAATCTAGTTTAACATCACCTTTACAGAGTAAGTAATATTCTGATGAATTGAAATAATAACTGATGCAGTGCAGACAGTCATACTGAAATTAACTGATTATTTGTTATGAGTACAAATGACTTTGATTATTTTACATGTAGATTTGCCATTGTCTTTTCTCATTATTATATTCATGATTATAGTCACTTAGTTATAATTATGCTATATAAATTCCTATAATGATTGTATTTTATTCATGATTAAATTGTTTTAAAATGTAAGAAAGTTCAGATGAAATAACAAGTATGTTTAAATCTGTACCAAAAACACTTGTTTTTAATAATAATAATTGTACTATTGTTATTACTGTCTCTTACACAGGGAGAAAACAAGGAAATACAGCATCTGTTTCACAGACTTCATCTTGGCAAACATCACAATAAACTGACACATGCAGATGTTCCTCAGATAAATGAACATTTATTACAGTCTCATGAGTCTTGTACTGAAGAAGAGCTGATTCAGACTTTCCTACAAAAACTACTGATGATGAACTACAGAGCAAGAAACCTCAGTGTTAGGGATCCCAGTGAACAGGATCAAACACAATGGAGAGACTATAACTCTTCTGAAGATAAGGGTGATTTATTAGAATCAATATCTTTGCCTACTGATGGTACAAGTCAGTCTGACCCCATTCACCCGATGGATGTTCAGATGGCCGTGTTTCATCGAGCTGATGGTTTCCTGAAGCAGCTGATGGTGACTAAACTGTCTCAGTGTCAGTACGCTCTGCCTCTGCTTGTTCCTAATCCATTCACACAACAGATTGAGTTTCCTCTCTGGACATTCAGACAAATCAACAAGAGCTGGAAGATTAGAAACACCAACAATGAAATCATCAGTCAAACCCAGCCGATCTACAAGGCACAAACTCCAATGGTGTTTTTCTTCAGGTTTGGCTCTGTGTCTTCATCCAAGTCTCAGCTGATGAACAGTCTGATCAATGAGAGACACGACACATTCTTCCACAGGAACTGCCCAGGCAGCAGCAGAACCCGAGTCCTGATGGATGGAGTGGCGGAGATCACCTGGTACTGCCCCTCTGGAGCATATGATGATAAATTTGCTGAGTGTGTTGCGTTCTGTAATCTACACGGTGATGCAGGAGACCATGAGAAACAGCTGCAGATCCTCACTGATATGGCCTCAGTCAATGTTGTTCTTCAACCACAACTGGACAGGACACAAGTATCTGAGGACAGAAGAAAGACAGAATTTGAAAAACTCTATGGGGACTCAAAGCCACTCATTTGTCTTTTTCCTACAGATGTTTCAACTGTTACTGAGACACGGCAAGGAAAATACAAAATCGGTATAAAAGACAGAAATCAGTCAGATGTATCTGAAGATCTCAGAAGAGCTATAAATGATTGTCTCAAAAAACCATCTTCAACTTTCAGACTTGAAGATGTGTCCAAACACTCACACATCAGAGTAGATGAGGAAGATAATAATGACTGCAGGAGAGGAAGAGCAGCAGCACAGAAGATGATGCGTTTACTGAAGAAGAAAGATCTGACAGAAATCAAAGAATCATTCCTGCCCTGTCAGGGGAAACTGTGGCATCAGTGGAGTCAGAAGAACAGAGAACTACATCGACCTCAAGCAGATGAGACAGAAATGGACCTCAGTAGAAAGCGAACAGAGATGAAGAAAATCCGTGAACAGCAGCATGAATCTGACATCAGTGAGTTTATGAAGCTCTTCATTAACGAAATGAACTCAAATGATGAAAATAAAATGTTTTTCCTCAAATGGCTCAGAATCCTCCTGGATGAATATACAACAGCAGACCTTTCTGCTCTGCATCACAAGTATGATGAAAAATGGTCAACAGTCTTAAAACTGAAAGAGAATTTTGATTATGAATCTGAACAACTCAAAGCTGAACAAATAGAACTTGAGCGAATATCTGAGGATCTTCAAGCTGCAGCCTTTGGTTTGGAGCACATCATGAGGGAGATCGGTCAGATCTATGAATCATGTTCATCTGTGAAGAAGAACAAGAAAGACCTGCAGGTTCACTTCTCTTCTCTCCCGAGTCTTGCAGCAGAGATGATGATCTCTGGATTTCCACTGGAGCTGATGGATGGAGAGGCTGCTCATGTTCCTGTGGTCTGGGTTACTGCTGTTCTAGATCAACTCATCCAGAAACTGGGAGACCAGAGAATCTTTGTGCTGTCAGTTTTAGGGCTTCAGAGCTCTGGGAAATCCACCATGCTGAATACCATGTTTGGTCTCCAGTTTGCCGACAGTGCTGGCAGATGCACCAGAGGAGCTTTTATGCAGCTGGTCAAAATATCAGAGGAGATGAAGAAAAAAGAACAGCTGAAGTCTGACTTTATTCTGGTTGTTGATACTGAGGGACTAAGACTGAGGTCAACAAGCCATCAGGACAATGAATTGGTCACATTTGTTGTTGGTCTTTGTAATCTGACATTAATCAACATTCTTGGAGAAAACCCATCAGATCTGCAGGAGATTCTTCAGATCACTGTTCAGGCCTTCATGAGGATGAAGAAAGTAAATCTGTCTCCCAGCTGCGTGTTTGTGCATCAGAACATTTCAGATGTCACAGCTGGAGAGAAAAATAAGGAGGGAAGGAGACGACTGCAGGAGAAGCTGGACGAGATGACAAAACATGCTGCTAAAGAGGAAGTCTGTGATGCAAAATATTTCAGTGATGTCATTGCATTTGATATTCAGAATGATGTGAAGTATTTTGCTAATCTTTGGGAGGGAAACCCACCCATGGCACCACCAAACCCAAAGTACTGTGAGAATATTCAAGAACTAAAGAAAACTATTATGTCTCATGGTGCAAAATCACATGGAATGACGCTAATAAACATAAAAGATTGTATTACAAATCTCTGGAAAGCATTACTGAAAGAACGTTTCGTGGAGACTAATTATGGAGACTGAATACAGCAAGTGGTCCTGGAGTCTTCGCAGTGCCATGATGGAAACTGAGAACAAACTACACAACAAAATAGAAAATGAAACAATTCATGAGGTTGAGGAAACTGATCTTCAAAGAGAACTGAAGAAGTGGAAAAATCAATGTCTGAATTCTCTGAGAAAAACAAAGATGCAGATATACTGATTCAGTGGAAATTTGAAATCAAAATCAAAGATATACAGGAAAACATTGTGAGAGAAACAAAGAGGAAAGTAAATAAGATTATTTATCAGTGAGACCTGAAGAAAAAGATTGATGATCAGAGGAAACATTATGAAAATACTCCCTATGAAAGATATTGATATTAAAGAGGTCATATTTTTAAAGATCATTATTTTGTGTATTTGGTGTAACAAAATATGCTGACATGCTTTAATGTTCAAAAAACACATTATTTTTCAAATACTGTACATTATTGTAGTTCCTCTATGCCCCGCCTCTTTCAAACTCGTCGTTTTCTACAAAGCCCCTCCTTCCGACAAGCACAGTCTGGTTATATTATTCAATTACTGGTTGTAATGGGGAAGTGGTCAAGTGGTAAGCCATTTTTTATTTATTTATTTATTTTTTTTAAATTTTATCAACGAATTTAAACAATACTGTAATATGGTATATAAATGTAAAACCAAAAAAGCTTCAGGACTTCTAATATTATTTGCAAATTTGAAATAGACAAGTAAACTGTACCGTCTTCATTATTTATTTTTTTATTTTTTTTATTTTTTATTTTATGTTTTCTTTCTTCCTCTGGCTAATTTTTATTTTACTTGCAATCTTGTGTACTGATGGCATGTATATGCAACTTTGTATTTCTCTTGTTGTTATATATGTTCATGTGCAATAATAATAATAATAATAATAATAATAATAATAATAAAAGACAAGCACAGTCTGCTCTGATTGGCCAGCTGACCCAGTGCATTGTGACTGGCCGAACACCACAAGCGTGTCGCGAGCTTCAGCTTTCAAAGTAAATATAAAGACAGTTAATAATGTCATTAGTTTTAGGGGTAAAGAGTCTCGTGACAGACACAATGATGATGCTCATATGTATTTGCAGTACACAAGCCAGCTGATGTGCTGTGATTTTTGACGGGCTGTACACCTGCTGTGATGTGACCCTGTTCCCCTCACACTAGTGATGGGAAGTTCGGCTCTTTTCAAAGATTCGGGTCTTTTGGCTCATCTCATCTTACGGCTCCTCATTCATATCACTCAGAGCCTTCTATTTTAGCCCAATTTAGCAATTGTGAATGGTTTGTGTGTTGGTAAGCAATTTTTTATCCAGTGTTTTCATAAAAGCCTTATTTTTATGCATTGTTTTGTTACAAAAAAATACAGTTATTATTATTTAACATTTTAATAAAACTTTAATTGAACAATTGAACACAGAATCACAGCAATCAAATCAAATAAATAAAGGCAAAAGTCTTAACATTAAGACACTTAAGTCTTTAGTGCAGGTTTGCATTCAGAAATGGATGGACTCAGCTTGGATGGGCTGATGCGAGTTCTCCTGTCTGTGATTATTTGTCCTGTTTTTGAGAAGACTCTCTCTGAGGGGTCCAATGTTGCAACAATGCAGGGTCTTCCTACAATTACCTTAACCACCGCGCTTGCATTTAAATCCGGCTCCCCCGTCTCTCTCTGTCGCTCTGTGTACGTTACCTGGCCTGTACCACTACACTCGCTATCTTCAGAACATGTGTCCCCTTCCTTCCTTCCTTCACATAATGGTGTGATCCTTTTGTGTTTTTTTTTTTATAACGAAAATAATGCATAAAAATATGGCTTTCATGAAAACAGTAAATAAAAAATTAATTACCAACACACAAACCATTCACAATTGCTAAATTGGGCTAAAATAGAAGGCTCTGGCTGAAGATTCGGCTCTCCCCGACAGGAGTCGGCTCTTCTCGTTCGCTACAAAGAATCGGCTCTTAGAACCGGCTCATTTGCTAACGCCACATCACTACCTCACACACACACACACACACACACGACGCATTACTCTACACTGCACAAAACTCCGCATTTGAAGAGTCAATAGCATATACTTAAACTAATAACAAAACATACTTACAGTCGCTGATTGAGAAGAGCCAGATTGTCATAGCAGGGGGTGAGTTAAGATGGAGGAGTGACAAGTCGAACTTTTCACAGGCTCTGATATATTTGCTCAAAATACAGATTATTTTGGTTTACGGTGATTGCAAAAGTGTTGCACTTGTATTTATTTAGTTATTTTAGTATTTCTTTAAAGTTATATTAGTGTAAACCTCTGTCCATATGAGAAATGGCTGGGAAAACTGGAGATCATGCCTACATGTCTGCAGCTTCAGAATATGAGGAAAATATGGATGTGATGGAGCTTGAAGTATCGTCTGTTAAAGAGGTATGTCAGCAGATAATGCTTCATACACCTCTCAAAAGTCCTGGGCCCAAACGAGTGAAAGCAGCACAGGATAAAGATGAGATTTCCACTAACGTCCTTTACGCTGCCATCCAAAGCCTCAGTCGTAAGTTTGACGAGAATTCAGAATACATCCGTGCTTTTGAATTCCAACTAATAGAGAACACGGATGCAACTGTCAAAATTACTGAGTCTCTGGACGCAAATACGATGGTGATGAAAGGTGTTGAGGAGGATGTGGATAAGTTGAAGGCACAGGTCACTCATCTTCTGAAGGAAAATGACCTGTTGAAACAGAAATGTGTGGAACACGATCAGTACAAGCGCAGATGGTGTTTGCGGTTAAACGGGGTTCCTGAGAAAGAAGACGAGGATGCCAGAAGTGTCGTGATTGATATTCTATCACAGATCGTCCCTCACTCTCCAGAACAACTGCAAAATACCATGGACACAGTTCATCGTCTTGGAAAAAAAAAAAAAACAAAGGGAGCAAGACCTTGCCAAATCATCATCCAATTTGGCACGAGAACTGTATGCGACGTGGTGTGGAGAATGTCTAAAAATGGACCGGTCTGCATGGAGAAAAAGGAGGACAGGGAGCAAGGAGGACAGGGAGTCTCATGTTCGACTATGTTGAGGAGGCAAGAAAGAAAAACCTGAAAGCATACCTGCGTGATGGATATGCAGTGATAAATGGTCAGAGGGTAACTATCCATGATGATTATAGTGATGTACCTTTTTTTTTTTTTTTTTTTGTGAGCTGAAATTTTGTGAGGACAGTAGCTGAAATCAAAGGCACATAAACATCTGAATTAAGACCTTGTGACTGTGTTAATCAGGATTTTCAGCATTCTATATACAACACTAATAACAAAATTATTATTTGAATGGTTATCCATCGTAAGCCACAGGCCAATCTTGAGTTCTGAATGTTATATCAGCCTTAAAAGTATGATACTACATAGCATGCCTGTATAAAATAAATTATAGTGATTTATATAAATCAAGATTTAACGAAAAATGTTGTGATCTATTCTTTTCCTTCTTAAAAAATAAAGTTCCTATAATAGACAGGGATATTGCTATTACTCAAATGTCCAAAGGAAAGTCCCCAGGTATTGATGGTATTACAGTAGAACTATATAAACATTTTTGGTCCGAAATAAGATCCCTCGTTTTTGAAGCACTAAAAGAGTGTATAGATAAAACTGAATTATCACCATCTATGAAGCATGGTTTAATTATTCTAGTCCCGAAGCTGAACAAGAATAAATTATTCTTAGATAATTGGAGACCTATAACTCTTTTGTCTAACAATTTCAAATTGCTTTCTCGTGTTTTTGCAAATAGACTTAAAAAAGGTATAAGTGAGATTATCAGTGAAACACAATCTGCATTTATCAAAGGAAGAAGTATTCACACAGTCATATTAGATTAGTCCTTGATATTCTTTATTATAATCACTTAATTCCTCAGTCGAGTTTACTTCTATTTCTGGATTTTTTCAAGGCATTTGATACCCTTGTATGGAAGGATTTTCCAGACTATTTTCAAATAGAATTGGAAATTGTATTTTCAGTTGTGTTTTCCATATGTGGACGCATAAATTGTGACATAATCCAAATGCAATTGCAAATCTTGCATTACCGTTTGCATTTTCGCTTTCGCGAACGCACAGTGACTGCCACATTTCAAATGAAAAAGCAAAGTCTATTTGCAACTGTATTTCCCATGTCTTACGAGTTATGAGCCTTTCATATTTAAATAGCAATATTAATTACCAAGTCTGCTTTTTCACTCTCTCTCCACCACGCATATAACCTGTCAAAACTCAAATGGAATCGCAATTCCTTTTGCATTTGAATTTCCGATGTCTACACTGAAAGCTGTCAATCAATGTGAGGGGGCGGGACTAAACTAGGGGGCATGTTTGTTTTGGGAGGTGACGTCACTCACAGACGACCAGTGATGGGAATAACGGCATTATAAATAAACGGCGTTACTAACGGCGTTATTTTTTTCAGTAACGAGTAATCAAATAAATTACTGTTTCCCCCGTTACAACGCCGTTACCGTTACTGACAATACAATATGGCGTTACTATAATTTATTATAATATTATTATAATTTTATTTTTCAGTTCATCTGAATGAATGCGCAGTGTAGTTGCATATGACGTACCGTAAACTCTAGTGTGAAGGCGCATGGCTCGCCGTCGCTTTGTCTCACACACCCGCAAAGAAAGATACAGAGCAAGAGAGTCTTTCATAACATGCAGAATTGACGCACTACATATAAACGATATTCTTTGTTCTATTTCCTGTCAAAATAACGGAGTTCCTTTGGAATTCTTCAGCTTTTAAGAACTGCCGGGTTCTCTGGTAGTGGGCGGAGCTAATGCGCAAACGACAATCTCATTGGCTGGTGCTCACCTATTATCATCCCTGTCTTGATTTCAGCAAATCAATTCGAGCGAACGCAGACTACGTGATTCATATTCATGAACCCAGCAGCTTATTAATCCTTAGCGCGTTTTATATTGTTATTAGTAGTAGAATTCGTAGTAATTTTATGTTATCAAGTTTTTCCCCCTTTTTTTTTATAGAAACACTAAATGACAAACAACATCTTAAGCGCCACCACCAGTCCCAAGTTCAGGTACATAACATACATGGTTATTCTAATTACTAAAGTTCTATCATCATATAATGCTAAATTATCATAATATCATATTATAATGCTTGACTGACTGATGCTAAGTGTCAGTGGATAAATAGTGTAGATTAATGTACAATGTTTTATAATAATAATTTATTCTATTTAGAGTCCATTTCATTAATTTAACATATTTAATATTGGGGGCATCCAAGTTATTTGACATTTGAACATTTCTTTTTTTAAAAAGTAACGCAATGGTAATTAGTTACTTTTATAATGATGTAATTCAGTTACTAACTCAGTTACTATTTGTGAGAAGTAACTAGTAACTATAATTAATTACTTTTTTAAAGTAATGTGCCCAACACTGCAGACGACCGTGCCGAATGCTTTGATCAATGGAAGTAATCGGTAAAGCCTCCGCTAAAGGCAGCTGCCAATCAGTTCGTGCCCGTGTTAACGAACAGACAGTGCAACCTTCTTGGCACAATACATAATTCTGTCTTTTTTTACTCCAAATACAGCGATTATCCCCTGATAACAGCGGGAGCAACAACGGTACGCACAATAGGTCAAAATTCACTATTACCCAAACGCTTTTCACCTGTCTCAACATCTCTCACTGTTTCTCTCACTCTGATTGATGCAAGTGAGAAAACAGACAGAAACAGTGAGAGATGTTGAGACAGGTGAAAAGCGTTTGGGTAATAGTGAATTTTGACCTATTATGCGTGCCGTTGTTGCTCCCGCTGTTATCAGGGGATAATCGCTGTATTTGGAGTAAAACAGACAGAATTATGTATTGTGCCAAGAAGGTTGCACTGTCTGTTCGTTAACACGGGCACGAATTGATTGGCAGCTGCCTTTAGCGGAGGCTTTACCGATTACCTCCATTGATCAAAGCATTCGGCACGGTCGTGTGAGTGACGTCACCTCCCAAAACAAACACGCCCCCTAGTTTAGTCCCGCCCCTTCACATTGATTGACAGCTTTCAGTGTAGACATCGGAAATTCAAATGCAAAAGAAATTGTGACCTGGTTTTGGCAGGTTGTATGTGCGGCACAGAGAGAGTGAAAAAGCAGACTTGGTAATTAATATTGCTATTTAAATATGACAGGCTCATAACTCGTAAGACATGGGAAATACAGTTGCAAATAGACTTTGCTTTTTCATTTGAAATGTGGCAGTGACTGTGCGTTCGTGAAACTGAAAATGCAAACGGTAATGCAAAATTTGCAATTGCATTTGGATTATGTCACAATTGGAAAATGCAATTGAAAATACAATTTGCAATTCTATTTGAAAATAGTCTGGAAAATCCTTCCATACTGTTGGAGTTGATAACATAAAACTAAATTTGAAAGCCGTTTCATGGAAAATCCAGATTGGTTTTCAGTTCTCACACTTTTGATTTCTCTGCAGCTCACATATGAGGATATAACTGGAAGCTCTGTATTCTTGTGCTGCTCTTACAGTGACAAAAATTTAAAAAAAAAAAACAAAGGTAACACTTTATAATAACTTTCATTAATAAATCATTAACAAGCATTATGTACTGCTTAATGGATCATTAGTTAATATATATATTCGCATATCTAGAAATGTGAAATAATGTGTTTGTTAATGTTTACTAATAACTTTATTAAACATTACCTAATAATTTACTTTTCATGTAAATTATAATGCTTACTGTTATGTACCATGTTATAATTTTGGTTTGTTTTGGGTAAGGTGTTTTTTTTTTTTCTTCTCCCTCCCCCTTTTTCTCTGTCTTTACTTTCATTTTCAGCAGGGCGATGCGGGTACCTGAGTGGTTTAATCCTCAACGCGCGGCTTCACCAATGAGGGCGCGCTATTTGATTATAAATCAAATAGCACCTGTGCGGGAAGCGAGAAGTCTCTCTTGCACGCTAGACACACATTCTATTATCCGGTTGTGATAGTACTCGCGTGCTTGTTTGCTTGTTTGTCCTGTACCATCTTGATGTTTGAATACTGTTCATGGTAAAGTCTGTGTTCTTTGAGAACTTAGTGAACAACGGCGACATTCGATCTTTTTTCTCTTTGAGGTTTTCACCGTTTTGTTGTTACTTGGTTGTGAAACCCATGTTACTAAACGGGGAAAGAGAAAAAGAACAGGTAAGATATCACGTGATATACATGTGCCACACTGAGTATTCAATTGTGTATAGAACACTAGTTTAGTGACACGTGCCACCTTTGTATTTTTTGGTTTGTAGCTAGAGTAGTTTTATTTAGGGCGTCTTTGACGCTGAAGATTTTTCTTTTTATTTAATTTAGGGGTTTTTGTGAATATTGATGGTTGAGTTAGGTTAGAAGTTTTTTTTGTGTGTGTGTTTCTTAGTAAGATTGGTTATATTTTGTTTCTTTCTTTGATTTGGCACGGTCTCATTCTTTTCTCTTTTCTCCGTTCTTTTGTGAATTAACAATTTGTAAACTTATGTAAATAATATCATGGGCTAATCTTTTGGTCCCGGCTTTCAATGTAATAAACAGACACTTTACCGAACTCTGTGTGTGTGGTCGTTTTCCAGTACACGTTCAGTGTTTTGATGTTGCACCCCTTTATTTCTCCTAGACTTAAAAAGTTTTGTAACATTAATGGGGGGGGGTCGTCCAGGATCTTATAACAGTTTGTCCCGAACAATTAAGCACTGTTCATGTACTGGAAATTAGGTGATGGTGCAGGTTACGGAGGGTTTGTATGTTGGAGTAAGGTCTGAGTCGTGGATTGTTGCTTATTGGATAGAAGTAGTAATAATCATGACTTCATTTAGTTTGCAAACCTTTACTGATAACCCGACTGTAGAGTTATTTGACAGATGTAGAAAGGATGATTTATTAACCATTGCGAGTCATTTTCAAATTCCTATAGCGAGACAATTGCTTAAGAAAGAGATTAAAAATGTTGTGTGGAATCGTCTGCTTGAATTAAAAGTTCTGGTTGTGTCGAATTCGGAGACAGAGTTAGTTGGTGCGGAAGGCGTTTCCAACCCTGATGTAGCTGATAGGGATAATGTGCGGAGCGAGCTGTTATCTGGAACTGGAGCGGAGGATGGGGTTCGGACAGTCCTGCCGCCGTTCGATCTGTTTTCACCTGTTTCCTCTAGTTCTATGGAGGATGCGAGATTAAAAGTTCGGATAGCTCGTTTACAGATGGAAGCTCAGGAAAAAGCTAATACTCGACAAGCTGAATTGGATTTGTGCCTTAAAATACGCACACTTGAGATTGAGGCTGAGAAACAAATTAAGATGCGACAGTTGGAGTTAGAAGCCATGAAAATTGTTGGTGGTACAGCCGTGCAATCAGTTCCTCCTCAAATTATGCCAGTTCCTTCTCCAGTTCCGCCAGTTTCCTCTCGAGTTGTGCCTGTCTCTCCACCAGCAGATTCAGATTTACAGTCAGGTCCATAAATATTGGGACATCGACACAATTCTAACATTTTTGGCTCTATACACCACCACAATGGATTTCAAATGAAACGAACAAGATGTGCTTTAACTGCAGACTGTCAGCTTTAATTTGAGGGTATTTACATCCAAATCAGGTGAACGGTGTAAGAATTACAACAGTTTGCATATGTGCCTCCCACTTGTTAAGGGACCAAAAGTAATGGGACAATTGGCTTCTCAGCTGTTCCATGACCAGCTGTGTGTTATTCCCTCATTATCCCAATTACAATGAGCAGATAAAAGGTCCAGAGTTCATTTCAAGTGTGTTATTTGCATTTGGAATCTGTTGCTGTCAACTGTCAAGATGAGATCTAAGAGCTGTCACTATCAGTGAAGCAAGCCATCATTAGGCTGAAAAAACAAAAAAACCCATCAGAGAGATAGCAAAAACATTAGGCGTGGCCAAAACAACTGTTTGGAACATTCTTAAAAAGAAGGAACGCACCGTTGAGCTCAGCAACACCAAAAGACCCGGAAGACCACGGAAAACAACTGTGGTGGATGACCGAAGAATTCTTTCCCTGGTGAAGAAAACACCCTTCACAACAGTTGGCCAGATCAAGAACACTCTCCAGGAGGCAGGTGTATGTGTGTCAAAGTCAACAATCAAGAGAAGACTTCACCAGAGTGAATACAGAGGGTTCACCACAAGATGTAAACCATTGGTGAGCCTCAAAAACAGGAAGGCTAGATTAGAGTTTGCCAAACGACAGTTCTGGAACAACATCCTATGGACAGATGAGACCAAGATCAACTTGTACCAGAGTGATGGGAAGAGAAGAGTATGGAGAAAGAAAGGAACTGCTCATGATCCTAAGCATACCACCTCATTAGTGAAGCATGGTGGTGGTGGGCATATATGGCTGCCAGTGGAACTGGTTCTCTTGTATTTATTGATGATGTGAGTGCTGACAAAAGCAGCAGGATGAATTCTGAAGTGTTTCGGGCAATATTATCTGCTCATATTCAGCCAAATGCTTCAGAACTCATTGGACGGCGCTTCACAGTGCAGATGGACAATGACTCAAAGCATACTGCAAAAGCAACCAAAGAGTTTTTGAAGGGAAAGAAGTGGATTGTTATGCAATGGCCAAGTCAATCACCTGACCTGAATCCGATTGAGCATGCATTTCACTTGCTGAAGACAAAACTGAAGGGAAAATGCCCCAAGAACAAGCAGGAACTGAAGACGGTTGCAGTAGAGGCCTGGCAGAGCATCACCAGGGATGAAACCCAGTGTCTGGTGATGTCTATGCGTTCCAGACTTCAGGCTGTAATTGACTGCAAAGGATTTGCAACCAAGTATTAAAAAGTGAAAGTTTGATTTATGATTATTATTCTGTCCCATTACTTTTGGTCCCTTAACAAGTGGGAGGCACATATGCAAACTGTTGTAATTCCTACACCGTTCACCTGATTTGGATGTAAATACCCTCAAATTAAAGCTGACAGTCTGCAGTTAAAGCACATCTTGTTCGTTTCATTTGAAATCCATTGTGGTGGTGTATAGAGCCAAAAATGTTAGAATTGTGTTGATGTCCAAATATTTATGGACCTGACTGTAGTAGCGGGCAGGTTTGATGTTGGTATAATATATTACATTAGTACCTCATTTTAGGGAAACAAAGGTTGATTCCTATTTTAATGCCTTTGAACGTATCGCAACTTCGCTTTGTTGGCCAAAAGAAGTATGGACAATTTTACTTCAGTGCAAATTGGTAGGTAAGGCACAAGAGGTTTTCTCGACTTTACCTTTGGAAGAGAGTTTAAAATATGACACCGTAAAGCTAGCCGTTCTCCGTGTGTATGAGTTGGTTCCTGAAGCCTATAGGCAGAGGTTCCGAAATCATAAAAAAAAAAATTCCTAGTTCTACTTTTGTAGAGTTCGCTCGAGAAAAAAGTGCTTTACTGGACAAATGGTGTAGTGCAAGTAAAGTCGATGACTTTGCGTTACTGAGAGAATTAATTTTGCTTGAAGATTTTAAAGGTTGTCTACCGGAAAGAGTTGTGGTTTATTTGACTGAACAAAAGGTATCGTCATTGTCACACGCCGCTATTTTGGCAGATGAATTTGTCCTCACACATAAGACGGTGTTTTCGTCCTGCAAAGATAAGAGCACAGTTCGTCTTCCATCTACATCTGATCAGTCTTCTCGATTAAAAGTTGTTCCTTCATCGAAAGATGTTCGAGAGGGTTTTTATTGTCATAAACAGGGCCATTTAATTGCGGACTGTAATGCTTTAATACGTAAACAACAAATACAGCAGCCTAAAAGTGTCGGCTTATTAAATGTTACGCGTCAGGTGGAACGTTTTAGTTCTGAAGGGAAGGAGGATGCTCCCGAGGTTTGTTATAAACCTTTTGTGATGAAGGGGTTAATTTCCTTATCTGAGAATGGGAATGATCAAAAAGAGATACAGATATTAAGGGATACTGGAGCAAATCAATCCTTCGTTTTGGCGGATGCCTTATCATTGTCACCTGACTCGTATTCTGGCTCAAGTGTTTTTGTCCGGGGTATTGAGATGGGAGTTGTTAAAGTTCCTCTACATCGCATGTACTTTAAGTGTGCACTTGTTACAGGTTATGTGAAGGTTGGTGTACGTCCCTCGCTCCCGGTAAAGGGAATAACTTTCATTTTGGGGAATGACCTAGCTGGGGGTAGGAGTTTTGTCTATTTTGGAGGTAACTGATATGCCAAGAATGAGTCTATCTTCTGATGAGTTATCTAGAGATTATCCAGATGTGTTTTCTGCGTGCGTAGTCACTCGCGCACAGTCACGAACAATTGTAGATGATGTTGATTTGACGGATACTTTTATGGTGCGGAATCTGGTCGGTGAACATATGACAAAGACTAATTTAGAGTTGGTCCAGAAGCATGAGTTTAATTTAAAATGCTCAGAAAAGGCGCTAGGTAGTATTAACCTAAGGCTGCCTGTAACTTGTGACAAAATTATTGCAGCACAAAAACAAGATCAGACCTTAAGCAAATGTTTCTCTAACATTGTTAGCCCTGATGCTGTTGAAAACAGAAACATTGCCTATTTTTTAGAGGGTGGAATGTTGATGCGCAAGTGGAGTTCTGTGGTTGACAGTGGTTGCAGTCTATCAAATTGTTGTTCATAGTGATTATCGTCAACGTCTTATCTTTGGCGCATGAACATGCATTGGTTGGTCATCTGGGAGTGACAAAAACATATAATCGCATTCTCAGACATTTTTTTTGGCCAGGATTAAAAAGAGATGTTGCTAAATTTTGTCGAACTTGCCATATTTGTCAGTTAACGGGAAAACCGAATCAGCTGATTCCACTCCTCTTTCCCCTATCCCTGTAGTGGGTGAAGCGTTCGAACAGGTACTTGTGGACTGTGTAGGACCATTACCTAAGACAAAGTGTGGTAATCAATTTTTATGTACGATCATGTGTAGAGTTACTCAATTTTCCGAGGCTGTACCCCTGAGAAAAATTACTGCTCCAGTGATCGTTAAAAACGTTGCTTAAATTTTTCTCCACGTTTGGTCTCCCTAAAGTTATACAGACTGACCAGGGAATAAATTTTCTATCACGACTTTTTGCACAAGTTTTAAAATCACTGTCTATAGAACACAGAGTGTCTAGCGCTTACCATCCTGAAAGCCAAGGAGCTGTTGAAAGATTCCATCAAACATTGAAATCTATGTTGAGAAAATATTGTATGGAATCTGGAAATGATTGGGATGAGGGTGTTCCTCTAGTGTTATTTGCAATTCGAGAAACTGTGCAAGAATCCTTGGGATTCAGTCCAGCTCAGTTAGTATTTGGACACACTGTGAGAGGACCACTAAAAGCTCTTAAAGAGAAAATTCTGGAAGTTGATTCAAATTCAGAGATGAATATTTTAGATTATGTTAGTCGTTTTCGTGAACGATTGCATTTTGCTTGCAGTTTTGCACAGAAATCTTTAGCAACTGCTCAGTCTAAAATGAAGAAACGCTATGATGTCAAGGCTGTTTCTCATTCATTTCAACCTGGGGATGTATTAGTGTTGCTGCCTATTCAGGGTTCTGCCTTATCAGCACGGTTCTCAGGACCATATGTTGTTTTGAAGAAAATCAGTTAGACTGATTATGTTATTCGAACTCCTGACAGAAAGCGCCAGTCTTGCGTCTGTCATATTAATATGCTTAAGGGTTATCACACCAGAGATAATTCACAGAACAGATCTACTGAGATAACCATAGGGCCCATGGAATCTTCTGTGGCTCTGACTTGTGAAGTACAATCAAACCTGGAGGATCAGGTTAGTGCAGTTGATGACATAATCCTGTGAAATACTTCTCAACAGTCTGCTAAGTTGGAAAATTCTGAAATTTTAAAAAATTTGCCGACACATCTGTCTCATTTACCTGAAGATCAGAGGCAGGACATTGTTGATATTATTACTTCTTTTCCTTCTTTAATCGGAGATGTTCTATCGCAAACTACTGTGTTGCAACACAATATTAATGTTGGTGGCGTATCCCCTATTAAGCAACATGCATATCGGATTAATGCTGTGAAGAGAACTATTATGAAGCAAGAAACTGAGTATTTGTTGCAGAATGGGTTAGCTAAACATAGTAGTAGCCCTTGGAGTTCTCCTTGCCTTTTAGTGCACAAACCAGACGGTTCGTTTCGTTTTTGCAGTGACTACCATCGTGTAAATGCAGTTACAGTGCCTGACTGTTACCCACTACCCAGAATGGAAGACTGCATTGACAATTTAGGATCCGCCAAGTTTGTCAGCAAGTTGGACTTATTGAAAGGGTATTGGCAGGTACCGCTAACTTCTCGCGCTTCTGACATTCTGACATCTGCTTTTGTAACGCCGGACTGTTTTATGCAATATGACGTGATGCCTTTCAGGTTACGAAATGCACCTGCCACCTTTCAAAGATTAATCCAAACAGTGTTGGCTGGAGTTCCTAATTGTAATGCTTATTTGGATGATCTACTGTATTCAACCGAGTGGACAGAACATCTGAAACTCCTTCGTACAGTGTTTGAACGTTTGAAGAAAGCTTCGTTAACTCTCAATCTATCTAAATGTGTCTTTGGTAAGGCAAGTGTAACTTACCTAGGAAAAGAAGTGGGAGAAGGCCAGGTGAAGCCTGTAGAGGCTAAGGTGGCTGCTATTGCAGATTTTCCTGTGCCTACTTCTAGGCGGGAGTTGAGACGTTTTCTGGGTATGGCAGGTTACTACCGTAGTTTTTGTAAAACCTTTTCTACGCACTGCATGAAAAGACTAATTTCCGGGATAAATCGGACAATGGAAATTTCAGTGAAACTTAAGGTGTACGACCCGTGCATGAAAATTTCCCAGGCTGAGTGTGCTGAGTCCCGTACATGTCCATACACTTGAGATGCACTGAGATTTTCGGAGACAGGATATTTCTGATTGCACACACTAGACGTGTTCAGAGATTTCCAGTATACCAGCCCTTATAAATAACCCATGGTTTTATTATAGTAAAAGTGTATTTACCTTTTTTGGCAGATTGATTGCTATATTTGTATAACCACAGTTTTACTACAAATACACGTTTTTAACTACGTACAATAACCAGGTTTTTTTTTTTTTTTTGTCGTTTTATGTACCAAGGAGCAAGCACTGTTCTGTTTTTTTTTTTTGGGTGTTTATCGGTTAAAAATGAATCAGCCAGTCATTTTTAAATCTGTAGGCAAGTTTAAATTAATCCGAATTGAATGAATTTAAATGAGTCTTTTGATTTAACAGAATCGCAAAATTTGAGTGAGATTAATAAAAATCCACACATTCACAGGTAGTGTTGTATCTCGGGGTTTGTTATAGTTTGGTAATCGAGGTAATATCACGCACGGACATTTGGAGCTGAATCACCCGAGACTCGCAATTCTTGACGCCCGTGAATCGAATCTTTTTGGAATCGACTCCTCCGGGCATCACTGTTCTTACCCCTCCCCTGCTGTCTCACTGCAGTTTTCGCGCGCGCGGTGACAGTGTCCGGTATTTTATCAGAGAAGGTAAGTGTGAATATATAAAACAATTTTAAATAACATGTTTACAAGAACATAACATTAAAAGTTGTTCGATGTTGTAATATTTTTAAATTGTATTTCTAGCATGATGCACTCCTGAAGTGTTTCCAGATAAGTTTGCCATATGCATCAGACGTTTAGCCAATGTTCCGTGGGCGTGACGTCTGAGGCTGAGACTACCTCAACATAGGATCTCAAGGCCACGACTTCACATTGCGTGGCCACGACAAAGGATGTCGTTACCTCAACAAAATAATCTCATGGCCACGACAAAACTAAAGCCTGGAATACACTACGCAATTTTTTTTTTTTCCCTGATTTCCCCGATTTTACAGTCTGAACAAGTTGACGCTAGTTGAGGAAAGTCAGAGCCAGTCTGCAGATTACAGCTGACAGATTCCACAGAAAATCTCGTAGTGGATGATGGTCACAGACTACGATTTTTTTAGCTTCAGACTTTGATTCTATCCAGTCGGAGGATATTAAACATGTTTGATATTTTCAGACGATTTTAGAACACCATATGTTTTCATTTGTCATGTGTCTCCTAGCAACCAGGCGCACGTTGTTGCTAGGAGACACATGTGTTCGTTGTGATCGGAACAACTTTAAAGTCTGGTAGTGTATGATCTTCAGTCGGTAAGTGTATGATGCCTAGTGCTTTAAAAATCTGTTCAGATTTTAAAAGTCGTGTAGTGTATTCCAGCTTTAAGTGAACCGAACATGTTCCCTCTGTACATATGAGAATTTGTGAATTGCTGTAAAATTCAGCTAACAAAATAGCTGGCTGTTATCATTACATTTGTATTATCATGTTATGTTTCATCACTCTAGCTTGTGCTTAAGCAATGAAAACTGTACAATGTATTTAGAGAAAATGTGTTTTATTATATTTTATTTTTTTTCACAGGATCCTCTGTTCCCAGACCCAACCATTCATCTGAAGGACTGTGAACATGTGACAGAACCACCAGTGACAGTTTCCACAAAATAAATAGAAAGGACATGGCAGAGGATGATAGGGGTATTGATATTTCACTGAAATTAGCCTGCTGTACTCACTGTTTCACACATACATACGGTTGTGGTCAAAAGTTTACATCACATTGCAGAATATTCATTATATTATTAAACAAAATAATACATTATTTATTTATTTATTTATTTATTTATTTATTATTATTATTATTATTTAGGACTGGCCTGATGAAGCTATTTCATTTAACAAATGTTTACGTTTGGTCTGCAAGTTAGAATCATAGCTGATTTAAAAAAGAAAAAAAAAAGGAATAGTGGTTCATGTTTGTTTTGTGATAGTGTTTCATGAGTCCTTTGTTTCTCCTGAGCAGTTCAACTGCCCACTTTTCTTCAGAAAAAAACTTCAAGGTCCTGCACATTCTCAGGTTTTCCAGCATGTTTTGCAGATTTGAACCCTTTCCAGCAGTGACCATATGATTTCAGATCCATCTTTTCACACTGAGAACAATCGAGGGACTCGTACATAACTATTACAAAAGGTAAACCCATTTACTGATGCTCAACAAAGCAACACAATGCATTAAGAGATGTAGGTCTAAAGTGTAAGCTATTTGAATAGGGTGATCAGGGTAAACTACTTATTTTGTCTGAAAAGTATAAAAAAATAAGTAATAATTTTATGTAGCTTCTGAAGGGCAGTACTAAAAGAACAAATATGATTTACTTATCATTATAATCCTGTTCAAAAGTTTACACCCCCAGCTCCTAATGTATTGTTTCCTTCTGGATCATCAGTGAATGTTTTCACCTTTTATAATAGTTGTGCACGAGCCCTTCAGTTTTCCTCAGAGTGAAAAGATGGATCTCAAAATCATAAGTCATTGCTGGACAGGGGCCAAATAGGCAGAAGATGCTGGAAAACCAAAGAATTTGCAGGACTTGGAGGATTTTTCTGAAGAAAAGCAGGCAGTTGAACTGCTCTGGGCTGCATTTCCCAAAACACTTTAAGCGTAAGTAGATTGTAGAACCTGCAGCCCTGGACAATCAAGGGACTCATGAAAAACTATCACAAAACATAAAAACAGCTGTGGGTCATCCAGGTAATGATTTAGTATTAAGAATCAAGTGTATGTAAACTTTTGAACATTTTTATAAATGATACATTTTCATTTTTATTAATTCAGTATATGTAAATATCTAAAATTGCTTATTCAGGACAGTACTAAATATAAATAGCATGGAGTGTTTATGATCCCTCGCATTTTGTTATTTTATTCTTATTTTGATGGTGCCATTAGAGTTGTAGAATATGTGTGTGTGACTATCTGAGATGGAGCGGTAGTCACTGCCCTGACTTTGCAGTGTCCATTGCAAGTGTATTCATTATTGTGTTTGTTTATTGATTTTTTTTATTTTTGTTTTTATTGTTTAATCAGTTTAATGATTCACTTGAAGTGTCTGTGTTTGCAAAATCTTTTTCTCAATCTAAATGATTAGTTAAATGTTGCAGTCCTGTTGTGTTTGTTGAATAATATGTGCAGTCCTGTTAAATGTTTGCAGTCCTGCATTTGCTGAAAAATAAAATTGAGTTTTGTTGATACTTTGCTGTGTTTGTGGCTTTCTTTACTGTTTTTATGAGTGCATATGACGCATTTTTGTGTAGAAGGCCAGTAGCAATTTTAAATATATTAAGTGCACAGTAATTTACAGACGTTTACTGAGATATATGATTGGCCGTTTATGGAGATTTAACCGCTTGTGAACAGGACGTTACGTGGATTTACCGGCGAGTGTGTCAACATTTCCGTCTGTGTCTGGGAGTTTATCGCGTTAGTGAGCGGACTGGAAAACTGTCGCACACAAAAGAGTCCATTTCTGTCCGTGTCAAGAAATTAGAAACGCCAGCGCACTTACACTGAAACTGCCGGAAACGTGCCGTTTACGGGTTTGTGCGCTGACGTGCACAGTCCGGAAACACACATTTTCACACAGTGTTGATTGTATCAAACACAATTTTGCTGTCATTTAAAGGGATAGTTCACCCAAAAATGAAAATTTGATGTTTATCTGCTTACCCCCAGGGCATCCAAGATGTAGGTGACTTTGTTTCTTCAGTAGAACACAAACGAAGGTTTTTTAACTCAAACCATTGTAGTCTGTCAGTCATATAATGCCAGTCAATGGGCACAGAATCTTTGAGAGAAAAAAAAAACATGCACAGACAAATACAAATTAAACCTTGTAGCTCGTGACGATACATTGATGTCTTAAGACACGAAACGATCGCTTTGTGCGAGAAACTGAACAGCATTTATATAATTTTTACCTCTGATACAGGTAATGTCCAACTCTCCTGAGCTCATCCACAACATCCGGCGTGTGACGCATCAACGGCTCTGGAACACACATATATATATATATATATATATATATATATATACATAAGTAGATCCTTATGTATCGCAGACCATAGAAACAATCGCTAATGAGGAATCTATGTATATATATCTATGTGCCAGAGCAGGTTGACACGTCACGCGCCGGATGTTGTGACAGTCGGAAATTGAGGTTTATCAGAGGTAAAAAATTATATAAATACTGTTCAGTTTCTTGCACAAACCGATCATTTCGTGTCTTAGGACATCAATGTATCGTCACGAGCTGCAAGGTTTAATTTGAATTTATCTGTGCATGTTTTTTTTTTTTCTCTCAAAGATTCTGTGCCCATTGACTGACATTATATTGACTGACAGACTGCAACGGTTTGAGTTAAAAAACCTTCGTTTGTGTTCTACTGAAGAAATAAAGTCACCTACATCTTGGATGCCCTGGGGGTAAGCAGATAAACATCAAATTTTCATTTTTGGGTGAACTATCCCTTTAACAAAAATACTTTAAAACCTTTTGTGAATGGAAGGTTTAAGGATGGACACAATGCAACATTTGGATTTGTAAAAGAAAACCACTATTAATTTTAGATGGAAAGTTGTCATACTCTTGGGGTAAAATGGATTTTTTAAGAAATGTTTACATATATTTATATATCTCAAACATCTTCATTATTCTTCAGAACTTATAGACCAATTTGAGTTGAATTAATACATTTAATAATATAGTAAATGTTGCATCATCATCATCCTGTACATCTGAACCGATTTTACCCCACTGATGAAACATCAATACCTTGAACGCACTGTAAGACTAGACAAATCAAAATAATATCAAAATAAACTAACTGCACATGCTCTACGACACAAAAGATGGTAATACAAAATGCTAATGCTAACTGCTAATGACTAAATCAAAATAATATTTAGTTTTTCCCTGCAGATAAACCTGTTATATATTAATTGTGATTTAATAGTATTAATGATGCTTAAAATGTTTCCCTCTAATTTACACAAAGCAACTGACAACCAAAATAGAGCAGGAAGATACAACAGATACGAGCACACAAACTACAGCAGGCCTGCAGTGATACCAGAGAAGCACAACATGTTTCAAAAAAGCAACAACAAAAGTGCTTCATTCAATGCAATTCATCAGACATACCTGATCATCATGGCGCCCTAATATTATTAATATATGTTTTACTTAAATAAATTGTATATGAAGTCTGAAATTAAGATTAAATACTAGTTTTTCAAACAACAGAAAATATCGTAACTCTTCTGCATCACTCAGATGACCATCAAGGGACGTCAACAGCATCCAAGCACATGCACACCAGATAAAGTGAAAAGTGAAAGTGAAAAGATATTAATTATTTGTAAATTTACTATATATTTTCAAGACTCCCAAGAGACCAGTTGACTTTCACAAGCTTTTCACATGTACTCTTGATATTAAACTCAATCTTTGCCATACGTAATATTGAACATGTCTGTCTGTTGTGTGTGGACTTTAGTTCATCAATAAAACGACAAAAATTATTTCTTTCAAAAAATGTAAAAAAAAAGAAAAGAAAAAAAAAGAAAAAACCTTTTTGAACCTTTTTCAAAAATTCTTTCAGATGACAAAAGTTTCTCATTTTCATTGGTTAGACTACAATAAATTGTGCTATTTTAATTGAAAAACACTTAAGCTAGTTAAAAATTAAGAACAATAGCTGGTCTTTTCAGCAGGTAGCTATGAATCTGTATGCTTAATGTGATGTGGTCCCTATTATTAAGAGTAAATTTAATTTGCATGAATATGAGAGTGAAGCCACCTTTAGACTCCTCTGAGAAAACACTGTATTCTGGATCCTGATCCTCAATTGAAATATTTCTCAGAATGACATCTTATATATTCCTAATTCAATTGTGTCTCAATACACTGTCATGTTTTGATTTCAGTTTCTGATCATAGAAAGAGCAGCATAAGAATGCACAGCTTCCAGTTACATCCTTATTTGTGACCTGGAGAGAAACTGAAAGAGAGAGAATTCAAAACAACAGAAAAATAAAGTCTGGATTTCCCTTTCAAGTGGTTTTCAGAAATAATTTAAATAACAAACATTTGACAGTTTCTACAATAAGCCATTATCTGTATTGAGATTTTTTGTTTTCGTCCTCAATCCAGAAAGACTGAAGGAGCTCTTTCACAGGAGTGTAATCAATCTGATGGGATCAGAGCTGCAAGAGTGATGGAGAGAGGTATTAAAACCTGGCTTTAGGATATTGGAGCCCGGGCGGCCCCATGTGTCTACAATATTCTGCTACTCCCTCCTAACAAATAAACACAATTAACCAATTGCAAGATACAACTTTACAACATAACTTTAGTTTGTGGATTAGTTGGATTTTAGATGGATATAGTTATTGGATTTCAGCTTTAAATTAATTTGATGTGGAGTTACATTTTGGACCAATGAGATTTCACTGTGGGCAGGGTTTTAGACAAGAACCGCAATTAATGTTTTTTCAGTCTAACACAACTTGTTGTTGAAGAAGAAAAATACTATGGAAACTGATGTACTTATCCATCATTGACAAATTAACCCATTTCAGTGGTGAGTTTAAAATTTTCTAGCGGTCCCCTCATAGTGAGTTTTTTTAAGGCGACCGTTATTTTAGAACGTTTGCCCTTACTGTTTCCATGGCGACGCGTCATGCTTTTCACGTGACACAACGCGGCCACAATAAGGGGCCATTCACACAGAACGCGTCTTTGCGTCTAAAAACGCGAGACAGGAATGGTTTTAAAAAAAGCGCAGCGTAGAGCGCCTCCTCCGCCATGTTGCCGTCAAATAAAACAGTTGTCATGCCAACTTGCTACTGTAAACAGAAGCTGCAAGGCTTGCCCCGCCTCCGAGTTCTTCTGATTGGTCCACTGCTTTGTAACTGACATTGATGAACGGTGCTGCGTGTAAAAGTTTAAATTATTTTAACATAACACGGCATCTTAAAAACGCGGCGCTCATGCTTGAGGCGCTGCAAGAGACACGAGACGCGAGCGTAATGGTCATGCACGTCCGTAAAGCGCGCGTTTACATAGAAAAACAATGGAAAAGTACGACACAAAAGATGGTAATACAAAAAAACGCGTTCTGTGTGAATGGCCCCTAACACTGTATGACAGATGGATCGCTTTTATTTCATTTTTCCTTTTTTATTTAATATATTCACAAACTTGCTTACACCGGCGCGTTCTGATGGATTTTTTGCTCATGACAGTAGAAACAACTTAAAATAGCCTACTCCTTTTTTGGCCATACAGATTAGTGCAAGACATCATTATAAACTATAAATGGTCTACTTTTATTTGTGTGCACTCACAATAAAAACGAAATCTTGTGCTTTTGTAAAATAAAAATAAAATTAATAATAAACAGGGTGCGCTTTCAGCCGTCTCTGCGAGACTCTGTCTCAAAGATGAACTGAAAATCAACGAATAATTATAAATTTTTCATATGTATATGGAAGTGACATACAATAAATAAAACAAGACTATTCATTCTGTGGAATATTTTTAATAGTTTCCTCAAAGTACTAGCCTATTGAATAATCGTAATTTGCAGGTGGGATGTGTCCCCACGACCCCACCACTTTTTGCAACATTTCGCGGTGCCGCACGGATGTACCTAAAAGAAAGAAACATCTCAATTCGATAAGAAATCGATTGGTGTGTGTTAAATAACAGGCGATCTATCGCTGGAATGTGTTGTTTTTGAAATCATGGCGAGTGCTTGTTGCCGCTGTTATCAGTGCACAATGCGCAGTCTTCACAGATACGATCGAGCGCTTCATTCTGGTAAAAGCACAAACCAAAATGCACACAAACATGTCCCAGCTCTTGATACACAATCACTGATGAACACTTTTGGTTTTAATGAGAAAAAAAAAAAAATCTATTAAGGGTGGATTAGAACCCAGAACCTCAAATATACTTGACAAAAGCTCTACCGCTAGACCATTAAAGCACTGTATGAAAAATGTGAATTTATGTATTTATTCACTACTATGATCATTAATATTTATATTTATATTAACATAGTCACTTCGTGCGGCTGCACTGTCAGTAGTTACGCCACTGACCCGTGATATAAGATTTTGGCCATATTACCCATCTAAGTCATTCATCACACACTATCAACAGGCGCGTCATGTAGGCTACACTTCTTGTATTTCGTTTGGGCACCATAAGGTGTCCCTCTGGCCTCAAAGCTTACCCCTCGCCTACTCTGGCTCGATTGCTATTCCAGAGGCAAAACACGCCCTCCTCATTACCCTACGGACAAAGAAATGTAGAAATAAATAAATGTGGAAATAAATACGTAAATAAATACATAAATGTGAAAATAAATAAAAGTGGAAATAAATAAATGTGGAAAAATACACAACAAAATACACAAATTTCACAATACATAAGGAAATAAAATGATAAATAATTATTTATTTATTTATTTATTTATTTATTTTACTTTTCTTTGTACATTTATTTATATATTTATTTATTTATATTCGCATTTTTACTTTTCTTTGTACATTTATTTATTTAATTCTAATTATGGCAGGATTGGCATTCCATAGTCATGAACAATCTGATATTCCGATTTACAAATATGTGTAAATGAGTGTGTTTTGTCCTTTAAACACCTTTATAAATTATCTTGATCGTGATATGTAACGTGAGATGGGCGCCGCCATGTTTGTTCGCGCCGCAGTTCAGAGAGTCCTGTCAGTCAGATTTGAAGCACGTGAATTCAGCAATTTCTCCCGAAATACATGTAAGTAATTGGCCGGTGAACTGAGTGAAGAATAGAGTGAACTTTATAGTTACTTACACTATGTGTATCTGATATGAATAAAACACATCGGCAAATTAAATTTTAATAGATTGTTATTGTTGCTTTCATAGACATCTGTGTGTATTTTACAAGCTCTAAATGTATTGTTTTACTAGTACATATGTGTATTTAAATGTCTGAAACCTAAAATAAGCATTATGTGGTTAAGAACACTGCACAGTTGTGATATGACAATGGCAGTGCACGTCTCTCTCTGGCTCAGCGCCAGTAAACGCGCGAAACCACAGTTTGAATTTGGCAGTTATGTGAGGTCACCCAACGTTCTAAATCCCATATGTGGGACCGTAGTGCTCAAAAGGTTAATCTGATTTAATTGCTTGTCATTAATGTTTATTACCGTATTGACCCGAATATAAGACGATGTTTTTTTTTTTTTGTTTGTTTTTTTTTTTCTTGGAAATACATCTGAAAAAACGCGGTCGTCTTATATTCAGGGTCTAGACTTTGACATGTCAATAATACACCCACAACAATAGGTGGCGCCAAACACGCATAAAACGAGTGTGCCATGAAATATGTGATGTAATGTGTTGTAAAGATCGCGAGTGAAAACAAAAGAAAAAGAAAAGCTTACAGCGGCATGAGTTGTGACTGTCATGTTAGCTTGATGGGACCAAACTTCTTCTGTAAGTGATTTTAAAACATAAGACAGTACCAGATTTGAAGACTACAATAACATTTCACTTCTACTGTTAATAAAATTTTGGTAGGCTACTATGTGATGGACAGCCTAAATGTTATATAATTCAGATGGGCTACCTGTTATTTTTATGGTATATCAAAAAGTGTATATTTTTAAGTGTCATTGTTGGTACATTTTTACCAGTATTTACCATACTTTCAAAACAAAAATTAAAATAGGAAAAATATGCAATATGAAAATAATTTAAGAAAAATGTTTTACAGAGAGAGAGAGAGAGAGAGAAATAAAAATAAAAAATAAAAACAAGATTTGGTTTTCAAAAAGCCTTTTTTTTTTTCCAAAAGGTACATCTGGAAAAAGGGGGGGTCATCTTATAATCAGGGTCGTCTTATATTCGGGTCAATACAGTATTATCATTAATGATAAAAATAAGTCATGAATATATGATCTGAAAAACTGTTGGGTTCAGTGAGATTTGAAAGTGCAATAAAATAATACAGTATTTACTGTAATAAATCATAATAAGTTATATAAGCATCACAAAAGTAGGAATTTAGGTGCTTGATAATGTTAACTGTGATAATTTTAGTTAATGTGTGTATAGGGGATTATCTTCAGAAACATTTTGTTGTGCTGGCTGAAAATCTCTTCACATCCCGATAGCAATCATTAAGTTAAGTGGTCTAAATGTATTTATATGTATTTATATATTCAGTGGAAGGCGTAGGACCAAGAAATGTCCATCCAATCAAAACGCTCAGTCAGAGCGTTTTAATTGGCTTTCCTACCTGCCTGTCAAATATGTATTTGCATACCTCTGCACCCTGTTCGCGCAGACAGGATACGTCATCAGCTGGTTCACGTACGCTGTGCAAACAGAGCAAGAATGGCAGACAAACATCAACAACCTGATCTTCCTCCCTGGTATTGTAGTACTTTTACTAACTGTGCTATAAAGTTTTCTCACCGGTGAATGACACATGATGTATTGTAGTAATGTTGTCTCTGGTTGTCTGGTGTGTGTATGCGTTCAGGGGGCGTGGCTTTGGACGGCGATTGCAGGGAGGGTGGGACATTCGCTTTGCACCTATGTCGCTTATACACATATGTCCTACTGCACCTTTAACAAGTACAATCATATAAAAATGATTATGAAAGCACACAATATGCATGCCTGTTTAAAGACCCTCTAGTGGTTGTCTCTCTCGCGGAAGAACACTGTTTTGCTAATTATGTGAGATGGGCTTCATCTTAGCTCAGTGTGGATGAACATGATGGTCTGAAAAGTGAAGTGGAAACATTTCCATTGCCCCCTTTTGGTTGGCTGCAGTATAGCTCTTAAACCCCGTCCTCTCCATGCAAATGAACGGGACATGAGCCAAGAACATTGACGCCATTTCTGGGACATTTTGACTTTATTTTTCTACAGTGGAAGGAAACAGAGATGCATCATTTAGCTTTTTTAAAGTCTGTGGTTTGAGGCATGCATGTGTACCCGTGGTTACAGTAGATAATTTTATCAGAGTGAATGTCACTAATGATGCAAAAATGGGCCCTTCCAAAAACAAAATAAAAAGATGAATATCCATAAATAATGTCTTTTGAGCAGGAAACTCTAAAAATAGTTTTGAGTCTTTGAAAACAAAAGACCCTTTTGTATGTGTCTCTTATCTGACACACTCAGTTCAGTTCATGGATCTCTCTCCTAATAAGCTGATGATCTAAATCAGGTGCGTTAACTAAGGGAGACATACAAAATGTGCAGAGCAGTGGGTCCTGAGGACTGGAGTTGAGAACCACTGCTATATAGTGATATTGCATACGACCAGGGGTGCCCTAATGGGGGGGAGGTGGGGTTTAGTACGATTCCAAGGGCCCAACGAGAGAGAGGGGACCCGAAACGCAATTTTTTATTTTTTTTTTTTGAGCCACTGAAGAAAGTTCATGACTGATATTCAAAATGGTAAGCAAGCACTACTTTGTTTACATTTTGTATATTTGTATATATCTTGCATATCCTTGCTTTGGTTTCTCCTTTTGAATGATGAATATACATATAACTGCTGATAGACAGCTAATTCCCTTCATGCAGGCGTAGAACGCACGTGTAGTTTGCAGTCGGCTGTAGTCTGAGCTGTGCGTTCAAATGCAGCTTTTTGGTCCAGTCGCTGCCGACGCTAGTTCTTTGAAGTTGGCTTGGTGTGTCCTGGCCTAATGTTGTGGACAATCTGGGATAAACAGGCAGAGGCAAGGATCTATGTGCAGGTATTTAATGGAAAAACTAGAACAAACAATAAGCCAAAACCAAAGAACGGAATGATGGGCAAACAGGTAACCATTACATTCAACAACTCACAAGGAACTAAAGAAACACTAGGGCTATATATACAAAGGGGGCTAAACAAGCTTAAGATAACAAGACACAACTGGGGAGACTAATAAAGGGGAAACGGACTACAAACTCACAACAAACGCCATGGGAGACAGGAAGTGATATAAAAGTCCAAGACAAGACCCAGAGAGCATGTAACAAAAACAAGAAAGAGTTGATTTGTGAAGAGAGCAATGGATAAGTAAAATAATGGTAAGTAAAATTAAAAAGTCAAAGTCTTCTTGCACTGGATGTGCTGGTTTCGACCTCATTGCTGGCTGCAGTCATGTCCTCATCTCATATATAAAACACCTGTGATTCACAACTACTTGCTAATGCACTCGTATTCACGTAAAGTAGCCTTATTGACAAGTTTGGGTGAGTAAGGGCAAAACTCGTAAGATATAATACTTTCAGTGCCCTATAGTAGGCAGTATTACATCTCACTAACAGAAATAAACTGCTGCAGAAAAAGCTAGGTCCATGCAAAGTGTAATGTGTAACTGCATCACTCATTTCAAATGCAGTGGAGCAAAGAGTACAGATACTCACTCAAAATGTAGTGAAGTAGAGAGTAAAAGTTGCTAATATATTTGATACTCAGTAAAACTACAAAATATTCGAAAATATACTCAAGTACAGTAATTAATTACATTTACTCCGATACTTTACTCTGCAGTAGATGGCCACACTGTACAACATATTGAAAAGCTATGTGTAATAAAACTTTTTGTGATACAGTTGAGACTGCGAGAAAGCCTCGATGGTTCACAAAGCTTAATTTAGCCATCACTAATTCTACGTAGTGATTGTTATCTAACCTGTCGAGCAAGAAAAAATATCTCAGGGTTGGTTTTAAATCCTGTTCATTCTCGCAGTTGTCGCGTATTATGGGCTCTGTTTCCTTTTTTTCTTGTAAACTCTTCTCTGAACTGTTTTAATGGAATTAACAATTAATCCTACCGCGCCACACACATATCTAGACCTTCTTTCAGACATATAACCACACAATGATGAATTACACACAACTGATACTATTTGTCAAATGTGAATTGTATTAAAACCAGTAAAAATGTTTGAGCTGGAAACATCATAATAATTATTATTTGAATATCCCACAACCATTAAAAATGAAAACATACACTTTCTTTTTTAATTCATAGATATAAAAATTGAGATTTCAATCATATTTTGACCACCAAAGAAGGAAATGTCTCAGATTTCCATTTTAGAAATCTTGTCACCTTATATACCATTGTGAATCAGGTTAAGACAAGGAGGCTGTTTCGAACACCAATTGTTATGTACTGAAGAACTGTTTTGTTCATTTATAAACAGAAAAACTTCCATTGTACACGTTTAAAGAAGTGACGAGCACATCATTACTGAGGTGGTGGATCATTGCATGTTAAAAAAACGTGTACACAATGTGGTCAAACTTGACTTCTTCCTGTTCATATAGTTTTTCTACTTCAGTGACTTCATCTTATGCTGTGAGGAGAGAACCAGATTTTATACTGAAGTACTTTAATCAAGACAACATGAAGATCATTGAGATTCAGCTCTGTGAGTCTTAACATATTATGAATATTTTTACAATACATTCACAAACTTTAACATAAACTGGTTTACTCTTCACACAGTGGTATTAATCTGTTGTCAAGCTGCAGTGTCAGAGCTACTGACTGATTTGGGATCAAATGTGAGCATAAACTGTGATCTTGATGAAAATGAGGTTTATTGGATTTTACTGAAAACCCCAGATCCTCCAACAGTCATTCTACGATCATTCCCAACACCAATAACACCTCATTACTATAATAAAAGAGTTTATTACTGTATGAACACACGCACACCTCCAAAACTCAGCAACAGCAGCAGACTATACTTAAATGGTAAGTTCATTTTCTTCTTTAGTGATCGAGACATATTAATGATCAGTGTGTTTATTTACATTTTGTAATTACAGAAACATTAATCTGTTATCAGTAATTCAGTTTTTCGAAACTGCATTGTCATTGTGCTCCAGTAAAGTCTGACAGTAACAGGCTGTGAAGTATTTCATTACAGAAACTCAACTAACTGAGTGTCACAATCATACAGTGGTGGAGTTTATTGATCAGAATCAAACACAATGGCAGATTATTATTATCATATCCGCTCTAATGAACGGGCTTCTGATCATCGTACTGATCGGTGAGTTATTCTTCTTAAAGGAAACTTAAATTAGTAAATTAAATGGTGCTGTCTGTGAAAATTTCAATATGATGCTCTTCTGCAGTAAACAGGTGAAGATGTTTTTCATTACTTAGTCTTTTGACTATTAGTTTAGCATGTTTGTGTCTCCATATTGTTGCAGTATAAAAATGTTGATTCTAAATTTTTTGTTTTATTCTTAGTTTTTGCTGTTGGGAATGTAGAACAGTTGGAAAAACACACTCATAATGCTGATCTTCAGACAGAAGTTGCATATCAGCCTCAAGACGCAAAACTGTTACAAGTGCAATAAGGTAAATATGTGAAACCATTTAAAATCTTAATATCATTACTAAAATTCTTAACTACTATTTTTGATAATTATTGAGAAATATTGATGTTTTTACTTCAATAAGTAAAACAAATCATAGTAGATTTTGTTTGGAATCATTTTGATACATTTCAGTTGAACTGCAGCTGAAACTCTATTTTCTTCTCTTTGCTCTTTCAGTACGCCGAGGTGGATATTTCTCGTCATATAAAAATAGTCATCAAGTCAACAGCATCTACATGTGACTATATAACATGTGTATAGGTGTAATGTGAATAATACATGAAGAATCTTTTTTTTTTTTTTTTACATGTGTAATATTAAGAGTACTGGGGAAACTAGTTGTCACACTTTTCAAATAAAAATGATTATTTAGAAAATTTCTTTATAGACATATAACTATACAGCCTTGCATACAAAAAATACTGAACTGAATATTGAATATTTGAATAAAATATGTTTGCATCACTGGCCAGGGAAAGATAAAGGATTTTACACAAGTACACATTAAGCATGATTATTGGATTCATTGGTAATTTAGTCATTTATTTATCAAATCTGATGTGATGTTTTTGATCTGGTTCATTTGCATTTAACCTTTAAAATTGTATCGTTTTGTTGTTGTTGTTTTTGTATCTAACAATAACTTAATTGAAAAGAAATGAATGGCTGCTAGACCTGATAATAGTAATGGCTAATTGTATATTATATTTTGAATATTATATTAAAAATATAATATTCAATACCCTTTGTATATTATTTTATTCAAACATGCCATTTGTTAAAAAGGACAAATATACATGTGAAGGAAAACTTTTTTTTTATTTTTTGTAACTAAAAATATTCTCATGCATGAAATTTTACAAATATATAATAAAAAATAATTATGCTATATTAACTCTTTCATATTGCATTACTTTGTTAACTGCTTTGGAAAAAAAATGTGTTGTTGTATATAATTTTGTATTCAGCAAAAATAAATTAATTAATAAAAATATAAAAAAAGTTACAGATGCACTCAACTGAAGTGCTAAACCGAAACCAGAAATATGTTCCACTGGTTTGCTCGCTGACAAACAGCGTCTGTCACCTTTGTTTAGAGTGGAGGTTTTCTGAAACCTTTATACGTTTATGTATCTCAGTTCTCATAGTTTTCTTAACCTCAAATGGAAACAGCAGCATTGCTGTCATGACATGATGGCTGTTGTTTTTACATCTAGACCTACACATTTAATATCAGAAAATTAGACAACATGTAAAGTTGAAGTCTGAAGTTTATATTGCTGTGAATGTTTAATACTCAACTGTCAGAGCCGATTCACAATGTGACATACATACATACATACATGCATACATACATACATACATACATACATACATAAAAACACAAATACACTTTGACATTAGAGTCTGTGCATATGGAACGATGACCTGCTAAACGTTGCTGACATTTTTTTATTAAATATCACCAAACTGAACCGCTGTGTGTGTGTGTTTGTGTGTGTGTGTGTGTATATATATATATATATATATATATATACACACACATATATATACACACAGATAAGAAACAAGGAAAGACCAAAATGATATTCAATCCAAAACATTCAATTAAACAATTACAAATTATGAACCATGAACATATTGTCAAATTATGTTTACCACAGACCTTATTTAACTCACGAATTGAAAAGCCCCATCATAAAAACCCTTAGGCAAATCTTGAGGGAACCCCCACAGTCTTTTCTGTTTGAATCAGAGCTCCTCTGCTTCCCTCTGCAGGTCATTTCATCACAGGCAACTCCAACATTTACTTGATCAACCAGCATCACGTGGAAAACCATGCTGGTCGCCTAATTCCACCTGCTAAACTAAGACCACACCAGTATAAGCACTAAAAAGGCTGGGACAACTTGGTCTCATATCTGGTCTTTTCAGCAGCTTCCTATTATACACATCTATTCTTTTACATTATGCTAATGTTAATTATATTATTTCACATATTATTTATCCAAGAAATGGCATTTAAGTCCAATATGTGCTATGTGTTATAGCATTTTGTATTGTGTTTTCTATTCTATGGATAGATAAATTTTAAGTCTGTTCACAACACTTAGATTCAGTTTACAGATGTTTAAACGCACGCACGCACGCACACACACACACACACACACACACGTTTGTTTTTGTGAAAAGTGGGGACATCCCATAGGCGTAATGGTTTTTATACTGTACAAACTGTATGTGTTATTGCCCTACACCAACCCTACACCTAAACTTAGCCCTCACAGGAGACTTTGTGCTATTTCAGATTTTCAATACACTCCATTCTGTGTGATTTATAAGCGTTTTGAAAAGTGGGGACATGAGGTAATGTCCTGAAAAGTCACCTTCTCCTTGTAATACCTATGTCATACCTTTGTTATTATACACATTTATGTCTTCATTTGTCACAATGTGCACACACACACAAGCAAACAAACAAACAAAAAAAGAAGAACCCTAAACCATGTGAGAGATGTGATAAGGAAATATACCTAATGGATTGTGTCATGGTAAATATTTGCTCTGGTAAATAACTACTGGGAATTTTGTCACACAGAATCTTACTGTCATTCTGTTTGGTTTGATGGCAGAATTACATCAGAACTGTTGTTTTTATAGTAATTGAAACAATTATTCAAGTTTCTAAAGTAACTGTAACTTATTACAATGAGTAATAAGTGATAATGAGTGAGGGATAATGAATGAGTGATAATGAGTGTGAGTGGCTTTTCCAAGTTGAAAACATGAAGGAATTTGGTTTTAGTCTAAAATACTGTGGCATGTTTTAAGCGTAATAAATAATGTCTGAAGCCTGAAGTAAACAGTTTTTACTTGAAATAGTGTTATTTTGAGACATATAGTTTTTCGGATAATTCTTAAAGGTTCCCAACAGCAACAGTGTGAGGAAGACTAAAAAGGACATGAAAGTGTTGGTGATTTTAGAAGTGGAAATTAGAAACCATCCTGTGGCTTTTGGATCCCAGAATGTTTACTGGAAATGTTTAGCTGTGACATTTCAAATGCAACTTGTCCAAATCTCATGTTTACATCTGCAGTGCATTAAAAGCACAAAGTAGTTCATACGTGTGAAAAGCCACTGAAAATCAACAAGAGCTGATTTTCTGGTCAAGGGTGTGTGAAAGATTATTATATGAAGTTTTTCATTTGGAAAAAAAAAAAGAAAAAAAAAGAAAAGAAAGAAGAAGAAGAAAAAAAAAAGCTTTTCCTAATGATAACTTTACAGAAACTGAATGTTTTGTATCATGATATTTTACATATTTTATTTTACAGTATCATTTGGAATATGGGTCTTTGGCTTTGTTCATGTTTGAGGTTTCATACAGCATGTTTGATTATGGGGCTTTTTTTTAACCAGAAGATTCCCATGCAAAATCCAGGTGAACTAAACTGAACACACACAGAGACATATTATTCTGAGTTCTTTCATTGTGTGAATGAAGTAACTAATTTAGTATCTAAAAAGTTTGATAACTAAGTTAACCTCTTGCTTACGGAGGCTAAGTTTTTGTCCAGTAGAGGGCGCCACACAACAGTGAGACCCATACAACTGAACTGATGTACACTCAACGGCTTAAGAATGCCCATAATGCACTGTGAGAGCTGTGCTGAATGAATTCCCCTCTGACCAGAAGATGGAACCTGCAGCTGAATCATCCATCTGTCCATTTTCCAAACTGCTTTAAAGTACTTTAAAGAACTTGAACTTTTCTGTTTTGCAATTCCTTTTTTTTATTTATTTATTTATTTTTTTTTTATTGATCTTAGGAAATAGTCTAATATTTTGAGATACTGGATTTTTGACTTTCATGAGCTGTAAGCTCTAATCATCTAAATTAAAAAAAAAAAAAAAAAAAAAACTTTCATATATTCTGAATCTAGAATATATGAAAGTTTCACTTTTTGAAATAAGTTACAAAAAACAAACGAACAAAAACAAATTAATTTTTGATTTGCACCTGTACATATTAAAGAGCTGTAATTCCTTAACCTTTCCTCCAATTGTGATGAGAATACCCTCAAATTAAAGCTCAGAGTGTGCACTTTAAGCCCATATTCACTATATAACTGTAACTTGAATGTGTTTTGGTCAACAGCTAGTATTATTTTAAGCTTGAAGCACCATGACTAGATGAAGTACAACAAAAACCTGATGTACACTGTAGGGAAAAAATGTGAATAAAATTAATAGAGTACATTTTACAAGAAAGTATTTTTTCATTCTTTATACCTCAATATTTCATCTCCTGTGCACAGCCCTCTTCAGGTCCCCCAGCAGATTTTCCAACCCTGGTTCTGGAGACTCCAGTCTTGGAGTTTCTTCCAATGAGCTGATCATTTAGATCAGTGTTTGATTAGGGAGCCATCTAAATTTGCAGTGTGGTAATTGCTAACAAAAGTTTCTCATTGAAAGTAATAGAGTACCCCGCACATCCAAAAGCAAGTAAAGTTTTTACAGAGCTTTATTAACACAGTTTGATTTTCAATAAACTTGTAAATGTCTGTTCAGTAGTACCCTTGTAACCTGATGACAAGATTTAGTAATTGTTGTGCTTCTAATAAAGTGATAAAAAGCAGTTGCAAGCGTTTTACAAAAACATATACATATCTCTGCACTAATGAAATGTGCAACAATTTACTCTTTACTGCCAAATTATATGTAATATTTTAATAATTTAAATTCTTAACATGAACATAACGAGAAGTAAAATAAACCAGATGAGAGTCTCTCAGGTATAGAAAGCAAATTCTGCCCTTGAGAGAAGTTTCATATTTAGTTCCTGTTCTTTTATCTCCTCTTCAGTCCTGGAATTGTCTTGAGTTTAAGAAGATTAATGGCTTCAGTGACCTCATCTAAATAAAGAGGCTTCCTCTTTGAATCTCTTTACATTGCCATGAAGCTTTATTCTGGCAAAACACAACATAAAGAACACTTGTGGTACAGAAATGGTAAGGCAGCAACATATTGACAATACTGACAGTAACAAATGTTGCTGTTTTAGTGTTTCAAGATCTCATTCTGTTATGCAGTGCACATTATTTTCTATCAAATTACTGTAAAACAGCAAGAACATAACAGAATAAAAAAGTGTAACACCCAGTTTGCCACTGTTCCTTCTATAAGGGAGATTGAGCTCTATTTCTCCTGTGAAACATGTAGTCAATTATAGACACGGTCACTAATAATACAGTGCAAACACAGATCAATAATATCATCATTTGGTCTGGTCCTTGGTTTTCTTGTTCAGTGATTTTTTTTCCTTTTTCTGCTGTTTCTGCAAGTTCAGAATAATTAAAAAAAAACATTAGTGTACTGTGATTAAAGAAAACAGATCTGTCTATCATTTATATACAGCAGCATTCAGACTGGAATTCAGAATGTTTTATCTTAAAAATTAAAAAAAATTTTTACACACCATTGATGATCAGTTTTATGGTCTCCTGTTTATGTGAGGGTTTGGTGAAGCAGCTGAACTCTCCTGCATCAGTGTGTTGAAGATTGTTGAGTTTGATGGAGAAGTTTCCTTTCAGATACTCATCAGGGAAAGTTTCAACTCTGTTCTTGTATTGTGGGTTCTGTAACACTACTGAATGTTCACCCTTAATTATATCATACACAATCTTGCTGCCATTGTGTCTCCAATGCACTTCAGTGTCTTGATCAGGTTCAGTTGAAGAACACGGCAGGACAACAGAACCACCAATAACACCCTCTACTGTGTCCTGCAGACACACTGAAATAACAGAACATGTGATTGTAAACAGTTTGTTGTATGAATGTATCTTTCAAATGTAGTTTGTTCAGATACTCACCTTTGCTTATCAGCACTGCAAACAAACAGATGAAGAAACAGCTGCAAAAACAGAAGAAAACAATTTCATTTATGGCTTTTCCCTGTTGATTTGCCACTTTTCTCCAATTTAATGTAATTGTTCTCAAAACAATTAACACAGCCATCCAAACACAAACTTATCTTAACCAAACAGTTCAACTTTACTGCAAAATTAAGCAGCAAAATTAAGCATATATATATATATATATATATATATATATATATATATATATAGTGTATATATATATATATAGTGTATATATATATATATATATATATATATATATATATATATATAGTGTATATCTAAACAAAATAAAAATTGTTATCCAACACCTGCTATCACACATGAGAAAAAAACTAATTGCCCCTTTAAACTTAAAATATGTTTGTGCCACCTTTAGCAGCAAGGACTGCAAACAAACCTTTCTATACACACCCACACCCACCCACACACACTGCTGTATGAATTATGCTGAATTACTGATCTTGCCTTTCATTTACATCTGGAAGAGTATTTCATTGCATTTTATCTACACTATATTTGCTGCGTTTGCATCATAGGACAAAAAATGTACTAAGGTTGAATCCATGCTTGACAAGCTCCTGTCTCAACATCTCCAAAGGCCTCTTCCTTTGTGGCTGGTGGTGTTGTTCTGGATCACTATGTCAGCTATGCTCATGTTCCATTCAAAATAATCTTTGTCCACCTGAATGATCTCAAACTTAAATTCTGAAAATGTTTGGACATTTACAGTAAACAACGGAAGAGTTCCCAGGAGGACTAAAAATCGGTACTATCAACAATCATAGTACAACACCTTATAAGTGTACTGACATAGTAACAAACACGAATAAAACGCGTTAGAAAAACTACAAACGTGGCGGATGTGCGTGATCGACCGTTGTGGCTAGAAGGGATACAGCTCCGACCGGAAACGAACAATGAAATTAATTTTCTACCTATTAGATTGTGTTTTATTAATGCCTACACCTACCCCAACCCTAAACCTACCCATTACAAGAATGAAAAAAAAATATAATTATTGTTGTACAGTGTGACAAAAATTACGCTGTATTGATGTGCGCATGCCCAGTAGCGCCATATGTATCCCTTCTAGCCTTTACCGTTAGGTAGAGAGGTTTACAAAAAGTGGTAATAATCAACATTTAACCTGGTAAAAAATATTTATTTATTGTTATCCGTGTTATTTCATCTGCAACAGCAATGTGAACTTTTATAAACATCCATTTGGACGTTAACTTGTAAATGCATTATTACACAGAAAATATGAGCAGTTCTGCGCATGAAAGACTGGCAGATCAACAAGCTACTTCTTTTCTCTCCAAGGAAGTTAAATTAAATGAATGTGGAGGATGTTAACTGTGACAAGATGATTGACAGGCCAGTTTACAGTGACAGGGTGCAACAGAGCGGTCCGTTAAAGACGCAGTTGTGTGACGTGATAGTATGTCTCAAAACTTGCCTACTCTTCTACTACACACTCAAAAGTGTGTCGGGCCTACTTTTTCTTCACCAAAAGAGTACATACTTTAAGGGCATAGTATAAGTAGTCACATCGGGATGCAGCAAATGAGAGAGACACACACTGATACAGATGCTGCCAGTTTCTTAATAATGTGGCTCTAATTAACAATTAATTAACCCTTAGGATAGGAGGAACTTGTGCATGTGTGTGACACACACAGATCACACTCACACACATACCTTTACATAACACACAAATGCACATGCAGCACACACTAGCAACACTTTAGCATACTTTAATTTACAAATAATTGTATATCATAAAGGATTTAAAAATGTAAAACATCAGTTGGTACACACATATACACACAAAACTATTATTGCTGCTACTATAGTTTTTTTTTGCTATATATTTTATTCCCTTTTGTGCTATTGTTATTACTTGTTTGTATTCATGTGTATTCCAATGTTAAGAGCAGTCAGTGAGAAAACATTTTGCTGCAATGTTTACATCCTATACTGTGTTCATTAAGTAGGATGTTGCTGTAATCAGTACAGCCAGAGACCTCTGGTCTTCCAATACCAGTGCTGTGAGGAAGGATGCTACAGTATGGTAGAGGTAGGGGAAAACAGTGACACGCAAATGTACTTTGGGTTTGGAATTAACTCTACAGCAGAGGGGAACACGTATGACAGTAATCCTAATGATGTCTACATATGCGCGTGTCCGTGGGTGGGGTTGTGGTAATCTGGGGTGGTGTGGCTACAGTGCCAGGGCTGAATTTTTGTCCCAGTCCACCCCTGACTTAAATACATGCATGTGAATATTTACATATTTCATTGCCCATAATTTAATTGAAGATATGTCATGATAACAACAATAATTAATGATTTCACTCAGCCTATAGGTTTTAATGAAAACAAAGATATCTGAAATATACTTTTAATTCATGGAAATACTAAATAGTAACACCACTAATTACAATAAGTATTCAGTTTAATAATAACACTAGTGACAACAGGCCACTTGGGCCAATTCTGGGGGGTCATATTACCCCAAGGGCCTAATTTTATTTATTTTTTAACTTCAAAATAAAAACTATAATTTTTGCTTCTCAAATCAAAAAACATTGATGTGTCTACAGATCTCTCATTAACAAACAGCCACCAAAAAATTTGATATATTTAACAGAATACAATGTCATAGATCACTATTTTCCAGAGACACAAAATTAGATAATTCCTCAGAACTGTTCTGACTGACAAAATCTCACAAATGTTGATATTCAGATGAAATGACAAAATTAATAATAGCCTAGCCATTCATCAAGTGCTGAGATGAGATTTTGTGCAATCTATGGTCAGGAGAAAAAAATAAGGTGGGCAGGGGGCATCTTACCCCAACTTACCCTAAATATTGTTGTTCTTAAGGGAGCATTTTCATCCATTTACCCTACCAGTAAAATATTTTTTTGCATTGTAAGACTCGGTCAATCAAATTAATATCAATAAAAATAACAGGACACAAAGACGATACAACAAGCTAATGCTAATGCTAAATCAAAACAATACTCCCAGGTATTTCTTTGAATATTAACCTGTAACTTGCTAATTAATCAAATCATGATTAACGTATTAATGATGTTCAGAAGGTTTGTTTGTTTAATTGTAGTTTAATTAAGGAATAAAACAAACCAGGCTAAATGGACATGTGAGTGTCGAATGCAAGTATGTCACAGCGGTTCGAATGAGAAACGTGGGAAGTGCAGCTCGTTTTGCAAAAACAGAATTTCATTTAAAAATCAGAAACATACCTGATCATGGTGCCACGATGTAAGTCATAAATAAAATTTCTAATATATATATATATATATATATATATATATATATATTTTTTTTTTTTTTTTTTTTTTTTTTTTTTTTTCAGAGAATAGAACGTAATGTGGCTGAACAGTTTTCCGGGTTCTCTGCTGCGGAAGTCGTCATAGGGATCAAAAAAAAAAAAAAAAACCTCTTCTCTTGAATTACGTCAGACTTTTTATATTTGTACACTAAAGACAACTGAAACTCAAGTTGATTTTTACAAACTTTTTTACTCTTATTCTTGATCTTCTACTGAATTCACCATTATCAAACATGTTTCTGATCTTATTGTATATTTAATCATCTGTCTGTCATGTGTAGACTTTAATTCATCAATATATACATGACAAAATCTTAGTTTTATCTCTCTTTTCATTGGTTAGACTACAAAATATAGAGCTAATTTCACTGAAAATCAATTAAGTTTGATATGTAAATAAAAATAAGCTGTTTTGTTCAGCAGGTTGCTATAGACATCCTTGCATCTGATGTGACATTTAATCCAACAATTAAATGAACAGCAGTGAAATCAATCGATCGATCGATCAATCAATCAATCAATCAATCAATCAATCAATCAATCAATCAATCAATCAATCAGTCAGTCAGTCAGTCAGTCAGTCAATCAATCAAATCAATAAATGTACTCTGACTTACATGAGTGTGCGATTTTCAAACTCCTCTTGGGAAATCTTGTATTCTGGATCTTGATCCTCAACTGAATCATTTCTCTAAATGATTTCTTATATATTCCTGCTGTTATTTGAGTCTTTAATAGAATGTGATGTCTTGAATTCTTGAATATTGTCACAGAAAAAGTTGCACAAAACAGAACTTCCAATAAAATCCTCATTCTGACCTACAGAGAAAAAAAAATGATAATGAAAATGAAAATAAATAAATAAATAAATAAAAACAAATAGCCTTTCAAATGGTTTTCAAAAATTAATTAACAAACAGCTGACATTTATCTATAACAAGAAATAACTTTTTTTTTTTTTGTAGATCTAGGCTCAACCCATAAAAACCCATTCCTCACAGGTCCTGTCTCTTGTTTCGATCCTGACAGATTGCTCAGCTGTTGTGAGACTAAAGGTAATATTGATGCTCTGTTGGGAGGAGAAAGAGGGTAGTTCCCTGACTTGGTGAGCAACTAAGTGGGTAAGTACAGTGTTTTTTTTTTTTGTTTTTTTTTCTACATCCTCATTCTAACAGAGAAGGAGAAAGCAAAAGTCCCAAACTCAAAACTTTACCTGTCTATAGGCATACTACAATATTTGCCTGTAGGTTTAATTGAATGTTGCTTGTTTTCATTTAATTGAACTTCTTGAATTAATTCGCACATGTACATTTGTTCTTTTGCATATGTTATAAAGCTAATAGACTGAAGATTCAAATGGCTATACTGGCATGGTAAAAAGATTTTTAGAGAGCCAAAGCATTGCGAACATTAAATATACATATTTACAAAACAAATAAACAAAAAAACCTAACAATGTGACAGAAAGACGAAATGATTTGTTTGTGGTTCTGCATTGGTGACCCTTTCGGCATGACATGTCACAAACCAGGTCGTCAGGTTTACATTTCTCTCATGTTTGATATATTCTTTTGTACTGTAGACTATTATAGCATTTTGTATTGTGTTTTTGTAGTATCTGGACAAAACACTTTTGATTATTCTCATCATGCTGTTTCTGAAATATGTACTGAAGCATTCAGCGTTCATATTTGGCCTGATATGGAAACTCTCAACAAGTGGGAAAAGCCCAATTCTATGTGTTCATTATATTCAGATGCCAACATAAAACTAAGGCCCTTAGAGTCTATTGAAAAGGTTTGTAATGATGAGGGGACATTTATTTGGAGTTCAAACATTGATTTATTTTAAAGAATCTATTCCAAATATGCAATTAAAACTAATATTACATTTGTTTGTTTGTTTAAAAAAGAGGAAGAGGGAGGATTTTAGAGGAAGTATACCTTATGGGATTTTTGTTGTTGTTGGTTATGGGAAAACATTTAGTTTTAGAAAAAAATATATATTATAGAAATATCCCAAAAACTTCAACAATGACACATTTTTAGATCTTGAACATATATAAAGAGAGTGTCGGCATACAATGAAACATGATTCTCTGATACCTGTACATGTACATTTAAACATACTATGTATGTCTGTAGTTTTAAAGCATACAACTTTGTTTAAATTGAGAGGAAGAGAAAAAAAAAACATTTGTTGATTATCAGCTATACAGTCAGAGTTTGTGATGAGGCAGAATTGATAGTATTTTTCAGCATCAGTTTATTAACGATTGGTGGGTCTGTTATTGTTTCAGTTCTGTTCTCACACTCTGGATCCCTTTTCTCTAGTAAATTAGTTTTGCTTCTCAAATAATTGATCTTGCTTTAAGGATGTTTAGTTATTTTTAATAAAACATAAAAAATACTGTGTTTGGGTGGCAAAGGTAAGGGAAGAGTTCAGGACGCTGCATACTAGAGCATATTTTAAGTAAAGTAAAGTATTTGCATTTGTTTCCAGTGAAATGTTATGTAAATTAATCATGTAGACGATGCAAATCTGTTAAAGGTTAAAATATAAAGGCACCATCTACTCATTTTGTGCAGTGCTTTTGTGGGTAATAACAGCGCTGAACTCACACAGCACTTTGATTTATTCATTCAATCTTGCATTAAATGAAAATTATACAGTAAAAGTAACAATTATGCTGCTCAATTCCATTTCACACATAGATTGTGCAGTTTCTGTGATGTGATATTTTGGGCACTTTCTGGTAAAATATTTTCTTTGTCCTTTTAAACAAAGTCTCAATTGTCAATAATATTACATCCAGCCATGCTGAACCACTCTCACTTCGTCACAGTGTTAGACTTGATATCAAAATGTTTCAAAAAGTATCAAATATATCAAAAGGTTTTATTATATTATAACTTATGAAGACTATGCAATCATAAGATTACAATATACAGAAATATAAAAATATACAGTACTGCGCATCTGAGTATTCTTATTCACAAAAAAATAAAAAAATAAAGCAAAAAAAGGTATTTATTGATATTTAGTTAATAGGTTAACTGTTAAAAAATAAATCTATTACAACTTTGTTTTTCATGTACAGCATTTTTTCACAGTATACTGATGCTACAGTTCTTAGAGTCATTTTCTGAACTCTCACACATTCCTGCTGTCATTGTGTCTCAATACATTGTATAGTTTATAGTCACTGTCAAGTACGTAAAGAATGGATATATTCTAGTGAAGTCCTCATTCTGACCCAAAAGAGAGAAACTGAAAGAGAGAAACAAAGGGATCAAACATACAGCCTTCTCATGAATTTGCCATTCAAATTTAATTCAGGTGGGTTTGTAGTCATATCAGGATGTTTGGTTGTGTGTTTGCTTATGGTTATTTTAATCAAATTAATCTCTTTGGCATACGGTTGCTTTATATCTACACCTTTTCATTCTAAATACACTTAGTATAAATGCACAAATGCTATAGATTAATCACAAAAATACTGTAATTATGTTCCATTACTCATTTTATGCATGTCTACATTAATAATATAATAAAATTTGATTGGAAACAGATGTATAGATTGTGTGTATCATCAGTACCTGATCTACACAATTTCTAAATGTCTTGCCATTTTAGGAAAGAAAATATTCTTACCACTTTGAACGTGCTAAGCAGACAAACAGTCCCTGAAGATGAAGAAAAGGATGACGTGTAAAGGATTTCCTTCAAATCTCAAGTGTTTTTACTTTTAGTCAGATAAATGCACTTTCCTAGCTAATAATGTAAGGTTAAACTTAAAAAAGTGGTTTAAAAACAGCACATAAATACATAGTTTAATGAGATAAAAACAAAAATAAAATCTCACTCCAGTCAGGCAACCAGTGTTGGCAACACTGGTTTGTTTTACTGAAACTGAATGCTTTTAAGGTTCATGATCAAAACCAGACTGACCTCACAATCACAACAGGTTTCAAAAAGTGCCCATACAAAAACATATTTCAAAACGCTATAATATACACACAATACAAATGGCTTTGCTTTCTTGAATGAATAGTATTTCAAACTAAAGACAAATATTATTTGTGTACATTGTAACAATAAGAAAGAATAGGTGCATTAAGCAAAACAAATTTACGTCTGTCTAAGACATCAAAACAAACAAATCATTTAACAAACCTACTAATAAATGAAAGCAAAATTAGTGGGAAAAAGGCTGCAAGTTTTTCAAGTTCTTACTCATTTGGTTTCTATACACAAATGAGGGTGTTACAGGAAGTTCTGCATTCTTATCGTCTCTTGGTGACAGTAAACTAAAGTCAAGAAATGGTAATGACAGCAGAAATGTCTAAGACAGAACAGAAAAAAACAACTTGATAGTTTAAATAGATCAGAGGCTACTATTATTTTTTCTTTCTATGTAAGAGCATGTACTGTTATCAATATATTGATCATTTTTAGATGGAAACAAAAAAATTATCACTGCAGGTAATTTTTTCTAAAACAAAATGCTGTTTTTATTTATTTGTTTTTCTTTTTTCTTTTATATTAAGTAAGTTGTAAGCAGTCACAGAGAAAACTTTTGGGCATCATTAAACATGGATTGATTAATAAATGATTAACAGGTTTAACTGCAGAGAAATATCTTTACATTTTGTTTTGATGTATTCATTAGCAATTAGCATTAGCATTGTGTATACCGTCTTGAACCTTTTGAAAACTGTTTTTATTTTTAGTTGTTAGTATTTTGATTTATCTAGTCTTACATTGTATTCAGGGTAGACATTTCACTATTTACTCCTAAACTGTAACATATTTAGAGATGAATTTAGCAAGTACAGGATGATAACAAAGCAACATCCAAAACATTATTAAGAGAAATAAATGGAAATATTTTTGGTGAATTGGCAATCTAGTTGAACAATGACTAACAAATCAAATGACTGAAAAACAGATAGAGATACGTCTAAGTTATACTATTTAAATTTTATATAAAAAGTATTATATACAGGCCTATTCTTTATTAACAAACCATGAATTCAGATTTAACTAATAACACCATGAATTTAAATTTTTACAGTTATAGTAATTATTTATTAACTAATAAAGACCTTCTTCCCCGGTTCTGAGGAGTGTCTTGCCCCAGTTATTTCATTTTAACAATTCACTTCAAAATAAAAACAATATTTTCTACTAATCTGCATGAATTACTGTGTGAGGCTATACTGATAGAGGAACTTACAGGTACATTTTTTTTTTTTTTCTGTTCCTGCAGTTGTTGCTTTCTCTGTGTATTAGCCGTGGTGTTAAAAGGTAAGCACAAAACAACTATTTAAAGGATAAATTAATACCACAGTGTGTTGTGAGTTCACAGTTAAAATCTGTTATTTCAGTGTCTCTGCAGGACACAGTAGAGGGTTTTATTGGCAGTTTTGTTGTCCTGCCGTGTTCTTCAACTCAACATCATCTTAAACTTCAAGACATTAATGTGCACTGGAGACACAACAACAGCAAATATGTTTATGATATAACTAATGGTAAAGATTCACTAGAGCAACAAGACCCATGGTATAAGAACAGAGCGCAAACTTTCCCTAAGGAGTATGTGAGAAGAAACTTCTCCATCAAACTCAACAATCTCACTCATGATGATGCAGGAGAGTTCATCTGCTTCATCACACACTCACACTGTCACACTTATTCTAAACAGGAGACTGACTGTACAGCTGCTCATTAATGGTGTGTAGTTTATTTAGGTTTTAAATAAAATATATACTGAATTTCAGTTTGAATGCTGCTGTATAGAGTATAAATGATGGATCTGTTGTCTTTACCACAGTGTAGTTATATTATTTATTTTTATGAGCTTGTTTTGTTGCAGAATCAACAGTAGAAACTGGAAAAAAATCAGTTGAACAAGAAAACCAAGTACCAGAAACACAGTCAGGCTGGTGGAAGATATTAATTGGTGTTTGCATTCCTTTATCTGTAATAATTTTCATGCCTATAACCTATATCATAATTCGCTGGAGAAAAAGAGCTTAAACTCTCATATAGAAGGAACTGTGGCAAACTGAAGTTCCTATTGCATACTGCTAGCATCAGCCGCATCTTTGAGCATCCAATATTTTCTGGAACCCATGTTAATAAATGAGTGTTCACATCAGAATAGGGAGCAGAACGTCATGCATAATTACATTTTGTGTTGTAGATTCTCTCTTTTGATATAATCTTGCTGAAATTTTCAGAATCAGAATCAGAATCAGAATGAGCTTTATTGGCCAGGTATGCTTACACATACGAGGAATTTGTTTTTGTGACAGAAGCTCTACAGTGCAACAGAAAGACAGCAACAGGACAGGACACAGATAATAAAAGAATAATATACAAATAGGCAATGTACAAATAGCAAAAACACAATATATAATATAGACAATTATGGTGTACAGGTCTAATATGTGCAAATCTGAAATGAAAAAAATAAGTATGTGTGTTGAATAAATAATTTACAATAGTGTTGTGTGTTCCACTTTTAATGTCAAGTGTTCATGAGATGGATTGCCTGAGGGAAGAAACTGTTCCTGTGTCTGGTCGTTCTGGTGCTCAGAGCTCTGTAGCGTCGACCAGATGGTAACAGTTCAAAGAGGGAGTGTGCTGGATGTGAGGGGTCCAGAGTGATATTGCCAGCCCTTTTGCTCACTCTGGATGAGTACAGTTCTTGGAGAGTGGGGAGGGTTGTACCAATGATTCGCTCAGCAGTCCGGACTACCCTCTGTAGATTTCTGAGGTCAGATTTGGTAGCTGAGCTGAACCAGACAGTTATTGAAGTGCAGAGGATGGATTCAATGATGGCGGAGTAGAACTGATTCAGCAAGTCCTGTGGCAGGTTGAACTTTCTCAGCTGGCGAAGGAAGTACAACCTCTGCTGGGCCTTTTTCACAATGGAGTCTATGTGATTGTCCCACTTCAGGTCCTGGGAGATGGTGGTGCCCAGGAATCTGAATGACTCCACTGCAGTCACAGTGCTGTTCATGATGGTGAGTGGGGGGAGTGCAGAGGGGTTCCTCCTGAAGTCCACGATCATCTCCACTGTTTTGAGCGTGTTGAGCTCCAGGTTGTTAAGACTGCACCAGACAGCCAGCTCCTTAATCTCCTGTCTGTAGGCAGACTCGTCACCGTCCTGGATGAGGCCGATCAGTGTGGTGTCGTCTGCAAACTTCAGGAGCTTGACAGAGGGGTCTTTAGATGTGCAGTCGTTAGTGTACAGGGAGAAGAGCAGTGGGGAGAGAACACAGCCCTGAGGAGCTCCAGTGCTGATCGTACGAGTGCTGGATGTGTATTTTCCCAGCCTCACTAGCTGCTGCCTGTCTGTCAGGAAGCTGGTGATCCACTGACAGACGGAGGTGGGGACGGAGAGCTGAGTTAGTTTGTTCTGAAGGGTGTCCGGGATGATGGTGTTAAAAGCGGAGCTGAAGTCTACGAACAGGATCCTCACATAAGTCCCTGGTCTGTCCAGATGCTGCAGGATGAAGTGCAGTCCCATGTTGACTGCATCATCCACAGACCTGTTTGCTCTGTAGGCAAACTGCAGGGGATCCAGTAAGGGTCCAGTGGAGGACTTCAGATAAGCCAAAACCAGTCTTTCAAATGACTTCATGACCACAGATGTTAGAGCCACAGGTCTGTAGTCATTAAGCCCAGTAATTTTGGGTTTCTTTGGGACGGGGATGATGGTGGAGCGTTTGAAGCATGAGGGGACTTCGCACAGCTCCAGAGATCTGTTGAAGATCTGTGTGAAGATGGGGGCCAACTGGTCAGCACAGATTTTTAGGCAGGCTGGTGACACACCGTCTGGGCCTGGTGCTTTCCTTCTTTTGTTCTTCTTGAAGACCTGGCGCACCTCATCTTCGCTGATCTGAATTGCAGGTGTGGGGGAGAGGGGGGTTGCTGGAGGTGTTAATGGCTGTGTGGAGAGGTGTTCAGGGCGGGTGTGGGGTGTTTTTTCAAACCTGCAATAGAACTCGTTCAGGTCGTCTGCCTGTTGTTGATTCGCCAGAGTGCTGGGGGATGGTGACTTGTAATTGGTGATTTCTTTCATACCTTTCCACACTGAAGCAGAATCACTGGAAGAGAATTTTTTCCTTAGCTTGCCGGAATAATTCCTCTTTGCCACTCTGATCTCCTTTTCCAGTGTGTATTTGGCCTGTTTATACAAGACTTTATCCCCCTTTCTGTAAGCATCTTCTTTGGCCTGACGTAGCTGTCTGAGTTTTGCAGTGAACCATGGTTTGTCGTTGTTGTAAGTTAGATGAGTATTGGTAGGAATGCACATATCCTCACAGAAACTGATGTAAGATGTTACAGTCTCTGTGAGCTCATCCAGATCATTTGCGGCAGCTTCAAAAACAGTCCAATCAGTGAGGTCGAAACAGGCTTGTAAAACCCACTCTGTTTCATTAGTCCATCTTTTAACAGTTCTTAATACAGGTTTTCCAGATTTGAGTTTCTGCCTGTAGGTTGGTATAAGATGAACCAAACAGTGATCAGAGAGTCCTAAAGCTACCCGTGGGACAGAGTGATATGCGTCCTTTATCGCTGTGTAGCAGTGATCCAATATATTACTGTCTCTGGTGGGACATGTGATGTGCTGTCTGTATTTTGGCAGTTCGCGGGAGAGATTTGCTTTATTAAAGTCCCCGAGAATGATTAAAACAGAGTCCGGGTGTTGTTGCTCTGTCTCTCTGATCATTTCAGTGAGTTTCTGTAAAGCTGAGCTCACGTGCGCTTGCGGAGGAATGTAAACACTCACCAGAATGAACGAGTGAATCTCCCGCGGCGAGTAGAAAGGCTTGCAGTTAATGAAGAGCGTTTCTAGATCAGAACAGCACATCTTCTTTAACACAGTTACATCTGTACACCACCTCTCATTGATGTAAAAGCACGTCCCGCCGCCGCGTGATTTCCCCGTTGATTCTGCCTCCCGATCTGCTCTGATCAGCTGAAAGCTCGGAAGATGTAACGCGCTGTCCGGAATGGCGTCGTTCAGCCAGGTTTCCGTGAAACACAGAGCAGCAGAGTTTGAAAAGTCCCTGTTTGTCCGGGAGAGCAGAAGGAGTTCGTCCGTTTTGTTGGGTAGAGAGCGGAGATTCGCCAGATGGATGCTAGGCAACGCCGTTCTGAATCCGCGCTGTCTGAGCTTCACGAGCGCGCCGGCTCGCTTCCCCCGTCTGCGCATCCTGAAGCGTTTGACCAGAGCTACGGCTCCGCCAACTACAACATCCAGCAAAACATCCGAATAATCAAAAACCGGTAAAAGATTCTGTGGTGTGTTCTGCCGAATGTTCAGCAGATCATCCCTAGTAAAACTGATGGTGTTTGAGAAACAAAAAACAGGAAAAACAAACAAAAACAGTACAAACACTGAAGAGCAAAGCACAGTAGCTGCCATGTGCGGCGCCATCTTGTTTACAAACATCACACAGATCATTGTTTTTTTTTTTTTATATTATAATATTACTCTTGGGAGTGCAATTAAAAGAGCTGTTTGCAAACAATCTGTAAAGACAGTCCGTCAATCAGTCAGTCAGTCAGTCAGTCAGTCTGTCAAACCTTTGTTTGTTTTTAACTAAATAAAGATATATTTACTCTGAATAGTAGTCCTCACTCTCTTCGTACAATCCTCACCAGACATAAGGCCAGGCAATGTTCATCACAATGTCAAGGAAACAATGTTTTTTTATATTGCTGTCTGCCTCACATGATAAAGTCAGGATATTGCTTTTTCTATTGATTGAAGTGAATTGTTTACTAATCTATTTACTAGTTGTAAATACCTCTCCTGCATCAGGCAGATCAGTTGCACTAAAATGTATGCATTAGCTGTATTTATTTATTTATTTATTTTAAAATAATTGTATTTGTATTTAATAATGTCATATTTGAGTTACAAAATTGAATTTATTTAATATATTTTATTTTATGTGTTGAATTGATTTAATTGTTGTATTAACTCTGTTGTGTAACAGTGCTGTGCTGCCTGGAATAGTGCAAATAAATTTGTTCTTGGAAACATATGCTTGAATGATTAAATGAGATGCTAAAGGTATATTTTGCACTATGTGAAAAAGAAGAAAAAAAATCAGTGGAATTATGAGTGATATTTTGGCTAAATATCAACTGCTTATTCAGGAAGAGGCTGTCTGACCGACATCTAAACCTAAAATTTGTATTTTAGGGGCTGCTGAGGATAACTGAAAGGCGCCACAGTAATAGTCTCATGTCTAAATGGAACCTCCATATTTGCATACATTTTTAAATAAAGTCTTTAATGTCTTGTGTTGAGAGTAGTCCTTGCTCCTCCTTTCATTTTATCCTTCTACCTTAGATATTATGCAGATGTTTTTATTCAATCTGTTCCACAACTGAAACTGACCAATCATAGGGGGGTTACTGAGATAAAAATAAGTTAATCTGGTCATGTGATCTCAACATGGCAGCCTCCATTGGGCAACCTCTCTTGTAGTAAAGCAGTTTTTGTAAGCCACTTACGTCTTATAATAGCGTGCATTATTTTACATTTTAAAATATTTGTCAAAACTACTCTTTTCTTGGTGCACCTTCTCTATATGGGTCAACATATATCAGTATTTGATATTTAATGAAGTGCTGTGTAATTTTTTTGACTAATAGGCAATGATTTATGTATCACTGGTATACTATTATTAATTAGTTTTATTAATATTTTGAATATTAATAAAGTTTTAGTTTTTTAAATTGTCAGTTTTCATTTTAAAGTTTTAGTATGTGTTTGTCATTGATAATGGTTTTAATTTTTTTCATATATGTACAAGTTCAAATTAAAATGAGAAACGTTGCTCTGGCAACTAGCTGTAATAAAACATTTTTTATATTTTATTTCAGTTAATGTTTATTCTATTTGTAATGCAAATGGTTCATAACTTTCATTTTGCAAATTACATGCAACACCAGTAAAATGAGGCTTAGTCAGATACGTAAAAGATTTTATTTTTCAGTTTATTACCAGAATTGATGTTACACTGTTTTAATTGCACGCATGACTTTGACAGAAATGACAATGACTGAAATTGTTATATCTTTAGTATAAACACTGATAAATACAAGGTGTGCCAAGTTGTGCAATGACTGAAATGAATAAAATGAATGGAATGTAATAATGTATGTAATGTAATGTTTGAAAAACGAAGGATCAGCATGTTATTTTCTGAAATGTAGAGTGAATGTAGAGTGAATGTAAAGATGTTTGAAAATGTACTTTGGCTGATTGATCAGATCTGAACTCAACCCTACAACACTTAACCCATTTGTGCCCAAATTTTTCTGAATGGTTTCATGCATATAGTCCTGTTAATAGTGTCCTATGTGAACGTGTTCTGCATTTATTTTCCACAGGTTTTTTTTTTTTTTTTCTTGAAAATCGCATTTGAATGTGCGGTAACTACAGTTGCCGGTGGGCAAATATGTTGTATGCACCCCTTCAATGTCAAATTTGAATCGGAGGAGAACATTTGGCATCTAAATCAAAATAACTGCTTTCAACAGATCAATCTTTATTCATTAACAAATTTATTATGTATAAAAGTCGAAGAACATTCGATGCAAACCCAATTATTGCAACATCTTTTTCCCATTATTGCAACTTGCAATTGAGTTTTCTCCTATAATGCCTGATGAGTTTAGAGAACACCTGATAAGAGATCAGAGACCATTCCTTCATCCAGAATCTCTCCAGTGTGCTTCTTCTCTTCAGTTCACTCCACTCATTTTCTATAGGGGTCAGGTCAGAGTACTGGGACGGCCATGGCAGAAGCTTCATTTTGTGCTCAGTGACACATTTTTGTGTTGATTTTGATGTTTGTTTTGGATTATTTTCCTGATGGAAGATCCAACCACGGCCTATTATAAGATTTCTAACAGAGGCAGTCAGGTTTAGATTGTTTTTTTTTTTTTTTAATTCATTTTTATTTTTTATTTATTTTTATTTTCATATCAGTTGGCATTTATAATCCAGGAAGTCATGGCTGGACAATGTCATGCTCCTAGTCACCTGGGTGTGCTAAAAAAATAAATTAAAAAAAATATATTTTGTATTTGTATGAATTTTCAGATAAATTTTACTCATAAGAATTTCTAGGGGTGCCAATATTTGTGGCCAACATGCCTTGGAGAAAAAAAAAAAAAAAACATTTATTTCATCATGAGATTTTCTCCCCACTTTCAATTGTTTTACTTTCTCTCCACTTTCAAAAGCATAAATGATGCAGATTTATTTTCACAGCCGCCTTTTCTCATATTTACCAAGGGTGCCATTATTAGCGGAGGGCACTGTACATTTTCTGAAGAAAATGTGAGTGGTGCTTGCCGTGGGAAAACTCGGCACTAGGCACTAATAGCCTCTAATCGTGTTAGCATCATGTTAACAACATGCTAACAACATGTTAATTGTGTTAACATTATGCTAACAACATGTTAACACAAGTAAATGTTAAAACAAAATTACCATGATTAGCATGTTGCTAGCATGGTTGACATGTTTTAAACAAGCTGTTAATGTGATTAGCATGATGCTAGCAACATACTAACATGATTAACATGTTAGCATTAAGTTAGCATGATTAGCATGTTGCTAGTATGATGCTAACAAGCTGTTTTTAACAAGAAGGTAACATGAGTAGCATGATGCTAGCAAATGTATACCCCCATTTCCCCATGATATATGTTATATGTACTTACAAGTCATTTGCAACTATAGTTGCTGCTTGAACTTTTGACTAAGTATACAAAAAACTATAGATCTCTTGTAAGATTTGTTTTGTTTGGATGATTCTAGAGACCTTCATGATTATGTAGATGTATATGTGGCAACAAAAAATACTTATTAGTAACATGAAAATTACCTTTCTTTGGGAGGTTTTGCCTTTTCTATGCTTCCTGAAAATAGGAGTAGGAAGTTGACAGCCTCATGTGACAGGAAGGAAGTGAATACCTTTTTTTTCCCCTTGAAGTCCTTTATTTGGTTGTTAGCTTGCATGTCATTGAGACATCAAACATGGATAACATCTAGAAAAATACTTACAAAAGGAAAATGACAACTATCAACTGCGGCAACTATAGTTGCCGGTGGGCTTGAACTAAACAAATAATTGTTCATATAAACGGCAGAATGCAGGTGAAAAGAAAACTGATCAACAACACAATCGATGATAGTTCTCCGTGGTTTCCTTTTCCTTCTGGTTTATCTGTGGGACAAAATAACAATGGCAAATTTTGTAACATTAGTTTGATCAGTCACTAACAACTGCAGACTAACGTTCAGAATTTTAAACCACAATCTCGGTTCTTCAATGAAACTCTTCAGATTATACACACCTTCAACATGAAGTTCTGTGATGACCTCTTGCTGAAATGTGTCTTGTGGCGTAAAGTCCGTTGTGATGATACAGTGGTACTTCCTTGCATCAGTTTTTTGAAGGCGGTTGAGTTTGATGGAGAAGTTGCCCTTCTTATACTCCTCTGGGAACGTTTCAACTCTGTCCTTGTACTCTGGAGCTTGAACTTGACATGTTCTGTTGCCGCCAAAGATGTCACACACGTTCTTGCCTTCATCGTCTCTCCAGTGTATGCTGAATTTTTCTATTTTGCCTTGAATCTCACTCTCAGGGATCGAACAAGAAAAGTCAGCTGAGTCTCCAACAAAACCCTCAACTATGACTCTCACAGGAGTGGAGAAAGAATCTAAAAAACAGCAAACCATTTATTATTCTGCATGTGACATGAAGTTTCATTTAAAATGTTTAAATTATCACCTGCGATATACAGCAGAAGCACAGAGGTGACGATGTACCAGCTGTAGAAAGAGAAGATAAAATGATATCAACAGTTTGCTAACCTACTTTTAGCCCCCGTATCCCACCAATATTCACACTTATTGCAAAAGAACTGGATCTGAATCATGTTCTTCCTGCCATTCAAGAACGTCTGTGTCATTCTAAATACTGTACATATCTTTGTATTTTAATTAAAATGCATAAAAGATTTAAATTTAACAGCAGATTATTTTCAGTTACAGCACCAAATTAGTTTGAATAAAAGGTGGACCAGCAGGGGACCCAAAATGAGCTTTTTACTCAAAATGTCCAGAACTAATCAAAAATGTTTTTTTTTTTTTTTTTTTTGTCATTATTATTATTAATAACAGTATACACTAGGAATAACTACAAAAAGTAACAATTAATTTGATCCACAACTTATGCCGTTCTGTCTTTGACCTGCCTAACCAGCTACTGTATAGCTCGACCAAACAATCGAACTACATTCAAGCCTTCAAACCAATCAGTTTTCTAAGAACCGGTTTACCAATTTATGACGATGGATATTAATATATTTATCTGTAATGAATGCTACCTAATAGACAATAAATGATATTTTAACAAACAATGTAGCTGTTAGCTTTCATGCTACTCTAACGATGCATGGCGTTGACGATCTCAATTTTTTTTTTTTTCTAAATTCTTAGAAACATACCTTTGTTCCATGGTATTTACTTTTGTTTTGTTTAGTTTTTTTCAGACAAAGCAAGCTGATGTAAATGTGGCACTTGAACAATTTAAAAAATGCAAACAATTTCTTAATGGCAACTAACGACGAGTAAGTTTACAAAAATGGTTGCTGAGTCAAAATGGCTTTGGCACGAATGACGCCGGATGCTCATGCGCATGCGTACAGATGTGACGTTTTACAGGTGACTAAAGACAGAATTATACATATATATATATATATATACATTCTTAGAAATAAAGGTACAAAAGCTGTCACTGGGGTGGTACCTTTTCAAAAGGTACACTTTTGTACCTATTAGGTTGTAATACGTACACTTTAAGTACTAATATGTACCTTTAAGGTACCAAAATGGACTCTTTAGGTACAGACATGTACCGCCCCAGTGACAGCTATTGTACCTTTATTTCTGAGAATGTGTATATATATATATATATGTATATATATAAAATGCACCTTTTGATTTGCACAATGCTTTCCAAAAGGCATTTGAGAGAATACTTACAGAAACTGTTTGTTGTTGGGGTTTTTTATACTACTCAAAAATAATTGTATGATATTTTGGTAACACTTTATTTTACGGTCTCTTAACTAGTTGCTTATAAGCATGCATATTACTAGAATATTAGCCATTTATTAGTAGTAATTAAGCACATATTAATGTCTTATTCTACATGACCTTTTTCTACATCCCTAATCCAACCCAATACCTAAATTTAACAACTACCTTACTGACTATTAATAAGCAGCAAATTAGGAATTTATTGAGGGAAAAGTCGTAGTTAATAGTGAATAAGTCAGGGGTGTCAAACTCAGTTCCTGGAGGGCCGCAGCCCTGCAGAGTTTAGTTCCAACCCTGCTCCAACACACAAAACATGTAGTTTTCAAATAAGCCTTAATGACTTGATTAGCTGGATCAGGTGTGTTTAATTAGGGTTGCATCTAAACTGTTCAGGGCTGTGGCCCTCCAGGAACTGAGTTTGACACCCCTGGAATAAGTGTTCCCTATTCTAAAGTGTTACTGATATTTTATTTGATTATTATACAATATTGTTCTAATATTGGCTAATCAAATTTTACAAACAAGGCAGAATAACCTATCAATATCACTGCTCACAGAAGCCACCCACCAGTTTTAAGACTGAACAAATGCAATCCAGTACAACTAAAAGTTTGCCGATGTTTACACACCTTTGATGAAGAACTGTGCTCGACTGGTGAAGATGGAACACATCCTTCTTGATTCTTCACTTGATTTTGAAGGGGAAATATTGTTTGTTTTATGGTAAGTTTAGGTTGAATTTGTAATCAGGTTCACATAGTCCTTTTCCTCGGGCGAAATCTTGGCTTGCATTACCACATTTTTTGTTTTTGAAGAAAGCATTGTAGGAATTGCATTTTTAAGATTCCATTATGGGAGCGTTCAGGCTTGTTCTTTAAGTTCTTCATAATGATCTGCAAATAATGAAGAGAAAATGAAATAAAATAAAGACTTAGACAGAACTTAGGATACTGCTTATTTATTTTATTTTACAGTTTAAATTTGCCTTCAAACTGTTTATTACCAGCATAAACACAGATGACAGCAACATAAATACAAAAAGAATATGTTAAAAGACTTGCTGCTCTCTTCCTACAAAGCAAAATAACAACTCTGATAACAACTGTGAGATCTATAGCTTACCTTGAGGTGTATCTTTCTCTACCGTGTGTTCCTGCCAGAGGTTTGACAGACTGTACAGCTGATGAGAAAACACAAAGAATTTATCTTGTTGTTGGGAGGAGCAGAATCAACCTGATATTCCACGTCACCATTCTACGTACAGTACATTATATACTACTTGATTTTTAAATACCAGTTTATTGGGTACTTTCTGATATGTCATTAACATTGTTTTTAAAAACTATAATCGAAGAGTAAGGCAGAGAGAGAGAGAGAGAGAGAGAAAAAAAAAAGACTTCTGTAAGTCCTGGACAACAAAAGTGAGACAAAATAAGTCAAAGCTAGAAATCCACTTGTAGCTGAGTCCCCAAAAATTGCCTTAAATATGACGTGGAAATTAAAAATATAATATGTAAAAGCCAGCTATTTATTTATTATTATTATTTCATTTTATTTATTTATTTATTTTATTTTTTTTAGTTGTTTAATTTTGAATCAGCTCATAGTGTTGTGTTTTAGAGTTAATGGGAATGTGCGTAAAATTACTGGATAATGTCCAGTCAGAAAGTCTCACCCAAGTACATTTTCTGCGTGTTTTTTTTTTTTTTTTTTTTTTGTTTTGCTTTTAACAGTCAATATCAGACAACTATAACAGATTTTATTTTTCAGTTTATTACCAGAATTGATGTTACACTGTTTTAATTGCACGCATGACTTTGACAGAAATGACAATGACTGAAATTGTTATATCTTTAGTATAAACACTGATAAATACAAGGTGTGCCAAGTTGTGCAATGACTGAAATGAATAAAATGAATGGAATGTAATAATGTATGTAATGTAATGTTTGAAAAACGAAGGATCAGCATGTTATTTTCTGAAATGTAGAGTGAATGTAGAGTGAATGTAGAGTGAATGTAAAGATGTTTGAAAATGTACTTTGGCTGATTGATCAGATCTGAACTCAACCCTACAACACTTAACCCATTTGTGCCCAAATTTTTCTGAATGGTTTCATGCATATAGTCCTGTTAATAGTGTCCTATGTGAACGTGTTCTGCATTTATTTTCCACAGGTTTTTTTTTTTTTTTTTTCTTGAAAATCGCATTTGAATGTGCGGCAACTACAGTTGCCGGTGGGCAGATATGTTGTATGCACCCCTTCAATGTCAAATTTGAATCGGAGGAGAACATTTGGCATCTAACTCAAAATAACTGCTTTCAACAGATCAATCTTTATTCATTAACAAATTTATTATGTATAAAAGTCGAAGAACATTCGATGCAAACCCAATTATTGCAACATCTTTTTCCCATTATTGCAACTTGCAATTGAGTTTTCTCCTATAATGCCTGATGAGTTTAGAGAACACCTGATAAGAGATCAGAGACCATTCCTTCATCCAGAATCTCTCCAGTGTGCTTCTTCTCTTCAGTTCACTCCACTCATTTTCTATAGGGGTCAGGTCAGAGTACTGGGACGGCCATGGCAGAAGCTTCATTTTGTGCTCAGTGACACATTTTTGTGTTGATTTTGATGTTTGTTTTGGATTATTTTCCTGATGGAAGATCCAACCACGGCCTATTATAAGATTTCTAACAGAGGCAGTCAGGTTTAGATTGTTTTTTTTGTTTTTTTTTTAATTCATTTTTATTTTTTATTTATTTTTATTTTTATATCAGTTGGCATTTATAATCCAGGAAGTCATGGCTGGACAATGTCATGCTCCTAGTCACCTGGGTGTGCTAAAAAAATAAATTAAAAAAAATATATTTTGTATTTGTATGAATTTTCAGATAAATTTTACTCATAAGAATTTCTAGGGGTGCCAATATTTGTGGCCAACATGCCTTGGAGAAAAAAAAAAAAAAAAACATTTATTTCATCATGAGATTTTCTCCCCACTTTCAATTGTTTTACTTTCTCTCCACTTTCAAAAGCATAAATGATGCAGATTTATTTTCACAGCCGCCTTTTCTCATATTTACCAAGGGTGCCATTATTAGCGGAGGGCACTGTACATTTTCTGAAGAAAATGTGAGTGGTGCTTGCCGTGGGAAAACTCGGCACTAGGCACTAATAGCCTCTAATCGTGTTAGCATCATGTTAACAACATGCTAACAACATGTTAATTGTGTTAACATTATGCTAACAACATGTTAACACAAGTAAATGTTAAAACAAAATTACCATGATTAGCATGTTGCTAGCATGGTTAACATGTTTTAAACAAGCTGTTAATGTGATTAGCATGATGCTAGCAACATACTAACATGATTAACATGTTAGCATTAAGTTAGCATGATTAGCATGTTGCTAGTATGATGCTAACAAGCTGTTTTTAACAAGAAGGTAACATGAGTAGCATGATGCTAGCAAATGTATACCCCCATTTCCCCATGATATATGTTATATGTACTTACAAGTCATTTGCAACTATAGTTGCTGCTTGAACTTTTGACTAAGTATACAAAAAACTATAGATCTCTTGTAAGATTTGTTTTGTTTGGATGATTCTAGAGACCTTCATGATTATGTAGATGTATATGTGGCAACAAAAAATACTTATTAGTAACATGAAAATTACCTTTCTTTGGGAGGTTTTGCCTTTTCTATGCTTCCTGAAAATAGGAGTAGGAAGTTGACAGCCTCATGTGACAGGAAGGAAGTGAATACCTTTTTTTTCCCCTTGAAGTCCTTTATTTGGTTGTTAGCTTGCATGTCATTGAGACATCAAACATGGATAACATCTAGAAAAATACTTACAAAAGGAAAATGACAACTATCAACTGCGGCAACTATAGTTGCCGGTGGGCTTGAACTAAACAAATAATTGTTCATATAAACGGCAGAATGCAGGTGAAAAGAAAACTGATCAACAACACAATCGATGATAGTTCTCCGTGGTTTCCTTTTCCTTCTGGTTTATCTGTGGGACAAAATAACAATGGCAAATTTTGTAACATTAGTTTGATCAGTCACTAACAACTGCAGACTAACGTTCAGAATTTTAAACCACAATCTCGGTTCTTCAATGAAACTCTTCAGATTATACACACCTTCAACATGAAGTTCTGTGATGACCTCTTGCTGAAATGTGTCTTGTGGCGTAAAGTCCGTTGTGATGATACAGTGGTACTTCCTTGCATCAGTTTTTTGAAGGCGGTTGAGTTTGATGGAGAAGTTGCCCTTCTTATACTCCTCTGGGAACGTTTCAACTCTGTCCTTGTACTCTGGAGCTTGAACTTGACATGTTCTGTTGCCGCCAAAGATGTCACACACGTTCTTGCCTTCATCGTCTCTCCAGTGTATGCTGAATTTTTCTATTTTGCCTTGAATCTCACTCTCAGGGATCGAACAAGAAAAGTCAGCTGAGTCTCCAACAAAACCCTCAACTATGACTCTCACAGGAGTGGAGAAAGAATCTAAAAAACAGCAAACCATTTATTATTCTGCATGTGACATGAAGTTTCATTTAAAATGTTTAAATTATCACCTGCGATATACAGCAGAAGCACAGAGGTGACGATGTACCAGCTGTAGAAAGAGAAGATAAAATGATATCAACAGTTTGCTAACCTACTTTTAGCCCCCGTATCCCACCAATATTCACACTTATTGCAAAAGAACTGGATCTGAATCAAAGTCAAGTCAAAGTCAAAGTCAAAGTCTGCTTTATTGTCAATTCTGCCACATGTACAGCACATACATACAGAGAATTGAAATTGCGTAACTCTCAGACCCATGGTGCATACAGTTAACAATAAAACACTAACAGTAGACGTAAAATGCAGATAAATACAGTTTAAAATATAAAAAAACTATACAGATATACAAATAAGGACATTGTAGAAAAGAGTTAGATTGAGTGGCATAAGGCACATGGCAGATAAAATGCAAATCGGTTAAATAAATAAACAAAACTAAACAAAACAAAACTGTGCAGATTTGAGTGTAGTGCAAAAGAGCTTATCAGTCTGTTTAAAGTGACAGAAGAGGTATTTAAATGGGGTCAGTTCAATGCTGACTGAGGTAGTGGGCAGTCCAGTGGTGCACTAAGTGACTGGTGCGGGTCACAGTGTGTAAGTGGGGGGGGGGGGGGGGGTGCGTGGGGCAAAAGAGGGGAGGGGGGGCAAGGTCGGGAGGGAGTTCAGCTTCCTGACAGCCTGATGAATGAAGCTGTCCTTCAGTCTGCTGGTCCTGGCCTGGAGACTCCGCAGTCTCCTCCCTGATGGCAGCAGACTGAAGAAGCTGTGTGTCGGGTGGGTGGGATCACCTGCAATGCAGAGGGCTTTGCGGGTGAGACGGGTGCTGTAGATGTCCTGGAGGGAAGGGAGAGAGACACCAACGATCCTCTCGGCTGCTCTCACTATGCGTTGAAGTGTCTTGCGGCAGGACGCATTGCAGGCACCATACCACACAGTGATGCAGCTCGTCAGAATGCTCTCGATGGTGCCTCTGTAGAAGGTGCACATGATGGGGGCCGGGGCTCTGGCTCTTCTTAGTTTGCGGAGGAAGTAGAGACGCTGCTGTGCTTTCTTGGCCAGTGCTGCGGTGTTGTCAGTCCAGGAGAGGTCCTCTGTGATGTGCACACCCAGGAACTTGGTGCTGCTCACTCTCTCCACGGTCGCACCGTTTATGGTCAGAGGAGCATGCTGAGTGTGCACTCTCCTGAAGTCAACAACAATCTCCTTTGTCTTCTCCACATTCAGAGAGAGATTGTTGTCACTGCACCACCCGGCCAGGCGGCTCACCTCGCACCTGTAGTTTGTCTCATCTCTGTTACTAATGAGACCCACCACAGTCGTGTCGTCCGCAAACTTAATGAAGAGGTTGGAGCTGTGTGACGGTGTGCAGTCATGGGTCAGCAGAGTGAAGAGGAGGGGGCTCAGCACACATCCTTGAGGGGCCCCTGTGTTAAGTGTGATGGTGCTGGATGTGTTACTGCCGACCCGTACTGCCTGAGGTCTCCCAGTCAGGAAGTCCAACAGCCAGTTGCACAGCGAGGTGTTGAGCCCCAGCTGGACCAGTTTGTGAATGAGCTGTTGAGGGATGATTGTGTTGAATGCTGAACTGAAGTCTATGAACAGCATTCTGATGTACGAGTCTTTTTTGTCCAGATGTGTGAGTGCTGAGTGGAGGGCAGTGGCGATGGCATCATCAGTCGAGCGGTTGGACCGATATGCAAACTGGAAGGGGTCCAGGGAGGGGGGGAGGGCAGACTTGATATGATGCATGACCAGCCGTTCAAAGCACTTCATGAGGATAGGAGTAAGTGCGACTGGACGGTAGTCATTGAAGCAGGATGGAGATGACTTCTTCGGGACTGGAATGATGGTGGTAGCCTTGAAGCATGTGGGGACAACAGCCTGACTTAGTGAGATATTGAAAATGTCTGTGAAGACATCAGTGAGTTCTGCTGCACAGTCTCTCAGTACACGACCAGGAATGTTGTCAGGACCCGGAGCTTTGCGTGAATTGATCCTGCTGAGGGATCTCCTCACGCTGTCCGGGGACAGCGTCATCACCTGGTCGCCGGGAGGAGGTGGAGTCTTCTCTGCAGTGGTGCTGTTTTGTGCCTCAAAGCGAGCGAAGAAGGCGTTCAGCTCGTTCAGCAGGGGGATGGTGCTGTCACAGGTGCGCGGTGGGGGCTTATAGTCCGTAATGGTCTGAATCCCCTGCCACAGGCTCCGAGTGTCCCCGCTGTCGCTGAAGCGATGGGCTACCCTCCTGGAGTACTGTCTCTTAGCCTCTCTGATGCCGCGGGATAGATTGGCCCTAGCTGTCCTCAGGCCCACCTCATCTCCAGCTCTGAAGGCAGCGTTACGAGTCTTCAGGAGTCTGTGGACCTCCCCTGTCAGCCACGGCTTCTGGTTGGCCCGGACAGTGATGGTCTTTGTGACCGTTACATCATCAATGCACTTGGTGATGTAGGCAGTGACAGTCTCTGAGTACTCTTGGAGGTCTGTGGTGTTATTGTATGTGGCAGCCTGCTTAAACATATTCCAGTCAGTGGTGTCAAAACAGTCTTGAAGTGCCTCTGACGACCCTTTTGGCCACACTTGTATCTGTTTGTGAACTGGTTTGGTGACTTTAACGATCGGTCTGTATGCAGGCATTAGCATTACAGTGATGTGGTCTGAGGTGCCAAGATGGGGGAGGGGAAGGGCCTTGTAAGCTCCTCTCTGGGTGGTGTAAACAAAGTCCAGAGTGCTGTTTCCTCGTGTTGGAAAGTCTACGTGTTGTTGTATTTTTGGGAACACACTCTTTAAGTCTGCGTGGTTGAAATCCCCAGCTGAGATGAGAAAAACATCAGGGTGGGCTGTCTGCTGCTCACTGATGTGCTGATACAGATTATTCAGTGCCTCACTCCTGATGTTGTTGTTGGAGCTGGGAGGGATGTATACAGCAACGAGCAGTACGGCTGTATATTCCCTCGGTAGATAGAACGGTCGGCACTTAATAATCATAAACTCCACCAGGGGCGAGCAGTGTTTGCAGACCACAACAGCGTCGCGGCACCACGCGTCATTAATGTAAACACAAAGCCCGCCGCCGCGGGTCTTACCTCCCTCGACGAGAGCTCTGTCCGCTCGATAGCATGTTAGCTGGTCGAGCTGAATGGTGCAGTTTCTGACTCCCTCGACGAGAGCTCTGTCCGCTCGATAGCATGTTAGCTGGTCGAGCTGAATGGTGCACTTTCTGACTCAAGATGGCGGCGCGTGCACACGCTGCGGCTTCTCTCTCTCCCGACAGAACGGTGTTTTCGTGTTTTTTATCTTGTAAGTCGAAGTGTTTTTGTACGTCTTCGTCGCGTCTATCTGTCTTTAAACGCGCATACAGTCGTGAGTTTCTGCTTAATAATCATGTTCTTCCTGCCATTCAAGAACGTCTGTGTCATTCTAAATACTGTACATATCTTTGTATTTTAATTAAAATGCATAAAAGATTTAAATTTAACAGCAGATTATTTTCAGTTACAGCACCAATGTTGATTAAAAGAATTAGTTTGAATAAAAGGTGGACCAGCAGGGGACCCAAAATGAGCTTTTTACTCAAAATGTCCAGAACTAATCAAAAATGTTTTTTTTTTTTTTTTTTTTTTGTCATTATTATTATTAATAACAGTATACACTAGGAATAATGACAAAAAGTAACAATTAATTTGATCCACAACTTATGCCGTTCTGTCTTTGACCTGCCTAACCAGCTACTGTATAGCTCGACCAAACAATCGAACTACATTCAAGCCTTCAAACCAATCAGTTTTCTAAGAACCGGTTTACCAATTTATGACGATGGATATTAATATATATATCTGTAATGAATGCTACCTAATAGACAATAAATGATATTTTAACAAACAATGTAGCTGTTAGCTTTCATGCTACTCTAACGATGCATGGCGTTGACGATCTCAATTTTTTTTTTTTTCTAAATTCTTAGAAACATACCTTTGTTCCATGGTATTTACTTTTGTTTTGTTTTGTTTTTTTCAGACAAAGCAAGCTGATGTAAATGTGGCACTTGAACAATTTAAAAAATGCAAACAATTTCTTAATGGCAACTAACGACGAGTAAGTTTACAAAAATGGTTGCTGAGTCAAAATGGCTTTGGCACGAATGACGCCGGATGCTCATGCGCATGTGTACAGATGTGACGTTTTACAGGTGACTAAAGACAGAATTATACATATATATATATATACATTCTCAGAAATAAAGGTACAAAAGCTGTCACTGGGGTGGTACCTTTTGTACTTTTGTACCTATTAGGTTGTAATATGTACACTTTAAGTACTAATATGTACCTTTAAGGTACCAAAATGGACTCTTTAGGTACAGACATGTACCGCCCCAGTGACAGCTATTGTACCTTTATTTCTGAGAATGTGTATATATATATATATATATATATATATATATATATATATATATATATATATATATGTGAGATGATACTTACAGAAACTGTTTGTTGTTGGGGTTTTTTATACTACTCAAAAATAATTGTATGATATTTTGGTAACACTTTATTTTACGGTCTCTTAACTAGTTGCTTATAAGCATGCATATTACTAGAATATTAGCCATTTATTAGTAGTAATTAAGCACATATTAATGTCTTATTCTACATGACCTTTTTCTACATCCCTAATCCAACCCAATACCTAAATTTAACAACTACCTTACTAACTATTAATAAGCAGCAAATTAGGAATTTATTGAGGGAAAAGTCGTAGTTAATAGTGAATAAGTCAGGGGTGTCAAACTCAGTTCCTGGAGGGCCGCAGCCCTGCAGAGTTTAGTTCCAACCCTGGTCCAACACACAAAACATGTAGTTTTCAAATAAGCCTTAATGACTTGATTAGCTGGATCAGGTGTGTTTAATTAGGGTTGCATCTAAACTGTTCAGGGCTGTGGCCCTCCAGGAACTGAGTTTGACACCCCTGGAATAAGTGTTCCCTATTCTAAAGTGTTACTGATATTTTATTTGATTGTTATACAGTATTGTTCTAATATTGGCTAATCAAATTTTACAAACAAGGCAGAATAACCTATCAATATCACTGCTCACAGAAGCCACCCACCAGTTTTAAGACTGAACAAATGCAATCCAGTACAACTAAAAGTTTGCCGATGTTTACACACCTTTGACGAAGAACTGTGCTCGACCGGTGAAGATAAAACACATCCTTCTTGATTCTTCACTTGATTTTGAAGGGGAAATATTGTTTGTTTTATGGTAAGTTTAGGTTGAATTTGTAATCAGGTTCACATAGTCCTTTTCCTCGGGCGAAATCTTGGCTTGCATTACCACATTTTTTGTTTTTGAAGAAAGCATCATAGGAATTGCATTTTTAAGATTCCATTATGGGAGCGTTCAGTCTTGTTCTTTAAGTTCTTCATAATGATCTGCAAATAATGAAGAGAAAATTAAATAAAATAAAGACTTACACAGAACATAGGATACTGCTTATTTATTTATTTTATTTTACAGTTTAAATTTGCTTTCAAACTGTTTATTACCAGCATAAACACAGATGACAGCAACATAAATACAAAAAGAATATGTTAAAAGACTTGCTGCTCTCTTCCTACAAAGCAAAATAACAACTCTGATAACAACTGTGAGATCTATAGCTTACCTTGAGGTGTATCTTTCTCTACCGTGTGTTCCTGCCAGAGGTTTGACAGACTGTACAGCTGATGAGAAAACACAAAGAATTTATCTTGTTGTTGGGAGGAGCAGAATCAACCTGATATTCCACGTCACCATTCTACGTACAGTACATTATATACTACTTGATTTTTAAATACCAGTTTATTTGGTACTTTCTGATATGTCATTAACATTGTTTTTAAAATCTATAATCGAAGAGTAAGGCAGAGAGAGAGAGAAAAAAAAAGACTTCTGTAAGTCCTTGACAACAAAAGTGAGACAAAATAAGTCAAAGCTAGAAATCCACTTGTAGTTGAGTCCCCAAAATTGCCTTAAATATGACGTGGAAATTAAAAATATAATATGTAAAAGCCAGCTATTTATTTATTATTATTATTTCATTTTATTTATTTATTTTAGGTGTTTAATTTTGATTCAGCTCATAGTGTTGTGTTTTAGAGTTAATGGGAATGTGCGTAAACCCAAGTACATTTTCTGCGTGTTTTTTTTTTTTTTTTTTTGTGTGTTTTGTTTTGCTTTTAACAGTCAATATCAGACAACTATAACCATGATGCCATACACTTCTAGCTATGCATTACACAAAACTTTTAAAGTGTCTGTCAACACCAAAGTGAAAATTTCAATCAACATAATCATAGTCTATCATAACATATTTGATGTTTATTAAGCATCCATATGGAGTGGAATTTTAGACCTATTTAAAATGCTGCTACATAAAACCTACATATCACACAGATCTTTTTTTTTTTATTATTATTATAATATTACTCTTGGGAGTGCAATTAAAAGAGCTGTTTGCAAACAATCTGTAAAGACAGTCCATCAATCAGTCAGTCAGTCAGTCAGTCAGTCTGTCAAACCTTTGTTTGTTTTTAACTAAATAAAGATATATTTACTCTGAATAGATTGCCTCAGAATAGGCAATGTTCATCATTATGTCAAGGAAACAATGTTTTTTTATATTGCTGTCTGCTGCACATGATAAATTCAGGATATTGCTTTTTCTACATCTACTGAGTGGTGTAATCAATATCCCAATTTGGAATTTTGCAAAATAAATGCTAATCTGTCAATTCATATCTTTCATTTTCATTTGTCTAATTTCCTCTAGATAATTATTGGAAAAATAATGATAAAATAATTGCGGAAATGGATGTAATGATTAAGTCTACAGTATAATATTTACTAAGAATCCTATTTTTATATAACTGTGCATGATATTTATTTATTTCACACTGTAAAAATGTTAAAGGTGCCATAGAATGGAAAACTGTAGCTCTGTACATGGAAATGAGATACAATGAGCCTCAAACACCATTGTTTCCTCCTTCTTATGTACATCTCATGAATAAAAAAGACCACTGAAAAATAGGCGAATCAGAACATAACACCGACTGTGACATTTGCATATACCCGCCCATGTTCTAGACCAGCCGAACCATCAGAAGTTCTGCAGGTATTGTGAAGAAACAAGCGAGGACAACAGCGAAAATGGCAGATGTTATGTTCCAGGCTGTGCAGGGTATGTGAAGTGCAGGGATGGGTTGGTGTCTGTATTCAGAAAGGCATAGAAAGCAAATAACGCGTTCTAATAAAATAACGCCAGCCACTAAAGAGTCATGGTTAGCTGTTACATTACAGTACATAAGATTTCACGTACCACATAAACAGAGTAAGGAGAGATGACTGAGGATGATGGCGAATGATTTACAGATCCTGAGCACCACTGACAAGCATCTGATCTTGTAAAATGTGTGGTAAGTACTGCCGCTCCATACAGAGTTTGAATCTCGAAAGCGAAAGTGAAAGTAAAAAGCGTTCGTGCATTTGAAAGCAGTTTCAATGCCCAGCATATTAATAGCGGCTCCCTGATGCCCGCATTTTATATACAGTATAATTACCCGACGATATAACTGTGAGAGAAAGTATTGAAATATATGTGTTTCCTTCCTGCTGTGTGAGAAATGAGCTGAAATGAGCCGCACTGTGAAACAGCCAATCAGAACAGAGCTCAAAATTGAGCTGCACTGTGAAACAGCCAATCAGCGCAGAGCTCAACATTGAGCCGCACTGTGAAACAGCCAATCAGAGCAGAGCTCAACATTGAGCCGCACTGTGAAACAGCCAATCAGAGCAGAGCTCAACATTGAGCGCACTGTGAAACAGCCAATCAGAGCAGAGCTCAACATTATTATTCATGACCTGTCCAAATAAGCCAATAACAGACCATTTCATTCTAGGGAGAAATCCTAGGGTTGTAAATGCACATGTAAAACTATTTCTGGAGAGTTGTTGCCTCTTACCTAAGCCACATACCTTCTATGTAGATATCAGAGAACAATTTAAAATATTGTATCAATGCATTATATGGCACCTTTAACAGAACTACCACGTTTGGGACAAAAAGCTGCCATAAACTGATCTTGATGAAAACTTGATGCTACTGAAACTACCAAATCATTATGATGTTGCAGTTATTTTCAACTTCACCAAGAGAAAATGAGTAGATTAATTACAGAGTGAGTGTGAGCAAGCCAAGTTGTTTTGTATGCATGACAGATGTATTGTTTTCATTTTGTTTTTACTTTTTTATTCAAAATAATCACAAACATCAGACTCATGTAGATGGTACTTTTATGTGATTTGCATCTATTGTTATAGTGTAGAATTTTGTTAGTATTACATTTATCCAGAAAATTCATGCAAACCTTTTTGCATCCATCAATTTGTTCCAAAAGTGTCTGATAATAGGGGTTACTAAAGTGAGTAATAAAGTGAGTTCAGCTGGTCATGTGATCTCAACATGGTGGTCTCCCATTAGGGGATGCCAGTGTGTTTCAATATATGAAACAATAGGTACCTGGTGTTGCTTTATGGTGATTTTCAGTGTAATTTTAATTCATTTTGCACTGCAAATCAGCCATTTGTTACTACATACTGTAATTTGTCATTTTAAAGAACAAGCTTTCCCATAAACTTCTAGCTAAATGCAACATTAGTAAAAATGAGATTTAGATGTATATAGAGGTTTAGATTTTTATTGGCAGATTTGACATTTAGAAGACAAATGACACTGTGACATTCACATTCACAAAATATGCCATTAAATATGCCATAAAATGGGAAATGTATTTCATTTAATTGAAGTTCCCTGGGAATACTGGTAACGAAATTCTAGCTCGAAAATAATAAAGACTATGAAAGATGAAAAGTCAGGTGGGAGGAAGTGGTGCCTCCATGTCACAGTGATTGACTGATCACCAACAACAGTTTAATGCAGCAATCATTTGTCTGAAAATTAGGAAGAAACTGGATTAAATGGATTAATTAGACTCTAATCATAAGATATAACCATCAGCAGAAATTTGAAGAACTGATCTGTGAGCTGCACCTCAGTGTCTGTGACCATGACACCTAGTGGTATTTATCAAGGACTTTTTATTTTTTTTATTTATTTATTTATTTTTTTTTTTTAAGAAAATCTTAATATATATGAAGAATATATTATATGATAAAAAATAAAAAAATAAAAAAATATATTCTTATTAATATTCAAACCAATGTGTTTTGTATCAATGTTTTTTTTTTTTTTTTTTTTTCTTTTTTTTTTCCCAAATATCAATACTCAAATTACAAATATTTTAAAAATGTTTTAAGCACTGTAATATATATATATATATATATATATATATATATATATATATACAATAGATATAAAAAAACACAAAAACAATCAATAATACAATTCCCAGTGACTTCCCGTGGTTCACTTTTTCTTCTGGTTTATCTGTGAGGTAAAACAACAATAGCAAAGACTGTAGCATTAATCAGTCACTACCAAATTCATTCTGAAATTGAAATTGAGTTGTACACACCTTTGACAAAAAGTTCAGTGTGCATCTCCTTTTGAAATGGTCCTGTGATGGTACAGGTGTACTTCCCTACATGAGTTTTTTTTTTTTTTTTTAATATTGTTTATTTTGATGGAGAAGTTGCCTTTCTTATACTCCTCAGGGAATGTTTCAGCTCCATTCTTGAACTCTGAAGCTTGGTCTTCAGCTGTTCTCTTGCCCCCAATTATATCAATCACAATTTTGCTGTTATTGTATCGCCAGTGTACATTAACTTCTTTAATTCTTTCTTGAAGCACACTGTCATGGATAAAACATGACAAGACAACTGAGCCTCCAACAAAACCTTCAACAGGGGCTTCAGATACAGGGAAAGATTCTAAAAAAAAAAAGAAAACAAATGTTTGACATATTACACGTGAGTAGTAAGTATGCTACACCAACCTTCAAAATGGATGACTTATGACTTTGACCCTTGACCTCATTCCATAGGGATTAACCTTTTGACCTTTTAGGATGATTTATGACTTTGACCTTTGACCTCATTCCATAGGGATTAACCTTTTGACCTTTTTACGAGTGCACCTGGGGTGATGTCATGTAATATGTCATCTGTTTGTAATATATCATGTTTATAACTCGTTAACCGTGAAGTGACCCCGATATTTACAACATCCGTGAACGAACGACCTCTGTGATGTGAAATGTGTTTGCAATATATCATGTCATTAGGATTAATCTTATGACATCGGTTTGTAATATACGCTCAGGATGTCCGGTACGTGACATTAACTTAATAACATAACATAATATATCATGTTTATCTGTTGTGGGATATATCTACCTGACCTCCGGGGTTAAAACGAGAGAACGTCCACCTGTTTGTAATATAGATGTCGGTCCTCCGGTACGCGTCCCGTCATCTGTGAGAAACGTTTCGGATCGTTTAGGTGCGCTCATCTATAGATACTGTCATAAAGTAATATTATTTTATAAAATATACATCGTAAATGAAGTAAAACACTTACTTTTGGTGTTTTCCTTGTTGAAACCAACTTCCTCATCTGCTCCGGAGCATCACGAGTGAACGAAAATATCTCTGAGAAAAAGTTTAAGATGGCACAGCAGATAAATATCACTATAAATCAATATGATGTTATAAAAATACATATTTTAAATGAGGTAACCCAGACAGCAACCTAGTTGGCCCAGATCCAGCCCACAGCTGGGCCGACACTGCTTGCTGTCTGGGAAAACGCTTAACGTTACTTCTGGTGTTTCTGTTAAAATCGACTCCGCGTCTGCACTGCATAGCAATATAATCTGTGAGAAACCGTTAGGCTCCTTTAGGTGCGCAGCAAATAAATATCGTCATAAAGTAATATCTTATAAAATACATATAATAAATGAGGTAAAACACTTACTTTCGGTGTTTTCCTTATTTAAACCAACTTCCCCGTCTGCTCGCACCGTGAGAGAAAGAAAATATCTCTCTGAGAAAAAGTTTAGGAGAGCACAGCACATAAGTATCACTATAAATTAATATGATGTTATAAAATACATATTTTAAATGAGATAAAAACACTTACTTTCGGATTTTCCCTTTTAGAAAAGTCCTCGTCTGTTCTGCATCGCGAGTGAAAGGAAATGCCATTGATAAGTTTAGACGCACACAACACATTAATATCATTATAAAACGATATGATATTACAAAACACACTTTGTGAGTAAGATTAAACACTTTATTTCGCCGTTTTCCGTCCTAATGTGCTCCGCATCACGAGCCATGAAAATGGCGTCTGTGAAAAATATTTCAGACTGATTAGGCGCGCACACGAGAAAATGTCCCGGATGTGACTAATAACACTCAACAGTGTTAATAAGGGTAATTCTCCATATTTACACCGGCCAGAGGGTGCTGTTTACACTAGCTAGTGTTAATCCTTTAATATTCAACACCACAACTTTAACTCTTTACTCTAAAAGTCCTTAACACCGGGATTTCAACACTGGAGATTTTACTGTGTAGGCACGATGCGAAGCGGAGTCCCTAAAACCACCTTAGCTGTTATAAATTCACTGTAAACCATGGCTTCACGGGGCTTATTGCTTTTATAAAACGGTTATTCCATATACTTAGTAAGGTTTCACAAAATAAAACAGAGCAAACAAGTGGAATGATATTAATAAAAGCAGTATTCTTCCACCAAACAATGTAGTTCCTCAGAAACAGTTGTGCTTGGAACCACATATATATATATATATATATATATATATTATATGTAGATGCCTCATTAGCGACTGTTTCTATGGGCCGCTATACGTAAGCCAGCCGCCATATTGTAGCTGTCTTGACTTGACGTCATTCACCATAGTAATCACTGAATATTCGAAAGATGGCACAATCCTGCACAGCTGATGGTCTGCGAACCCAACGGCTCTGTGCGAACTTACAGTATGGTGAATGAGGTCTAGTGGACCTTTCCAAGATGGCGGCCGCATCTACGTGCCTGGAGCAGTCGAATAGGGCATCTATATATGTCTATGGTTGGAACAAAGTGGTTGCCAAGCAACACACAAAATAAAGAAAGGTGTAGGTTTGTAGTGTAATGCTGCGTTTCAGGCAGGTTTTTGAGCCCGTAAGTCACGACTTCAAACCGCAACTCACGACTTTGTAGCGTTCCAGGAAAGTCACGACAAACTGCCTGAGAAACTAGAGCACTGAATGATTGGGCAAAAACCAGCACCACAAGATTATATAGGCTACTCGTGTTTTGGCTCATTTCGAGTTGAGGTGACTGTTAGGCATGTCTGAAAATGAGATTGTGCTGCTCGAGCCACAAACTGTTTCAGACTGTTCAGTCCAATCCAGTTCACTAAAAAGAACCGGTTCAAAAGAATAATTCACTTGTGAATCGGACAGAATTGCAACACTGTTAACGTTAATAATAATAATAATAATAATAATAATAATAATAATAATAATAATAGGTAAATGCAATGGGTAAATAATAGGTAAATCTATAAAGAAATGTAAATGAATGAATGAATGAATGAAAAAAAAAAGATGGCTAAGATGGCGCCGCACATGCAGCTACTGTGCTTTGCTCTTCAGTGTTTGTACTGTTTTTGTTCATTTTTCCTGTTTTTTGTTTCTCAAACACCATCAGTTTTACTAGGGATGACCTGCTGAACATTCGGCAGAACACACCACAGAATCTTTTACCGGTTTTTGATTATTTGGACGTTTTGCTGGATGTTGTAGTTGGTGGAGCCGTAGCTCTGGTCAAACGCTTCAGGATGCGCAGACGGGGGAAGTGAGCCGGCGCGCTCATGAAGCTCAGACAGCGAGGATTTAGAACGGCGTTGCCTAGCATCCATCTGGCGATTCTCCGCTCTCTACCCAACAAAACGGACGAACTCCTTCTACTCTCCCGGACAAACAGGGATTTTTCAAACTCTGCTGCTCTGTGTTTCACGGAAACCTGGCTGAACGACGCCATACCGGACAGCGTGCTACATCTGCCTAACTTCCAGCTGATCAGAGCGGATCGCGATGCAGAATCAACGGGGAAATCGCGCGGCGGCGGGACGTGCTTTTACATCAATGAGAGGTGGTGTACAGATGTAACTGTGTTAAAGAAGATGTGCTGTTCTGATCTAGAAGTGCTTTTCATTAACTGCAAGCCTTTCGAACTGTACTCATCCAGAGTGAGCAAAAGGTCTGGCAAAATCACTCTGGACCCCTCACATCCAGCACACTCCCTCTTTGAACCGTTGTCGTCTGGTCGACGCTACAGAGCTCTGAGCACCAGAACGACCAGGCACAGGAACGGTTTCTTCCCTCAGGCAATCCATCTCATGAACACTTGACAATAAACGTGAAACACACAACACTATTATAAATTATTTATTCACCACACATACTTATTTTTTCATTTCAGATTTGCACATATCAGACCTGTACACCATAATTATCTATATTATATATTGTGTTTTTGCTATTTGTACATTGCCTATTTGTATATTTGTATATTATTCTTTTATTATCTGTGTCCTGTCCTGTTGCCGTCTTTCTGTTGCACTGCAGAGCTTCTGTCACTAAAACAAATTCTTCGTGTGTGTAAGCATACCTGGCCAATAAAGCACATTCTGATTCTGATTCTGATGAATGTTTCCACGTATATTTCCTCATTATGTATAACTGCATTTTTCCACATTTTATAAATTTATTTACTTACATTTATATTTATTTCCGCATTTCTTTATTTACATATGTATGTCAACATATATTTTTTCACATTTATTATTTATTTGTTTGTTTATATATATATATATATATATTTGTCCATAAGCTAGTAAGAAATGTCTATCTTTAATGTATTTTCATGATATTATTTTACACATATAAAATATATATTTATAGGCCTATATGTTTTATCCAGTAAAGGGCGCCACACAACAGCGAGACAAACACAACATATAAAACTCAGAAAGGGACTCCTAGTGGTAGAAAGAGTTGTAATTGACAGTAAATGACAAAATTCACTTGAATTTTTATATATTCCTCTAGTTTTCAGCATAAACCTCACTATATTTTGTTGTTTGTGCTTGTTTGACTTTGATTTCCTAATGACAGTTTTACTCAATTGAATTCACATTGTTTTAGGGATGTTTAAAAGCCTTTTTTTTTTTTCTTTTTTTTAAAATATGGTCTTAAAATACCCTGTTTGACATACAAATTGGCAAAAACCACATTTGCAGCTTCCCTGGGGATTCTGTACATAGAGGTGAAGGCAAGTGTACCTCACAAGTACTGAAAACGTCTCGGTTACGTATGTAACCCTCGTTCCCTGAAGGAGGGAACGGAGACGTCACGTCGGATGACCGACGAAATTGGGATCTCGCCAGAGAGACCAATCCACTTCGAGTGTAACTAAACGAGCCAATGGACATTGGCATGCGATTATTGCATCCAGCTGCCGCTGATCACAGCGTGAGCATAAGAGGCAGCTGATGCACCACATCAATTATGTTTTCGCTGAGGAGCCGAGCCGGCGACCCGGCAGCTCAGCGGTGGTACAGCGACTGTGGCGACGGGACGTGACGTCTCCATTCCCTCCTTCAGGGAACGAGGGTTACATACGTAACCGAGACGTTCCCCTTTCAGTCGGTCACTCCGAGTCACGTCGGATGACCGACGAAATTGGGATCCCTACCAAAGCGCCACAGGAGCTGCCCCTTCCAGTGCCCTGTGTAGGGCTCCTGACCCTTCCTATAAGGCAGACGATAGGACCGGGCTCTACACAGAGGTGGTCAACTACTGGTGTTCCTTGAGCAACCCAAACAGTAGGACTAGGATAACACTGGGAAGCGTGCCCCTCCACTTGGAAGAGGCACACTGCGGAGTCACCTCCTCCCAGAGGGGGTTAAGTGACATTCAGACATGTGAAGTAACCCCGGAGGGCCCTATTGCACATGGAAGTCTCTGAGATGGCTCAGGCTGCATCTTTAGAGATGGCAGAACGTGGTCCGCCAGGGGAAACACGGCTCTAATAAGAATACCGTGGATTACACATATGGGATCCCGGCAGGGTCTCTCATATGGGCACTAGCCTCACACCAGATTTCAAGAATTCATTGGCTGAAGGCCTGGCGCCGGACGCCCCGCCGCGTCCGGACGCCGGAGTGCTGGAGGACTCAACAGGGTTTGCCTGGTTAAGGAACTCTCTGGAGAATTAGGCGTAAGGACGCCGCAAGCCGACTCTGAGCCGGCCCTCTCAGTGCCACTACCCGTTTGAGGTGAGAACACAGGAGGAAACCGGTTCGACACGTAGGCTATAAAACCTAGCGAACGTGTTGGGAGTCGCCCAACCCGCAGCTCTACAGATGTCTGCTAGCGAGGCACCACGAGCCAGCGCCCAGGACGATGCGACACCCCTAGTGGAGTGAGCACGCAACCTGAGCGGGCAGGGCACACCTTGTGCTTCGTAGGCCAAGGTGATGGCATCCACTATCCAGTGGGCCATCCTCTGCTTGGAGACAGCCTTCCCCTTCTGCTGTCCTCCGTAACAGACAAGGAGCTGTTCTGAGGTCCTGAAGCTCTGGGTTCTATCCACGTACTGACGCAGTGCGCGTACAGGACAGAGCAAAGCTAGGGCTGGGTCTGCCTCTTCCAGGGGCAGCGCTTGCAGGCTCACTACCTGGTCCCTGAAGGGCGTGGTAGGAACCTTGGGCACATAGCCGGGCCGGGGCCTCAGTGTTGCACTGGAGTCGGCCGGCCCAAACTCAAGGCACGACTCGTTGACCGAAAATGCCTGCAGGTCCCCCACCCTCTTGATTGAGGCCAATGCAGTCAGGAGTAGGGTTTTCATAGAAAGAAACTTCAACTCGACTGACTGCAACGGCTCAAAGGGGGCAGTTTGTAGGGCTCTTAGCACCAAAGCCAAATCCCAAGAGGGAAGGGAGGGAGGCCTCGGAGGATTTAACCTCCTGGCCCCCCTAAGAAACCTGACGACCAGATCGTGCTTCCCCACCGACCTCCCCTCTATGGGGTCGTGGTGGGCAGAAATAGCAGCAACATATACCTTAAGGGTGGAGGGGGACAGCCTACGCTCCAACCCTTGTTGCAAAAAGGAAAGCACGGCTCTGATCGAACATCTCCGGGGGTCCTCCTGGTAAGAGGAACACCATTCGACGAACAGGTTCCACTTCAGCGCATAGGCCCGTCTTGTGGACGGTGCTCGTGCTGAAGCGATAGTGAGCGCTACCTCCTGGGGCAGGTCACTTAGAACCTCCGCGTCCCGTCCAGGGACCACACATGAAGTTTCCACAGGTCTGGACGCGGGTGCCAGAGGGTGCCCCGTCTCTGAGAAAGCAGATCCTTCCTCAGAGGAATCGGCCAGGGAGGGGCTGTCGCGAGGAGCATGAGTTCCGGGAACCAGGTCCTGTTGGGCCAATATGGAGCCACTAACAGGACCTGCTCCTCGTCCTCCCTGATCTTGCACAGCGTCTGTGCTAGCAGGCTCACTGGGGGAAACGCATACTTGCGCAAGCCCTGGGGCCAGCTGTGTGCCAGTGCATCCGTGCCGAGCGTTGCCTCGGACAGGGAGTAGAACCACTGGCAGTGGGTGGTTTCCGGAGATGCAACAGGTCTACCTGAGCAACTCCGAACCGGCTCCAAATCAGCTGGACCGCCTGGGGATGGAGTCTCCACTCCCCAGGAAGTGCCGCTCGAGACAGCTCGTCGGCCGCCTGATGAACACTCCTGGGATGTGGATGGCACGAAGGGACCTCAGATGCTTCTGACTCCAGAGGAGGAGGAGGTGGCGGGCGAGTTGCGACATGCGACGGGAGCGCAAACCGCCTTGCCGGTTGATATACGCAACGGTCGCAGTGTTGTCCGTACGGACCAGAACGTCCCTGCCCCGAAGGCGCTTTCTGAGGCGGCACAGGGCAAGGCGTACTGCCAGGAACTCGAGGCAATTGATATGCCAACGCAAAAGGGGGCCCGTCCAAACCCCTGATACTGCGTGCCCATTGTACGTGGCACCCCAGCCGGTGGCTGAGACATCCGTGAATACCACAGCATGCCTGGATACCTGCTCCAGGGGCACTCCTGCCCAAAGGAACGAGGGATCTGACCACGGGCTGAGGGTCTTGCGGCAGGCCGGTGTAATCTGAACCCGGTGAGTACCGCGTTTCCACGCCCACCTCGGGATTCGGCCATGGAGCCAGTGCTGAAGCGGTCTCATATGGAGCAGACCGAGCGGAACTATGGCCGCAGCTGCAGCCATATGCCCCAGGAGCCTCTGAAAGAGTTTCAGTGGGACCGCCGTCCTGCCTGATAAAGTCTTGAGGCAGTTCAGCACCGACTGAGCACGTTCCTGGGTGAGGCGTGCTGTCTAGTTGACCGAATCCAACTCCATGCCGAGAAAAGAGATCCTCTGCGTTGGCACGAGTTTGCTCTTTTCCCAATTGACCCGAAGGCCCAACTGGCTGAGGTGCCTGAGCACCAGGTCCCTGTGTGCGCACAACAGCTCTCGAGACTGTGCAAGTATGAGCCAGTCGTAGAGGTAGTTGAGAATGCGCACACCCCGTTCTCTCAGGGGAACAAGGGCCGCCTCTGTGACTTTGGTGAAAACACGAGGCGAAAAGGGACAGCCCGAAGGGCAGGACCTTGTACTGATATGCCCGACTGTCGAACGCGAATTGCAGGAATGGCCTGTGTCGCGGCAGAATCGAAACATGAAAGTACGCCTCCTTCAGGTCGATTGCTGCAAACCAATCTAGGGGACGGACGCATCCAAAAATGCGTTTCTGCGTCAACATCTTGAACGGCATCTTGTGAAGTGCACGGTTCAAAACTCGCAGATCCAAGATCGGTCGTAACCCACCGCTTTTCTTGGGCACCATGAAGTAAGGGCTGTAAAACCCCGACCTCATATCGGCTGGAGGGACCGGCTGTATTGCATCCTTCGCCAGTAGGACTGCAATCTCCGCGAGCAAGACAGGGGCATCGACGGCTTTGACTGAAGTGAACCGGATGCCCCTGAACTTGGGGGGGAGCCGGGCGAACTGAATCGCATAGCCGAGTCTGATGGTCCGCAGGAGCCACCGGGACAGACTGGGGAGCGCTAACCAGGCTCCGAGAGACCGCACCAGCGGGACCAACGGGGCCACCGACGTGCCCGCGGTGGGGCAGCGAGGTGGAACACAGGGATCGGCCCCAGGGCCTGTGACGGCCTGGCCTGTGACGGCAGGGGGCGGGGTCTGGGTGTGTAGTGTAGCACTCACCTGATTTCTCCTCGCGTGGGAGGAGACACAGGAACCCGGCTTGAGGCTTGTGACAGCCCGGCGTTTGACGACTTGAAGCGGGGACTGGAGTGCTACTGCCCTTACCTGGTTCCACGAATGGGCAGGAGGGGTGCTCTTGGGCAACCACCCGCTGCCTGCTGGCGAGAGAGGAGGAGGGAAGCGATCCTGTGATGCACAGATCACCACTCTCCTCCTCTTGAGACCCAGAGATTGAGGAGACCGCTTTTTACTGATGTTTTGGGTACCGCTGGCTGCTGGGCCAGCGGCGGAACAAAATGAACAAGAGATACTCCACCCGGCCCTCTTCCGGGGGAGGGAGTGGTGCAGTCACCATCTCCTGATGAGCAGTCTCCTCCATCTCTGGGTCGACCGTCCCAGGGCCTCTTGCACTTGCGCTTGCCGCCAGGTTTGGCGGGGGCCTGGACGGGCTGGGCGTCCTGCCTGCGACCGGCTCCACGACGCTGCCTGGTGAAGGCTGCTGCGGCTGCGTGGGAGCGGCCACAGGGGGCGCCCACGGCGACGAGCAGGCTGAGTGGCTGCAGCCGGAGTGGAAGCAGCAGGTTTCCTCCGGCGCATGATGTGTTTGTCTCAGTCTGCTTCTGGGCTGCCGAGAACTGCTGGGCAAAGCTCTCGACAGCGTCGCCGAAAAGGCCGGTCTGTGACACGGGAGCATTCAGGAACTGTACCTTCTCCAGCTCTCTCATGTCAGCAAGACACAGCCAGAGATGGCGCTCCTGGACCACTAACGTGGACATCGCACGACCCAGAGACTGTGCGGTCACCTTCGTCGCTCGTAGCGCGAGGTCCGTCGCAGCACGCAGCTCATGTAGAACCGCCAGGTCGTGACCACCCTCGTGCAGGTCTTTCAGTGCTTTGGCCTGGTGGACCTGCAGCAACGCCATGGCGTGGAGGGCAGAAGCCGCCTCCCCACAGGCTCTATAAGCACCGCCAGTTAGAGCTGACGAATACTTAGAGGCCTGTGAGGGGAGACACGGGTCACCCCACAGGGTGGAAGCGGCTGTTGGACACAGTTGCATGGCCACAGACGCTCCACCGAGGGGACGCCCGCATACCCCAAAGCGGCCCCACCATCGAGGGTGGTGAGAGCGGAGGAACCACAAGATTTGTTTCAGGCAGTGAAAGGTGCCTTCCACGACCTTGTAAGCTCCTCGTGCACTTCCGGAAAGAATGGCACCGGAGGGGGGCGCTGAGAACCAGCGCGACCCCCACCGAGAAACCACTCGTCCAGCCTCGAAGAATCGGGACGCGGTGGATTTCTCTTGGATTCCACACGAGCCCGACATTCTCGGCGGCCCGGGAAAGCATAGCCGTCATCTCTGGGTCTGGCACGGACAATGTTACCACACCCGAAGGGGGCAACGCAGCCGGGTCGTCATCCCCGGAGAGAGAGGGCCCGCCCTCCGATGCAGTGATCGACATCTGGTCGTCAGAGGGGGCACCAAAGGAAACGCGTGGCCAGCGCGCTCCTTTGGTAGCTCTACCGGCTGCGGAGTGCTTGAGGGGTGAGGCGCTCCACTTGGGGAAGCCCTCACCGTAATCCTCAAATCACCTCTGACTCCACCGGATCCAGTGTGCACGCCGGATCGCGGCAGGCAGAGGGACTCCGCCATGTTTGACATAGCGGAGTCGCACTCCGAGATGGTCATGTCCCCGCAAGAAGAACATGAACCATCCACGAAAGCCACCTCAGCGTGCTGAATGCCCAGACACGTGAGGCAGCGATCGTGACCGTCCCGAGGCGCCAGGAAACGACCGCACCCAGAAACGCACGGGTGAAAAGACATCTTTAAAAAGACGCGATCACCCGTGTTGCTCTCTTAGAGAAATTGCTCTTTCAGAGAAATGCTCTTTTAGTGCTGAAGCACGCAGGGGAGCTGGCCACCGCACACTCCTAGTGTGGCTGTCAGCAGGAAGACGATCTTTCTCTCCCGGACACCGTGACCACCGCTGCCGCGCCGTAACGCCCGCACTCGCTCGCAGAACACTCTCTTGGAAGGGAGAGCAGTAGCTTCAACCACTACCGCTCGGCTCCGAAGCGAAAGGATAATTGATGTGGTGCATCAGCTGCCTCTTATGCTCACGCTGTGATCAGCGGCAGCTGGATGCAATAATCGCATGCCAATGTCCATTGGCTCGTTTAGTTACACTCGAAGTGGATTGGTCTCTCTGGCGAGATCCCAATTTCGTCGGTCATCCGACGTGACTCGGAGTGACCGACTGAAAGGGGAACTGAAGCCAGAAGATTCTGATCGGTGGTTGGCTGCAGTATATGTCATAAACCCCACCCTCTCCATGTGAATAAATCATCAAAACATCAAATTACACTTAAGATATTGTTTTCTTTTCCCCTCAAAACATTGCTGTTACTTTTGCACACTCCATATATGTTCAAGTATTTGTTTTTAGGTAATGTTTTTGGTTTTAGGTAGTAGGTGAGCATTTATCTACCTAAGTGTTTGGACAAACACTTCAGATATACAAAGACGGTCCACTCAAGCTTGTTTCTGCCACCGAATAAAAATAAAAAACGGTACTTGTGACTTTTTATTTTCGAATACGAAAATAACCCCCCGAAAAAACGCATACAAAAAAATTGGGACTCAGTGTGATAGGACCTTTAGTATTAAAAATGATTAGATATTACATATAATTCGGTAGTAAAACACAGTGTTTGATATTTAATTGGTGCAAAGATTAGTTTATTTAGTTTATTTCAGTGGTTCTCAACTGGTTTGGCCTTGGGACCCACGTTTTCCCATGGTCATCAAGCCGCGACCCACTTATACACACACACACACACACACATATATATATATATATATATATATATATATATATATATATAATGTGTGTGTGTGTGTGTGTATATATATATATATATATATATATATATATATATATATATATATATATATAATTTGTTAATAAATAAAAACAAAGCAAATTTAACAAAAATTAAGTTAAGACTGTTAAGAATATTACTAATACTGAATAAACAGCCTATAAGGTAAGGCTATTAAATAGCAGTCCCAAACTAGGTTTTTTTAATACAATTAAGTTGGTATGAGACACCACAGTCATTTAAGCATATACAAAATAACACAAAGTGGAAATAACATGATATTTTTGGGTTATGGAAACAACCGTTACCATGAATAACATGAACTGTTAATAACACGTGAAAACTGCTCCTGAATAGAAGAATGAATATCTACATTCATGCAAATCCTGAGAACCACTGGTTTATTTCACACTCACTATTGGGCCAAATACAGGAAATACGTCAGGTAAGTGGTCAAGTGCAGAAACTGCAAGTGTAGTCAAGTGTGGACAAGTCCTTTGGCTTGGCTCTCTTTGTTGTGGGAGTTTGATACTGCGGCTTCACCTCATGATCACTATTTTTAAACACTACTGTTTTCTAATGACCTCATTAGTGATGTCTAACCTTACAGTCTACTAATACTCTGAGAGTTAGCTGACATGTAGTTGCAAAGTTGAGTATAGACAGAAGAATGTCTTTAGTGGACAACCGAAATGAAGTGTAATCCAGCATTTGAGCTCATCATTTCCCTCTAATGTCAGTGGTTTTGGTATATATGAACTTTGTCTTAAATGTTCCAGGACCAACAAAGATGCTGATGCAGTCTTGAAACATATTACATAGAGCTGTTTTGTATTTTGGAGCCATTTCCCCTGGAACCACCTGCAGGATTTTGGAATGGAAGTTCGATTTTTAAAAAGGACGATACTATACAGACATAGTTTAATCTATGTGTTTTTAGGAATAAACAAATTATATGTGTTAATATAAACATGAATTTATATGTAACAAAAAACACTGGTACAGAATTACTCAGTCAATAACATATTGACAGACTCATTACAGCAAAAAACAAAACAACAACAACAACAAAAAAAAAAAAAAACAGTTCCCTATTTAGTGTTCGTGATCTCATTCTTTTATACAATAAGACCAATGAAATTAATGTGGCAATATAACAGCACAAAACTGCCTTATGCACCAAAGAGAACCAATTAAATATCTAAGAATTCAGCAAAAGGCACAACAATCAGAAAAGTTATAGTAAGGGAAAAGTAAACTTTAAAGGGGTCCTATTATGCTTTTTCACTTTTTGAATGTTAGTCAGTGTGTAGTGTGTATGTTTGGGCATAAAAAAAGATCTATAAAGTTACAAATCTCAAAGTCCACTGCAAAGGGAGATATTTCGTTTTTAAAAAATCTCTTTTCAAGAACTACAACGAACGACTCGTTTGGACTACAAAGCTGTTTTCCGGTATTTGTGATGTCACAAAGTGGTCCATTAGAATATCATTCAAATAAATCCCGCCTCCAGAAATTTGAATGGATGGCAGGTGGGGAGAAGGATTGGTTGAGCACTGCACGTTTCAAAATCGAAACCCGGTGCGGGTGTTTTTATATCACTGTATTTCTGATGGAAACCGACCGTCTTCAGAAAATTTTGGATGTCGTTTTCATTTCATCTCGCATGTAATGTCTGATAAAGCAGCATTTGTGAGCGGAGCTCTGCTTTGTGTTCAGCCTTACCAGTGAAACCTCACTCTCTCCCGCTACAACAGCGCCTCCCGCTGGCAGAGAATTAATTTGTTTTCTGTCTAGCTGTTCGCCAATCACAACGCACTGGGACAGCTAACCAATCACAACACATTTCGTTTTTCAGAAGGTGGGCCTTCATCAAACCCAGAACTAATCGAGCATTTGTGCCAGGCTGGGGAGGAAGGTATTGTAAAAATGTAAATTATGTGAAAAATAATGCGTTTTTCAAACCACCAAGCATGAGAGCATGTTCTAGTACACCCCCAAAACAAAATCAAGACTTTATAAAAGAGCATAATAGGACCCCTTTAATACTTATTTGTCATTTATGGATGTTATTTGTTCGTCAGCTGAGACAGAAGAGCATGTGGAAGGTTGGTTTTTATTATATATTTTTATTTTTTTATTTGTTTCATTTTTTTCTCAAGAGAATTATGATTAAACAGCTATAAACACTAATACAGGTACTACAATGTAAAGCCAGAGCAATGATTTCTCCACACTGTCTGCTCCCGAATCTTCTCCTTGGTTTTCTTGATTTCTGGATTCGTTTCCTTTTTCTGCTGTTGATTCTGCAACAAAACAGTAAAGAAAATAACAACATTACTGCACTGTGATAAACACAACAGATCTGTCTATATTTTATATACAGCAGAATTCAGACTGAGACATCAGTAGTTGATCAAACACGTATGCTATTCAGATTTTATAAAGCTTTTTAAATTAAAATCATGATACATTAATCAACCAGTTTTACAGACCGTTGATGATCAGTTGTACAGTCTCCTGTTGAGAATCAGATGGGTTTGTGATGTAGCAGATGTATTTTCCTGCATCAGCGTGAGTGAGATCAGCGAGTTTGATGGAGAAGTTTCCTCTCAGATACTCATCAGGAAAAGTTTCAACTCTGTTCTTGTACTGTGGGTCTTGTCCTACTATTGAATGTTTGCCCTTAATTATACTATACACAATGTTGTCATTTTTGTCTCTCCAGTGGACATCAGTGTTTTGAAGTTTAAGATCATGTTCAGCTGAAGAACACGGCAGGACAACAGACCCACCAAAAACACCCTCTACTGTGAGCTCCAGAGATACTGAAATCACACAAACATTAAATCCAAACATACAATCTGACATTTATACATGATACATGATATTCACTCTTAAATATAGTTTGATTTTTGCTCACCTTTATGTATCAGCACTGCAAATACACAGATGAAGCAGCAACTGTGGAAACAGAACAAAAAACAAGTTCCTGTAACTCAACAAGTAGATCATGACACCAATAATGCAAACGACATGAGTTTAATTGAGGTAAAATGTAGTAAGAAAAAATGATGAGGGTGTTGAATATATTAGTGAAGAAGTTTATTGCCGTCCAGCACTGACGTGCTACACGTTTCTCTGTCACATAACTGTTGACTGACGTCTTCTCTATAATTAAGCCACTTTGTAAAATGAGCATGATAAATTTAGCAAATGTTTATATGCAGGGCATCGTCTTCTGTCTTACCCTACTAGAAAAAGTAGCACTGATAAATAAAACCAACTGCATGTTCCTCTGAGACACAAAAGATGGTAATACAACATGCTAATGCTAATTGCTAATAACTAAATCAAAATAATAGTTACAGCTATAAATCTGTTGTGAATTATGAATTAATAGTATTAATGATGCTTAAAATCTTTCCATCTTAACTCTAGTTTAAACAAAGAAACCGACAACAGAAATACAAGCGTGTGAACTACAGCAGCTATAGGCCTTCGGTGAAGGACAACATGACAACAAAGAGCTTCATTCACAATGCATCCAACATACCTGTTCATCATGGTGTCCCAATATGATTAATATATGCTTTACTTAAATATACTGTATCTAAATGTCTGAAATTAAGATTAAATACTAAATACTCAAACAACAGAAAATATTGTGACTCTTCCGCATCACTCGGATGACCATGAAGTGACGTCAACAGCATGCAAGCGCACCCGCACCAGATATTTGTTAATCGTTTGTAATTTTACTATAGTATTTTCTATACTATACTTGACTTTTACAAGCTTTTCACATGTACTCTTAATATTACACTCAATCTCCACCATAAGTCATATCGAACATGTCTGTCAGTCATGTGTGGACATTAGTTTTCTCAATAAAGACTTGACAAAAATTCTTAGTTTTAGTTCTTATCTTCATTGGTTAGACTACAACATATTGTGCCAGTTCCACTGAAAAACAATTTAGTTAAAAAATAAGAATAATATCTGGTTATTTCAATAGAATATTTATGTGTAATTTGATGTGGCTTCTATTACTATTTAATGAGTAAATTTAATCAGTAACTTACATGAATATGAGAGAGAAGCATCCTCTAGAGAAAATACTGTAATCTGGATCCTGATCATCAGCTGAAATATTTTCTGAAAGTTGTCATATATTCCTGCTTTCATTGTGTCTCAATAGACTGTCATATCTTAGCATGAGCTTCTGATCCTAAGAAAGAGCAGCACAAGAACACAGAGCTTCCAGTTACATCCTTATTTGTGACCTGGAGAGAATTCAAAACAACAAAATAAGATCTTGATTTTTCATTATTTTGCCTTTCAAATGGCTTTAAAAATGAATCATTAACAAACATTTGTCATTTTCTACAATAAGAAATTACCTGTATTGATTTTTTTCTCACAAGTCCTCAATCCAGAAACATCTCATCTTGTTTTTGTCCTGACAGACTGAGCAGGCGCTGCTAAGAGAAACAGGAGTGTATTCAGTCTGACAGCATCAGAGACTCAGAGCAGTGATGGAAAGAGTCACTTGGCCCCAGGATATTAGAGCTGAATATATCTCAGATGAGCCCAGCCCCATGTGTTTTCAATAATAATCTCCTCCCTGCCAACAAAATAAACACAATTATCCAAATGCAAAATACAACTTACTTTACAACATGCTTTAAATTACTGGATTAGTTGGTTCAGTTTCAGCTTTAAATTTGTTGCATCCATCAATTTGGTGCATCCTCAAACCAATGGAAACTCAAAGTTATAAAACATGAAATCCAAAATAAAAGAATGACTTGCATTGCAGAATGCCTGGCATTTGTGGCATTGTTATTTTTTTTTTGTTTGTTTTTTTTTTTTTTAATAATTTTCAACTAAACAACAAGACAAAATCTATGTATATCTGACATACAGGGTGGCAAAAGGAAAGTAAGTAGAAGAACGGTGCCTTTATCAGTGACTTCTTCCTTTAAGGCATAAGCAAATATAATAGGTGAATATGTTTTCCTAATTTGTATTCCAAACAAAAATAAGAGTATTTGCATGTTCGAGCCATTGGTTTCCTCAGGAATTTCCTAAATTTTTGAATGAAAATTCACAATTTATGAGTAAAAAGATCTGCAGTTAACATTACTTAAAGAGACTTTCATATATTTTTATACAACAGATTACATGCAGGCATGACTCAGATGTGAATTTTGTGTGTACATAAGGTCTACAAGTGTCACAAGAATATGAATTTAGGTGCTTGATTAATCAGAGAACTTATTAAAAACATCTACTTTAACTGCAATCAATGAGCTGTAAACTGCAAGGTTCTTTAACAAGACCAAAATGCTCATAAAGACAGCAATTTATAATTTGTGTTTCTGTCCAATAACTACTGTAGTTTTGCTCTTCTGACAACATTCTGCAGAGCTGCAGCAAATCTCAACTCTGAACACATTTCTATGTACAAACTTCATCAGACTAGTCTTTTGTGTATTCCTATGTAAAGAGAACTGGAGTTCTAAATGAAAGGAACTGTTGGAGGAACTAGTTCATCTAGTGCTATTCTGAAACCTACCCTGGAAAAGGTAGCTTATATGTGTTCGAGCTGTTGAACTTTTATGTTATAGATGATATTTTTGGTTAATTAAAAAAAAAAAGACCATATATAATTTTCAGAACAAAATGTTTAACACAGATGTCTATGGGGCCTCTGCTGCCCTCAGGAGGCTGTAAGTGGTAGTTCTCCATTTAATGCCATCATGATCCAGCAGAGAGATGTCTGGTTTCACCACTGGAGGGCAGAGGCTATTTTTAATAATTCTCTCTCTGTGTTTCACATGATTGGTTCTTCACTGAACATCACTTTCATATGCACTTGCTCACAGTAGACACATAGTTCACAGTATACTCAGGATCAAACCCTGAGATGACAGAGAACATCTTTAATGAGTGAACTACTGAAGCCAGTCTAAATTTGGTTGGATTTGTTTGGTTTTGTAAATTTTTTTCAACTTGCTCTGTGAGACAGTCCTTCCTCACAGACAATCCAAGTCACTCTTTCATAGAATCCTACTAGAAGCTTCTTAGTATCAGGAGACTTAAAGGATAGTTCACCCAAAAAAGAAATTCTTCATTCATCTTCAGAGCACAAATTAAGATATTTTTGATGAAATCCGAGAGCTTTCTGACCATGTATAGACAGCAAGGGAACTACCACGTTCAACGGCCATAAAGGTAGTAAGGACTTACTCCATTTTAATTTGCACTTTTTGCATATAATTACAGTTTCATGTCAGTGTAGAGGTCAATGTGCAGTACTGTCAGACTGCTCAGTGTGCAATATTATGACTCACTTGCTGTGTATACTTTTATAATTGCACTGTACAGTCTACGGTCTTATTTATTGTCTGTGGTTATATGTTTGTCTTCTAACACTAGTCATTGTATACAGAGAAATCCAGTGACAATAAGGGTTTTCAATTCAATTCAATTTTAGTTCAATTCAGTTTATTGAATTTACGCTATGCCATAGATAGTTTGTGAGGGATAAATAAAATATAAATTATGAGAGACAGAAACAGAGCTATATAAGGGTTACAAATGTAAAAGAGCACAGCTGGTCCATGGGGCCCCGTACCTGGAGTTTGCAGAGTCTGCCCCTGATTACAGGAGACAATTTTCTGTCTCAGAGCAAATGTCACGAATGATGCCAAACTGATGCTTCCTGTGAAATCTGACCTAATAATATTATTATAAGCTTACTATTGTGAATCTGGGTTAAGGCAATGAGACAGTTTTTAATTTTTATATACTCAATAACTGTTTTTGTTCATTTTTCACCAGAAATCTTCTGTTACTTTATTACGTTTAATAAAGTGACGAGGCCCTTCATTATTGAGGTCGTGGATCATTGTGTGTTAAAAGTGTGTACAATGTGGTTGAAAACTTGACTTCCTCTTCATTTCTTTCTTGTCGTCTTCACACACGCAGTGTGGAGGGACCTAGATTTTATATTGAAGTGATCAAGACATCATGAAGATCATTCAGCTTCAGCTCTGTAAGTTTACATATTATGAGTATTTTTAACATACATTCACAAACATTGCAAATGTAAAACTTTTATAATTATTTTTTTATTCTTCACGCAGTGGTATTAATGTGTTGTCAAGCTGCAGTAGCAGATCTACTAACTGATTTGGGATCAAATGTGACCATAAACTGTGATCTTGATGAAAATGAGGTTTATTGGATTTTACTGAAAACAGCAGATCCTCCAACAGTGATTCTACGATCATTCCCAACTCAAACAAAATCACCTTTTTACCATAATAAAACATTCAGAAAGAAATATTCAGTGGAGTTTAAACATTGTCTGGTTATTAATAATGTGACTGCTGATGAATTAGGAGTTTATTACTGTATGAACACAGAAACACCTCCAAAACTCAGCAACAGCACCAGAATATACTTCACTGGTGAGTTCATTTGCTCCTGTAGTGATTAAAACCGTGATAATCAGGGTGATTATTTACATTTGTTGTAATTATTAGAAAATGTTATTAGAAAAAATGTAAGGCATCTCATTGGTTGCTCCACATAGAGATTAGTTTTTATTGATATTTAAGTCAGTTCTACAAAACTGCATTATTGTCATTGTGCTCCAGTAAAAGACTGACAGTAACAGACTATGGACACTTTTATTACAGAATCAGTTCAGCTAAGTGTCACTGAGTGTCTGAATCAAACACAATGGCAGATTATTATTATCATATCTGCTCTGATGAATGGACTTCTGATCATTGTGCTGATTGGTGAGTTATTCTTCTTAAATTAAATGAGCAAATTAAATAAACACTAGTGGTGCTGTCTGTGAAAATATCCATATGAGGCTCTTCTGCAGTAAGCAGGTGAAAATATTAGTCTTTTGACTATAATTTGGCATGTTTGTGTCCCCATATATATTGTTACAGTTTAAAAATATTGAATCTGAATTCTCGGTTTCTTTCTTAGTTTTTGCTGCTAGAAAAGCAGAACGGTTGGAAAAATATGTTTATAATGCTGATCTGCAGACAAAAGTTACATATCAGCCACAAGACGCAAAACTTTTGCCAGTACAAAAAGGTAAATATGTGAAACCATTTAAAATCTTAAAATTGTTACTAAAAATCATTACTATTATTTTTTTAACATAATTATTTGCACTGAAGGTTTTTACTTCTATAAGTACAAAAAAACTATAGTAGACCTTTGTTCAGATTAATTTTCATGAAATGCTAATTATTTTCCTCATTGCTCTTTCAGTACGCCGAGGTGGAGAACTATTCAACTGAATATTGAATATTTGAATGAAATTCTATGAAATTTAATATTTCCACCATTATTGGTCAGTGAAAAAGATACAGTTTAGGAGTTAGATATGCATTAAGCATCATTGTCAGATTCATTGGTATTCCTTTATGAAGTATAATGTAAATTTTTGATCTGGTTCATTCACATTTAGCCATTAAAATGTTTTGCATGTAACAATAAATTAAATGAAAAAAGTCAAAGGCTGCTAGACCTTATTATAGTAAATCATACCAATGTACTTCTTACTTTATTTCAGAAATGAAAACGTATTTTTGTTTTATATTGTTTTGTATATATCAAAAAGTGTGTTGTATTCAGCCCTTGCACAAAAGAAACTTATTGTTTTCATTGTTTTTGGCCCGTGTTATCTTGTATTCTAATAAACAGACACCAAAATTTTTAGATACCAATTAAATTTTGCAGTTCTAGATTCCAATATCGATCCCACAGCAAAAACGCCCAGCCTAACAAATATAAGTTCAAACATTATTAAAGACTAGTGAACAGCCAGTAAAATGAAGAGAACAAATATACAAATTACAAGCAATAGCAGAAATTAAATAGATAAAACAAAAATACAAATTAAACAATGTTTTAATTTTTCAGTTTTGTTGGTATTCAGGTGTAGAAATTGAATCATATTAATATCTATATAATATCATATAATATCAGATCTGAATAAAATCATATAAACTATTTTCTATGATTGCATACTAAAAAGAACAGTTATTCTAAATTTTGTATTCACCCAAAAAAAAAAAAAAAAGTTACGGATAAACTGAACTGAAGTGTTAAACCAAAACCATAAATATGTTCCACTGGTTTGCTCGTTTTGCTCACAAACAACGTGTGTCACCTTTGTCTAGAGTTGAGGTTTTCTAAAACCTTTATATCTTTATGTTACTCAGTTCTCAAAGCTCAAATGGAAACAGCAGCATTGCAGTATGTGACATGATACTTTTCTATCTGTCTCTACATACATATTTAATATAAGGCCATTAGACGATATGTAAAGCAACTTCATACTTGATACTGAAGTATTTAAATATTTCTCTGAATATGCAACAGTTAATGGACTGTTTAAATAACTTTTACATGTTCTATATTTCTTATTCTTTCATTTATAATTCTGGTAAATTTTTAAACTTATTGCAGAGTTTTAGTCTAAAGGTATGAAACAAGGAAAGACCCAAATAACATTCAATGCAAAACATTAATTTAAACAATTCAGCCTCTGAATAGAATGGTTAGTGTGACGGGGTTCAGTTCAGACTGAAGGGACATAACTTTAAAGTTTTTTAATTTTTTTTTTTTTTTTTTTTTATGAACTAACTCTGCATATGGATGCCGTTCATTTTCATTACAGATTGAACAGCTTCTGTAAAGACAGTTAATGTGATATTTTAGACACTTGAAAATATTTTGTTTGTATCAGAGCTCATCTGCTGCCCTCTGCAGGTCTTTCATGTTATGCAACTAGGTTTAAAGAGATACTCCACCCCAAACAAGATAATTAATATTACATACAAAATAACATAAAACTGATTATGTAAACACTCAAATTTTAAATAACAACATTGATACATTTACAAATTACAATTACATTGATACAATTACAAAATTTTATTACATTTGGATTTGGAAACATATATTATCAGTGGCTACTTTTTGACTTCATCTGTTTGTTTGTTTTTTTGTATTTTTTTTTTTTTGTTTTGTTTTGTTTTGTTTTTTGTTTTTCTGTTTTTTTTCAATTGTTTTGTTGTTGTTGTGTCAGTTATTGCAATATTATTTCAGTCAAACCTATAAACCCTTTGTTACCCCAAACTACATAGGCCTATAAAAGCCTGATCAGTGACATAAAAGTAATCAGAAAGCAGCTACTTGTTCTTTTATCACTCATTGACTCGTGAACTTCCCCTTTAAATAACATGACGCTCTGCCCTCTATATATATGACACTGCTCCCTTTAAACGCTGTTAGAAGCGAATTATTATTTATTTTTATTTTTTATTTTATTTATTTTTTTGGACGCGAATTAATTGATTTAGAATTTCGACACTTCCGTAAGGATGCGTTAAATTTGACAAAGCGGTTTAATAAAGTATGTATTGATCTTCTGAATTAGCGAATTTTACTACACAAATATTTTTTAATTGGCTGTAAAAGTTTTATATGGGAATATTACACGACACATTGAACCTTTAACGATGCATTGGCGCAAAAACGCACACCTTAGACCATTTTCACATGAAACATTTGCTGTGGTGAAACTCAGCACCAGGATGCTGGAAGTGGAAGAAAGTGCTGTTCATTCACTCCCCTCATCAACATTTCCTGCTGGTGCTGAGAATCAAACCTGCGACCTTCAGGTTAAAAGTCTGACTCTACTGCCCCAAGAAAAAACACCACGCTGCCCTGTGTGAATATAACAGGGAAATACAACCTGACTTTTTCACAAATTTGCTTTTCAAATGGTTTTCAGAAATTACTTACCAAACAGCTGACATATTTCTACAATAAGAAATTACCTTCTTAAAACTCTATTGTGGTTGTTAGCCTTTTGTCATGGAAGGACCTCAGAAACCGGCATTGAAGATGTGTTATTTTAAGTTTTTTTTTTTTTTTTTTTTTGTATTTTTTTTTTTTTATATATATATATTTATTTATTTATTTATTGGACTTAATGCTGTAATATTCAAGCTGTTTTAATATAGATTTGTTTTTAGTGTTATATTTGTTATGCAGTTCTTGCATATAGGCTTTAGGGGGCAGTGGATGAAAAAGTAAGTCAAGTTGATATGTGAAATTGTGAATGCAGAAGTCTGATAAAAGGAAATTTTGTCTACATCAAGCAGATAAGACTCGGTTGTCTTTCATCAGAAATAATACATTATCTGATGTGTTTCATTTAATGAGTGGTGCCTGAGAGGAAAACTCTCAACACCAGGATGTGAGAAGAGCCACAAATCATCTCTACTGTGACCTGCAGAGACGCTGAAATGACAGAAATGAGTCTAAACACACAACCTAAATTTATATTGTATGTATTATATCATTGTTATACATTCTGTTTTTGTATTTTATGGACACAATGCTATTGAAGCCTGGTCAGACTGGTTCATAAATATATAGATTCAGTTTTGTCTCTTTTAGTTTGCAGAGGTGTATCACCTGATCCCATTGTTTGATGTTTTATATTAAATAGTGTTGCTGTGGCACCAGGATGCTGGAGACATAAACACTTCCACAAGTAATAAGAGCCCAGTCCTATTTCTCTACAGATTTCTGCTTCTGAGAGACAGTTGGGGCCCCGTGAGTCATCAAGAGCCTCACTGGGTCCTCAAAGAGCCTCAGTGCATGTAAAGAGCTCATTACTATATCTGTAGGACATTCTGATCATTTTTTTAAAGCTCTATTCAGTTTGTTCCTCTTTTAATTAAGTGGCAGTCACTGTGTTACAAGTTACATATCAAAATTCAGCAGTTTTCAGCACACAAGGAAGAAGTAGCAGGCTTTTTTTATTTTATTTTTTTGCAAAGGTTAAGGAAGAGTTCAGGATGCTGCATAGAAGAGCACATATTGTGACTTTACCAGCAATAGAGCTGTTCAGGTTGTTTTCATAAAACCTAGAAGAGAGTTTGCATTTGTTTCCACTGATCACATAAAATGTAAATTAAGTCGTGTAGATGATGCAAATGTGTTAAAGGTTAAAGATAAGGACACCATTAGAGTGTTCAGTGGGTAATAATAGAGCTGAACTCACACAGCACTTTAATATATTCATTCTTGTATAAAATGAACATATAAATATAATTGGAACAATTATGCTGCTCATTTTCATTACACATGTAGATGACTCTGTGATGTGATATTTCTGACACTTTCTAGTAAAATCTTTTCTGTGTGCTTTTATCATTTTGTGGAACCTGAAAATGAAGGCATTCCCTCTGATCTCTAACTTATGAAGACTACACAATCATAAGATTAATGCATAATAAATTAATTACTTAATTCAGTTCTCAAAACTAAACTCACACAGCTTTAAAACTCAGATAAGATCCTTCAATGTATCTGAGCAGGTCTTTTGAGTTTCATGTCACAACCACACAGAAAACGGTGGAAAATATCTTGCTTCTCTGTGCATCTTTATTCCTGGTTCTTTTGTATTTTTGTTTGTTTGTTTCATTAAACACATCTCATGAATGGTAAAAAAAAAATAATAAAAAAAATAAAAATAACAGGCCAGAATAATCATTGGACTGAAGGGACATTTACAGCACTAAACACTTTATCAAGACATCTACATGTACCATTTCAGTTATACCAGTGAACAATGAAGACAAATGTAATTGTTACAGTCGTATTTATTCAGTTTTCTGACTTATTCAGTTTATGTAAATATACAGGACTGTGCATGTGAGTATTCTCACAAAATAAGAAAAAGAATAACAAAAGCTGTTTAAAAAGTGTGATCAGTATTGATTCGATGTAGATAACAGAGGTTAAATAAATAAATAAATAAATCTGTTATGGCATTGTTTTTCACTTTACAGCATTTTTTTTCACAAGTCTCTAAAACTTTTCATAATATATTCTGTAAATTTCTCCATGTATCTTGCCACAGTTCTTATAGTCTCATATTTAACATTTTCTGAACCCTCACACATTCCTGCTGTCATTGTGTCTCAATACATTTTATCATCATTGTCAAGTATGTCAGGAATGCAGATCTTCTAGTGACGTCATTCTGACCTGAAAGACAGAAACAAGAGTCAAACATCCAGCCTTTTCATCAATTTGCAATTCAAAGTTTTTTATTCATGTTGGTTCATAGGCATATCGGCATACAGATTTGGTTTTGTGTGTTTCTTTTATGGCTATATTAATCAAATTGAACTCTTTGGCACATGCTTGTTTTATATACTTTATTTTCATTGTTAACGTGAATATTTATCTTCACATCGACATATTATTCATCCAACAAATAACCTGCAAAACATGTAACATGCAAAAGAGCAAAAATGATGCAAAAGAGCATTTTGTATATTGTTACAGTATATTGTGTTTATGTATTGAATGAACATAATGACACTGAAGTTTGTTTTCATAGTGATCACACTGGTTCTCAAATACATAGATACGTGTCATTTAGTTTGCGTGTCAGCTGATGTTTGATGTTTTACATTCACTAGGCGTGAAGTTACTGTGGTGATACTCTGAATGCTGGTTATATAAACACTGTTAAGCCAAAGTCAAAAGATCCCACACCCATTTCTCTACCAAATTATGCTGCTGATCGAATGATGCATTATAGGGAATTAATGAAGAATTAATCAGATTTGGTAAAGGATGTAGAGTTTTAATTCTAACAAAAAACTAAATAATATATAAATAAAACTAAATACATTTAAACACAACAGGCAATGTGCACCAGAGGATACATATTCTTGTAGGAGGCACGAGGAAGAATTTTTCATCCAATACTGTTATCATTATCATAGTTGAGTTTGTTTGAAGTATGGGGATCACATGGCTTGGTTAAAATTTTCTGTGCTCGTTTTGTCAGTTTGACCTAAAGCCAACACGTTCGCCCATGGGGCTGGACATTCAGAAAATGTAGAAAGTAGGCATATATTAATTTGACTTTTTTCAGCAAAAAAAAAAAACATGCAATTCAACTGTTAGTATTAATTGTGAACATTGTCTTAAGATGTTGAAAAAGAAAATTAAGCCATATGTTGTTTGTGTTGTTTTTATCGCATTTTGAAATATGAGTATCCCCTGAGATATGTTGCCAGATTAGGGTATAAAAAAAAAGATTATCCTCAATATTGACAATGAATGGAGTCACAAGGTAAATTGTGCCCCCTGTTCTGGTTATTTCATTATTGTGAAAATCAGTGGTGGTATGGGGCAGTGAGTGTGTGAGGGGTGGGGTGGGGTGTTTTGAGGGGGTTTGGCATTCCCCCATGGTGTATAGCCGGGGTGAGGGGGATGTAGAAATCACATGAAATACACAGTAATCACAAAAATCACATAAAATATAAGGGGGAGGCCCTTGATAATAAAATCTCTCTGAGGGGTGGGGGTTTATGGGGGTTATAAATCGCATCAAGGGTAGCGGATCCCCCTCAGAAATTGCATTCCAGGGCCAGGGGCCCTTAGGGAAGAGCCTTATAGGCCTTCCTGGCCTCTAGGCCCCCTGTACACAGTCCCCTTTCTATTTATTTTGAGTTTAAAAATGGTGCAAATGTTAATATTTGTATGTAAAACTGATCATATTACATTGTTGACTACATCTTTGCATTTTTTAACTAGATTTTTTTTTCTTGCTAAAACTGCAATATTGTGAAATATAACAATTAAAACTAACTATTTTCTATTTTAATATATTTTAAAATGTAATTTAAAAATGCATCTGTGATCAAAGCTGAATTTTCAGCATCATTACTCCAGTCTTAAATGTCACATGATCCTTCAGAAATAATTCTAATATCATTTGCTGCTCAAGAAACATTTCTGATTATTATTGCTGCTTCATATTTGTTTGGAAACTGCTATGCATTTTTCAGAATTAATTTTATATATAGTAACGATGTTTATGTAATGTAATGTAATAATGTGGCAATGGTTTCTTAAGATCTACATATACTTCCGATGCTTTTGGGAAACGCAGCTCTATTTGAGCAAGCACTGTGAGCCATGCGTCAGCAGCGAACGCTGTCTGTGATTGATTGATTGATTGATTGATCGATTGATTGATTGATTGATTGATTCTGTCTTTCAGCATTTACGTGTGTTCCGATGAGCAGGAGAAATGGTTCTATCCAACACAATTTCTTGATAAATAAATAAAATTAATGGTTAAAAAATGCACTTTAGAATCAATATTTTTATGTGAGGATCGATCCTTTCGATACAACATCAGTATCGAAAGTATCGAATCTTGATCAATCCGCCCATCCCTAGTTTTGGCTGCTATTTCTTTAAGAGCTGCCGCTACCGAACATGACACGCATCGTATTTTCTCTCAACTCTACCTTTTCTGACCCATTTCAGTCTCTTCTAATGAGCTGATGAGTAGAATCTAGGCCCCGCCCACATGAAAAAATACTATAGTAAACTGTAGTAAATTATAGTATACTGTAGTATATTATAGTATTTACTACACTTTGTTAACTTATTCTACAGCATACTGTAGTACTGACAATAGTAAGTTCATAAACTGTAGTAAATACTGTAGTAAACTATAGCATTTACTATAGTAAACTATAGTAAATTGTAGTACACTGTAGTGTATTACAGTATTTACTGCAGTTTGTTAATTTATACTACAGCATATTCTAGTATTAACTATAGTGAGTTCGTAACTGTAGTAAAATTAAGTTTTTACTACAGTAAACTGTAGTAATACTAAAGTATATTTCTACATTTTATTAATTTATACAATATCATAATGTAGTATTAACTACAGAGATAATCAATGAGTTACTATAGGATAATATGAAAATACAGTATGTTCTGGTGTTAAGTAAATGGTGCTCTCTGTACCACTCTCTACTTTTCGAAACCGGTCGTCTGACATTTTGTAAGGCAAACAATAATGTAATTTTTATTTATTTAAGGGAAGTCGTGGCCTAATGGTTAGAGAGTCGGACTCTTAAAGGTTGTGAGTTCGAGTCTCAGAACCGGCAGGGATTGTAGGTGGGGTGACTGTATGTACAGCGCTCTCTTCACCCTCAATACCACGTCTGGCTGCAGACCAGGGTTGCCAGGTGTTCATATCAAAACCCGTCCAATTGCTACTCAAAACTAACCCAATTGCTTTTCAGGGGGGAATTTCGGTAAAAATCGCGTTCCGGTGGGGTAAAATACATGTTTTTTGGTGGGGTTCCCCTGATAAATGTCGCTTTCCAGGGGCTAAATATCAGGTTGCCAATACTTGGCAACACTGCTGCAGACCATGAGCGAGTGGAGCGCAACTCTTGAACAGGAAATACGTCACCTCCACTCAGTGTTGCCAAGTTCGCGGTTTTCCCTCGGATTTTATTTATTTATGTTTTTATTTTTTAAAAAAGTTTTATTGATGTCAAAACACTTAACAAGCACATAACCACAACAACCTCAAAAACAATAGAGGACAAAATACAAAAAAATAAATAAATAAATAAATAATACAAAATAGAAAATAAAATATATAAATAAATAAACTAAAAGACAACAAATACATAAATAACATAAACCAAAGGGGGGAAATTATACAAGGTTAAACACTGAAAGCAATTTTTGACTTTTGAATGATTTTTTTTTTTTTTTTTTTTTTTTTTTTTTTATGCCCATTAAAGAAAAAACTTAAGAATTATAGTCAGAAAAACCAGAAAAACTGACACTACTGGGTTCTTACCCAAAAATTTACACTTGTGAATAAAACATTTGCCAAGTATAATAAAAAGATTAACAATATATTGAATACAGGAGTTAGAGTTATAATAAAAGAAAATAATATCAAAAGTGTTGATACATATTCTAACATTTGTTTTATCTGAGAGATAGGTACATAACTCATTAAAATAAATAAATAAATAAATAAAACACATTCACAAAAAAAGATGTACAGTTGTCACTTCTATATAACAGAAAGTACTTTTTTTTTCCAATATTTTGCATATACTTATTAAGTACACTATTACAAGGGTAGCATCTATGTAATATTTTAAATGTGACTTCTTTTTATTTTGTTTATTAATAAATATTTGTGCGGAAGAGACCAAGCAACATTCCAATTAACGTTGTACAATGCCATCCATTTAAAAGAAGATGCTGGAATAGATTTTCTGTTGATATGATTTCGAACATAGCGGTTACTGAATTTGTCCTCAACAATCAAAATCCCTTCTACTGAAATAGAATTGTTAGGCCTATATATAGAAACAGGATTAAAGGTTTGCTCTCCTTTCAATATAATTTTTATACCACTAGGAATAGCATTAAATAAAATGTTATATTCTTTTAACAAAGCCCCAAAATCAAATTTCCTGGAAAATTCTGAAAAGGAATATAGCTGACCATTGTCATCTATCAACTGATTTTTTTTTTCCCTTGGAATTGGGCTACTTTAAAATATGTTGGCGTGGGTTGAAGCAAAACCAATAATGTGATATTTAGCCCCTGCAATGCGATTTTTACCAGGGGACAATTTTGTTGTGAAACCAGTTCTTAAAAAAAGAGATTTGTGTTTGTGTTTTGTTAACTGCTTGAAAATTTGCATTTTCACCATGGGCATGTGTAATTTGCATTGTAGAGCAAAAGTATTGTCAAGTTATGTTTATCACAGGCCATATTTTATTAATTATTTGTAAAAACCCATTATAAAAACCCAAAGGAAAATCTTGAGGGAACCAGTGGAGAATTACAACTAAAACACTCTATTCTCAGGGAAAGCAAGAACTGAAATCTATTCTAAACCTATTATAAATCTATTATTATATCACTTATATGTTATTGTCTTGTTGTACTCACTATTTTATTATCACTTTACTACAATTTGTACTATACTTTTTAAAAAAATCACATATCAATTTTACTATATGTTTACTATATTACTATATTTATTATCAGTGCATAATGTTTTACCACTGTAACACTGGATCCATAAAGGATTATCAGCTATATTTCTTATTGTTTGTTGTGGAGTTTATCTGTATCCATAGAGTGCTATGAAAATATAGCTGACTACCAGTGTGTCAATTTTTGATTTGTATTTACTGATTTTATTCCATTTTATCAAAGATGGTCAATTATTAGTACTTAAAGATGTATTTGTATTCTGTGTTTCAAAGGGAATGATGTGTTCTGACCTGAAGCACAAGACAAGCTAAAAAATGTTGGGGTTGAAGACACAGAAAGCAATTTCCACAAAGAAAAAACTTAATTTCATTTCATGTACATTAGATTATTTTACATGTATCACAGTTATACTAAATTAATATTAGAATTGTTACCAGAAGAAAATTAGCCAAATCAACAAGCGTGAGCACAATTTTTTACGAAAAATAATCATTTTCCAAGCATAACTAAATAACTGGAGACAGTTATTTTTAATTCCATGTAGATCACAAACCACTGAAATCGACTGATAAATGTAAACGTCATCGTGTTTTTATCCAGAAAAAAAATGCAGCTCCGTTTATCTCCATTAGTTTTAAGGCAGTCTTGGACCTTGGTCCTTGGTCCTTGCCTGGACCAACATGGCGGACGCGTTGCTAGTGGAGGTGACGACACTCTTGAGGAAAAAGGGAAACCAAATAAAGGATTTAAGACTGATAGGAAAGGAAGATGTTTAGCTAAGAGTAATCACAGTTAGTAGAAGTCAGTTTTTTTCCCACTTTAATTATATGATGCAATATGATATTTAATAAAACGTTCAATAGTATTTTGCCAGCTTTTGCACGGAAGGCAGAAAAAAATGCATAGCTTTTAAATGGGAATGGTGCATTTTTTCTATATACACCATACATCATACATTCTACAGTACATCACTCAAATCAGTAGTATTTATGTGTTTTATCCTATTGTTCTTTTTTTAAAGGAAACAATCAAGCCCAATGATGAAAAAAGAAACAGCAGCACTTCACTAGCATGGATATAGTTCAAGATTAAAGGTATGCTTTAATATGTATATAAAAATCTTTGCACCCCATAGCAACCTCCAACACACAAGGGTTGCCTTCTCCAGACTGCATGTTTCTTGGTTTCTTATGTACTTTTAGCTGTATATTTTGGGTTATGTCATAGAAAATCCTGACCTAACTAATACGCAATTTCCTGATCAATCCTCAATTGGGAACAGTAAAATAAACATTGATTTTGACGATCTTATTGTCCAAGGCTTACAGCGGAACTGGAGCCGGAAAGTCAAGAAGCAAGAGAAGATGGAATGGCGCAGATAGGCTCAGGAGAGAGCTGGAGCATCAGATAATCATCTTCAAAATGAGGGCAATGGCGCGATTGCTGAGGAAACAAGAATCTAATAAGAAAATAATGAAAATACTGAAAGTAATGATTGAATTGCATGATTTTACTTTTGAATTACAAACGTTGACAAGTGAATTGGGAACAATGGAACTCCAGACTCCTGTTATGAAATTATAAATGTCAGATGCTGTAAAAAGATGCATCCTACTTTGAGATTACAGGTGTTGGTTGCTTTGTGGTTTTAACTGCTATGTAGTTGCCTTGCTTACTTTGTAATAAACGGTTAAAGACAAGGGGATGCATTTTGCAACACAGGTGCAAAATGTAACTTCTAGTTAACCGTAGCGTAATGTGTTATTCGCACCTGCGTAGGGGTGTTAGATTGCAGTTTAGACATGTATGTGTAAGGATGAAAGAACCTCAGATACTTTGATCTCCTGAGAAACAGACAATACAAACATGCACGGGCATCATCGAGACACCCCACAGAGTGGAGGTGCAGGAAACTTCCTTCCCTTCTGTCCATTTGTTTCTTCTCAAATCCCCTCACCCATCCTTCCTTCTACTCAGTCAGCTCAAAATGGTCAATAGTAGAATGTAATGTTCTACATGAATGCAAGTGATATTCACAGTCATGTTTGGTATCATTTGAATAGTCTCAGGGCGACTGGTACAATGGTCTCATTCTTATAAGAAGTAGGGCTGGGCGATAAATCGATTTTATCGATTAACTCGAATGTGAAGTTTAAGTCGATTTGTTTGAATGAAAATCGGTTTTCTCTTTAACATCCGCCGACGCTCCCCTCTGGGCTCCATTAGTCCCGAATGGGCTCAGCCCTCCCCCCCGCGTTTGCCATATTAGAGTTTAGGTAGGGTTTCGTGATCCTCCCGCAATCCACCGCATCTCAACGTGTTCACAAAGAAAATTACGTGTACTGCGGATCCCTTAAAGCAGTGTTACTCATTGCGCGGCTCGCCAAGCTTTAATTTGTGGCTCGCATGGCAGTAAATAATACGATGATATGAGCAATACAGAGATTTCATAAAAAGATTAAAAAAACAAGCAGGGCTATAACATAACCCATTAAAAAACTCACACCGTGTCTACACCGGACGCGAGCGTCGCGGTGCGATCAGGGCTTTATGATTTCTGCGATGCGGAAAACGCGGACGGATCGCGGAATCTAGTTATAAAAACAGAATTTACTGTATAACGCGGAATGTCATTGAATTTGTCAAAATTTGGATGAATAAATCAAAAGTAGGTCATTACACTTAAATCAAATCGCGATATAAACTAGTATATGTAAATATAAAGCTGCAAAAATACCATTTAAATATGAATCCTGCGTGTCTCGTTATGAATGAATGCACAGACGCGCAGTTTCGTTTACTACACACATACTGAAGCGCGCGGTGTTTTCAGCGTCTGCCGTCTCGCCAAATGAGGCCATAAATACATGAACAACAATCAGTGTCTGCTCTATTACAAATATGTGTATATATATATATATATATATATATATATATATATATATATATATATATATATATATATGTATATATATATATATATATATATATATATATATATATATATATATGTATATATATATATATATACATATATGTATATATATATATATATATATATATATATATATATATATATATATATATATTTAAATACCCAAAACAGCGGGATTACAAGATGGAAATATAGACTAGAAAGATATTTAAACTTGCTCTGCCCTTATGTCCATGACATTGACTCACTGCGGAGAATAAATACGAGATGGGAGGAAAATGTATATTTCTTTCCCTCTCAGTTTTATCATTGGGTGATCATCATACTGTATATAAAATTACGGAATCAGGGAGCCGCTATTATGTATTGCAGCTGCTTTTCAATGCACGATCGCTTTTTAGTTTCACTTTCACTTTCGAGATTGGCGATCGCACGTCCGTGTTTATACTATGGAGCGGCAGTACTTACCACACATTTTACAAGATTAAATGTTTGTCAGTTTTGCTTATGATCTGCAAATCATTTGTCATCGTCCTGAGTCATCTCTCCTTACTCTGTTTATGTGGTAAGTGAAATTTTATGCACCGTAATGTAACTGTAACAGGCAACCGTTAGCAATGTTATTTGTTTTCCGTGCCTTTCTGAACACAGATTCAGCTTCGGGCACACCCCCTAACCCCCACGATTTAAATCGTAAATCGGATTTTTTGTGAAAAAATCGGGTATTTTTTTTTTTTTAGGCCATATCGCCCAGCCCTAATAAGAAGTAAACTAAAAGGTAATACAGATCCTAAGAGTTTAGAGATATTTTGCACACTGTAGAGGGCGGGTCAGTTCCCAGGGTCTTTCATGCAAATTACCTTCTGTCCCAAGAAGTGATAACTCTACTTGATCAATGCACATTCCAATTGTTAGCTCCTGTCTCTATCTTGGGGGATGTTGGTCTTGGTCTGAAGTACTTAAGGAAATGTTGCAAAAGGATCGGGGCCTTCTGTAGCCGGAATGAGCCCATAGGATGAAGTGTGTTCGCACATTTCATACTATGTATTTTTCTCAAGTCAGGTATGCATGTTACACTTAGATTTATCTTTGAGAATTTGATGTTTTTTATTGATATGATTTGATACCTGAATTGGCTATGTAATTGACATAATACTTATTTACCTGACTGAAAATAAATTGTTACATTTGATTTTATTCTGTTTTACTCTGTAATTACTGACTCTAGTAGATTACAATGTATCCTTGTTACCGCATTTCCTGCGTCAGGTTAGTAACGGACTAAAAGTCAGTTGAGATGGAGCATAGGGCACACCAACTGTATCTTTAGAGATCCGGCTAATACTTGGTATTAGTTCAAGTGTACTTAGATGGTAAGTGCTTAAAGTGAATTTCCGTTTAGGTCAACTGGATGTTGTTCGACCAACCTAAATAGGATGAGCCTAACCTCTGTTTATTGTAATATTATTCTAGCTAAGTGTACATGGGGAAACCATGGCATGACCATACCAAAGCTACTATCAGGGAAAGTAATGTTGGTCGGCTTATATCTATAGTAGTGGTCGTGACCTCTGACTAGAAACAACGTTGTTTTATTCAAGTGTGTACAAATCTATGGAGGCTAAATAAAAGTACTTTTAGAATGAGCAAGCATAGGAGCGGCCGTCTAAAGTATTAGCCAATTACCTCTGTCTAATAACTAAGACTGACGAGAATGTGACCGTAAGATACGTTTACAACAGCTGAAGCGATATCTTTGAGCGACATGAGCACTCGAATGAATGAGTACAATAATATTAAAGAATAAACAGAATAATCAGATGTCTAGATAAATTATCCTATGAATGATAACAATTGGCATACCTAACTCAAATGCGAGGTCATTATAAAATGGAGTCAGATTAGATAATAAAATGGAGTCAGATTTGAATTTATCTTAAATTTAATAACTTTGCACGCTGAAAAAACCGAACACACAGGAAACCTTCATTCACCACTGGATGCCTTCTTTGGGCCAAGTGCGTGGACCTTACATATGCTCATGCCTCGCTTATGTTTTGAAAGGTGTTACAATTCTTTTTATAGGTTAAGGTAGAAGTAGATTGCTTGCTATTGTCTACACCGGATGTGAGCTGTGCAACAAAATACATTTTGATCATCAGTGACGCTTTCTACACTGGATGCGGCGCGACACGACAAATCCCTGACAGTAAATTGACGCCTCATTCTGTTTATGATGTAGATATTTCGGTAATTTGTATTTTTTATTTTTATTTTTTTTTATTTTTTTTTTTGCTAGTAGAAGTTGTGGCCGGTAACTTAAAAATTTAGTAGCCAAATTGGCTGGTGAGTGGAAAAGTTCAATTCAAACCCTGTGTGTGTGTGTATATATATATATATATATATATATATATATATATATATATATATATATATACACACACATGCATACATATATATATATATATATGTATGCATGTAGGCTATCTATGAAAAATGTTTCTCACAATTAAAATAAAATATGACAAAAAAAAAGTCTTAAGTAGTTTTTAAAAGTAGTCTCCTGTTCACCGCTATAGAATTTATTTTGTTTTTTTTTTGGGTTTTTTTTGACAGCTATGACAGCTTCTGCTACAGAGAACACGGAAACGTATATGATCCACACTCCAGAGCAGATGGTAGCGGTAATGCACCAATAGAGATGGGGGAATTATGACGTCACTTTGTAGGCGGATCGGCTGTAGCATGAAAGCGGTTCCCTCGACAAAAAGCCAATAGGATTTTTCCATTGGCTTTTGGATTATCGCAAAAAATAAGCTCTGTGTTCAACCATAGTTCTTGAAACTTACATGTTTTGTCCATCAATATAATCTTCACAAAATAATATAACTTTGACGAATTTTGAAGCCTAAATAAAAGCACCAGAACTGAAAAGCTAAACTTAGGCTATAAATGACAGTGGTGGACAAAGTACACAGATCAAGTACTTGAGTAAAAGTACAGATACGTATAATAAAATATTACTCCAGTAAAAGTACTGCTTTTTCAATTTTACTCGAGTGAAAGTACAAAAGTACTCAATTTTTTATGTACTTAAGTAAAAAAGTATTGATAGATAGATTTATTTAGCAATTTTATATAGACTACTTTATTTAATTTTATATTAGCACATATTTTTATAATCCTACTCCCCAAAATATCTGCGATTTTCCCAAAATAACCACTATATGGAGTCAAGATATATATTTTGTTGTTGATATGGACTACATAGATGAGAGTGATGTAGTAATGTTCACTGTGAAGCTTACACTGCGATGTACCTGAGAGAAAACAGATTTGACCATCTCGTTTTCACCAGTAAGAAAAAAAAGTGTTTTAAAACTTGTTTTGCAGAACATCACAGTTATATATGACATGAGAATTAGGCCTGAAGTTAGGAAGAACGTTTTAAGGAAAATATAATTATATTTTCATAATGATTTTTTTCTTCTCAAACCTTGTCTGTGGTGTAAAAACACCCCTGGCCAAATCCCCCCAGAGGTCATTACTTCCCATATAAGCCGGCAAATGTGGCGTTTACATGCGGGGCCGGCTCCAGTCATGGGCAGGGGTGGGCTAAGCCCTGCCCATAAGCAAATAAGCCGGCAAATGTGGCGTTTACATGCGGGGCCGGCTCCAGGCATGGGCAGGGTGGGCTAAGCCCTGCCCATAAGCAAATGACTGTCTTGCCCACCCAATCAGAATTAGATAAAGACTGCGTTAATTTATTTTATTTTATTTTATTTTATTTATTTATTTTATTTATTTATTTATTTATTTATTTATTTATTTATTTTATTTTTTTGTGCGGTGTTCAAAACCAATCTGAAGCGGACTGTATTTGGAGAAGTTTAAGATATAGCTGGAGACTGCCCCAACAATCATTAAATAACACCGGAAAATTGCAGCATTTTCTTTTATTAGCTGAAAGCAAGGCGCGCTGAATTCACTCAGACGCTTCAGTCTGTTGCGGAAAATCAGAGGCTGCCCAGCAGGCACAAAACAGGCACACAATGTCATAAGACGTTGATATTTGGTTAAATTTTGGTTGCGACGTCGGGTGACCAAAATTCAACGTAAATTCAACATCTTATGTCAGTTAAATTGATGTCCAATATCGACGTCAGCTGATGTTGAGATTTTGTTGTTTTTAGGTTGTGCAACCAAAATCCAACGTTAAGTCAACGTCAAATTGACGTCAAATATTGAAGTCAACCCGATTTTCATTTTCAACCAAAATGCAACGTCTGTCCGACGTCATGTCCAACGTCAAACAGACGTTACATAGACGTCTGGTGCCTGCTGGGTGACAACAAGCGAAAACGGGCAGAAATATTTGTGCACTATCACGGGGAGTTTGTGAGTTACAGGGAGTTTAATACATGAATATGTATAGACTACCACTGAAATTACCTGAGCAGTTGAATTAATGTTCAAAAAACCCGCTCGTTCAATAACGTATTCACTGCATGGATGGGGCAAGAACATAATATAAGCATCCAAAATGCATGTAGGCTATACAGTTCAGTTGAAAGCTCCCTTTTGACTTGATGTTAATGCTGAATGTATAATGAAAACTGAAAGTAAACAAGGTTGAAATAAGAGCGATTACGTGATGAAAGTTGCGTTCGTTACTATAGCAACAGTCGGCTCGACTGTAAACGTAGCGTTCCCAGTCTTTAACTAGAAACCCCAAAACTGAGCCATTGAAAAGCCAAAAAAAAAAAACCAAAAACAACTCAGCCACGGATCCATCAAAAGGCAGCAAAACAAACAGCTACACCTTTAGACAATTAAACATCTGTAATTCACACTTCTTTAGATTGTGAGGGAAAGATTTTCTGGTTTAGCTGGGACTCAAACCAGAGATCTTCTTGCTGTGAAGAGACAGCATTTCCCACTGAGCCACTTATGGTGCTCTTAGCCACAGACATTAAATACAGGTACAGACATTTATAGGTACAGAACTCTGTTTGGACAGATGCTATGTACAACATACACAGCAAAATCCTCAGTGAACACTGCACACAATGTTAAAAGAAACACTAAAGTAGTGTTGAAGTTCATGAGATGAATGATCAAATTAAATGATCATATAACTGATGATTAAGCATTTGGTAAAATCAACTGCAAGTCAAATACATTAAATCTCTGAAGATCTCAGCAAAGACCACAACTCCACATGAAGCATGACCAGCTTCACTCATTACTAACCAGACTGACTTTATTTCTGTCAGATGTCTACAGAAGCTCTAATTTATAATTAATTAAGGTTTAGATGTTGGTTTATTTCATTTGAAGTCACCATTGTGGTGGGCAGTGTTTGCTTTAGTTGGGATCTTGGACCTCATACTTCTCGTCTTAGCTTTTTTTTGGCTGCTGTAACTGTGTGTTTGTAAAGCACAGTTGTTGTGGCAAAGAAAGCCAAGGTGGAATGAGATCAGGTGAGATCTCTCTATCTTGATGGCGATGTTGAAGTCATAACAAAATAAGCATCTAATAACTTTTAGATTTTGTTAGTATTTATAATGGTGTTTCGTTTTGAATTTTGTTCACCTTTGACATTTATCACCACCAACCTTCTGAAATTGCAGTATCGGCACTAATAGCATTAAAATGATCACACATCCTGAAGACAGACATCAAGATTTTGCATATGAATCACAACAACGGTGACAATCAAAACGAAAAAGCTTCATGTTGCACAATGCATGATGTGTGGCTTCATAGTACAAAACTCGCTTCCTCCTTAATTCCACATCCTGGATTCCCAAGCTTTTTTGGATTTCATTGTAACCACTGTGGTGATTCATATGCAAAATCTTGATGTCTGTGTGTGACCACATGACGCATTTGCTCAAATTAGCATTTTGTGCACATGCATTTTACCCACCTTCAAAATGTGATTATAAAATTAAAAACAAAACACCATTACAGCTACTGATGAAATTTTAAAGTTATTAGATGCTTATTTTGTTAAAACTTCGCCATCACCATCAAGATAGGGAGATAGTACCTGATCTCATTTGAGCTTAGCTTTCTTTGCCACAACAACTGCGCTTTACAAACACACAGATACAGCAGCCAAAAAAAAACAAAAAGCTTACGAGAAGTATGAGGTCCAAGATCCCAACTAAAGCAAACACTGCCCTCCACAATGGTGACTTCAAATTAAATAAACCAACATCTAAACCTCAATTAATTATAAATTAGAGCTTCTGTAGACATCTGACAGAAATAAAGTCAGTCTGGTTAGTAATGAGTGAAGCTGGTAATGCTTCATGTGGAGTTGTTAAATTATCCTTTGCTGAGATCTTCAGAGATTTAATGTGTTTGACTTGCAGTTGATTTTACCAAATGCTTAATCATCAGTTATATGATCATTTAATTTGATCATTCATCTCATGAACTTCAACACTACTTTAGTGTTTCCTTTAACATTGTGTGCAGTGTTCACTGAGGATTTTGCTGTGTATGTTGTACATAGCATCTGTCCAAACAGAGTTCTGTACCTATAAATGTCTGTACCTGTATTTAATGTCTGTGGTTAAGAGCAGTGTAAGTGGCTCAGTGGGAAATGCTATCTCTTCACAACAAGAAGATCTCTGGTTCGAGTCACAGCGAAACCAGAAAGTCTTTCCCTCACAATCTAAAGAAGTGTGAATTACAGATGCTTATTGTCTAAAGGTGTAGCTGTGTGTTTAACTGCCTTTTGATGGATCCGTGGTTGAGTTTTTTTTTTTTTTTTTTGGCTTTTCAATGGCTCAGTTTTGGGGTTTCTAGTTAAAGACTGGTCTCTATATGGTTTACTGAAGGCTGAGATTTGGTAGCACTATTAAAACTTGTTCTGGCTCAGTTCAGGGCTGGTTATAAATTACTATTTGGCTGAGATTTGGCCCAGTTATGGCTCATGTGTGGCTCATGTCTGTATTCCAGATCTGGGCCACACAAGGGCCGTAATTCATTGCTGCATGTGGGCCGAGTGTAACTGCGTGTTTGGCCCAGAGCTGGGCCAGATGACAATTGCTATGTGAGAATGATCCAGAGAAAGAGAACAAAGAGGGCTTTTTTTCTTTTCTTTTCTTTTTCTTTTTAAATATTCAGTAAAGAAAAAAAGTTTATTTTGATATTGCTCTTTTTTCAGTGTATAAAGTGTATACAGTGTGCATCTCAAATTAGAATGTCGTGGAAAAGTTAATTTATTTCACTAACTCAACTCAACTTGTGAAACTCGTGTATTAAATAAATTCAATGTACACAGACTGAAGTAGTTTAAGTCTTTGGTTCTTTTAATTGTGATAATTTTGGCTCACATTTAACAAAAACCCACCAATTCACTATCTCAACAAATTAGAATATGGTGACATGCCAATCAGCTAATCAACTCAAAACACCTGCAAAGGTTTCCTGAGCCTTCAAAATGGTCTCTCAGTTTGGTTCACTAGGCTACACAATCATGGGGAAGACTGCTGATCTGACAGTTGTCCAGAAGACAATCATTGACACCCTTCACAAGGAGGGTAAGCCACAAACATTCATTGCCAAAGAAGCTGGCTGTTCACAGAGTGCTGTATCCAAGCATGTTAACAGAAAGTTGAGTGGAAGGAAAAAGTGTGGAAGAAAAAGATGCACAACCAACTGAGAGAACCGCAGCCTTATGAGGATTGTCAAGCAAAATCGATTCAAGAATTTGGGTGAACTTCACAAGGAATGGACTGAGGCTGGGGTCAAGGCATCAAGAGCCACCACACACAGACGTGTCAAGGAATTTGGCTACAGTTGTCGTATTCCTCTTGTTAAGCCACTCCTGAACCACAGACAACGTCAGAGGCGTCTTACCTGGGCTAAGGAGAAGAAGAACTGGACTATTGCCCAGTGGTCCAAAGTCCTCTTTTCAAATGAGAGCAAGTTTTGTATTTCATTTGGAAACCAAGGTCCTAGAGTCTGGAGGAAGGGTGGAGAAGCTCATAGCCCAAGTTACTTGAAGTCCAGTGTTAAGTTTCCACAGTCTGTGATGATTTGGGGTGCAATGTCATCTGCTGGTGTTGGTCCATTGTGTTTTTTGAAAACCAAAGTCACTGCACCCGTTTACCAAGAAATTTTGGAGCACTTCATGCTTCCTTCTGCTGACCAGCTTTTTAAAGATGCTGATTTCATTTTCCAGCAGGATTTGGCACCTGCCCACACTGCCAAAAGCACCAAAAGTTGGTTAAATGACCATGGTGTTGGTGTGCTTGACTGGCCAGCAAACTCACCAGACCTGAACCCCATAGAGAATCTATGGGGTATTGTCAAGAGGGAAATGAGAAACAAGAGACCAAAAAATGCAGATGAGCTGAAGGCCACTGTCAAAGAAACCTGGGCTTCCATACCACCTCAGCAGTGCCACAAACTGATCACCTCCATGCCACGCCGAATTGAGGCAGTAATTAAAGCAAAAGGAGCCCCTACCAAGTACATATAGTACATATAGAGTAAATGAAGTACATATACAGTAAATGAACATACTTTGCAGAAGGCCAACAATTCACTAAAAATGTTTTTTTTTTTTTATTGGTCTTATGAAGTATTCTAATTTGTTGAGATAGTGAATTGGTGGGTTTTTGTTAAATGTGAGCCAAAATCATCACAATTAAAAGAACCAAAGACTTAAACTACTTCAGTCTGTGTGCATTGAATTTATTTAATACACGAGTTTCAGAATTTGAGTTGAATTACTGAAATAAATGAACTTTTCCACGACATTCTAATTTATTGAGATGCACCTGTATAATATAGTTAATATAGCAATATCTACAGTATAAATTTCTACACTGTATCCCCCTGCAATTTTCCCCAGGAGGAATATCACCACGGACCTTATTTATGGGATTTAATCAAAATCCCATTCAAATAACCCATTGACTCTGGGACGATAGAACCGGAAGTGCTAAAATGTTAACTCGCTTCTGGGGTTTTCGCCTACAAAGTGACATCATAGGGTGCGTCTCAATCAGCTCCCTAGCTCCTGAGCTCGTGAATCAGTCAATCATGTACACAAACTCGATTCCCTGACTCACTGCATGTTGGAACAGTGATCACTCGAATTCCAGTGATATGATTACGTACAACGTCAACGGACAACACAGTAGAATGTCACCGCCAGTGTTGCCAACTTAGCAATTTTTTTGCTATATTTAGCTATATTTAACTTTTCACACTACCCTACCAACTTTTTCTTCCAAAAGCACCTAGCATCAAATTTAGCTTTTTTTTTAAAATTTATTTGGCAACTTTTAGCAACTTTTGATAAGTGGTTTAAACGATAAAAAGGCAAACAATTTCCATCTAAATTACACAAAATGAGGAAATCAAAGATGCCTAGCAGTACACACATCACATGAATTAAGTTCAGACGAGATTTAATTATAAATGTTAAATAAATGTGTTCATTATGTCTAGCGATGTGTGTTTATGTTGAAATATACGAATTATGTTGAAAAAAAAAAAACGGTTTGTCTTTTCAAATCTTCTGTCGCGTGTCATATTTATCGAGTTGACTCGTGTGGTTTATGTTTAACGCTTCAGAAATGTGACGTTATTTCCGGTAAGGGAGCATAGTGAGCGCCGATGGCCCTAATTTTTGCGGTGAGTTGTGGGATTTTTCAGGGAGCGAAAGTTTCAGTGCACTGGAAGGATTTCGCGATTGAGATCAGTGAACAACGCTGGATGCCAACCGCCGTTAAACATTAAAAAGAAGAAGAAGACGAAGAACACGGGAACGTAGGTGCGTTCAGCTTGAAGATCTGTGCTCACCGATCAGCAACCAAAACACCGCGAGAGCAGACCACTTCGTATGCTTTTGAATAGCTCTCGCGGTAGTTTGATGCCATAATCCGATTGGTTTGCGCAGCAACACATTTACTTTCAGTTTTCTTACAAGTAATGTTAGCATTTCAGAAATATTATGCAAAATATACGTTAATTATATCGGGGCACCATGATCATCGGGTATGTTTATGTTTTTAGTGATATTCTGTTTCAACATAACGATTTGTACTTCCCACATATTTCTCTTCAGATCTGCTGCGATACGTGCAAAAAGTGATCAAAATTGCGGACTCGCATTTGCATTTGACCTGGTTTTTTGTAGCCCTCACTTAAACTAGCATTACCAACAACTAGCATTAGCAAACATTTTCAGTGTCATTAATACATTATTCATGATTTGGTTTATTAACGAGGTACAGGTACTCAAAGAAATAGCTGTAACTATTATTTTGATTTAGCCATTAGCATTAGCATGTTTTATTGCCTTTGTGTTCCGGTGCATGTGCAGTTTAGTCAGTTTGACTGAGTCTTAAAGTGTATTCGAGATATTAAAGATTTTACCAGTAGGGCAGGATGGGTGAAGATGCTCCCTATAAACAAGTACATTTACTGCTGAATCATGTTCAGAGTTTAGCATAATAATACAACATTCAGGATGCTATTAATAACAAATTGTTATTAATAACAGATACCCCAATACTATCAATTTTCCACATCAAAATCAAAATATATCGAAATATTAAAATACATTTTATTAAGGGGATAACCATTTGATAAATGTGTTAAGATTTAGTGAAGTCTATGCAGGGTTTCATTACTTTAAAAATGGAACATAATTTCAGTGACAGACAGTTTGTCACACGACACAATCACAGTTTCGTCTTAGTCTTAAAAAACTATTAAAATTAGCTTTATAAATATGTAGAAACCATGTTTGTGTTAAAGAGAAATATTAAGGGTGGGTGGGGCATCTTAATTAGGTGTGTTATGTGAGAATCAATGCTGCCTTCATGTGATATCGGAATTATTGTAAATACACGTTTCTTTGTCAGAAATTGGACTTGAACAGCATCTCAAGTCGTATTTACAACTGGGAAACTCCAAGATATTTTTGATAGCCAAGTTTGCGAGTTGAGCCAAAAACTTTCTTCTGTCGTTACAGTCATGAATATTTATGTGTAAATAACCATTTGATGCATATCTCATGTTTTTAAAACAGTAAAAATAGCATTTATTTGACCTAGATTTAGGATTCGTCAGCCAGCTGAATATCTAGGTAGCGCAGTAAATGTTTATATGTTTGGGTCATCCACCATGATTCTTGTTTGACAACAAAGCACTTGAACGAGATAAACTCATATTTACAACTTCAGAAATGGAAAAAAGGAAGTTTCGGATAGCGCATGAAGGCAGCATAAACACATAACCTTGGCATTTGTCTCATTTTAAATTCAAATCAGTTAGTCTTGAATGTAGACCAGCATACAAATTCATTACTGTTCTTTATTTGTATAAAAACTTATTATTGTTCTAAGCCTGGGGTGTCAAACTCAGTTCCTGAAGAGCCACAGCCCTAGAGTTTAGATTTAACCCTAATCAAACACATCTGGGACCTGTACCATGATGGTAGTTGAACAAATTCAGAGTTACAGGATTGGTTTCGAGTTGACAAAACCAAACCACTCCAATCTTTGTTGGTACCATGATGTTGATCATCAACTTTCTCTGTCAACTCATGCTTTGATCCTGAGTTTGTGGAGCGTGTGCACATCACATGCCAATCACATGCCTCACAACACAGAGCAAGTGTGATTCACTTCTCGCGACAGAGCCAGCAAGATCCAAAACTGTTTTGCTAAAGGTTAAGAGATTGAAGAATATGAGGAATTTAAAGGGGTGGTTGACTGTTTTTTTCTAGGCTTGATTGTGTTTATAGGGTGCAGTCAAACGTGTACATGCTTAATTAAAAAAAAAAAAAAAAAAACATTATTTTTTGGGTAGGGTATTGTCTTAATTTATTTTCTAAAAAAAAAAATAAATAAATCTCTTATGGCTGAGATACGTAGTGAAAAAACAACAACAACAGAATTAGAATTTAAGTATTTCGTGTTTAAGTTGTTTTTGGAATTTCCTTGTCTGTAATAAAGGTTTTATTTACATTGACTGAATATTCATTAAGCTGTTCATTCAGTGTTCGGAGTCTGGACATAGGACTAGCTAGACGGTTGAGAAGTTTAATTATAGGCCTATTAATTGTGGAATATATCTAAATGTTTTAAATAATTTTCAGTGAGGAGTAATCTAAATTAATCTTTTATTATTCGCACCTCAGTTGTGCGGTAAATGCACAATTATTTCGGGGCAAATTAATTGTAGTAGACCTATAAATTTAATAATAAAACTACCATAATAATAGTAATAGTAATAATTTAATACATTAATTGGAAATGCCAAATTGTCACGATATCACCAATAGTTTTTTTTTTTTTAAAGATATCTCTATCGTCCATATACGGTGTCATCATCTGCGCAAGCGCAACCCGAGTATTTCACACGTATAGTGTGAGCACATAAATCCTGCTCGACAATCGGACCGTATAGTGTGAGTACATAAATCGTGAGCTTTGGCTTTACATCGCATGTGATCTTCTCCTACAGTGTGAGTTGATACCTTGCTGAAATCGCACGGAAATCTCACAGAAATCGCACAGTGTATGCCCGGCCTAAAGAAGCACAACATGGCATCGCCCCTCTTTGCTGCATGTTCCCGAGGGCGGGGTTTATCTGGGTTCGTGACGTAACGGACCCGGGAAATAACTCGTTGTAGTTCCTACAAGCTGTTTTTGTAGGCATTAAACTGCCAGAATTTTAAAAGAAGATATCTCCGTTTGCATTGAACTTTCAGCGCCGCAACTTTGATATTGATATTGTTTATGCAACGTTACACACTAACTAACGTTAAAAAAGTGAAATCGCAATCAACCACCCCTTTAAATGCATTTACACTGAAGACAGTACTTGTCCATAAAAGAGGACAAATAAAAGACATTGCCTGCGTCCCAATGTGCATACTATCCATCCTAAATTCTATGTGATATTAGTAATTTTCAATACTATTTAGGGCAGATAGGGTGGATAGTATGCACATTGGGACGCAGGGATTATCTTGCTTTATCAGTGCAGTCACAAGTTAAACTTGTGAAGTTAGTTTATAGTTATATATAGAGAGAGAGAGAGAGAGAATGTATATTATTATATTATAATAATAAATTAATATATAATATATTATTATTTTATATATATTATTTTATATAGAGAAACTGGGGGAGTGACTTTTTTGCGTCAGACATCACTTTGCTCACATCTGATCGGTCCAATTTCAGTTTGAGATCTCTAACTCAGAACAAAACCTGCCCTGGAGCAGGTTAGCTGTGGAGTGTAAGTTACTATGGCGATGAATGCTGCTAAAAGCCAAGCTACTTTCATGGTACCTAAAACCCAGGATTGGTGCAAACTAAACTGAATCTTACCTTGCTAGCCAGCTAATCTGTTTTCATGGTACAGGCCCCTGATCCAGTTAATCAAGTCCTTCAGGCTTATTTGAAATCTACATGGTATGTGTGTTGGAGCAGGGTTGGAACTAAACCGATGTGCATTATTATTGGCAGTCACTTCCCATCAGGTTTTGAATGTTGTGAAAGCATTTCTAACTGTCATGATCACTGGTGATCAGTTCTGCTTGTCTCAAACAATGTCATGATCTACTGGTTGAGATCAAGAAAGTTAAAGGAACTCAATTTTTGTCTGTTTCTGCAGTTGGTGCTTCATCTGTGTGTTTGCTGCGCTGATAAATAAAGGTGAGCACAAAACAAACTACATTTGAAAGTTAAATTTATGCCACATGTATAAATGTCAGACTGTTTTTAAAATTAAAGTTTGTGTGATTTCAGTGTGTCTGAAGGTCACAGTAGAGGCTGTTATTGGAGGTTCTGTTGTTCTGCCGTGTTCTTCAAATGAACACCATCTTGAACTTCAAGACATTAGTGTGCTTTGGAGACACAATGACAGTGAGACTGTTTATGATTTAATTAGTGGTAAGGATTCAGTAGCAAAACAGAACCCACGGTACAAGAACAGAGCTGAAACTTTCCCTGATGAGTATCTGAGAGGAAACTTTTCCATCGAGCTCATCAATCTTCAACCCACTGATGCAGGAGAGTTCAGCTGCTACATCACACACTCATCTGATTCTAAACAGGAGACTGTATGGCTAATCATTAACGGTGTGTAAAAATAGTTTATTTATGTTTGAAGTTTTAAAGATGTAGAATGTAATATTGACAGCTAGCGGCTGAAATGGGTAGTTCAGTCCAAATTAAAAATATTGGAGAAAGTTATTTTCCCCACACCCTCCTTCTCAGACTTGACGCTCATTTGAGTTGCCAGATTGGGGACGCATGACAGGAATGAGTGCAATTATAAAGGCAACAAGCCTTACACTGTATGTTGATGTCAAAGAGCTTTGTGGTCAAAGAGCTTTTAGATGGATGCAGAGGCATTGTAGATCGTGTAGAATCTGCGGTCTCTGACCCTGTTCATTTACTCACTTCTATGGCTGCCATATGATTTGTTTTCCACCAACTGGCAACCTGGGGTGTCGAAATACTATGGCGGTGGCGTGACTCTCTACACTAAGTGCAAATAGTGATACTGAACAGTGCTGCTTGAAAGTTTGTGAACCCTTTGAAATGTTCTATATCTCTGCATAAAAATAACCCGAAACATCATCAGATTTTCACGCAAGTCCTGAAAGTAGAGAACCCAATCAAACAAATGAGATGAAAATATACACTTTGTCGTGTATCTAATCAGGAAAATTATCTCATATTTCATATTTGTGAGTGGCAAATGTTTGTGAATCTCTTGGATTAGCAGTTAATTTGAAGGTGAAATTAGAGTCCATCTGTTCAGTGGGATGACTATCAGGTGTCAGTGTGTACCCTGTTTTATTTAGAGAACAGGGATCTATCAAAGTCTGATCATGTTTGTAGAAGTGAATCATGGCACGGACAAAGGAGATCTCTGAGGACCTCAGAAAAAGAGCTGCTGTTGCTCATCAGGCTGGAAAAGATTACAAAACCAACTCTAAAGAGTTTGGACTTCACAAATCCACAGTCAGAAAGATTGTGTAGAAATGGAGGAAATTCAAGACCACTGTTACCCTCCCCAGAAGTGGTCGACCAACAAAGATCACTCCAAAAGCAAGACTTATAATAAGTCCATGAGGTCACAAAGGACCCCAGGGTGACTTCTTAGCAACTAAAGGTTATTGGCTAATGTTAATGTTCATGAGTCCACCATCAGGAGAACACTGAACAACCACGATGTGCATGGCACAAGGAGAAAGCCACTCCTCTCAAAAAACACTAAAACACTGCTGCCCGTCTGCAGTTTGATAAAGATCATGTGGACAAGCCAGAGGGCTACTGGAGAAATGTTTTGTGGACAAATAAGACCAAAATAGAACTTTTTGGTTTAAATGAGAAGCGTTATGTTTGGAGAAAAGAAGGCACTGCATTCCAGCTTAAGAATATGTGAAACATGGTGGTGGTAGTATCATGGCTTGGGCCTGGTTTGCTGCATCTGGGCAGGACAACTTGCCATCATTGATGGAACAATGAATTCTGAATTATATCAGCAAATTCTAAAGAAAAATGTCAGGACATCTGTCCGTGAACTGAATCTCAAGAGAAGGTGGATTTTGCAGCAAGACAATGACGGCAAGCACACAAGTTGTTCTACCAAATAATGGTTAAAGGAGAACAAAGTTAATGTTTTGGAATGGCCGAGTCAAAGTTCGGACCTTAATGCAACTGAAAGGACTTGGAGCAAGCAGTTCATTGGAGGAAATCCATCAACATCACAGAGTTGAAGCAGTTCTGTACTGAGGAATGGGCTGAAATTCCTACAAGATGCTGTGCAGGACTGATCAGCAGTTACAAGAATAAGGAAGAAAAAAAAAAAAAAAAGGGAACAGAAAGCAAGGGTTCACATACTTTTGCCACTCACAGATATGCAACGCTGGTTCATTTTTCTCAATTAATAAATGACAAAGCATATATTTTTGTCTCCTTTGATTGGATTACAGTAAATCCTATTCACACTAAAATGGCTGTGTGACAAGCCTATGCCAACAAGACTATTTGCACTTAGTGTACCGACACTCCAAAATACTGTTGGGTAAACTGGCAGTGAGCAGAGTCACACAGACCAAAACAAAACAGACATTCTGACACGGAACACGCATTTCAAAGTAGAATAACTGGCTGTAGCTTTGTTTTTCAGAGAAACAAGTATGTGAACTTAGCATGTTTCCTAAATATCTGCAAACATATTTTAATGCTTTAGTAGTCAGTCAAAAAATTACATGCAGCACCTTTTAAAATAAAAACAGCCTGGGTTCCATTCTGAATGCTGCTGTATACAGTATTAATTATAGACATATCTGTTGTCTTTATCACAGTGTTGTAATGCTGCTGTTTTTTTTTTCCCTGAACTTTGCAGAATCAGCAGTAGAAAAAGGAAGCAATTCTACTGATCACGCAAACAAAGAACCAGAAACAAAAGCACACCAACGGTATATATCAATAATCTGTGTTTGCATTATTTTATTTTTAATCATTTCTGTGTCTGTAATCTGTGTCATACTTTACTTGAGAAAAAGACCTCAAGCTCCCATATAGAAGGAACTTCATCCTGTATTTTCCAGCACCCATGTTAACAAATAAGTGTTCACATCAGAAGCATGAGCAGCATGTCATTCGCATTCTCTGACTTTATATAGTCTTGTTGCAATGTTGCTGACAGAAATCAATGTGCACTGCTTATTCTTATTGTATAACAGAATGAGATCTTGAAACACTGAAACGGGAACAATTTTGCTGTCAATCCTGTCGATATTCTGTACCGCAAGTGTTTTTGCCAGAATAAATACATTTAGTATTCTTTATGTATTTCTTATTTGTTAATATTGGAACTGTACTTCATTTATAAAAACTCTGATTTATTAATTCCTGATAACACATCAGCCAATTTAATGAATTCTATTTGCACATAGTCTGCTCAAGGTAAAACATGGTGTTCATGCTTATAATTGAGATTGTTACACGGCTCTGTAGACTGTTGTCAGAAGATTACAATTACTTAGTTTATTTGCTGTACTATGATATGCTCTACTAAAAAGGAAACCTCTTTATTTGGCCAATTTTACTGAGTCTTATACCAGGAGAGGAAAGTTTTCTTGTGAATTTTAAAGATCGATTGTTAAACAATTTAATCGTTTTGTTTCATAGCAAGAATTATGAAAGCTTCATTTGCTCAAGGTATCATTACGCTGCTCTCGAACCCTGCATATCTTCCTAATAATAATTATAACATTTAAAATTTTTAGTTTCTTAAGCATGAACAAGATTCTGTAATAGGTCCCAGTCTTTTCTTTTGTCGGGCACATTTCTAATATTAATACTAATAGATATTGTTACTTTGTCAGATTTGATTTCAGATGAAAACTTTTTGTTTTCAGACATTTGTAAAGAATTTTATTCTTTTACACATTTATTTATTTATTTACATATACATGTATGTATATATTGATGGAATTTTTAAAAATCACTGAAAAATAAAGCGACTTATCTAGAAAGGATGTCATTTGAATATGTGCAGTATAGATGTTTTAACAACTAAAAGAAGAGGAACTAAATTTGCTTTGTCTGCTTTATTCTACTTCTCTTTATGTTGACATTACAAAATCTGTAGTTGTGAAAAGAAATTTTCTCAGATTTCTTCTTTTAATAATACATTTAAAATAATTTTATCAAACAATGCGGTTATACAATTTGATGCAACAGACATATGCTGTATACAATTCAATTTATCACCATAACTGAGTTAAGAACAATATCATTTTGGTTAGTCGGTTCTTTTATTGTGATGTAATTATAATTAATAAAATAATTAAGTGCTGCCCTACAAGAAAGTTCTTATAGTTTAATTTCTGATGACAACTAATGTGATCTAAAAACTGAACATTTATATCATTTGGTTAGTAATGTGTATAGAGCAATATAGAAAAGAGTCAGTTATCTCTACGTTAGCCTATATATTATTAAAGAAGTGTTGGATGTTACCTAATCTCAATCTATTGAAAAAGGCAGCACTGAATCAAATAATGAGTAAATGTGTTCAGACTTACATGAGTATCGCAGTGAAGCCTCCTTTCTTAGCTCATCTGAAAAAACACTGTATTTTGGATCCTGATCCTTAAGTGGATCATTTCTCTGAACGATGTTTTATGTGTTCTTGCTGTCGCTCAATACACTGTCATAACTTGAACTTCAGGTTACTGTTACTGTGCAGGCAGCACAAGAATGCAGATTTTCCTGTTACAGCCTCATTCATAAGCTGCAGCAAAACCGAAAGGAAGAGAGAGAGAGAGAGAGAGATAGTCTGGAGTTTCCATGTATTTGCCTTTCAAATTTTGTTTATTAGCTATACCAACAGATATATTATATATTATAATAATACTATATATATTTAACTATAACTAGTTTATTAGATATTAAAAATATAACTTGTTAGACAAGCTGTCAGTCTGTGTTAGTGGTGGGGATTTTTCCAAGATTTCAGTGCAGGTTACATTGTTAGACCAGTAGGTGGCAGCAAGGGACCATCTTTATGAGTGGGTGAGTCTGTCAGTCAGTCGCTGACACCAGTAATGTGAGACTTTAAATTTAGCTTGAAATAGCTAGTGGTATTCTTTTCTTCCTTGTTGTGACATATAGTAAAATGGCTTCTTAAACCAGAAAAAATGTAGGGTGTAACTTCATGTTGTCCATCGGGAGTTGATCACTGTCCCAGTGTTCATACTATCCATCCTAAATAGTACAGAATAGTGTGTCCCAAAGCAGAGTATGGTGAAAAGAGTAAGTGAAAAGTCCCGGATGTAGGCAGATTTTTGAAGTGTGGATCCGTGCACACTCTAATGGCTAATATTGGCCACAATCCATTGCGCTTTGGCGAAGGATTCTGTTCAGAACTACAAACACGAATAAAAACTACAAACATGGCGGATGTGCACACCCGACGGTTAAGTAGAGAGGTTTAGATAAAGGAGTTTGAGTTGCTAAAAATAAACATTTAACAGGTAAAAAAAATATTTATTTAATGTTGTCAGTGTTATATTTCACCTGCAACAACCATGTGAACTTTTATAAACATCCGTTTGTCCATTAACTTTTAAATGCATCATTATGCAAAAATATGGGCAGACAACCCGGTCTCATCAATCTGCGTATAAATAACACGAGTTTACACTTTCAAATTGCAAGTCCAATTTTGCATGCATATGACACGCCAATCCTTCCCATTAACTTCGGTGGAGAGCAGATGCGTACAAATACCACGCAGCATCTTCAGCGGAAGTGACGTCACCAGCGAGGCGCGCCCGGTTCACCTGATGCGCGTGCACCTTCAAACAGGTAAATAAGGGCAACAACCTTTTTATTTAACGAGATCACGGGTCTAACGGTATTATTTTAATTATTTCAGTGTTTCTGCATCATGTTAGATGAGGTAATGTGTTAAAATGGCAGCGTATGCGTTCAAATGAGTTGTTAGTGGAACAGTGGGCTGCTTAGTTAGCACAGCTGGTAACCTGCCATTGACATTAGCCTAAGCTAACTTCTACTGTATGTTACAGACCTGTTGCCGTTTGAAGTAAATAAATAAAACCGTGTTTAATCATGTTGTGACATGGGTCTTCAGCTTTTAGACATGGCTGATGATAGCACAATAAATCAACCAACCCAGTATTGTGTGATAATTGTGATCATGTAAAAAGTCCATACATTTACATTATTTTTACCATAGTAACTGTTGCTTGACCATGTCATGTGTAGTCAATACACATACAGTAACTACAACATATACCATGCCTCTCATCACCTTAACTGTAGTTTTACTGTGGTATTTGTAGTTAAAGCACAGTAACCACAACACTTACTATGGATTTACCACAGTAACCGTAGTTTTACTGTGGTATTTGTAGATAAAGCACAGTAACCACAACACCATGCTTTTACCACAGTAACTGTACTGTATACTATTTGTAAAGCAGTAACCATAATGCTTGCCATGCATTTAATATGTTTTTGTGAAGTAATTCAATATTTTTTTTTCTGTCTTGCAGTTACGCCAGATCACATACTCCAGCAGCTCTTTAAAACAAGTCATCTCTCTCTCTCTTTCTCTCTCTTTCTCTCTCTCTCTCTTTCTCTCTCTCTTTCTCTCTCTCTCTCTTGCTCTCTCTCTCTCGCTCTCTCTCTCTCTCTCTCTCTCTCTCTCCCTCTCTCAGCTTTTCCGTTCCTATTTTGCTGATCTTGAAGAAGCTGCCAAGGAGGCTGAACAAGTCCTTCAAAGATTCAACCCTTCGCAGGTTTTGTTGAATACATTTAGCTATAGCTGATTTGCTTTAATGAACGCATCTTTATTTTACGTGTTATTAATATCTTTCCTTACAGTCCTTCCTCTCAAATATTTTGGTCACATTTTTAACACACTGTCTCCAACATGTATATATTTCTCTTCATTTCAGCTGAAAGGGAAGACCAAAGGAAGGCCTATCTTGGGGTTTGAATTTGGCCATCTTGTGTGTTTACGGAGAAGACCAAAAGCTGCAAAGACAAACACGTCCAATGGTGTGTCTGTGTTGGTCTGAGCATCTTGACTAAACTGTACTGCAGTTACATTTGCACAGCATTTGATATTTCTTTGATTTTGGTTTACATAGCCCATCAGGAAGAACCCTCAACAAAGTGTCATGTAGAAGTAGTAATAATTCATACAATTTACCAAGTCAGCAAATTCATATAATATTGTACAAGCGTACTCATACAAAATTCTATGACTTTTACTCCTGCTGCTGTCATTGGTCATTGCCTCAACTCTCCTGCAGAGTCAAGTCAAGTCATTATTATTTGTATAGCGCTTTTAACAATGCAAATTGTGTCAAAGCAGCTTTACATCAGCTTGATATAAAGCTGGGTGGCTTTATATCAGCTTTACAGTATTTATATGCAGATTGTGCCCATTGTAATAGTCAGAGTGTTTGTATCATAAAGTTTATTTGAAGTCCCTTGGAATCTTTATTAATCTTTACAAATTGGTGCGTCTCTTCCCGTTCTAACAGTACATTTTGCCTGTCCACACCTCAAAGTCTGCCTTTCTTTCCATGTTGATTCTTATTGAACACATCTGTCTAAGAAGCAAGAGTCTGGAAATGCTAGTTTAACTTGTCACGTGACAAATCAGATCTTCAGGTAATTTGGCCAAATCAGATCACTTAAAGCTGTTCACACCAAGAACAAGAACTATAATGATAACTATTTTAGCATCCACACCAACAAACAATAATGTTGTTTACTGTTATACACGCTGCAGTTATGTTGTTGTCTACCATTTGTTGTTGTCAATGTATTTATTGTTGATCGTGTTCAATTCTGTCTCTTCCTGTCTTGCAGGATTTCTCACAGATTACTCCATCAGCTTTCCACAATATCAGCCCTTCCAAAAGCTTCTACATCTCTCTCTCTCTTGTGTGGCAGATCTGCTCTCAGTCCTTTACTGCCAACTTCCAGTATTAGCATGTCTACTTGTATTAATTTCTCCTGTACAGTCAACACTCCCATCTCTACTGTGAGCACTGCACTCCTGTCACTATCACTATCACTATATATATATATATATATATATATATATATATATATATATATGTGTGTGTATATATATATATGTATATATATGTGTGTGTTTGAGATATCAATAAACGTTGGAAAATGACTACAAAATGTGTGATTCATGATTTATTTATTTATTTTTATTCACATAGTTCAACTGGCAGATCTAAGAATGGCAAGTTTGTAGGGTCCATTTCCAGGAAACACAGAAGTGATTAAAGGGGAAGTGGTGTGTGGCCAAGTATGGTGACCCATACTTGGAATTTGTGCTCTGCATTTAACCCATCCAAGTGCATACACACAGTAGTGAACATACACCTGGAGCAGTGGGCAGCCAATGCTGCGGCGCCCGGGGAAAATTGTTTTCCTTTAATACACTATAAATACACTGTAAATGTTACAGAAGCACAATTGAATAGTAGAAAAATATAGCATGTTTGAATAATTATCAAAGGTGTTTTTTGTACGCAAATTAAACATTTTGACATTTATTTTTCACACAGTATATGCGCACTTTTGAGCTTAAATATTGTACAATAATATTAGTGTAAACAATGTATACAATGGGAACTATTACGGTCTTGTTTGAAAGAAAAAAAAAATCACTGTAATCAGCAAATCTGTTGCTGCGTCAGGTTAACCACACGATGCAATCTGTTGTTGCAATTTTATATTGAGTTGAGACAAATAAACCTTTAACTGATTATCTGTCCATTCACCACAAGATCCCGGAAGATCCTATTACAAATAACCATATATGGACAAGTAAGTGTGACGCCTCTGCTCAACTGGGTTGCCATTGGCTTTGAAGTTCCCTTGGCACTCGCAGAACTCGCTGTGATTGGACTATCTTTTAACCCAAATAAAAAAAAAAAAAAGCTTAATGTTGTAAAGTACGTTTTGCTGTTATTATTACGTCAGTAATATCTTCAGTTAACAATGCAGTGTTGCTATGTCGTGAGAAATTACCACTTTACCGAGATCGTAACCCTAACCCTGAGCATACCTTTATTAAACTACAAATACCAGCGCCATGTTTTTCGCGTTTGAATGGCAGAGGCTTATGGGTAATGTAGTTTAAAATGTTTAATGATAAAATCGGGAAAATACAATCTTTTTTGAGCAAAGGTATATTTAAACATGTTCATTGTGCAAACATTTATGACATATGTAAGAGGCAGGCTGAAGTTTGGTATTTTGCTAAGAGCACTCTTTTAAACACCTTTATACCACCTTTCCATATTATGTTTGAAAACTCTGTCCAACATTATTTAATTAACACAGCATAAGTAGTTGTCCTGCCAAATTTCTCTTTAAAACAATAATCAGACTTTGATTCACAGCCATTTGAAATGTTAATTGTTTTTGCTCTTCCAGGGGACTCTACAGGACCCCTGGGGATGGAAGGGCAGTAAAACATACACAGATCTATTCTCAATATCACAACAAACTGTGCTGAGTCACAATTTTTAGATTGTCTTTTCAGCAACTTGCCAATATGTAAGTTGCAATCATAGTTATCTTAGAATAAGAACAGACCCCAAAAAAATCTACATCAGTGCTTATTTGGAATGGGCTCCATTTATTTCATTAGATCAGGAGCAAGAACACAGTGTTGACAGTAAACAAAGACACCTATTTAAACAACTAATATTGTACTGTAAGGCCAATGTATCATTCAGTAAGACAAGGTACAGAGAGTGTGTGGTTTATGATGCAAAAGCCCTACAATTCATAATATAAAAGACCTAATTTGTATCTCTGTGTTAGAAATGTCTCATCTTTGTCCTCTTCAGGTGCTAAACATCAGTAATGTCCACGCTCATCTTGCTTATAATACAGTACAGGATTCATGCTGATCTTTCCCTGGTAAATTGAGTACAGTTGTGCAAGAAGTGCCTGCAGCAATATAGTCCATGCAGTCTCTTCTAATGCATCTTTCAGCATTCCCTCTTGTAATGGAGTCATTAATATGACCAAATGTTCATGTCTTAATTAAAATAATCATAGTAATTATATGTATTGTTTACTAAATTAAATGGTGTATTTACCAAATACAGAATATTTACTTCATACTTTATTATCCAACACCATGTGCAATAATTTACTGGAGGACACAGCATTAAGACAGCTAAAGTAGCATATTAAGACATGATAGATTCTTAATAGGGTTATGTTTAAACCATGTTATTTTAATCAGATGAAGCCACCCAAATGCATGTATAGTGAAATGTCCTGAGAATCACAGAATCACATTCAGTTTCCTTCTCATCATCAGAGCTCTTCTGGTTTTCTTCCTCTTGCTTGCTTGTCCATGTCCCTATCATAATCTTCCTCCATGTCATAAACAATTTTCTGTTGTTATCCATCACACTACAGTACAACTGACGAAAAAAAGACGTGACCAATTCAAATCAAATCACTTTATTGTCACAATACCACAAACGCAAGTGTACAGGTGGTGAAAGTCTTTTGTGCAAACTCTGCAGCATGACATTATGGATGACATGTATTGAATATATATATGCAACACAAAAATACATATAAGAACTCAATACAGATAGAGAACAATATAATATTTGTATAAATATTATACTATATAGAGAGCACGAAATGAAAACAATAATAAACATAATAATCACAGTACACATTTACCTTTGCAGTGCAGTACGGTATGAATTAGTGCAAACAGAATGTCAGGGTGCAGAATAACAGTGATTCAGAGTGTAAGTGATGGAGTGCAGTGCATATGAGGTTGGTGTGCTGTGTGTGGTGTTAATGGTACGAGTTCTGTTCAGTCTGATTGTCTGTGGAAAGAACATGTCTCGCAGTCTGCTGGTGAAGGTTCTGCGATAACATCTGCCTGATGGTAACGGTGAGAGCAATCCACGGCTCGGGTGGCTGGAGTCTCTGACGGTCCTCCTCACACTCCACCTGGTGTAAATGTCCTGGAGGGACAAAACATGTATTTAGGGTGTGGTAATCAATAAACAAAATATGGTATTTTTAATTGTTGCACTGGACTTACCATTGATTCTTGTTGGAGTTATGGCCTAAATGAATCCCTCCTCTTATCTTCCAGTTGTTCAGCTGTGAAGTTTCTTTTATGGGCCGTAACATCTGCACTGTCACAGTAGAGCTGTTCATGAATGAAGTCTTCACAGCAGATAACTGATGGGTTCAGGCAGCAGTGCTTCACTTGGTGGCCATTGAATTGATATCTTCATCAACTGGCTTCATCCTCTTTCAAACAAAGAGACAAAACAATAAGTCAATGATAACTCCAGAGAAATAGTGTTGGTGAATACAGGTCCAGGTGTCAGTACTCACCATATTCAGTAATTTCCTGCCCAAATCCCAGAGATGATGCACAGCTGATTTGCTCATTCTGGGAGCAATAAAAAGATGTGTATGTGAAAAATGAGTCCAGCTTGAAGTGTTTTTTGAGAGATCAACATCAAATGCTGTACCACATAGAACTGCATAGCTTGAATACATACATACCAGTGGAAATGTGCAACTTTTCTTTTCTGATTGGGCACAAGTGTAGGCCATGTTCCTTCCTCATCCCCATCAGGACTGGTTTGACCGGCTTGCTGTGATTGATTTTCTTTGTTTTTGGTCTTTAGCTGTAAACAAGAAAATATCTATTGACCCCATGTTTAATTATTGTTGTTTAAACATAAATTAAGCAGTTATAATTATATACTCTAAGCTCAAGTTCCCTGGCAACTCTAGAGGGCTCCCGAGTTCATCTGTATACATCAGATTCAGAGTCTGAGAAAGGGCCATCATGTAAACTCTCAGTTTCTACCTTACAATAGAGTATAAAATAATGTGTAAGTGAGTGAGGGGGTAAAGGAATAAGATGAAGAGAAACAGACAGAGAAAGGCAGAATTTTGTGTGTACGTTTTACAGAATAAGAAGAAAACAGCATTAGAAAAAGCTGTATTCTTCAATAGCAAGCTATATTAATATGAATGATTTTAAATATGATTACATGCTGCCGGTATTGTTGTAAACAATTTAAAGGCATCTTCACACCAAGGATGATCCCACACCGCACCTATTTAAGCTTTAATGACACAGAGGAACAATATCATTGGAATCTCTTTGACTCTTTCAGAACAAATTTTTCCAGCTGATGAACAATAAAAACATTGACAACCAATCAGAATCCACCAGACTTTAAAGAGCTTGAGCATTTAAATGGCAGACAACAATCTCAGCACCCAGTTATAATAAACAGAACATTATTGTCTGTTGGTGTGGATGCTAAAATAGTTATCATTATAGTTCTTGTTCTTGGTGTGAACAGCTTTAAGTGATCTGATTTGGCCAAATTGCCTGAAGATCTGATTTGTCACGTGACAAGTTAAACTAGCATTTCCAGACTCTTGCTTCTTAGACAGATGTGTTCAATAAGAATCAACATGGAAAGAATGGCAGACTTTGAGGTGTGGACAGGTATCATGTACTGGTAGAAAGAGAAGAGACGCACCAATTTGCAAAGATTAATAAAGATTCCAAGGGACTTAAAATAAACTTTATGATACAAACACTCTATTACAATGGGCACAATCTGCATATAAATACTGTAAAGCTGATATAAAGCCACCCAGCTTTATATCAAGCTGATGTAAAGCTGCTTTGACACAATTTGCATTGTTAAAAGCGCTATACAAATAATAGTGACTTGACTTGACTCTGCAGGAGAGTTGAGGCAATGACCAATGACAGCAGCAGGAATAAAAGTCATAGAATTTTGTATGAGTACGCTTGTACAATATTATATGAATTTGCTGACTTGGTAAATTGTATGAATTATTACTACTTCTACATGACACTTTGTTGAGGGTTCTTCCTGATGGGCTATGTAAACCAAAATCAAAGAAACATCAAATGCTGTGTAAGTGTAACTGCAGTACAGTTTAGTCAAGGTGCTCAGACCAACACAGACACACCATTGGAAGTGTTTGTCTTCGCAACTTGTCTTCTCCGTAAATGCACAAGATGGCCAAATTCATACCCCATGATAGGCCTTTCTTTGGTCTTCCCTTTCAGCTGAAATGAAGAGAAATATATACATGTTGAGACAGTGTGTTAAAAATGTGACCAAAATATTTGATAGGAAAGACTGTAAGGAAAGATATTAATAACACGTAAAATAAAGATGCGTTCATTAAAGCAAATCAGCTATAGCTAAATGTATTAAATGTATGAAGGACTTGTTCAGCCTCCTTGGCAGCTTCTTCAAGATCAGCAAAATAGGAACAGAAAAGCTGAGAGAGGGAGAGAGAGAGAGAGAGAGAGAGAGAGAGAGAGAGAGAGAGAGAGAGAGAGAGAGAGAGAAAGAGAGAGAGATGACTTGTTAAAAGAGCTGCTGGAGTATGTGATCTGGCGTAACTGCAAGACAGAAGAAAAATATATTGCATTACTTCACAAAAACATATTAAATGCATGGCAAGCATTATGGTTACTGCTTTACAAATAGTATACAGTACGGTTACTGTGGTAAAAGCATGGTGTTGTGGTTATTGTGCTTTAACTACAAATACCACAGTAAAACTACGCTTTATCTACAAATACCACAGTAAAACTACGGCTACTGTAGTAAACTCAAAGTAAGTGTTGTGGTTATTGTGCTTTATCTACAAATACCACAGTAAAACAACGGTTACTGTGGTAAACCCATACAAAGAGTAGACAGTAAACACAGTTACTTTACTATGGTAAAATCATGAAAAGGTGTTGTGGTTACCATACCTACAAAAAATACCACAGTAAAACTACAGTTAAGGTGATGAGAGGCATGGTATATGTTGTAGTTACTGTATGTGTATTGACTACACATGACATGGTCAAGCAACAGTTACTATGATAAAAATATGGTAAATGTATGGACTTTTTACATGATCACAATTATCACGCAATTCTGGGTTGGTTGATTTGTTGTGGTGTCATCAGCCATGTCTAAAAGCTGACGACCCATGTCACAACATGATTAAACACGGTTTTATTTATTTATTTCAAACGGCAACAGGTCTGTAACATACAGTAGAAGTTAGCTTAGGCTAATGTCAATGGCAGGTTACCAGCTGTGCTAGCAGCCCACTGTTCCACTAACAACTCATTTGAACGCATACGCTGCCATTTTAACACATTACGTCATCTAACATGATGCAGAAACACTGAAATAATTAAAATAATACCGTTAAATCCGTGATCTCGTTAAATAAAAAGAGTGTTGCCCTTACCTGTTTGAAGGTGCACGCGCATCAGGTGAACCGGGCGCGCCTCGCTGGTGACGTCACTTCCGCTGAAGATGCTGCGTGGTGTTTGTACGCATCTGCTCTCCACCGAAGTTAATGGGAAGGATTGGCGTGTCATATGCACGCAAAATTGGACTTTGGCGTATGCATTACACGCAATTTGAAAGTGTAAACTCGTGTTATTTATACGCAGATTGATGAGACCGGGTTGAAATTACAGAACAATGTCATTGCAATACAGAAAAGAAAAAGACAAGACTATTTTACAGCACAAAGAAAACAACAACAACAACAATAAAGGTTTAGTGTGTAATTGACAGTGTCATGTCCGTGATATGATGCTTGATAGCAACACAAGACGAGGCGTATATGTGAATTCACTTCAGCCTTTACTGAGCAGAATCACCCCATAAGCACAGGCAAAATCAAACAGCCCTGCATAACATAAAAAAAAATGTCTGCTATGCTGATGATACACTGTAAAAAATGGAATGGGCTATTTACTTAAAGGGGTCCTATTATGCTCTTTTACAAAGTCTTGATTTTGTTTTGGGGGTGTACTAGAACATGCTCTCATGCTTGGTGGTTCGAAAAATGCATTATTTTTCACATAATTTACATTATTACAATACCATTCCCCCCAGCCTGACACAAACGGCTCGATTAGTTCTGGGTTTGATGAAGGCCCGCCTTCTGAAAAACTAAATGTGTTGTGATTGGTTAGCTGTCCCAGTGCGTTGTGATTGGCGAACAGCTAGGCAGAATGACTAAAAGCAAATTAATTCTCTACCAGCGGGAGGCGCTGTTGGAGCGGGAGAGAGCGAGGTTTCCCCGGTAACGCTGTACACAAAGCAGAGCTCCTCTCACAAACACTGCTTTATCAGACATTACATGCAAGATTAAATGAAAATGACATCCAAAATTTTCTTTAGACAGTCGGTTTCCATCAGAAATACAGTGATATAAAAACACCCGCACCGGGTTTCGATTTTGAAACGTGCATTCGAATTTCTGGAGGCGGGGTTTATTTTAATGATATTCTAATGGGTCAATTTGTGATGTCACAAATACCGGAAAACAACTTTGTAGTCCAAACGAGCCGTTCGTTGTAGTTCTACTCCGCCATCATTGAATCCGTCCTCTGCACTTCAATAACTGTCTGGTTCAGCTCAGCTACCAAATCTGACCTCAGAAGACTACAGAGGGTAGTCCGGACTGCTGAGCGAATCATTGGTACAACCCTCCCCACTCTCCAAGAACTGTACTCATCCAGAGTGAGCAAAAGGGCTGGCAAAATCACTCCGGACCCCTCACATCCAGCACACTCCCTCTTTGAACTGTTGTCGTCTGGTCGACGCTACAGAGCTCTGTGCACCAGAACGACCAGACACAGAAACAGTTTCTTCCCTCAGGCAATCCATCTCATGAACACTTGACATTAAACGTGGGACGCACAACACTATTATAAATTATTTATTCACCACACATATTTTTTTCATTTCAAATTTGCACATATCAGACCTGTACACCATAATTGTCTATATTATATATTGTGTTTTTGCTATCTGTACATTGCCTGTTTGTATATTTGTATATTATTCTTTTATTATCTGTGTCCTGTCCTGTTGCTGTCTTTCTGTTGCACTGTAGAGCTTCTGTCACTAAAACAAATTCCTCGTATGTGTAAGCATACCTGGCCAATAAAGCTCATTCTGATTCTTATTCTGAAGTAGCTTTGCAAGTGCAGTACTTTCCAGTATTTCTCAAGTATTTTCCTACTTGAGCTGTTTGGCTGTACACAGTCTTTTAAATGTACAAAATAACTCAAAGTCAAATACAAACAGGCCTCACTCAAAATCACAGACTTTTGAGAACCAACTTAAAATAAATGAGCACATTTCACAAATTATATTAAATTCATTGTGTCATAGATTAATTAAATTAGGAGATTTTACATTATTTATTCAGGTAGATTTCATAAAAAAACCAAGCCTTAAAAATTACTCAAAAACATTAAGTGTAATATTGTTACCATAATTTTTTATTATGGTAACAATATTACACTATTATTCTTTTTCACTTTTTGAATTTTAGTCAGTGTGTAGTGTGTATGTTTGGGTATAAAAGCGATCTACAAAGTTACAAATCTCAAAGTCCACTCCAAAGGGAGATATTTCGTTTTTAAAAAATCCCTTTTCAAGAACTACAACGAACGGCTCGTTTGGACTACAAAGTTGTTTTCCTGTATTTGTGACATCACAAATTGACCCATTAGAATATCATTAAAATAAATCCCGCCTCCAGAAATTCGAATGCACGTTTCAAAATCGAAACCCGGTGCGGGTGTTTTTATATCACTGTATTTCTGAAGAAAACCGACTGTCTAAAGAAAATTTTGGATGTCATTTTCATTTAATCTTGCATGTAATGTCTGATAAAGCAGTGTTTGTGAGCGGAGCTCTGCTTTGTGTACAGCGTTACCGGGGAAACCTCGCTCTCTCCCGCTCCAACAGCGCCAGCAGCAGCTGAGCTGAAACAGTAGAGCTGTTTCAGCAGCTCTTGTGGCAGGTTGAACTTCCTCAGCTGGCGATGGAAGTACAGCCTCTGCTGGGCCTTTTTGACAATGGACTCAGTGTGATTGTCCCACTTCAGCTCCTGAGAGAGGATGGTGCCCAGGAACCTGAATGTCTCCACTGCAGTCACAGTGCTGTTCATGATGGTGAGCGGGGGAGAGCAGGGGGGTTTCTCCTGAAGTCCACGATCATCTCCACAGTTTTGAGCGTGTTGAGCTCCAGGTTGTTAAGACTGCACCAGACAGCCAGCTCCTTAACCTCGTGTCTGCAAGCAGACTCGTCACCGTCCTGGTTGAGGCCGATCAGTGTGGTGTCGTCTGCAAACTTCAGTAGCTTGACAGAGGGGTCTTTAGAGATGCAGTCGTTGGTGTAGAGGGAGAAGAGCAGTGGGGAGAGAACACAACCCTGGGGGGCGCCAGTGCTGATGGTGCGGGTGCTGGATGAGAATTTTCCCAGCCTCACTAGCTGCTGCCTGTCTGTCAGGAAGCTGATGATCCATTGACAGACGGAGGTGGGGACGGAGAGCTGAGTTAGTTTATTCTGAAGGGTGTCCGGGATGATGGTGTTAAAAGCGGAGCTGAAGTCTACGAACAAGATCCTCACATAAGTCCCTGGTCTGTCCAGATGCTGCAGGATGAAGTGCAGTCCCATGTTGACTGCATCATCCACAGTCAATACTTGTTCAATACTTTAAGCCTTGTTCAATACTTCTCATTGAACAAGGCTTAATGCCTTATAGAAGTATCCATAACCATAAGCGCTACTCTTCTGCACAATGGTAACTATTGCACTGCACAATGGAAACTTCAACATAACAGAAAGTCTTTCAAATGTCAAACATAACTGAACATGAGACATTAATAGATGTTTCCATTCACTTAAAAACACATAAAATTGCATTTAATTTCAAAATTCACTCTCCATTTCCAGCTATATGCAAAGCATGCTGGGAACTAACAATCGCCTCTAAAACAAAACTGCAAAATTGAGCTAATTCTCTTAAAATAAATAGGTAGCCTTCTTTCCTTATTAATTTTTTTTTTTTGTTTTGTTTTATCAGTTCCTCAATTCAAGACTCAAAACTGCTTAAGTTTCCTTTAAAAAAATTAGGAAAACACATCTCTTGGTTTTATTAATAAAAAGTCCTCAATATTTTCTATACAACACTGAATCACAATTTCTTTAATGAAATATACTCACTATTTTTAATTATCACCTTAATTTTTTAATGAAAATTACAAGACCCATGTTTCATTTTTTACAGTATACACAACATTTACTCCACCTTTAAAACAAGAATGAGTAATTATATCTGCTGAAACAGTGCTGGTTTCTGAAAGGGGTGTAGATGGTGACACGGGTGGGTGAGGACAATTCATAGCGAATAAACAAGACCAAAATCCATCAAAACAAAACAGAAGAAACAGGGTCAAAGGACCCACACCATGTGTTCATAACAAAAGACAAAACATGGAGCATGAGTATCTGGATCAGGCACGGCGCCAGAATTTTTTCTCTACTGGGGCTAAAGGGGGCTAGACCAATATATGGGGGTACTAAGAAAATAATCCATATTCATTATTATTATTATTATTATTATTATTATTTTAAATAAAAGCAGCTATGGTACACATCACATTTAACAGAAGCATTACCGGGGGAAGTAGAGGTGCTGAGGGTGCTGCAGCCCAAGAAAAATTGGGGGCTGGGGGTGCAGTGTTAAAAATAAATAAATGAAAATTCTGTAACAGAAAATAAATAAAACTCATTTTGTTAATTTGTATATTCATTAAAATTAATAGAAAAATTAAGCCTAAGCCTACAAGACAATAAGCAACAGTAAAACATAAATTAAGTTGAATCAAGTTGATTGTGAAAGTCGCTTCAACTTAAACTGACGTAGGAAGTCGTTTGTTGCCATGACTTTTTTAATCATATTATTACCTGTAACATGTTTGTGCCGTATCAATCCCGAATCCCGATTAAATCATTCCCTATTTATTGCATCAAAATTTGTTAAAACTTTACTATAGTTAGGGGTGGATAATTTTATCAGCTGTTTATTATTCATACAACAATACATTTTACTGTTAATAATCATTGCTATATAGATGATAAGTTTGTCTAGTGCAATGTTTTTAGAATGACTTGTGAAAATTTAACTGTTGAATTTAACTAATTTATTTTAATTTAATATCTAATTTTAACATCTAATTTAAATGAACTAATTTAACAACTGAATGACATAGCATAGACTTCTACATGGCTGGTGTTTGTGTATTTCATTTCATTCTGGAACCTACTTGTTTTACAGATCTGTGTACTATTGTTAAATGCTACTGTTTTGACAACGTTGATAACGTTTCTGACCGAATGTCAGTGTCAGCAAAAACATGTCCATGGGCTTTTTTATTACTCTCAGTTTAAGAGCCGCTTATGCAGTGTTGCCAGATATATCTATTCAAACAAACGAAAAATAAATAAAAATAAACCGAATTTAATTCAAATTATTTGCAAATAAGATAATATAAAGACATCACCGACGCTAAACGGCAACGTCTTAATTTGTTAACTTTCTAAAGTGCCAAATTAAGTGGAAAGGACAAGTCCAGAAACGCTTAAAATATCTGGATCTGGCAACACAGAGGCTGCGCCCGCACCTTCTCTCACAGCTCTCTCAAGTCTCGTCCACTCCGGCAGCGCAGAGATCATCTTCATACCACAGACGCTAAACATTCTTGCAAACGGTCTAAACTGAATTATACATGTCATGCAGACATTCACATGAAGAGTTTAACAGTAAATTAGTCATTCAGAGAACAAATTTTATTTTTGAACATGAGACATTTACCGAGGTCCGGACCTCGGTGACCTCATAGCTGGCTACGGGCCTGTTCAGTATTACTCTTAATGAAAAAAATAAATCCCACACAACATCAGCAATAGCCTACTACAATGACAAAGTAGCTTAAACATAAAAATCTGAACGAATAAGACATACCCGCTTTGTAACAAATAAATAAAAGGTTTTTGGATTTTCCCCTTACTTCAAAAGAATGCTTTTGGCTCATCCTTATTAATAACAATAATAATAATAAAGGCTACAATAAAACAGTACAATGACAAATTCACTTATATTAAACTTTGAACTTTTATTAACAATATGAATAAGGGAAGTATGTTTTACCCGCATTGTAGGCCTAACACAAATAAATAAACGGTCTCTGGAGTTCACCTTTCTTTAAAACGATTGTAAGTTTGTGGTTCATAAAACACATCAACCATAAAATATGGCAAATTCGCATAGACCCGCCTATATTAAACATCTAACTTTTATTAACAAAATGAATAATACGGATATTGCGTTGTAAGGTCTTTTCTCTCTTTTAAAACAAATGCGTAGTTTGTGGTTCATTGTTTTATTTATTTAAATTTTTTAATGAAAACACAGCAACAATAAAGATAAACTCGCTTATATTAAACGAAGAAATTAAACTTTTATAAACAAAAGTTGCGCTTTTGGATCATAGTATCTCGAATTATTTTCCAATTCAGGCGCAAGGACAAATAGAGAACGCGCGGGCGCGCAGCCGCGGCAGCGCATTAGTTTGTGTCACTCAGCGTGATTGCGCCTGTCCCGGCTTCACTTACTGCAAGTTAATCGAGAACTAATTGTGGATTGGATGGTAAATTTGTTCGACGACGAGCTTGGTTGCCTTTGATTAGGCTGTTCTCGCGGGACACTAAAAATAGAGCTGAAATACTGGACTGTCCCGGGAAAAACGGGACATCTTGTCACCTGATGGATTCCGACTGAGAACCAAAACAAAACCAGACAGGAACTTCAGGATCCACATACCAGCCTTCAAACACACACACATCACATGAGTGTCCTGGATAGTTGAACAAGAGTTTTGAGAATTTTCAACTATGATTTGAAAAATATACCAAAGCGACTGTAACATGATTGAATATCAAAGGTGTTAAACTTAATGAAGTGCTGATGGTGATAAGGAATTGGGTTTTGTGGTGAGAGCAAATTTGACTTTGACTTCCTCTGCTTGATGTGGGAAGTTTTTTTCTTTTCTTCCTGTCTTTGCTTCAAAGCTGCAGCAGATTTGTCTTACATTTTGTGCGGAGGGAACCAAGTTTTATAGTGTTAAGTGTTTTAACCACGACAACAACATGAGGATCATTCAGCTTCAGTTCTGTGAGTTTATTACATGATTTCAATGTATTTACATATGTAAACTACTGAAATTCTAAATAGTTATATGTTATGCATCACAGGTTTTATTTGTGTAATCTTATTTATTTTTATCTTATAGATGTATTAATCTGTTGTCAGTATGCAGTAGCAGATCTTGTAACTGATTTGGGATCAAATGTGATCATAAACTGTGATCTTGATGAAAATGAGGTTTATTGGATTTTACTGAAAACAGCAGATCCTCCAACAGTGATTCTTCGAACATTTCCAACACCAATATCACCTCATTACTATAATAAAACATTAAGAAAGAAATATTCAGTGCAGTTTAAACATCGTCTGGTTATTAATAATGTGACTGCTGATGAATTAGGAGTTTATTACTGTATGAACTCACACGCGCCTCCAAAACTCAGCAACAGCACCAGAATATACTTCAATGGTAAGTTCATTTTCTTCTTTAGTGATCAAGGTACATTGATGATCACTGCTTACATACATACTAGTTATTATACCTATATTTTTAAATTAAGAATGGATAATTTTTGCAGTGATTAATATATTTGTTGTGGTATTTTTTTGACAATGTTATACAACATAACAGCATTTATGTCCATCAAGAGTTGCATTAATTTTTGGCCGAGATCTTGTATGGGTAATGGGAGAGTCGACGCCAGCACATCCTAAAGACTTTCAATAGGGTTAAGCTCAGGACTCTGTGGAGGCCAGTTCATACATAAAAATGATTCTTCATGCTCACTGAACCAATATTTCAGAATTTGAGCCTCATAAATCTTTGTATTGTCATTCTGGAATATGTGCATTGGTACATATTCTGACATGGTTAAAAGCTATTAAATTAAAAGCTATGCACTGCATCAGTTAGGGTTAAAAGAATTGTTGCCAAACACACAACATGCCAGAAACATATTAATCACTGCAATATTGATCCAATCCTAAAATTTATATCTGCATTTGCCTAAATACAAATACTTTTTTTTTTTTTTTTTGGCCAGGCAGTGTAAATTATCAATATTATAAATATTGTCAGTGCTACAAATCTGTAGCCTTTGCACTATTATTCCAGTAACAGACTGTGGACACTTTTATTACAGAATCAACTCAACTAACTGTGTTAACTGAGTATCACAATCATACAGTGACTGAGTTTACTGATCAGACACATTGGCAGATTATTGCTATCATATTTGGACTGATGAACGGGCTTCTGGTTATTGTGGTGGTCGGTGAGATATTTTCAGCTATCTATAAAATATTTATATTTTATGATTTTCTCCATAGTCAGCTGAAGTTAATTAAATATGTAAATATTATTCTTTTAGGCTTTTGACTCTTTCATTATTATTATTCCATTTATGTGATATACATATAATTAGTGAATATGAAACATCATTTTTAGGACTGGTAAAGGTTTTTGTTGGAAACAGAAGGTCTGCAGAACAATCAGAACAACTAAACGCTGATTTACAGCAGATGCAAGTTATGGAACCGCATCAGGACCAATTACATGTAAGAATGTGTGAAACCATCATAACTAAAATTCATTTCTGTCTCGATAATTATTGAGGATTCTTGCTGGTATGTGCAATAGCATTCTATAACACTTCATTTTGGTTGATTTTTTGGTTCATGCTAATATTGCTCTTTCAGTATGCCACGGTGGACTTTTCCAAGCTGCGTAGAAATATTCGGTCCAGCCAAATCAACAGCACCTATGCTGCTCTAAGCCTGCCGAAGTCATGAACGCATGAGTATGATTGATTTTATACTTCTTTTGTTCACATTTTCAAGATGTTCAACTCTTGAAATGCAGTCTAAATCTGACGAAAGTCCAGAAAAAATACTGTAAAAATGTATAATATTTTAAACTTGACTAGATTTGAAATCATTAATGTTTCATTCTGCTTTCTAAAGACTGGTTGGAAGTCATGAGATCACATTTATTTTATTTAATTGACAGTTATAGTTTTATATTCCTCTCTATGTGTTTATCTGAAAGTATACTCTAATAATGTGTAGAGAATATTACCTGGAAAATATTAAGTTCTATTAAGTATTCTTTCACTGTATTATTATTATTGTGTGAATGTTTTATACAGAAAATATGTACCTGTCTTTGTATTTAGTGAGTCTTGCAATAGAGTCGTTATATTTGCTGGTTGGTGGCATCAAAAACCCCTGCTTCACATGAAATGTGTTTAAGAACTTTTATATTTACTAGATGGTCTAGTTCTCTTTGAAGTATCTGTCTTAAGCCGTATCTGTTGGAAACTTTTGTGAGTGGTTGTAGATGCAAATATATGTATGAGAGTGGATGGAGAGTGTGCACAATGTTCATTATTTTTGTGAAGATTGATTGGTTGAGTTTTCAATGCTGTTGGACTGAGAAGAGGTTCATTTTACACAGGACTGTTTTTATCAAAATTGTTTAATTAATACCTGTATAAATTAATCTGTATTTTAAAAAGTAAACAGAGTCAGTTAAATGATCATAAGATGGTAGTCTGTTAGCGTGAAATGTTGTGGCTTGACAACCTACTTTCCAAAATGTAAGTGTGACGAGTCTGTCTGCTTGTTTTATTTTTATTTTTTTATGTGTTTTATTCTGAGAAAACATCTGTGAGTATATTTTGGTATTCGAATCAGAAATAAAAAATGTGTTTGCATATGAATGGCAGAAATATTTTCTAGATGGAAGAATGTGATCCTTTTACTTTAAATGTGCATATTTTGTATTTTTATATTGACACGACTGCCTTTAATACCTTGTATTATTATATCTACATTAATTTTTACAATTCGTTTCACAATAAAAAAAATAGTATATAATTATAAAATAACCATATTTAAAACACACGCTACAACTTGGCCCAACCTGACATTTATTAAAAAAATAAATAAATTAGAGAACACAGTTCAGCCTTTTAGTTAAAATATACCTTCATTATGAAGTTGCTTCATTGATATGTAATATTAATAGTTATAATAGTTGCTTCATTATGCTAAATATATATCTTTGTGTATGTTTTTGTCTGCTTTTGATATGTCGTTCTTAATATTCTACAACAAAGTTGTTTAGCTGGTTATACATGCTATGCAATTTGTTAATTAAAAAATACAACACTATGCAGTTATTATTATTTTTTTTTATAACTAAACTCATGTGAAGTGCTAAACCAAAACCAGTGTTCCACTGGGTTTGGCACTTGACAACCAATGACTCTCACCTTTGTCTACATTGGAGGTTAAACTGTGAAACGAGTGCAGTGTTTTTCCAACACCTTTATGTTTATGAAGTTCTCACAGTTGTCTTAACCTCAAATGGAAAGTATGTCGACTTTGTTTGTTTACTAGACCCACACAATGCCCAATTAGCACTTGCCAAGTGTTAATGTATGTAAACCACTTTCACAACACTTATGTTGAAGCTTTTATTGCTGTGAGTCGTTTCACACAAATCTTGGGTTAATCTTGAAATGAAATAAATGAAATAAAATAAATGATTTTGCACAAATGACATACTAGAAGTGTTGAAATAAAGCCTTTTTGGGGAAAAGCAAGTGAACATAATATGAACTATTGAAGGCCTATTGCTAAAACACAGACGATACGAACTGTGAAAAGCGTACCTCTGGGAACTTTTTCGTGAGATGCGAAATACGTACTAAGTACATATCACTGCAGTTTCCAACAGAAATGAACACTAGAGCAATGGTTTTCAAACCTGTCCTGCAAGCACCCCTGCCCTTTACATTTTGTATGTCTCCCTTATATGTGTCTGATAAGGGAGACATGCAAAATGTGCAGGGCAGGGGTGCTTGCAGGACAGGTTTGAAAACCACTGCACTAGAGGCAGTAAAACAGCAAACACTTGTAATCGTTTTCCTACACAATTATGATTACAGCTCAATATGTTTCACTTTCCAGACTGACTTGCTCAGTAGCTCAGTCGGCACGGGATTGGATTTAGGACGCGGAATCCTCAGGTAGAGAGATCGAAAAACAAGCTAAAACGGCATGCTTGCAATTGCGTTTTTACATCACATTCTCTTTTGTTCATATTGGGTAGGTTTAGTTGTAGTGCAGATGGTAGGGTAGACTGAGTACAGTAGAGACAATTTCTGCTTTTTTCATCACTACACAAAAACTAGATGCTGAAATGAAGTGATTTTTCACATATTTATTTTGCTTGTGTCCTAAAACATCATAAATTGATAATAGCCATAAGTAGTTTATATTTTCCACAATTAGCTCATAAACATGAGGTGCATTTTTGTCTCAACTGTACCCATATGGTGTACAGTTGAAACAGTAGCATGGTACAGTTGAGACTCGCACTCTTAATGCTCTAAAGCTGGCTAAACATTTATTGCAAATGTAATAAATTACAAAATTACAGTTTTAAATAATTACACTGTAAAAAGATTACTGTAAATTTTACAGTAACTTACTGGCAGCTGGATGCCAGTAAATTACTGTAAAAATGGTTACAGTATTATTACTGTAATTGCATTTACAGTATAATAATGGCTTTACTGTATTTTCATTTACAGTATTATTACTGTATTTTCATTTACAGTATTAGTACAGTATTTTCATTTACAGTATTATTACCGTATTTTCATTTACAGTATTATTACTGTATTATCATTTACAGTATTACTACTGTATTATCATTTACAGTATTACCGTATTTTCATTTACAGTATCAGTGCTGTAGTGTTTATTTTCATGTAGTTTAAACATTTTTTACCTGTAAAAAACAATCAAATTATGGTGCAGCACTGTAATCCATGATTTTTACCACCCCAACTCCATAAAAATCACAATAACTCATGAGCATTAGTTCTGATAATATTCTTTTTAATTGTTAAACATTCTCATTTTAAAAGTACAAATTACAACTCTTGATCTCTAGGATGAACTAGCTGAAAGAAAAAAAACATCACAGTCCCCTGGACACTTTGTATCATGGCAAAACTTACACATACTGAAAAGCAAAAACTAGTAAGTACACTAACAGTCAAAAGTTTTTGAACTGTAAGATTTTTGATGTTTTTAAAGAATTCTCTTCTGCTCACCAAGCCAGCCTGTTCTTCTGAACTTTCTATTCATCAAGGAAACCTGAAAAAATTACTCCGCTGTTTTCAACATAATAATAATAATAATAATAATAATAATAATAGTACTTTTTTGAGCAGCAAATCAGAATATTATAATGATTTCTAAAGGATCGTGTGACACTGAAGACTGGAGTAATGATGTTAAAAATTCAGCTTTGATCACAGGAATAAATTACATTTTAAAATATATTCAAATAGAAAACATTTATTTTAAATAGTAAAAAAATTCAAAATTGTTTTGCTGTACTTTGAATCAAATAAATGCAGGCTTGGTGAGCAGGAGAGGCCTCTTTAAAAACATTAAAAATCTTACTGTTCAAAAACTTTTCAGTAATTTTGACAGTCAAAGTTGACAAGCTCTCCGATGAGAAACAGCAGGATGGGATTCAGGCAGATCCTTTTTCTTTGCACCCTCTTTCCAGAATTCCAGTTGATCTGTGACTTTCAATGCATTTGGTGCCACAAAGATTGACTGTCTGAATGAACCTGCAAGCACAAGAAAAAAAAAAAAGAAAAAAAAAGAAAAAGAATTATTTTTCAAAGCAGTGTTTACAGAATTTACCTCAACTGTCAAACTTGGTGCTGTATGCACTTTGATGTTAATAAAAACGTTATATACTACATCTGAACGCACCTACAAGGGAAGGTACATAATTAGTTGATAATCCATCACATTCAAATTATTAAAGCTCTATTTTTTACAATGCATTCTCAATCTGTAGAGCAAAGTGGTAGAACGCTGAATTAATGGGTTTGATTCCAGGGGCAGTTCTAAGGTGAGTGGATACCCAGGGCTTAGCCCGGAGACATTAATTTATGTATCAGAATTAGGGCTGTCAATTGATTAAAATATTTAATCGTGATTAATCGCATGACTGTCATGAGTTAATTCGCGATTAATCGCAATATATGTTTATTATTAGTGAAACCATAGTCAACATAGAGCATGAAGAGTAGATATGTTTCAAAGGTCATAGATGTTTTTCAAAGAACTTGCTCATGCCTATTACACACATAAAAAAAGAACATAGAAATACCAGGTTCCCATTACTTCTCTTTATTTGCACTGAGCAATTGACTTAGACAAGCCTGTTTACATTTTCACACTACAGGGCAGCTCACTTCTTCTGAACATGCTAAATGTACATTTATTATTTATTATTACATTTGTTTGCCTCTCTGTGCCCACATATTGTATTTTGATGCAGCTAAATTCTCAATAAAACTGTTTTCATTGATATATTTTTTCATATATATATTTTCTGTGGTCAGATAATGGAATGAATGTGAAATAGTGACTAAAACGCGACCCATTAAGACTACATAACCAGCTCTACCTTCCAAGATGTTAATCTGCACAAAAATCCTGATTTATAATCAAGCCGTCGTCTGATAAAATCAAATAGCCTAAACATAAGATAAAGACAATAGCTGTTCTGTGATTTCGGCTATACTTGCATGTAAAATTAGAGAATCAACATAACATCGGTTTTAAAGCAGCACTACAGGTGCATCTCAATAAATTAGAATGTCGTGGAAAAGTTCATTTATTTCAGTAATTCAACTCAAATTGTGAAACTCGTGTATTAAATAAATTCAATGCACACAGACTGAAGTAGTTTAAGTCTTTGGTTCTTTTAATTGTGATGATTTTGGCTCACATTTAACAAAAACCCACCAATTCACTATCTCAACAAGTTACAATACTTCATAAGACCAATAATAATAAAAAAAAAATTGTGAATTATTGGCCTTCTGGAAAGTATGTTCATTTACTGTATATGTATTCAATACTTGGTAGGGGCTCCTTTTGCTTTAATTACTGCTTCAATTCGGCGTGGCATGGAGGTGATCAGTTTGTGGCACTGCTGAGGTGGTATGGAAGCCCAGGTTTCTTTGACAGTGGCCTTCAGCTCATCTGCATTTTTTGGTCTCTTGTTTCTAATTTTCCTCTTGACAATACCTCATAGATTCTCTATGGGGTTCAGGTCTGGTGAGTTTGCTGGCCAGTCAAGCACACCAACAACATGGTCATTTAACCAACTTTTGGTGCTTTTGGCAGTGTGGGCAGGTGCCAAATCCTGCTGGAAAATGAAATCAGCATCTTTAAAAAGCTGGTCAGCAGAAGGAAGCATGAAGTGCTCTAAAATTTCTTGGTAAACGGGTGCAGTGACTTTGGTTTTCGAAAAACACAATGGACCAACACCAGCAGATGACATTGCACCCCAAATCATCACAGACTGTGGAAACTTAACACTGGACTTCAAACAACTTGGGCTATGAGCTTCTCCACCCTTCCTCCAGACTCTAGGACCTTGGTTTCCAAATGAAATACAAAACTTGCTCTCATCTGAAAAGAGGACTTTGGACCACTGGACAACAGTCCAGTTCTTCTTCTCCTTAGCCCAGGTAAGACGCCTCTGACGTTGTCTGTGGTTCAGGAGTGGCTTAACAAGAGGAATACGACAACTGTAGCCAAATTCCTTGACACGTCTGTGTGTGGTGACTCTTGATGCCTTGACCCCAGCCTCAGTCCATTCCTTGTGAAGTTCACCCAAATTCTTGAATCGATTTTGCTTGACAATCCTCATAAGGCTGCAGTTCTCTCGGTTGGTTGTGCATCTTTTTCTTCCACACTTTTTCCTTTCTCTCAACTTTCTGTTAACATGCTTGGATACAGCACTCTGTGAACAGCCAGCTTCTTTGGCAATGAATGTTTGTGGCTTACCCTCCTTGTGAAGGGTGTCAATGTTTGTCTTCTGGACAACTGTCAGATCAGCAGTCTTCCCCATGATTGTGTAGCCTAGTGAACCAAACTGAGAGACCATTATGAAGGCTCAGGAAACCTTTGCAGGTGTTTTGAGTTGATTAGCTGATTGGCATGTCACCATATTCTAATTTGTTGAGATAGTGAATTGGTGGGTTTTTGTTAAATGTGAGCCAAAATCATCACAATTAAAAGAACCAAAGACTTAAACTACTTCAGTCTGTGTGCATTGAATTTATTTAATACACGAGTTTCACAATTTGAGTTGAATTACTGAAATAAATGAACTTTTCCACGACATTCTAATTTATTGAGATGCACCTGTACACTGTAATTATGAAACAACTCAACATATTTGTACTAGACAAGTGTGAAATTAAAGTGTACGAAAAAAATTATACTCGAACCCCACGTGGATTTACACAAACTAAGAAAGTCTAACAGTGTTAGGTTGTGCCCCGTGCTCCCTTACTTTAACACTAGAACCGCCACGGGGTAAATTTTACCCGTGGCTGTTTTTCAAATGTACATAACAGATTTTCAACAAAACATTCAAGTCTCCCAGTCATTGACTTTTACTAAAATTATGTAATTTACAATCCAATGTTGTTAAAAATCATTTAGATAAAACCAGATGAAAAAAACGGAGCATTTATACCTATAAGCGTCGCGCGGGTCAAATTTACCTGCTATATAATGCATGTATTTTCACGCTGTCATTTTCTTGCTGCTTATGTTTTAACATTGTACATTTCTAGGCAACGCCTTTCCCTCACTGATTTAGCAGTTATCAGTTTCATAAATAAAGTCAAAATGACTAAAAGAAGGCTATTTATGGAAGGTAGGTATTAGAAACACTAAATGCCGTGCGTGATGGAGAGTCTGATGGTAAGTTATGCGTCCTGGGTCGGCTCAGCATCTGACGGCTCATCTGACAGTGATCCAGACATCATATTTAGATGTTTTAGCCTAACTTTACTCATAATTGGTCAAACTTTGGTTTTATTATTTAATTTTTGTCTTGCCATATCGTTTATTGTTCGCTACTGTGTTGCTATTTATTCTAGTCTGGACGTTTTCTGAAGAAAAAAAATAATAATAATCCGATCTATGATGTAACGAATAAATTTTTTTTTTTTTTGATTACCCGAAATTTATTGGTGCTGTTCTCTTATTCAAATTATAAATGATATAACTAAACAAATTAGTAATTGGGCCTAGGTGAAGCTGTGCACTTGAATTTGTCATAGCATCATCCTATGCAGTGTGGTGAATTATTATTGCTCATTATTGTCTTATTTGCTATTTTAGTAATTTAAATAACATGGGTTATCCTAATATATTGACTAATGGCATTGTATTATAATATTACACCACCCAAATATTTACTACCTTCTAATTTTCATTGTCAGTGCAGGCTTTTTTTTTTTAAGCTTACTGACCATTATGGATTAGTGTAGGCTGCATTAAAAAGTCTTGAACATAAAACAACAGGGTAAAAATATAGTTGACGAATAGACATAATTATTTCATGACTCTAGACACTTCTTTGTGAAGACAGTGGCATAATACAATGAAATAATATGTTCTTTAGCCATACAAAAACAGTTGCCATGTGTGTGGGTAAAATTTACAGGCTGGCGCTTTTAGGTATACAGCGACCTCTAGCGGTTCTAGTGTTAAATACAATATAACTTGCTTTGGATCAAAGCATCTGGTAAATGCATAAATGTAAATGCAATGTAAAACAAAATGCATTTTGGGTTACCTAATTCTGCATTTCTGTAAAATGGACAGCTGGCTGTATGATGATTCGGGCCTCATAGTCAGGATCCTGTTTTTACTTGGAGAAATCTCCTGTAACAGACAGAGTCACAACACCCTTTTAGTGTTACTATAGTTTATGATCAGAAAAAAAAAAAAAACTACCGTACAGTAATACAAACAATTTTAATAAAATAAACATTTTTGGTAACACTTCACAATAAGGTGTCATTTGTTAACATTAGTTAATGTATTAACTAATATGAACAAACAATGAACAATGCATTTATTACACTATTTATTAATCTTTGTTAATGTTAATGAAAATACAGTCGTTGTTTATTCATGTTAGTTCACAGTGCATCAACTAATGTTAACAAACACAAATTGTGATTTTAATAATGCATTAGTAAATGCTGAAATTAACATTAAGATTATTAAATGCTGTAGAAGTATTGTTCATTCTTAGTTCATGTTTACTAATGTTTTTAACTAACGTTAATGTTAACTAATGAACCTTATTATAAAGTGTTACCACATTTTTAATATTTATTAGCCAAACTTACTATATTAATATATTGCTAGCCCGTTCCTCTCTTTCGGAAGTAAACTGGTTCTGTGAGTTAGTGGAGATCAGCAGCCCGTGGATAATTTGTCTACTTTAGTAACATTAGTTAAGATTGATGAAGCCTCGCCTGTTGTTGCGATGACAATCACAGGAAAAGACTCAATACTCCTCTGATGCAGACGACATGACCACAAGACCACAAACTTGAAAATAAAATACAAAAGATGTACTTTACAGTGTTATTTCTCAATTCAGTTTTCCCCAGTATTTCATGTTAGATCGCGGTTTTCGTCTCACTGAATAGGGACCGTCTCTAAAGTTACAACATTGGTACACACGTTTCTAACTTAAATAACATTTGAAGAGAATTACACTTGAGATAAAGAGGCAGTGTACAAAAGATATTATGCTTCTCTGTGTTCGTTAACTTCGGCTAACTGACATTATTAATTTACCAGTTGATGTTATCATCGATGGCATTCACAAGAAGAGGCACCAAAATACACCTCCGACGTTGCAGACGACATCTAGACTAGAAACTTGAAAAGAACAAAGACAAAAAATACTTGAAAAAACTGTTTAAATCTCCACTGAAACAGTGGTGTTGCCTAACGTTAGGCACTTTACCTCAGTAACGTTATTTCACGTTAGTTCGTTGTTAAGATTAAGCAATGACTCGCCAGATTAACTAATTTGCATTAAAGGGCAGAAGAACCTACAAACGTGTTTCTCGGTTTAATAAGGTTTATTTTGACTAATATAAGTGACCTTAATTTACTCACAAGTCGATGTTTTATCATCGTTATGGCGGCGTTAATCCACCGTCAGTCAGAAAAAAAGGCCCCAACTCCCGACATGAAAAACGACACGATGAATAATGTTAGTTTGCTATTAACAAGTTAAAACATCTTAAAATATCCCAGTTTTGCATAAAACAGAAACATAAATAATATACTAACCTTTTTGTCCAATTAACAGTGCAACTTGTCTCTTTTGTCCTTTTACCGCTGCTTCCACCAAACAGAAAACAAAATAAATCTCTCTTGCCATTGGTCAGTTTTTCGCGGGCAAGTTCACTACTGTAAATTTACAGTAGTTTACTGTAGTGACCATATATTTTCCCACAATCCTTTGCAGTTTACAGTAAAATACTGTATATACATTTTACAGTATCTTACTGTACATATTACAGTAAAATACTGTTCAAATTACAAAAATCGGTTACAGTGTACAGTTTAAAAATAAATTTCTTTATTTGCTTTATTTTATTTAGATTCAGTTAAATAAAATAGGAACAAATATTTAACTCTAGAAAATATATGGCAAACAGTACAAATGCAAACATAACAGTAAAAATAACAATATACATACCTGTATATTCTATAACTCTACCCCTAAACCTACGCATCACTTGAAATTTTCCGCATATTTACATTTTCAATCATTCTGTGTGATTTATAAGCTTGTTTCAACATGGGGACCTAAAAATATTCACATAAGGTTAGAATTTACTGGTATTACTACTGTATACTTGTGGGGACATTTGGTCCCACTAATGTAGGTAATACCAGTACACAAACACACACAGCCTCTGAATATGCATTTTATTTTCTGTAATTGAACTGTTACTGTATACATAGCGACCTATAAAGAGTGTATCAACTGTACCCACTTTACCATCTCGTATATATTTCTTAAAATGCTATGTAATCCTTTTAACATTCCTGTTAGAAAACATGTCCATTAATAATAGACAGTTAAAATATCACAAATATCATTTTTTAACAGTTGATACGCTGTGTTTCAACCGTACCCCACTGATTTACGGATCCCATAGGAATGAATGAGAAGTGCCGTGAGCTGTATCCCATCTGTTGCAAAAAGTCAGTGACTTCTCTTATAAAATGGCTTTTTTTCACGGTAAACTCTAAAAATAGTTCAATCCAAAAGTATTGTTTAGTGTAAAACATGTTGTAGATTAGCAGATAGGCTATATATATATATATATATATATATAAAATAGTACATTATAGTATCTATTTATATGCATCTATTTTCCTCGTTTTTAGAGCAATAATATAGCTTTCTTTGAAAGTGCCGGCATTTTTCTCTGGTTCCACGTGAGGTGCAGCGGTCACGTGGTACAAGCCATATCTTTCAGAAAGCTCCCAGTGCACAAGTTGAAAATACGAGTTCTATGAGGACGTGAGCGCTTTTTACAAGTTGGTATCTCCTAATTATGGTAATTACAGTATGGCATGAACGCACCTTTATTTTAAAACGTCACGGAGCATTAGATAGTGCCACTCAATGGACATTTCAAGGTGGGGGGGCATAAATCATGGGGGGGGGGGGGTTGTGATCTTGTGCAGTTGCTCGCGACGCGACAGCGTGCAATGCCTTTCTTATGCATTCTATTTTTTCAGATTTCACTTTCATTTTCGAATACGTTCAGCAACGAGGGGAGAGGATGGAAAGGGATGCATCCCCACCAATCAATGCTGACCAATCAAATCCTGATCTGAGGATCAAAACTAACAGTTTAATATTTATGCAATATTTCAGTATAACATTTTTTTAAACAAGCTTATAATTTGAGTAAATTTTAAAACTCTGTTGCAATGGTTCCTTGTTCAATCCACACCTGTTCTTTATAAAATGTAATGTTTGTACAAATATCCATATGTTTATTATTAGTTTCTTACATCTCACATTTAGCTTTCTACATTTATGCTGATTAGTTTGGCAATTCATAAAATGCTAATGGCTACTGGTTTGTCAGTAAGAAAAGCATATAAAGGAAAGCAAAATGAATACCCGTGGCTCCTGACGTGGCTCTCTTATGAAGCGAAACAATCAGTCTGTGCAAGACACTGAACATTATTTAGAACAGTATTACCAGTAATCTATAACTGAAGACAATGGGGAAATCTGATTCTTTTCTGCAAACTGGTTCTTTTGAACAATTAGCTTCTGTTTAAAATAAATTTTTGTTTACTTAATCACACAAAAATGTACCATATGCACAATTATACTATTAAAGCACCAAATATGATGTGAAACGTGGATGTTTTAAATGTCTAAAGCATATAAAGTGAATAAACTTGTCTTGATCAGCTCACCTTTTTACATAAACAATGAGAAACCATAAAAAAACTTTCATTTCATCCCTTCATTTGAGTGCTCAGTTCAGTTCAGTGAATAACTGAGGAACTGAATGAGTTGGCAAAAAAAAAAAAAAAACATCATAGGATCATATACGCCAGTATTTTGTCTATTTTTGAGGGGGAGTGACTGTCAGGAATGTCTGAAAGTGAGTTCCCCTTCGAATGGGAACTCACTGTGTCCTCTAGTGGACACTTTTGGGAACGTCCAGTATGACGGTGTCTGAAGCCGTGATTTATGCTGCCTTCACGTGCTATCGGAATTATCGTAAATCGTAAATTGGACGTGAACGGCCTCTCAAGTCATATTTACTACTGGGAAATTCATTAAAGCACTTGAATACAACAAGCTCGTAATCACGACTTCATAAGTGGGAAATAGGTCATTTCCGATAGTTTAAACAAAACAATGAAGTCGGCCTATGATAATCTGTGATGTTACTATCGGCACAACCAAGATTTTATACGTCATTGTCATTGTCATTTAAGCATATTTCATGAGTTATATATATTCTGAAGCACAGTATAAAAAATTAAATGAGATATTTGAAAAAGAACTCAAGATCAAAATTAGAGAACAATTACAGATACAGGTACCTCCCAGTTATTGGTGTTAATCTGGCACCTGGTGCTAATTTCCTTAATTAAATGACGAACTCTATTTAACTGGCAGCATTCCTGAGATTTTCACTGAGATTGTAAGATTGTGATCCAAAGTGACTGAGACCCTGCGACAGTAGGTTGTCCAGATGAAGGCTAAAGGGATGACACGTTCAGCCACTGCAAGAGAAGCTGGTCATTCCAAATCAGTGATTTCTCGAAAATTGCAAGTTTACAATGACACTAATTCATTCAAGTCCCCCCAAAAGGCTGGCTGTCCACGTAAGACAAATCCTTGAGAAGACAGGATAATGCTGGGACTTTCAATGGGGAATTGGTTCAGCACTGTTGCTGGAACTGCTTGCCAGTTCAGTGCCGTACGGTGTAAGGACCTGTCTCTGCATGTTTAAGAGAAGTTGACCTGAAAGTGCACACTGCAGTGATGAAGCCACTCATCAGCAGAAAGAATCAAAAAGCTAAACTCATTTTTTCTGAGGAGCATGTTGTGTGGAGAGAGGAGAACATGGTCCAAAGTTCACTTCAATGATGAAAGTAAGTTTCATTTATTTGGGTCTGATTGGAAACAATTTTTTTTTTTTTTTTGGGCTTCAAACTGAGGAAAGACTGAAGCCGAAGTGCATAAAGAAGTCAGTGAAAGGTGGACGAGCAAGTGTCATGGTTTTAGGGATGTTTCTGCAGCAGGAGTTGGGCCTCTTATACAGCTACATGGCCGATGAATGCAAATGTTTATCAGAACCTCCTTCAGCAACATGCAGTTCCTTCCCTGCAAACATCTCCCAATCAGCCTGCAATATTCATGCAGGACAATGCCCCAGTCACACTGCAAAACAGGTAAACTGGTTCATTGAAGCTAAAAACATTGAAATAATGAAATTGTTGGCGCAGAGTCCTGATCTAAACCCTCCTGATCTAAGTCACTTTGGGGACAAAGTCATGGCTAAGAAACCCACCACAGTTACTGAACTGTGGAAGAGAGTGGAAGAAGAGAGGACCAAGATCACACCAGCACAGTCTGAGAAACTAGTGATGTCCTGCGGCTGCAAATGTGCTGAAGTCATTCAAAGCAAGGGTCTCTTCTTACTAATTTCTGACAGCTGTAACCCTCCAAAATTTTAGTTGTAATCTTCTTTGCTACAGTGGCTACTGTTCTCTAATTTTGATCAGTGTTTTAAACACAAAATAAGGATTTTTGTTGAAATGCCTTTATATTTTGTCAAACATGTTAGTAGAACAGTGGTATAGCTTCCTTCAAATTTTGAGCAATGAAGGTTATTAAGATATTTAAAAAAAAAAAATCAAGTATTTACAGATTGTTGTCTAATTTTGTTATCCACTGTGTCTGTATATGTATATATTGTGTGTGTGTGTGTGTGTGTGTGTGATATATATATATATATATATATATATATATATATATATATATATATATATATATATATATATATATATATTATTTGATCCCCTGCTGATTTTGTAAGTTTGCTCACCTAAAAAAGAAGAAAAAAGAAAGGTTTATCATTTTTTTTATGGTAGGTTTATTTTAACTGATAGAGACAGAATATCAAACAAAATATCCAGAAAAAAAGCAGCCTACAGATGTTACAATTTTTTTTTTTTTTTTACACATTTTAGTAAGTCAAATAAGTATTTGATCCCCTACCAACCAGCAGGAATTTTGGCTCCCACAGATTGGTTATGTGCGCATGTGGAACACAGATTAGTCCTGTCACTTTAAGAAGATACTCCTAATTTCAGCTCGCTGTGTGTATAAAAGACACCTGTCCATAGAATCTGTATCTTCTATTCCAACCTCTCCACTACCATGGGCAAGACCAAAGAGCTGTCAAAGGACATCAGGGACAAGATTGTAGATCTGCACAAGGCTGAAATGGGCTACAAGACCATCAGCAAGAAGCTTGGTGAGAAGGAGACAGCAGTTGGTGCGATTATTCGGAAATGGAAGAAATACAAAACCATCAATTGCCCTCGGTCTGGAGCTCCATGCACAATCTCACCTCATGGAGTAAGGATGATCATGAGAAAGGAGAGGAATCAGCTCAGAACTACACAGAAGGAGCTTGTTAATGATCTCAAGGCAGTTGGGACCACAGCAAACCATTGGTAACACACTATGCCAAAATGGACTGAAATCCTGCAGTGCCCGCAAAGTCCCCCTGCTCAAGAAAGCACATGTACAGGCCCGTCTGAAGTTTGCCAATGAACATCTAAATGATTCAGAGAAGTCTTGGGAGAATGTGCTGTGGTCAGATGAGACCAAAATTGAGTTCTCTGGCATCAACTCAACTCGCCGTGTTTGGAGGAGGAGGAATGCTGACTATCACCCTAAGAATACCATTTCTACAGTCAAGCACGGAGGAGGAAACATTATGCTTTGAGGCTGTTTCTCTGCTAAAGGTACAGGATGACTTCACCGCATTGAGGGGCCAATGGATGGGGCCATGTACCATAAAATATTAGATGAGAACCTCCTTCCCTCAGCCAGAACACTGAAGATGGGTCGTGGATGGGTCTTCCATCATGACAATGACCCCAAAACACACGGCCAAGGCAACAAAGGAGGGGCTCAAGCAGAAGCACATTAAGGTCCTGGAGTGGCCTAGCCAGTCTCCAGAACTTAATCCTATTGAAAATCTGTGGAGAGAGCTGAAATTCGAGTTTCCAAGAGACAGCCAAGAAACCTTAATGATTTAAAGAGGATCTGTAAAGAGGAGTGGACCAAAATCCCTCCTGAGATGTGTGCAAACCTGGTGACCAACTACAAGAAACGTCTTGCCTCTGTGCTTGCCAACAAGGGTTTCTGCACTAAGTATAAGTAATGTTTTGCCTGGGGAATTACTAAAATGTAAATCTTTTTTTTAACATTTGTATGCTGCTTTTTTTTCTGGATTTTTTGTTTGATATCTGTCTCTATCAGTTAAAATAAACCTACCATAAAAATGATAAACCTTTTTTTTTTTTTTTTTTTTTTTTAAGTGAGCAAACTTACAAAATCAGCAGGGGATCAAATAATTATTTTCCCCACTGTATGTGTGTGTGTGTGTGTGTGTGTGTGTGTGTGTGTGTATATACACAAAAGTATATATATATATATATATATATATATATATAAAAAATGTATATATAGTTTCTGCTGTAAGCATCTGTAAGGACCCCCGCAAAGAATGAGATGGGGCCCTTCACGGGGGTCTGCCTTTCTCATAACTGATTTAACAGTAATCATTGCATTGATGCAAGTTGTTATTGAATAACAATATAATGTACGTAGTGTTTTTCATTCTAAAACGCTTAACATGAAAAACTCAACTGCTTAATGTTCCAAAATAACAAGCGGTGAAAAACAGCTTTCTCTTGCATTTCTCTTGTCATAAACACTGTCTGCTAATTAGACAATATTGGAAATATTTCTGTTTTAAACCATGAAGGCAAGCCAATGGATATCATACAAGCAATGTGCAAACTTTGCGCAAGACTTATGCCGGTGAACGTCTTTCTCCAGAAAGCGAAAGTAAAAACTGACTCCGCATTAACGGCGCATATTCTCTCAGATATATGCTGATAATGGTATACTGTCTCAATTTATTCCCCTTATGTTTCACTTGTGGCCAGAACATAGTGAAAACAATGAGAAGAAACGTAGCTTATTTCGTGTTAAACAGGATGTTTTAAAAGTCGGTGCTTGAAATAAAGCTGCTCTTAATTTTCATTGATGACTGCAGTGTTAACAGTTTTAATTATAGGCCTATAATTCATTGTAGGCTATATGATTTTTAGTTGGCTGTTGTTTTTTAGAACACTCAGCCACCTTAAAGAGTTTTTATGCGCATTTCCACCTTTGCGCTCACGTCCTTTGCAGTGTCTCGAGCATGACACAGCGTTATAAAAACGCGGCGTTTAAGTAAAAAAAAAAGTTTAGACTTTAAAAAAAAAAGAGACCCTGTGTTTTTTGCGTTTTTCCCACCGCGTCTTGCGTTTTTCAAAGCAAAAACACGTTCTATGTGATTTGTAAATGTCCTTTAGAATGTCCTGCAACAGGTCCCCACGCACCTAGGGGTCTGAGGGGGTGTCCCGTACGCCACTGTCTGAAAGTTAATTCTGTTGTAAGTTATTTCCTGTAAGAGGGTACAATATTAACACTGGTGGATCTGGTAATTTCTTTATGAACCAATACATCTCCTCTGTTACCCCTTACTTTTATTGCACTGGTTATGGCCTCTGTATAGAAAGTCTCTTTCTGATTTGCCTAAAGTCTTTTCTGAATGCTTTAGAGCTTCTCTGCTGCCCTCTGCAGGTCATTCGTAATAGCTCAGAATAAAGTAGGCTATCACTTAAAAAGTTTAGTAACTGCATCATCCTCACAGACTAGACTAATAGTCATCTTTACAGATTTTACCACCACTGTCACTTTCATCAGCAGCTGCATAAACCCTGGTCTTGTAGGGCCGTTTTTTTAGATCTTTGTATTTTCATTGTGCTTTATACATTTAAGTTAGACTGAAATAGTATGAATATGGTGTAAGTTAGACTGAATTATGCTGTTACTGGGAAACTAAGGACAAAGTGAGTCTAAATTACCGTTTACAGTGTGCAATGTCACTGTATACAATATTACAAAGATTAGATTGTTTTTTTTCTTTTTTTATCCAATAGATGGCGCCACACAACGAGACAAAATACAAACATTCAAAAAGATGCTCTTTACAACAGATCAGTACAAAGATGTGTAATTGCAATCACAGTAAATGACAAAATTCATTGTATTTCTTTAGGCTATATTTTTGTAGTTTAGAGCATAAACCTCACTATATTTTGTTGTTTATGCTTAAAACAATAACAATTTTGTTTGCTAAAGACATGACATCTAAATACGTCTTAATGTCTTGTTCTTTTAGGGACTTTTACTGGAAAACATGGCAAAAATACTTTATATTTTCGACATGTATATTGACATAATTTCCTCAGTCAACATCCTTGTTGGTTCTGGATCAACATTTCTATCTACCAATCAGATTTCAAGCTTGGGGTTACTTAGGTTAGGCTTGGGTTAGAGTTACAGGCTTGCATTTTTGAGTCACTCCCTCTTTCCTGTGGGATTTTAGAATGGAAGTTTCTGATTTTTGAATAGAATAAAGTAAGACATTTGAAGTCTTTTTTTGGCACTTTCATGTTTTGTTCTACAGTAAGGTAAATTTGATGTAAATTTTTAAGGTTGGCATTATGAGTAATGCAGATAATGCTTTGTTAAAGGATATAGATAAAGACACCATCTACTCATTTTTCCAAGTACTCATCGCTGAAGACTGTGGCGCGGTGACGTCAGGTACATACGTCACGTATGTGTTTACCGCGCATGCGCAAAGTGACGTATGGTATGTCTATAAAACGCATGCGTAGTAGCGCGGCGACGTCATGTACCTACGTTATGTATGTATTTACCATAAATATGCAGGTTCAATAATGGTTCATTCACTTCCGGTTCATTCACTTCCAGATGTTCGAAAGGTATGGTGGCAGTAAGTCAAAGAACATTTACTTACTTTTGTTTTCTTAAAAATGTGCGTTTGTGTTAGTGGCTTTTAATTGTAAGGATGCTTTGGTCATAATCATAGAGAGTGTCATTGCAAATGTGTGCGATTTCAAATATTTATGACATGTTTTAATGATGTGTGTTCGAAGTGACAGGGATTCTGCTGGTCTTTAAAGGGTCTTTAAAAGTCTTATTTCGCCTAAAATGAGCCTTTAAAGATGTCTTAAATTAGAGCAGAAAGACTTATATTAAAAAGTAATGCCATTGACGGTTGCATGCATTGCAAAAAAAAAAAAAAAAAAAAAAAACACCTAAAAAAAAAAAAAATCTCATTTGTCATATTTTTCATTAACTAACATTGTCAAATATTAATAGATACTGTAACAAATGTATTGTTCATTGTTAGTTCATGTTAATTAATACATTAACTAGTGTTAACCAATGAGACCTTATTGTAAAGTGTTACCTCTTAAATTTACCTTCCTGTGACTTTTTAGGGACATTGTCAGTGAGACGAAATTCAGAGAAGAGGCCCACTTCATGTGGCTAGACAGATAGTTCCTTAATACCTTAACATGTAGTGAGTACTGTAAAAAGTATTTGAGTGTCTGTCTCCTCTCAACTATCTTTTTTTTTTTTTTTTTCCGATTGACTGTATTGCCCTCAACTGTAAAACTTTCAAATTGAAAAAAACTTCAGACTTTCAGGCTATGCTTTCTCAAGCCAAGCCAACCTAAATTTTGACTTGACAAACTTTTTTAATTTTGTTGATGTTAATGCTGATTATAAATTAAATCTCTTAGGTACTTTACAGACAAAGCAAATAACACTGTTTTTCTAACACCACCCAATAATATATTTTAAAATACATTTAAAATCTTTTCCTTGTATGGCTCTTTTGCCTTTCTTCAAAGTGATTTAATATTGCTTTAATATTGTTTGTTCTTTTATGTAAATTAGGTGTCGTGAACTGGAGTGCATTTTCTGCACAATACAGACAGGAGTTCCGGGTGCCGTGTTCTCTGACCCAGTGCCTACAGTGCAGTGAGATATTTAAAGACTGCCCACCTGTATGCTGGGAATGGCAGGAGGGGAGTCCTGCATGGGTTTTATTCATTCAAAGAATTTGAGGGCTGGTGCTCGGTTGATTGCTTTATCAGTGATGGAGGTGAATTTCAGAATGAGTAGATGCAATATTTTTTTTTTCTTTCTCATGTGTCCTGTTTATAGTCTATAGTCTTAATCTATATGTGTATATGCAATTATATTTTCCGTTTTGTTCTTTGAAAAAAAAAAAAAAAAAGATCACTGTTATCAGTTTGGTTTTTTGGAGGAGCCATGCATAAACTGGGATGCAGACACTGAAAATACACTGTATGTAGTCAGTTGAACTTAAAACTACTTTATTGGCTTAAATATTTCACATGCAGAATTGCCAAAGCAAAAGAATAATGTCCAAAATTAAACAAAATAAATAAATAAACAAGAACCATGACAGAGGAAAGATTAAAATAAGGCAGCGGCTATTTACACTGTAATGTTGACTAGCCTAATAAGAAATATATAAGGTGCCATAAAAGTGTAATATTACAATATACACAGTGCAGTAAAGTGCAACAGAATGTTAATAAATTGTAAATAAAATACTACACAGATATTACAGAACTCTGTAATTCCGTATAATTTTACCTCAGATGAGACATGGTTAAATTCATGGATATGTGCTGTATTACATTTTACTGTTTTGTTTTTCCACCTTAGGGTTCTTTAATACTTTTACATTTTATTAGAGTATTCTGTTAAGTATGCTTAATGACGTGTTATGTCACGCACGACGCGAAAACACCTAACGTCACCACGCAATGCAAATTACACACGCATGCGCTGTCACCACGTTAATGCGCATGCGTGTTATAGACATACCATACGTCACTTTGCGCATGCGCGGTAAACACATACGTGATGTAGGTACCTGACGTCACCGCGCTACAGTCTGCAGCGAGGGGTGTCTCTGGTGTGGGTACTAGTGCAAAGCCAGCCTAAGGCATAAGCAAACTAAGGGCTGGTTAGGGCACCCTTGGCCACCAGGGGGCCCCTGAGAATATATGAAATGACAGCTTTATTTATTTATTTTTCATGTGTGTGGCACTGAAATAAAATTCTTCTTAGGGCCCCATAAGACTTGGGCCGGCCCCGGGTTAGTGTGTAACTAACAGTTTGTGCTCTTCCAACGTTAGTATTAGCAGCTGTATTGCAGATCTGAACCCTGACCACAATGATTTATACACATTTGTATCTGTTTTATGTTTTTGCACACTGTGCACACAGACATTGTTTTAACTGATGTGTTATCAGTACAAATTTTAACAAACATGAAATGTTAGATAAATAATACAAAATTGATTTAATACTGGCAAACATAACATGAGAAAGAACATTTGTGGTGGAGACAACAACATATTGATAAACTCATTTCCTTTAGCAACAGCAAAAACATGTTCCTCATTCGGTGTTTCACTATATTAGTGAGGACCTCACAAGTATGGTCAAATGTGCATACACTCTTAAGTAATAATAATTGAATTTAAGAAGTTTATTTCCATCTTATCCTTCTGGTAAAACCTTAAATGAACTGTAAGACTAGCAAAATCAAACTAAAATGAAATAAAACTAACTGTGCCTGCACTGAAACACAAAAGACAGTAATACAGAATGCTAATGCTAATTGCTAATGACTAAATAAAAGTCATATTTACAGCTGATTAATGTTATATAAACGGTTTCCCTTTTAATTTTAGTTAAAACGTTTGACGACCAAAACACAGCAGGCCAAACACAAATAAGGGCAGCAAACTTAGATCTTCGTTGCTATTTGTCTGTCCAAATAGCATTTCATTCAGAATTAAATGACAGAGGAGAAAGCGGCTTACAATAAAGCTGAAATATATGAAAAATAAGGCGTTTTTTAACAAACGAAACACGAAGACGTTATATTGCACACAAAGCTACACTTTGATGCATGTGGAAACCAACAAAATTCTCTATCGTCAACTAATTCAGGTTAGTAAGCACTACATATCTATAATTTTTTTGTGTGTTTCTGCAATCTGTTACTGTTAACATTTACATATTTTAAATATGCTATTCCTCAAAATAGAGCAACGAGGTGGGAGGCAGTTACCACATGGAAAAGGAGGGATTAAAGCGTTGCCTGGATAAACTGGAGACTAATGGTTTAGCTGTTGACTACATAAATCACCGATAGACATCCACAGATTCAAAAGTACCTGAGAGAACGCAGTATCACTCAGTTCTATGACGTGTGGCACTTTGAGAAAGGTAAATATTCTTTGTATTTAATTAATGTTAAACATTATTACAGGCTTGTAAATGTACATTTCGCTTGATATTTGGTCATGTAAAAGTAATGATTTTACAACTGACGTATGTGTTGGTATAGGGTTGTCAAAGAAACTAGACAAACTGTCACAGAACAAAGACTGCAAGGTGCTGAAGACATGGTTGCGCAGCATAAAAAAAAAAAAAAAAATCACATATACTGGAGTGCGACTTCCTCTGTGTCTGGCCCAGAAAAGCTGGCTAAGTGGACCTCTGCTGAACCACATTCAAAATGTGCATGCTCACGAAAACCCCCTGTTTCCTAAGTGTGAACACCCGGACAGAGTTTCCAGGGATCAAAAGAAATGGTTCCAATCAGGTATGACTATATAAAAAGTATAACTACAGATTTACAGTTCATCTTTATAGTTTCATGTCTGTGTCGCTACAGGATCAGTGGAACTCCACAAGTTGGGAAAGGTACTATACAAGAGAGTACTGAAGGATGTAGAAAAACTCAGTCACCACTTCCAAACATCATCATTGGAGGCATTTCACAGCCTTATTCTGCGTTTTGCCCCAAAGAACGTTGTTTTCCCTTTCATAGGGATGTTGTGCAGGTAAAAGGCATAATGTCATATTTAGCAATATTACTAAATAAATAAATAAATAAATAAAAAATTCTTACTGTCTACAAATGTTCCATATTTTATGTGTTGTTCTCCATTTAAAGGTTGTATCTCGCAGTCATGCACTACAATGAAAATTCTGACCGTGACCAAGCAACAACAACTGCAGGACAGGCTGTGTTCAAATTCATTTTTCCTAAGTCAAAAAAGGGGGAATGCACAGCAAAGCCAGTGAAAACCGACCCAACATACAGTAAGTTGTACAAAGAATTTTTTATTTACAACAATATGAAACTAATAAATAACTGTAAGAAATAAATGAGTAAATAAATATTACTAAACATTACACATGAAAATTGCACAGCAAAGGTAGATTGTTTATCAATAGTTATATAAAACAAAGTGACTTTAGGTTTGTATCTTTTCTTACAGACTATATCGATGAGCTTATCAGTCTTCTGGTAAATAAAGTCTTTCTGGACCCCACGCCATACACAGAAGAGCTGCATGCAGTCCCCATTCCACCACCTGTCTTCACAGTTTGAAATATAAACTGGGGGGGGCAGAATCCAACATACTGGCCAGTTGGATCTGGAAACTGCTGGCGGATCCGGTCAACAACACATGACGGGATGACAACCCTCATATCTCGTCCTAGGTAGCCCCAGCACCAGCTGACAAAGCTGCGGTAACCCAGATAACGAAAACGCCTATGGCAGGAAATGACAATGTTTGTCATGTGTATGAAACATTTGATTTTACAGGAAAATGGTAAATGTCATTTGAAAATATTGATTTTATAAATACACTGAAACTGAAAGAATTATTTATGAATATCTTACGTCTTTTATTTGTTATATCTCTTTGTTATGTAACTGATTTTACAAAAGTTATTTCACTCATCAAACTTTTTGAACAATAAATAAAAACTTACTCTTCTTCAGTGTAACGGGGCTGACGAGACATGAGACGTTCGGATCCATATGCAAGTTTTTATTGAGAAGAGACGTGGTCATAACAGGCAGGGTCGAACAGTGGCAAACAGGTATAACACGGGCAAGACAAAGAGTAAACAAGGACAAGCGTGGGTCGACGATCGGCGAACAGTATCCAACAGGGCAAGGCAGAGAGATAATCCAGGTACAAAGCAATAATCCAGGCAGGGGAAAATACAATCTGAAATGGGCAAGGCAAAACTAGAAAACTACAACAGGCTCTGTAAGGAAGCTAAAGCTAGAACAGCGATAAGTGCATACAATACTCGGCCATCTGTGAACGGAAGTTCATGGTTTATATAAGGGGTGTAATGGGAATCAGCTGTGGGATCAGTCTCAGGTGTGAGCGTGTGATTAGTGAAATGGCTGCTGGGAAATGTAGTCTGGAGATGACGTGCAACAGTAGTGTAGTGCAAGAGTCCATGTAGTGACTGAGTGACCTCTGGTGGTGAGTGAACGGAAGTTCATAGACCAGATTCGTGACATTCAGTTCTGCATCTCACTGCTCCATAGTCAGCTCTATAAATATTATGTATATTTTGTAAAGTGAATGCATTTAAGCAATTTGGTTCGAACCCTGGATGCAGAACCACGCATGTAGGTGGGTCCGGAACCTGCATCATTCGATGTAAAACCTAAAGGAAATTGTTAGACAATTAGTAATTCCTGTGCATTGACCTTCCCTTCTTCTTTTGACATAATTCTATTACAGCTTATGACAAAAGGACAACACAAAGCTATAAAGTATATAGGCATATATATTTTTACAATACCTTTTGTATTTCTTTGCAACAGATGTTTTCAGGTTCTGTTGGCATTTTAACAGAGTTGCCACATGTACACCTAAAGAAAACGACAAACTGAGTAAACTAAGTTTTGTGAATAGATAAACGGTTGTTTATTCTATCAATAAAACAATAACTTTAAAAAACGGTATTACTCAGTCATGTATTCAGTTACATTAAATGTTTAATCAGGAGAAAACCGTATCAAAAGCTAACAAACAGCAGTAGCATTTTCAAGTAACAGCATATCAAAATTCTTTGAGAGAATAAAAAAAAAAAAAAAAAAAAAAATACCTTACCATTCAGAAACGTTTTGTAAGAGCCGTGCTTGCGGAAGTTATGTTCGTTTTCTAAAACTAGTCATTGAATACAGAGAAATCCAGTGACAATAAGGGCTTTCAATTCAATTCAATTTTAGTTTAATTCAGTTTACTGAATTTACACTATGCCATAGATAGTTTGTGAGGGGTAAATAAAATATAAATTATGAGAGACAGAAATAGAGCTATATAAGGGTTACAAAAGTAAAAGAGCACAGCTGGTCCATGGGGCCCCGTACCTGGAGTTTGCAGAGTCTGCCCCTGATTACAGGAGACAATTTTCTGTCTCAGAGCAAATGTCATGAATGATGCCAAAGTGATACTTCCTGTTAAATCTGACCTAATAATATTATTATAAGCTTACCTTTGTGAATCTGGGTTAAGGCAATGAGACGGTTTTTAATTTTTATATACTCAACTGTTTTTGTTCATTTTTCATCAGAAATCTTCTGTCGTACATGCTTAATAAAGTGACAAGGCCCTTCATTATTGAGGTCGTGGATCATTGTGTGTTAAAAGTGTGTACAATGTGGTTGAAAGCTTGACTTCCTCTTCATTTCTTTCTTGTCGTCTTCACACATGCAGTGTGGAGGGAACTAGATTTTATATTGAAGTGATCAAGACAACATGAAGATCATTCAGCTTCAGCTCTGTAACTTTACATTTTATGAATATTTTTAACATACATTCACAAACATTGCAAATTTAAAACTTTTATAATTATTTTTTTTATTCTTCACACAGTGGTATTAATCTGTTGTTAAGCTGCAGTGGCAGATCTACTGACTGATCTGGGATCAAATGTGACCATAAACTGTGATCTTGATGAAAATGAGGTTTATTGGATTTTACTGAAAACAGCAGATCCTCCAGCAGTGATTCTACGATCATTCTCAACACCAAAATCACCTTTTTACCCTAATAAAACATTCAGAAAGAAATATTCAGTGCAGTTTAAACATTGTCTGGTTATTAATAATGTAACTGCTGATGAATTAGGAGTTTATTACTGTATGAACACAGAAACACCTCTAAAACTCAGCAACAGCACCAGAATATACTTCAATGGTGAGTTCATTTACTCCTGTAGTAATTAAAACCGTGGTAATCAGTGTGATTATTTACATTTGTTGTTTTATTTGGTTGTGTTTATTACAAGGAAGTTCAAATAGGAGGTGATCGGCAAACGAGACTTGATCCATTAGCAAACATCTACTTCAACTGCAATTAATGAGCTGTAAACTGCAAGGTTCTTTAACAAGACCAAAATGCTCATAAAGACAGCAATTTATAATTTGTGTTTCTGTCCAACAACTACTGTAGTTTTGCTCTTCTGACAACATTCTGTAGAGCTGCAGCAAATCTCAACTCTGAACACATTTCTATATACAAATTTCATCAGACTAGTCTTTTGTGTATTCCTATGTAAAGAGAACTGGAGTTCTAAATGAAAGGAACTGTTGGAGGAACTAGTTCATCTAGTGCTATTCTGAAACCTACCCTGGAAAAGGTAGCTTATATGTGTTCGAGCTGTTGAACTTATGTTATAGATGATATTTTTGGTTAATTAATAAACATCTCTGTGGACCACTTCTAATTTATACAGTATGCAGTTAAATTACAGATAAATCACACTTTATCATGATGCCTCCTGCTAGCCAACCACCCAGGGTGTTTCCCTACCTATGGCTTGAGATGCTGGCATAGGCTCTATAAACCCATTAGCTTATGTAAGACAAGCGGTTTTAGAAAATAGATGAATAGATGATGGCCTCTGAGGTCAGTGACAGTATTACATTTTAATAGAGGGATCACACTTTGAAAAAAGTTTAATAAAATGTGTTAAAATGTATTTAGAGTGTACTTGTATAGCTCTTTTAGTTGTCTCTTGGCATTCAAAATGGCCAAAATGTGGTTAGAGTTCAGTCTGACTTCCTGTAAGTGGTGTGGTTTTGATGTGTGAAGGACAGCAACATGAGAATTTTGCAGGTTCATTTCTGTGCAAAATTGTGTTGGACATTTCAGAGGGTTTGCTTGTTTGTGTTCACCATTGATTAAACCATTCAGTTCCACTGAGTTGGTCTCTTAAGTGTAATGAGTTCCTATCTGCTTTAGATATATTGCCATCACATGATTCTCTTAACCTCAAATGGAAAAAGAATGGCAGTGCAGTCAGCGGGGTTTTAACAGTTTGATAGAATGATGATTGTTGTTTCTACACGATTGTTTACACTTCTACATATATAAACACAATCTACATATCTACAAAACAAAAAAAGCTTCATAATGTTAGAGGTTAAACCACTTAGCTTTGCAGTTCACTGGTGATCAGGTGACCATGTGTGGAAAACTTTACTGAGCTTGTCTGCCCAAGGCCAACCACATTACCTACTGTAAATGTAAACAAGTAATATATAAGGGAAACAAGTCAATTTAGCTCAAAGGGAATCATTTATGATTTTATAGGGAATTTGAACAGACTCACTGTTTCATGGCTGATCACTGAGTCGGCAGCGGTTCAGTGAACGAGCCGTATAACCAACTCTGCACTGGATATTAAAATCCAAAATATAGTGAAAACACTATTAATAAGCACAGTAACAAGATCGGCAGATTAAGACTAACTTGTAAGCACAAAACACAAGATACTTCTCTTTTCAATATAAATAAGACTTTATTTATATAAACCTAAGACATGTAAACTAATCTAATCTAACACATGAACACACGCATTCACACATTCACACGTTGCAGAAAGAAAGTGAGGAAAGGATAAGTTTAAAGAATGAAATGTGAAATCCCAAGTTTACAGCAATGTGCAATTGCATAGACCTGAACAACCATCAATCAATTAACCCTCGCATTGAGTTTCTCAATGAGGCTAAAATCTGTATTAAATGCACCAATTCAGTTAGAATCTGGAGGTTACTTCCTTGTTGCCTTTGTGTTAAGGGATTCCCTTTTGTTGTCATCTTGCAGAAAGGGGGTTTCCCGAGGTTGAGTTTAGTGGTCTTTCGTAGTAAAGTCTTGGGCGTGGCTCTTGATGCTGAGTTGGTCTGGCTGAAGTTTGGGCGGGTGCAGTCGGAGCTGGACTTTGCGGCAAACTTATCTTAACGAAACTCTCACGGAAATGAAAAGAAATTAAAGTAAAATAAAGAAAGCATGTAATGAGACTAGGTGGTTTTTCTTCTCATTGTGGTAGCAGCTGGCATGTAGGCCAGAGCACGCTCAAAGAGCAGCGTTAAAACGCGGTGGCAAAAGAGAAGAAGCAAGAGAGGAACCAAGAGGGAGTTTGATGGTGTCCTGAGTATTTAAACTCAGCTTTCAGACACCTCCTAATACTGGTCTTGACCAATTAGAAATGATCTTGGCTCGTGGTGTTGTATGTTTCTCCTCCCCATTCATAAATCTAAGATGTTATCTTATCAGTCACATGGTTCGAATTTTCCCGCTCTTGTAAAGTATAATTTTGGACATGATTTCCCTAACAAGACTATGGTACATTTGACAAAGAATTGATTGGAAGAAACATTTAAAGCATGAATTTTCAAACTCATACATACCAAACAAGGATATGAACTCTTAAGCTATTCCCTAGTTATTAAAATACATACATAATATGTGATTAAAACATGATCATCAATTGTGTGGGTTACATACATAATATGGAGTTCATTAGTTGCTCATAAGTCCTTTTAAGATGATTTTGGGTGCATATGGAAGCGACTCTGTGGACAAAGGAATTTCAGTCTGATCTTTCTTCTATGTGGAGACCCGCCCAAGAAAGTCTGTAGCTCTGATTTCGATCACAGATTTACATGTGACGGCCATATCTTTGACCATCAGTCCTGATTACTTTCCCCAAGTTTGATTGTCTCCTTCCTGAATTGGAAGTGTTCCTGTGGCTCAGTGGTAGAGCATTGCGTTAGCAGCGCAAAAGGTCGTGGGTTCAATTCCCAGGGAACACACATACTGATGAAAAAATGTGTAGTCTGAATGCACTGTAAGTCGCTTTGGATAAAAGCGTCTGCTAAATGCATAAATGTAAATGTAAATTGGAATTATCAATAAGTGTTCTTTTGTTTGAATGTTGCAAGCTGTTCTGTGAAAGAGGCTTGTTGGTTTGCTCCAGACTCAAGGCACCAGGGTACCGTGGACAGATTTATGACATTGTCCTGTTTTCTTGGATGGGCCGCTTTCTGGAATTTGGCTCTTTTGGTGGTTCTAACACCAATCTGATCGAATCTTAACTGGTCTGATTCGCTCTGATATCCTACACTACGTTTGATCTGCAAAGAAGCGCTTGACTAGCCATCAAGTAGGTGAATGATTCCATTGTTTATTAAAAAAGAGAGAAAAGTTCATTTGTGATGTCTATTTCTTTGTTATTTTTTATTCATTAAGCAAGTAAACATATGTTTTGAAACTTTATATTTAAATCAAAAGTATAAGCAACCCGCTGATATAAGGTCAGGAACAAGCTTTCCTGTTTATGATTTGGGCTGCAGGAGAAAAGCACCGCTTTTGTTCAAACTCTTCACGCATCAAGGAAAAGAGCACCTCAGTATATTGAAAGAGCAACAGGGCAATCATCAATATTAGCATTTACAATTGTATGTTATGCATCTGTATCTGGTGTGTAATACAAACAGTGATAAAGAGTAAAAGTATTTTTATGAATAATTAAATAAATGGTAGTGTGTTATTTTACTATATATTATGATATTTACTCAATATGGTATTATCTTACTTAAAATATTATGTATAATCATGAAAGCAATCAATATACTGATCAATATGTTGAATTATTCCAATGCTGGTTGTCTTAGTACAGATTGTAAGTCTTAAGTCTTAAAGGGCCATCCATTAGGCAGTACTGGTGCTTTTCCACAGGAAATGGTCATCCATTAGGCAGTACTGGTACTTTTCCACAGGAAATGGTCATCCATTGGGCAGTACTGGTACTTTTCCACAGGAAAGGGTCATCCATTGGGTGGTACTGGTACTTTTCCATAGGAAGTATACCAGTGAACTCAAGTAACCCAATGAACTTTGGGTGATTTCCAGAATATGACAGGACTAAGTAAACAAGTTTGATGTATGTCCCATTGGATCACCTCCAACCAATGGGAGGCCGTAAAATAGAAGTTTTAAAAAAAAAAAAAAAAAAATGGCGGCTCTGGCAAAATTCCACCATTGAAAAATGGACCAGGTGGGCTAGTAATAAATTGTGGCAAACCAGACAGGCGTAGCCAGTTAAAAACCGGAACTACCTATTTTGGGCAGAAAGATGGGTATAAAATGGACGCCCCGACAGACAAAGACTCAGATACAGCGGCTGTTATCTCGGCTTTGTTTCTTTGTGTAATAAAGTCTTATTTTGGCATCTGGAACTCTGTTTTTTGAGCTTCATTGATACTTTGAAGAAACTTATCATCAACCTCGAGCCACAACATAACTTGGCGTCACGAACGGGATTGGCTTGAAGTCCGGCGTCCACAAGAGCCATCGTGGGCGGAAACCGTGCTACCAAGAAAACTAATCCAAACAAAGGCGCCTAAAAAAAAGGAGGTAAGCAATTTTTTGCTTAAAATTGGAAATATGATTGTTTGCGTGGTTGGCTAAGGTTAAGGGGGAAGTCGTGGCCTAATGGTTAGAGAGTTGGGCTTGTAACCTGAAGGTTGCCGGTTCAATTCTCACACCGGCAGGAATTGAAGGTGGGGATTGTGAATAAACAGCACTCTCTCTGCCTTCGATACCATGACTGAGGTGCCCTTGAGCAAGACACCGAACCCCCAATTGCTCCCTGGGCGCTGGAGCAATGGCTGCCCACTGCTCCGGGTGTGTGTTCACGGTGTGTGTGTGCGTTTGTTCACTATTCACTGCTGTGTGTGCACTTGGATGGGTTAAATGCAGAGCACCAATTTCGAGTATGGGTCACTGTACTTGACAATACGTCACGACTTTTATGCCTGTGATGGTAATCTGAGACAAGGCTTCACCAATAAACGAATCTAAGGTATTGGATTTGTATAAAATTAATGAAAAGTAGATGTAAAAGTAAAAACAGAATAAAGAGTTCCAGATTTCAAAAGCCGCGCATGCGAAAAGATTGATAAAGAGATTTATATGCATAAGAAGTGTGTAATGCCTTAGAGAGGCATAAAATCCCGTCAAAGCAACTTCCTAAGTGGGTACGCCAAGGAAAATATCAGGGAGCCGCTTGTGGATGGTTAAGCGTGGCCCTGGTGGGTCCCCACGGCGGAAGGGTTGTGCGGGCGGGTGTCTGCAGACTGGAAAGAGTTAAATTGTTAGTCTTTGTCCATCCATTGTGTGTTGAAAGAGATATCTGTGTGTGCGTTGATGCAATGAAGCGTTGCATGTTTGAGTGAAGCATTAACTGTGCTGGCTGCTTTGCGCGGTTTATGTAGCTGGATGTGCGTGGTATATGTTTTATGTAAATGCTCTTTGGTTTAACTGGAATGAAAAAGCAATAAATCTAAAGACAAATACATTGAATGGAAAGTAAAAAGTGTATTGAGAAAATTGTAAGAGTTGAAAAGACAAAAAATATTCCAAAAAATTTGCTATGTCGGATGTTTGGACATCACCCAAGTTGTAGATGTTGTGATCCAAATCGTGAAACTGAATTATTGATAAAGAAAAAGATAAAAACTGATTGATTTTTCATTCCAAAAGAGAGAGAGAGACCAAGGCTGTTTGATCTTTCTCTCTCTGCTATCCTGTGTGTGTGTGAAGGAGAAAGTGGGAGTGGGAGTATTGAACGTGTGTGGGAGCTGAGGGAATGTGTGTGTGAGGACGCAATTGAAAGCGAAAGTAAGAGTACAGGAGAAGGAGAGAAAAAGGCCAGAGACATTAGAGTGATAATTTTTGTATCTATCTCATCCAAAATAGAATAAAATGTACAAATCTGATGAATACTATGATGATCCAAGTGAATGGGAAAGTGAGAGAGATTATCAAACATTCCAAGAGACCTTGGTAAAAACACGAGGGCTCCACAACCATTTTTGGTTGGAATGAAGTTTTATGGACTTGGATGGGCAGATACAAAGATTGACAGAGTGCAAGAAAACTAATCTCCTCAGAAAACTGACCAAGATTCTAAATTTGAGAGAAATAACATTTGAATGGCCAAGAATTCCTTGGGAAGATGTGGTACACAGACATATAACAGTTCGTCAATTGGCAGATAAACTCTTGGGGCTCTGCTCCCCAGCAACTTCCCAAATGGAAGCTGCATTAAATATAGTTGAAATCCCAGTTGTAGCACCTTATCTTAAGCGCAACTTGGTAGGCCAGTGGCCAGAGGATATTACAGGAGCTACAATCCTCAACAACGTTCGTCTCAGAGTGTCAGCTGTCACAGGAGAAGTGGCCTGGACATCCAAAGTCCTGTTCAGGTCAGATGAGATGGGAAATGCGTTACCAATGTATATGACTGGCAGAACATTGAGACGTTTGTTGGTGATGACTGAGCTGAGAAGTCAGCCACAATACACACAGCATTTGTGGGTGGAGATCCAAAAAGATAGAGAAAGAGCAGAAACACAGCAGTTTGAAATGTTGAGATCACTGGTTAATTAAATTGAATAAAAAACAAAAAACAAGATGGCAGACGAAGTAGCTGTAAATATGAATAAGAAAAGAAGGGGGAAAAAGGGGTAGAAAAATTCTAACAATACAGGAAAAAAGATTATTGATTAACTATATGGAACCCATAAATCCATTATATTGTACAAGGGATGAACTGAACATTGGTGTGTTCAAGATAGAAGAGTTTTGCATAAATTTAACGCCATCTCTTACTTACTCAATTTGGGCAGGAGGAGTGACGGCTACAGGTCGCAAATTTCATTTGAGGAGGCTGTGGAGTTTTGAAGAATTCAGCTTGGGAGAAAACATCATTTGGACAAAAAGCAATCTTCAGATGAAAGAGCCAAAAGGCCTTGTGTTACCCTTCAAAATATTAACCAGAAAACACATTGTGATTATTTTAAAATATCTGAGATGATCTAATCAAATCTCATAAAAAGGTGATAAGTCCTCCGCCCAGCAAAAGCCCAGGTGGAAATCAGGGGTCGGATACTTTTAGTGATCCTCGTCTGATGAGCCTGGTGAAGATTAGCTATTAATTGAAGAGCTGGGATTAGAGAGGTAAATCACTGAAGGGAAAAACTGAATAATAATAATAATAATAAAAATTATTTATTACATTAAACGAAGTGATAGGTCTAATTTTCAAAGATGTCAACTCCAGTACAATTACTGACTTCCAAAAATCCAGCTTGTAAAGAAGCAATAAGGGAACTCTCGAAAAAGTGGGCAGAAAGAACAAAGAAATTGGCTACCAAATGGCCAGCAGAGGGAACATTTGATGTGACAATGTGTAGAGAGATGGAGGTCTTGTTAAAAAATTACAAGACTAATGACAAATCTAAAAAGAGAAATGAAAAAAAGAGAACAAGAATTAGGGGTGTTGACCCTGTTCAAACAACATGAAATTAAATTATTAAAATTGGAGAAACAAGAAAGAGAGAATAAAAATAATGAAATAAAAGAAGAAAGGCCGCCTCCATATGCTCCTTCCTGCGATCAAGCTGTAAATCAAATGCCTTTAGAACAGGGAACAATAGATTTAAAAGGGCCAATAGAATTTGAGGGATATGTACATGATACAAATACAGAAACTGAAATAGATAAACAGAGCTGCAGAGGTGAGTTGAGGAGAAGGGCAGCCATCAGGGAAGAAAGACACACTCACACAGCCATGAGGGAGGGACTGGAGCCACAGGAGGAGAAGCTGAGAACATCCACACCATCAACACAGCCAAGGCAAAGAGAAAGAGAGAGAACAGCCCACAAGGAGGAGCCAAGGGCTGAACGAAGGGGGGCCAAGGACTACAAAGAGGAAGAGAAAACAGGTGAGCCACCCACATATCATTATCTTTCAGAAATGCTCAGAGAATTGGAAGACTGCCACAAACATCTGACATCAGCTTGTGGAGGCGTAGAGAATTATCAAGAAGAAGAGTTTGAAGAAGCACCTGAGGGAAGAGTGACACCTGCTGACTCAGTCAGGAAGTACTGGATGAGATGGAGGAAAGGTGCAACAGAACAAGAGATAGTCTCAAGCAAGCTGTCCACATGACAAGAGAAGATTTTGAACAGGAAGTGAATTCATTGCATCAAGAGCTGGATGAATTGCTGAGCAAACGTCAACCAATGCAACCACACCCAAACCCATATGATTGTGTCCAGTGGAAACAATACAAGCAAGTAGCTGGGAGACTGGTCATGCAAGATATAGAATATATCCAGATGACCGGTTTCAGGCTCATCAGGCACAAAGACGAAGAGGAAAAGAAGAACACAGATCGACAAGGGCACCAAGAAAGGCTGAAGCTGCAAAGTATGAGTGCCCAATCCTCATTAAGCAAGGTCACGCCCAGTACATACCTTGGGCAGGTCAAGACTTGGACACTTTGGTTTCCCGACTTCCAGACATTCATGAAGGAGCTGGAAAATGGATCAGAACATTTGAAGAAGAAACAACTGGAAAACTTCTGGCCCTGGGTGACATCAAAGCCTTGCTCGCTAAGTGCTTGGGAGCCTCCAAGATGAATGACATTCTCAAGCAGTCTGGCCTTCTTCGAGCAGTAGATAGGCCTCAAGAAGATGGAGTCTCCTTTGATAAACATCGATATGACATCTGGAGGACACTGAGGGCTGAATATCCAATGCAAACTGATCCGAGTTTCTTGAAAGGGGAACCAATGGGGGAAACTGAGAACCCCACCACCTACATCCAGAGGCAACTGAGACGATGGAAAGAAGAACTGGAAAGAGATCCAGAACAAGACAAAGTACGGACAGCACTTTTCAGGACCGCCATTGTGGAAGCCATGCCTTCAGCAGTCAAAGTGAAGCTTGAAGATGTGGTAGGTCTGAACTCAAAGACACACAAAGAGTTCAGAGACCATGTGATCCATGCTGTGGAGCAGTACAGAAGACAATAATTAAAGATGAAAAATCAAGAAAAAGAACTGCAAAGAAAACTGTCTCAGCTACAGCTTGAGGAGCTGCTAAACAAGAAGAAAAAGGTCCAAGCAGTGCAGAAGGAAGATCATTCAGCAGTGATGGCACCTGTTAACACTTCAGTGCCTGTCAATTCACCAGCACCAATGAATGTGCCTGCACCAGTAAATCAGGCTGGAACAACACAAGTGACACCTGCTGGAACTGTCAATGTACCACAAGGACCAGTACCAGTTGTAATCCATCTCAAACCAGAGCAGTCAAACAACAGGAACTGGAATAGACAACAACAAGGAGGGCGTGGCAGAGGAAGATTTAACAACAATCAACAGAGAGCTGGTGGCCCACCAGGACTGTGTTGGGGATGCAATCAACCTGGACACAACAGAAGAGACTGCCCCATCAATCCTTAGCAACAGAACCAACCAATGGCTCCAGGAGTCAACTATGGACAACAACAAGTGCAAGCCCAAACTCTAGGCCCTGTCAACCCATGGCGTTTTTGCGGATTTAGCCTATGGCCAGCGCCCCTGGGCTATAAAGACGGGAACATAGGCGCTACCTGGGATGAGTCACTTGGTGAACCACTGCGTCGTTAACGCGCTTTTGTCACTTCCCGGAACCAGATGAGAGTATTCGAGACGAAACGCCGATTTGTTTGGAGAGTGCTTCTGTCTTGATTCTACGAGTTTTATTGCCGTGCCGCTCGTTGACGTCTATACAAATCGGGTGTAGACGCTGGAGAAGCTGTGAGAACCTGATGCAGCTGCTGGATCGTTTTCTGCACTGGCCTTTGTCGGAAAGGTTACGGTTTTGTTGGCTTTTGATAAAACAATTCCCTTGACGATTGGTAGGAATTAGTTTATGCATGTATACATTGGGATGGTAGAGAAATCTAACAGAGTAACAGTCTCTTTTTGTTTATAGGTTTGGTGACGGCCTGTAATTGCATTCTAGTCGGTGTGCTCCGCATACATTTACGACTGCAGTGCTGTCCTGTTTCTAAACTTTATTTTTTTTTGTTGACTTTCTTCTGTTTTGTGTTTGTTTGTTTTTTTAGTAGTAATATATTTTGTTTCTGAAGTTTGAATTATTTTGTTTTCAATTCTAATTGTTTTTTTCTTTAAGTCTTATTTTTTCCAGTTTTTCTAGGTTTTTGCCTTGTTTCTGGAGTTTGAATTGTTTATTGATTTTCTTTCGATTTTTGAAGATACTTGTGATCTATATTTATTTATTTTGTTGGTTGTAAAATTTGATTTATTTGGTTGTTTTGACTGATTGATTGAGCTCATAAACCAACCCAGTCCTCAAAGTAAATGTTTATCTGATGTGCATCCTCTTTGTCGTGGCAGGGCCTGAGCACCAGGGGCCGAGGACTGATTCTATTTTAGGTGGTGGTATCTTCCTCACAGTGTGCAGTGACCATCTAACCGTGTGTAGTGGTTTGTCTTAGTGTGTGTGTGTGTGTGTGTGTGTGTGTGTGTGTGTGAGAGAGTGTACACAGTGAAGTGCAGTGATTCACCTGCAGGTAGTGTGGCCTGATTATCCGCCTTTGCCGGTGAGCTCTAGTCCCTGGCCCTTGACTTGTCCCAAAACTTTGATTGGCCAAAGTTCTGAAATGGATGCTTCATTTATTTTAATCCTGTTTTATTAAAGAATTGTCAATAAAGAGAGAATTTTTGTATTGTTACCCTCGTCTCTGACTCTAATTGGTGATACGAATCTGTGTCTGCCTTTGAAGGTGGTTCATTCTAATTCTTTGGGTGAAATTCCCATAGTGGCGTAGTCGGGGTGAAACTGATATCTTGTTCAGTTCCCATTGTATTTGAAATAAAAATCCCACCTGCCTCCCAACTCCCGCCACATTGTGGCGCAGTCGGCAGGATCACCGTAATTTTGCATCAGAGACATTGGGTTGTTTTTGTATTTTGTATATTCTGGGTTGTTTTTTTGGAAACAGGGCAGCAGTGCATTGTGCCAGAGTTGTTCCCTTCGAGGATTTCCTCCCTCCTGTGGTAAGTGTTTTCTCGTTAAAAGAAAAAAGGGGTAAATTTATAAAGATGGAAGCTGAATTACAAGAATTGAGGGACTTGGTAGCCCAGTTGAGAGCTGACAATGCACGGTTACAGCAGGCGCAGACACCTATGGGGTTGCTTGGTCCTGATGCCGCCTTGCCTGGTACTTCCACAGTTCCGCCAGTTACACCCCAGCCATCTGGTGCCGTCACACCCGAACAATTTGTTTTTGTGCCGCGGGATCGACGGTGCCCAAAGTTTAATGGTAAATCGGGTTTGAGTATTGATGAATGGGTTGAGGAGGCACAGGCGTGCATGAGGGTACGTTATATGTCAAATGTAGATCAAGCTTTCTTCCTGTTTGACCATTTGGAGGGGGAGGCCCGGGAAGAGATCAGGTATCGTCCTGACCTAGAACGGGGAGACCCTGATAAAATTATTAAGTGATCTTTACGGCTGCTCTCAGTCTTACGTAGCATTACAAGAGGCCTTCTTTTCTAGAAAGCAACAGGAGGGTGAGACTCTGTTAGAGTTTTGTCTTGCGCTTATGGGCCTGTTGGAAAGGGTTAAGAACCGTGCGCCGCATGATATTCCTAATACAGAAACCTTGTTGCGGGACCAATTTGTTGAGCACGTCGCGGATAGTGCCCTGAGGCGAGAGTTGAAGCAGTTGGTTCGTCGCCAGCCTACTGCTAACTTATTAGAGGTTCATGGCAAAGCAATTAGGTGGGAACAAGAGGAGATGCCTGGGGGGGTGAGAGGGCGTAGTCAGTCGGTCCCACTAGCATATGGCATTCAATATGGGGTACGTGGTGGGACGCCGGTTGAAATTGCTAGGTCGTCACAGCAGTCAGAGTTGGGCGAATTGAGAGAAATGTTGCGACAGCAACAACAGCAGTTGAATCAGCTCACACAAACTTTCACCCGGTTCCAAACGTCACATGTACGTAGTCGTTCCCCCCGTTCTGGTCCGATTATATGTAGACAGTGTCAGCGACCGGGCCATTTCGCTCGTGAGTGTGATGGGGAACGAAGTTTCCCACGCCCTCCCCAGCCTGCGGCTGGTTTCTCTACAGCTGAGAATGGACGGCTACGTTCCCCCCGACCGTCGGAAAACTAGTTACCACCAGGTCGTGGAGTCACAGCCTGGGTGGGGAAGGAATTGACTCAAGTAAGATAGGTGCACACCGATCGGTTTCCAATTTGATCTCCTCTTGTCCACATGTGATTGCTCTTATGGGGGGTGTTTCAGTGCCCTGCTTGGTGGATACAGGTTCGATGGTATCGACAATTACTGAAAGTTGTTTTCGACAATATTTTGAACCGTGGGGTCAGGATCGCCTTCAAAATTGTCAGTGGTTACAACTTCGAGCTGCCAATGGGCTGGCCATTCCGTATGTTGGATATTTGGAGCTAGATGTGGAACTTTGTGGCAGGTTGGTCATTGGGTGTGGTGTCCTGGTGGTTCGGGATCCTCCTGACAGTATGAGTTTGGAGGTCCCTGGGGTGCTGGGGATGAATATCCTTGGCCAGTGTTATCAGGAGCTTTTTGGGCAGCATGGCAGTGCTCTCTTTGACCTACCTGCGATTACACAATTACCCGATATGTTAAGTGCATTGCAATATTGTCGTCAAGTAAGTGCTAGGAACCTCTCCAATCATGTGGGGTGTGTGCGGGTGCGCGGACGTAGGGTGTGTTGCATCCCAGGTGGTACAATGAAGCTGGTGGCTGCAACCTGTTCGGCCCAGTATTTTGGGGTATCGTTCTGTTTGAGCCCCCTGAGTCAGGCCTCCCAGCTGGGCTTCTAGCATCACCTGCTTTGGTGAGGGTAAACCGAGGGACAGTCTATGTGCCCGTAGTGAACATTGGCACAGTGGAGGTAATGCTTCGCCCTACAACGGTGGTGGGTAATTTGAAGGAGGTTTATATAGTCAGTTTGCCGTCAGGAGTCAGTGAGGAAAAGCCATTGGCTGCCGCAGTCCAGTCCCATAGTGTGGTGGGGGGTTCTTCCTTGTCCCAACTGATTGAGTCTCTTGATTTATCGGTTTTGTCCAGTTCAGAGCAGAACCAGGTTAGGGCTCTGCTGCAGAAATATCAAGCAGTGTTTTCGGGCCACGAGAGCGATTTAGGTTGCACTCGCCTAATCTCCCATGACATACCTTTATTGGATAATGTGCCAGTGCGTCAACGATATTGACGGATTCCTCCTTCTGAATATGAGGTGGTAAAAACTCATATCAATCAGTTGTTAGAGGCTGGAATAGTCCGAGAGAGTTGTAGCCCTTACGCGTCACCGATAGTGTTGGTTAAAAAGAAGGACGGTGGTCTGCGCATGTGCGTAGACTACCGTCACCTGAATGCCAAGACTAGGAGGGATGCATTTCCCCTGCCTCGTATCGAGGAGTCTTTGGACTCACTGGTTCTCTACATTGGATTTGGCCAGCGGGTACTTGCAGGTTCCTGTTTCTGAGCAGGATAAGCCGAAGACGGCGTTCTGTACACCGTTTGGATTATTTGAATGGAACCGCATGCCTTTTGGCCTTTGTAATGCTCCAAGTACGTTCCAGAGGTTAATGGAGCGATTATTCGGTGATCAGCGGTGTTAGTCCCTGCTTCTATATCTTGACGATGTTGTGGTGTTTTCCTCTTCCATAGCTCAGCATCTGGAGAGACTGGAGATGGTCTTGGGTCGTCTGGAGAAGGAAGGACTCAAGGCAAAGCCGGAGAAATGTGCTTTCTTCAGGCCTGAAGTGAAGTACTTGGGGCATGTTATATCTGCGCAAGGGGTAGCAACTGATCCAGGTAAAATCGAGGCTGTTGCACAGTGGCGTTGCCCTGAGACTGTGTCTGAGTTACGAACATTCCTTGGTTTTGCGAGTTACTATAGGCGCTTTGTGGAGGGGTTTGCCAAATTGGCAGCACCTCTGCATAGGCTGGTTGCTGAAGTGATGGGAGGTAAGTCAGGCAAACGAAGGGGGCATAGTTTGACCCATGCGTGGACTGAGCAGTGTCTGACAGCATTTGAGGCCCTAAAAGGGAAGTTAACATCCACCCCGGTACTGGCTTACGCAGATTTTTCCAAAACCTTTGTTCTGGAAGTAGATGCTAGCCATGGGGGTTTGGGGGCAGTCCTTTCTCAAGAATCTGAAGGAAAGATATGACCTATAGCGTATGCCAGTCATAGCCTAAGGCCCACGGAGCGTAATATGACTAATTACAGCTCGATGAAGCTAGAGTTTTTGGCGCTCAAGTGGGCCATGGTTGAAAAATTCAGGGAGTATCTTCTAGGCCACAAGTGTATTGTGTTCACTGATAATAACCCCCTGAGTCATTCAGCCACGGCAAAGCTCGGAGCCACAGAACAACGTTGGGCCACAGAGTTGGCTGCATTTGATTTCGAGGTAAGATATAGGTCAGGAAGGAGTAACGGTAATGCAGATGCTCTCTCCCGCCAGAACCCAGTCTTCCAGGGCGAAGCTAAGGAGTTAGCTGCTGGTGTTGCAGTCCCTGAGTTGTTGCAGAAGGCCATTGGCACAGGATGTGCAGTTCAGGCAGATGTGAAGACGGTGAGTGTGTTGCCGGGTTATTCTGCCTTTGAACTGCGTTCCATGCAGGAGGCTGATCCCGTTATTGGACAGATAATAAAGTTCTGGAGCCAGGGCCAACGTCCAGGGTTGGAGGAAAGGTGGCAGCTGAATAAACCAGTTTTGACTCTCCTCCAACAATGGAACAGATTAGAGGAAAGGGAAGGAGTTTTGTACCGGAGGGTATTCCGTCCTGACGGAGGTTTTGAAGGAAGAGGTTTTGATGCAGCTGCACCAACAACATGGGCATCAAGGTGTTGAGCGCACCAGCGAGTTGATTCGGCAGCGGTGCTATTGGCCAAATATGTTGGCTGATATTACCCGTTGGTGTCAGGAATGTGAACGCTGCCAGCTTGCCAAAGATAATCAGCCAGTAGCACGTGCTTTTATGGGCCATTTACTGGCTTCAAGGCCTAATGAGGTTCTTGCCATTGACTTTACGGTACTTGAACCTTCATATTCTGGACAGGAAAACATATTAGTGATGACTGATGTGTTTAGTAAATTTTCCATGGCAGTGCCCACACACGATCAAAGAGCTGAGACCGTGGCCCAAGTTTTGGTTGAGGAGTGGTTTTATAAGTTTGGGGTCCCGGGCCATATTCATTCGGACCAGGGCCGGAACTTTGAATCTGCTCTTATTCTGCAGCTTTGTGAACTTTATCAGGTAAGAAAATCTCGTACCACCCCCTACCATCCTGGCCGGTAATGGGCAATGTGAGCGATTTAATCGCACTTTGCATAACTTATTGCGAACATTGCCGAGCTCTAGGAAGAGGGACTGGGTGTCTTGTTTGTCACAGGTGATATTTTGTTATAACACCACTCCTCATCAAGTGACGGGAGAATCCCCACATTACCTAATGTTCGATCAAGAACCCCAATTGCCGATAGACTTTTTGCTTGGTAGGGGTGCCTGAGCCGGCCGCAGGAAGCATACACAACTGGGTCATAGAACATCGTAGGCGATTGCAGGTTGCCTTTGAGGGGGCACGTGAACGGCTGAAGGCTGCAGCAGCCCGTCGAAAGAGGGAGCATGATCAATCTGTTCGAGATTTACCCTTGTCTGAAGGGCAGTTGGTCTACTTAAGAGATCGTGTAGTGCGGGGTCGCCACAAGATCCAGGACTTGTGGAGTTCAGTGATATATCAGGTTGTCCACTCCCCCGAAGAGGGAGGTGTGGTGTACACCATTGCGCCGGTTACAGATCTGGGTAAGGTACGGAGAGTGCATCGTTCTCTGTTGAAGGCTTGTGTCCAGAAGGAGGTTTTGCCTATGGACCTGCCTGCTGGTCTTGTAGAGGATCAGGAGCACCCACAGGATTATGAAGAGGCAGATGATGTTGATTTGGTGGTATTGGTACCGGAGACTCCTTGGGCTATTCAGGGAATGGGATCTCGAGATGTTGGGTGCTCCGTACAGCCTGAGGTTCAAGAATTGTTGCCAGCGGGTCTCTCTCCTGTGGGTACGGTTTTGGTGGAATCAGAAGAACGGGGTGTAGAACTTATAGTAAGGGAAAGTGAAGCACCTCCCGGTTCCCATAATGAGAGGGTGGTTTCCCCTCGGCGGTCTGGCCGAGCTGGGGCAGGTCAGCATTCTAATTTACATCATCTTCCCCGGGCTGTAGGAGAGGTAAGGAATGTCGCTACCGGTAATTCCGAAATTGTGTCCAACAACATCTCAGCTTTGTTTAGGCCTTGGAGTTAGTGAATTTAAAGGGGTGTTTTTTTTTTTGTAATTGATCCTTAGTCCATCGTCGGGGCGCCGATGCAAAATGTAGGGGTAGATGTGGCAGGAGGGGCAAGTTTTCTTGCATCATCGTTTTTGTTTGCGGATTTAGCCTATGGCCAGCGCCCCTGGGCTATAAAGACGGGAACATAGGCGCTACCTGGGATGAGTCACTTGGTGAACCACTGCGTCGTTAAAGCGCTTTTGTCACTTCCCGGAACCAGATGAGAGTATTCGAAACGAAACGCCGATTTGTTTGGAGAGTGCTTCTGTCTTGATTCTACGAGTTTTATTGCCGTGCCGCTCGTTGACGTCTATACAAATCGGGTGTAGACGCTGGAGAAGCTGTGAGAACCTGATGCAGCTGCTGGATCGTTTTCTGCACTGGCCTTTGTCGGAAAGGTTACGGTTTTGTTGGCTTTTGATAAAACATTAGTTCCCTTGACGATTGGTAGGTATTTGTTTATGCACGTATACATTGGGATGGTAGAGAAATCTAACAGAGTAACAGTCTCTTTTTGTTTATAGGTTTGGTGACGGCCTGTAATTGCATTCTAGTCGGCGTGCTCCGCATACATTTACGACTGCAGTGCTGTCCTGTTTCTAAACTTTATATTTTTTGTTGACTTTCTTCTGTTTTGTGTTTGTTTGTTTTTTTAGTAGTAATATATTTTGTTCGATTTTTGAAGATACTTGTGATCTATATTTATTTATTTTGTTGGTTGTAAAATTTGATTTATTTGGTTGTTTTGACTGATTGATTGAGCTCATAAACCAACCCAGCCTTTGAAGGTGGTTCATTCTAATTCTTTGGGTGAAATTCCCTTAGTGGCGTAGTCGGGGTGAAACTGGTATCTTGTTCAGTTCCCATTGTATTTGAAATAAAAATCCCACCTGCCTCCCAACTCCCGCCACAATATTATTAAATTATACAGATTATCTGTATGATATATAACCTTTTATTGATTTGTTGCTCTTATTTTGTGTGTCAAAAAATAAAAGCACAGACTTTTAAGAACTATATCAAAAGTTAATCACATTTATCTTATACTCCAGTTACAATCTTACATTTACTACTGGTTCATGGGTTCACTTATCAACCCGTCTACTCACTGATATTTAATGCGTATTGAAACAGCATGAGATAGTAAAGCTTCATTTGGTGTCAAATCACATGAGTCAGGCTGATTAATATGTCCTCTGGAAGCAATGATTTGAAACAAAAGATTCATATGCAGTGTTTTGTGCCAATTACTAGGCCCTAAATCCCTCTCCAAATAAATCCCTTAGTAAACATTAAATGTGTTATGATCATGTGGAATGTAGAATTATGTGGAATTTTCACTTTCAGTGTGGACAGATACTGGAAACTTATGTAATGTATGGACAGAACATGTGTATGGCATCATGGTCATTATTATAAGTGGGTTTGGCCTTCCCTGTTTTGCATGTCTCCTTTTTGCATTCCTCTGTTTTGCATTTCCCTGTCATTTGGATTTTAAACTTTGACTTATTTTGTCTGATATGTCTTGTCCAGGAGTTTTCTTTATGTTAATGTTTAAGTTTCCATATGGTTTTGAGATTTCGCCTGAGGAAAAGGACTACATGAAACGGAATACAAATTCAACCTAAACTTACGCTGAAACAAACAATATTTCACCTTTGAAGTCAACCGAAGAATCAAGAAGGATGTATTCCATCTTCACCAAGCGAGCACAGTTATTCAACAAAGGTGTGTAAAACATTTGTTGCACTGTATTCCATTTGTTCAGTCATATTCAGTGATGGTCACTGAACTACAGACAAGAAAACTGAAACAAAACTACAGGCAGAAAAACCTAACCAGCCAAGACTCATGGGTGGATTCTGTGAGCAGTGGTGTTTTTAATAAGTGATCCTAAATTGTAGAACATTTGACTATTAGCCAATATTATAACAATAATTCAATAAAATATGATAAAATATATTTTTTGAGTAGTAAGAAAAAACAGGCAGTTTCTCTAAGTGACTTCTTTGGCTCAAATTCATTTTGGGAATATCAAAGTGAGTAAATCAAGACAAACAACAATAGGCTGTTAATGGCAAATCAAATTATATTTCTAGCCAGCCAAAATAGATGAATACTTCCGTCTTAGCCACTTGAAAAGCGTCACATCCGTACACATGAGCGTGCCGATGCCATTTTGACTCAGCAACGTGGACCGTTCTTGAAAACTTGTCGTTAGTTACAATTAAAAAAAACTGTTTTCATTTTTGAAATTCAAGTGCAAGTTCAAGTGCCACATTTACAATCAAGTGCTTCATATGAAAAAACGAAAAACAATGGAACAAAGGTATGTTTCTGTGAATTAAGACTAAATTTGAGATCGTCAGTGCCATGTGCTATATCGTTAGGGTAGCATGAAAGCTAACAGTAACAATGTTAGTAAAAATATCATTTATTTCCCATTAGGTAGCATAAATTATATTCATTACAGATAAGTATATTAATATCCATTGTCATAAACTGGTACACCATTTTTTTTGAAAACCGATTGGTTAGAAGGTTTGAATGTAGTTTGGTTTTTTGGTCGAGCTTTACAGCAGCTGGTAGAGAGAGAATATACTAATTAGGTGTGTGGATCAAATTAATTGTTTTTTTTTTTTGCCGTTTTTCCTAGTGTATACTGTTATTATAAATTAACGATAATAATTATTTTTTAATTATTTCTGTACAAAAGTAAAAAGCTCATTTTGGGTTCATTGCTGGTCCACATGATAATTCTAGACAAGTCATCCTAACAACATTTGGTGCTGTAACTGAAAATAAGCTGCTGTTAAATCACATTTTAATTAAAATACAAAGAGATATACCGTTTTTAGAATGACATAGACTTTCTTGAATGACAGGAAGAGCATGATTCACAGTGTCCACTAGATAGGTAGATCCAGTTCCTTTGCAATAAGTGTGAATGTGGGGGCTAAAAATAGGTTAGCAAACTGTTGATGTCTTTTTATCTTCTCTTTCTACAGTTGGTGCATAATCATCATTTCTGTGTTTCTACTGAATTTCAGAGGTGAGAATTCAAACATTTTAAATGAAACTTCATGTCACATGCAGAATAATGAACAGTGTGTTTGCTCTTTTTAGGTTCTTTCTCTGCTCCTGTGAGGGTCACAGTTAAAGGTTTTGTTGGAGAATTGGTTGTCTTGTCTTGTTTGATCCATGAAAGTGAGATTCAAGAAAAAATAGAATTCGGTGTACATTGGAGAGACGATGAAAACAAGAACGTGTGTGACATTGCGGACAACAGAACATGTAAAGATCAAGATCCAAAATACAAGGAAAGAGTTGAAACATTCCCAGAGGAGTATAAGAAGGGCAACTTCTCCATCAAACTGAACGGTCTTCAAAAAACTGATGCAAGGAAGTACTACTGTTACATCACAGGACCATCTCAGAATCACACCATCATAGAGCTTCAAGTCGAAGGTGTGTATAATCTGAAGAGTTTCATTGAAAAACTATGATTATGGTTTCAAATTCTAAATGAAGTTGTTATTTGACTTATTAAATGTTTCAAACTTTGCCATTGTCATTTTGTCTCAGATAAACCAGAAGGAAGAGGAAACCGCAGAGAACTATCACTGATTGTGTTGTTGATCAGTTTTCTTTTCACCCACATTCTGCCTCTTATCTGAACAATAATTGATTCAGTTCTGTAAGTGTTGTAGGGTTGAGTTCAGATCTAATCAATCAAAGTACATTTTCAAGTATCTTTACACTGAGTATTGTCATTTTGGGTAAATTTCACTCTACATTTCAGAAAATAACATGTTGATCCTCTGTTTTTCAAACATTACATTACATACATTATTACATTCCGTTCATTTTATTAATTTCAGTCATTGCACAACTTGGCACACACACCTTGTATTCATAAGTGTTTGTACTAAAGATGTAACAATTTCAGTCATTTCTGTCAAAGTCATGTGTGCAATTAAAACGGTATAACATCAACCCTGGTAATAAACTGAAAAATAAAATGTTACGTATCTGACTAAGCCTCATTTTACTGGTGTTGCATATAAGTTACGAAATGTAAGTTATGAACCATTTGCATTACAAATAAAATAAACGTTAACTGAAATAACATAAAAACTGTTTTATTACAGCAGCTTGCCAGAGCAACATTTCTCATTTTAATTTGAACTTGTACATATATGAAAAATAAAAACCATTAACAATGACAAACACATAGTACTAAAACTTTAAAATTAAAATGAAAACTGAAAATTTTAAAAACTAAAAATATTTATTAATATTCAAAATATGAATAAAACGAATTAATAATAGTATACCAGTGATACTTAAATGACACTGAATGTTTGTAAAAAAAAAATTGCCACATAGCACCAAGAACACCAAGAAAAGAGTAGTTTTGACAAATATTTTAAAACATAAAATGATGTACGCTATTATAAGATGTAAGTGGCTTAGAAAAACTGCTTTACTACAAGAGAGGTTGCCCAAGGAGGCTGCTATGTTGAGAGTAACCCCCTATGATTGGACAGTTTCAGTTGTGGAACAGATTGATGGATAAAAATATCTGCATAATACCTAAGGTAGAAGGATAAAATGAAAGGAGGAGCAAGGACTACTCTTAACACATGACATGAAAGACTAACAAAAATGTATGCAAATATGGAGATTCCATCTAGACATGAGACTGTTACTGTGGCATCATACAATTACCCTCAGCAGCCCGTAAAATACAAATGTTAGGTTTACATGTCGGTCAGACAGCCTCTTCCTGAATAAGCAGTTGGTATGTAGTCAAAATATCACTCATAATTCCACTGCTTTTTTTTTCCCTTTTTTTTTTTTTTTTTTTTTTGACATGCTTAGTGCAAAATTTACCTTTACGCATCTCATTTAATCAAAACAACAAGCACATGTTTCCAAGAACAAATTTATTTGCACTATTCCAGGCAGCACAGCACTGTTACGCAACAGAGTTAATACAACAGTTAAATCAATTCAACACCTAAAATAAAATATATAACATATTTATATTAGGGCTGTCAATCGATTAAAATATTTAATCGCGGTTAATCGCATGACTGTCATGAGTTAACTCGCGATTAATCAATTTAATCAATACTGTAATTGACATGGTGAAGAAGATTTTTATAGTTGAAGATCTGAATTAATCAAGTATAATCAAGGTGAATCTTGCCATTAATATATCTATTTAATCTTCCATTATGTTCTAAGGCCCCTGTGTAAAATGTGCCTACGTGGCAAAAAATGTGCAGACAAGAAAACATCTGGAAAATGTAGGGGTGCTTTTTCCTTTACCATAATAGGACTAGGAGGACTCTTCTCCTTAGGGAGATATATGGAATTGTATACAAAAGAGACACTCCAAATGTATATGAACCCGCCTTAAAAACTTGTATATATACCAAAGCCCAGAAACATTCGGGAGACTCTTCTGCAGAAGGGATCTCAGCTTTATTCTCGCTATATAGATAATAAAGTCTTTTCTTCTGGCATCAAACTCCAAGTCTGAGTGTGATTCTTCGAACTTGCAGCGGAAGACACTACAAATTGACGTCAAGAACAGGATCGGAACAGAGCAGCAGAGTGGACGGCCGCTTTGAGCAGAAAAAGGGTGGCCACCTCTTACACAGGTAAAGCATTTTTGCTTATATAATTGTGTTGTTTGCCAGTCTGCTCTTGGCGGTAAGGTCACTTAAAATTTGCTCTTCCAAATTTCTAAATTTAAAGAAAAGAACAGAAAAGGAGTTTTATTCCAGAAGAAATAACTGCATGCATTTATCTGGTTTACTGTTTATGGCCTTGATAAGTAGCCTAAATTGAGACTGGATGATGTAGGCAGACATACATTGCTAGCAATGGTCTGTGTTTATTTAGACTGGGCCTGAAGGGACAGAAATAAACGTGAAGCAGATATAGTGAAGGAAGCGCGCAAAGACCTACGGATACCGCCCTGTTTAAAAATAAATAAAAATAAAAAAAAGAAGTCTAAGGAAGGATACAGGGGTCTGCACGGGTAGGCAAAAAGACCTGCGGATACCGCCCTATTTAATAAAAAAAAGAGGTGTAAGGGAGATTACAGGGGACTGCACGGGCAGGCAAAAATTCCTGGCTGAGCGCTGTTTTTTTACTGAGAGAGAGAAAGTGGATAAAACAGTGGATAAAACAGCAGTTCCGCTGCAGGTCACTCACAGAGAGGTGGAGTGTTTTGTTTTGTAGTATGTCTGAAACTGTGTTTGTGTCCAAGTACATGTCTGTGTGAAAGACTATGGTTGTATGAGAAAAAAATCTGTATTGGGTGAATAAGAGGTGCGTGCCCCTCCCTGGTAGAGACGGACGCAGTTCTTGTTACACCCGAGAGGGATGAATGAATGAGTGGGCCCAATAAAAAAAAAAGAGACGAAGTATGAAAGCATAAGAACCTATAAATAAAGGGATGCAGAATGAAAGGATAAGCCCTGTCTGAATAAAGGGGCTTGTAAGAATGTTATTTGAAGAAAAAAAAGTGTTCCAAGATATGGACTTTGCAGAATATTGAAATAATAATAGATTAATTAAAATAAGATATACATTTATGATTTAATGAATTAAGTAGATGAATAAAAATATTGCACGTGCTTAAAACTTTATATCTTATATCGAAGACGTCTGAAAATTTGTATCTTGTTATCCCTGGGGGACAGTAAGAAAATTAATCCATTACACAGTTTCAGAGATTTGGATTTAAGTTAACTAAAGATAACTTGTGCAGTGAAATGTTGAATGAGAGCAAGATTGGGTGACCAAGTTCACTGAAATTTTAAATCAAAAGACAGACATTTTACAATAATACAGGAACTTGTTGATTAAATAATTAAACTAAATAAAATGAATTATTTGATGTTGGTTGGGAAAATTCATTCACCATTACTGATTATTCTGAACCATGTATGCAAATATAAAGACAAATTATGATGGAAGTCTTTAGCTTACCATACGCATGTCATGCTGGTGTAAAAGAAAGAATTCTTTTGTTTTATTGAAGTATATAATAAAGGTAGATTACTGCTACTTTCTGCATAGAAAAGAAAAGAAAAAACTGCTTGCTGTTTTTCTGCAATGAAGAACTTGCTTTACTAAAATAGAATAAGGGAACTGCTGTTTTTAACCAGATGACTTTTTATTTATTTTTAGTTATTTATTTTTATTTAACCTTTTTATAGGAACCATTTAAAAAAAAAAAAAAAAAAAAAGATGGTTGAAAAGTGAAAATTAGATAAAGAGCTGATTTGATCAGAGTTTACAAATGTTTACAAATGTTCAATTTGATTAATGCAGTCTCTGAGGGTTAAAATTTCAGATGCCTGTTGGAATAGAGCCTTGACAAAGGGAAGCAATGAACTGTAGTCTGTTGGGCAAAGTGGCGAAGAAGCAAAGACACAGCTGCAGAGAGAAGAAGAGGGAAGAGCTGATGGACTTGCAACTCCCCTCCTGAAAGAGGAGTTCACACTTCTGCATGGAGGAAGGCTGACTTAAAACAGGAAAAGGTGAATTTTTCACTTGAGACTTTTCCTAGGGGTGAAGAGAACATCCTGAAATGCAAAACTCTGGCAGGATCAATCAAAAGCCAGACTGAGAAGAGGCGGAGAAACAACGAGACCATACACCACAACATCAAGCCTTTGAGTGCCATCTCAGACTGATGACCCAGTGCAACAACCAAATAACTTCTACAGACTGATGATCTAACCAGAAGCACTTCCATCCCTTCCCTTTGCACGCACAGGTGCTGCATATTTAATGATCACTATAGAGACTGCTTCAAATTTTGTTAATTATTTTATTAATTTTTTATTAATTTTGATTACTTACTGGTCTCACAGCAGTTCTTTGAATTCTGTGTTTTAACTAACATTCTCAATCTGCTTTTCAATAGGTTCTAGTCCAGCCTTGTGTCTAAAAGAACAAGGAATTTGACAGACAGAAGTGGTGCTTGACTCACAAATCAGATAAAAAGGGAGCTGGATTTGGAATAGCGAGGGCTATTTCATTAACCAACTAAGGGAAAATGCACATCTGAATTATTGAGAACAATGCTGAACTCTTTGAAAAAAAAAAAAGAAAAAAGAAAAAAAAGGGTAGACAAGATGTCTAATAGAAAAAAATAGAGCTGATAAAATAAAAATATTGGTCACTCCATTTTGTTTAATGGTAATTTACAAGAGCTAGATTGAATAAAGTAATAATAATAAATAAATTTAACTCCAATGGTCCAAAATCGTGAAATCATAAATGCTGTCATCACTGGGGATAACAGGATAGAAATGTTGATGGCCATGGATCCTAGATTATGCAGAGATCTCCAATCCCCTTTTCAAAGTAGCTCATGAGCAATAACAAAAATTATATGACTAAAATTTAAATTAGATAAGTGACATTTGAAAAATTACACAGTTCTCTCAACTGCACAATGCCTAAGAAAATTATTCTAAACCAATTAACCTATTAGGTTATGTTAGATGAAAAAGAGGTTGATACCTGCAGTGTTAAATTCAACTTTATGATGACTGATGTTGTCCAGTTGAATATGACAATTAGACACTATGTGGAATGCTACCAGGTCTACGCTCAGTAAAGTCCTATTCAGAATCCATGGCATTCCACAGCTAAAACCATTCAGTTCACAATCAGCTGGAATCAAGACAAAATATGTTTTTGGCCAAAAGGGGGGCGTGAATGGGTGTGAAAGAGTGTGAAAGAGTATGAATGACGGTGTTGTGGAGTGAAAGAAGGTGTCTGATGAGACACTGAGGCAGATCAATTATTTTGCCAAAACAGCTGTATGCAAAATTTAATATGTGGGCCCACAGGGCAAATAATGCCCAGTAGAATAATGACCGTGGATGAATTTGGTTAAGTTTCCCGGTTAGTACCTAGGTTATTGTTGTGGCAGAAAGAAAAACAGTGCCACACTTGCGCAGCGCATTACATGGGAAGTCAAAGCAAGCAAGCTTGCTCTGTCCACCCCACATGTAACTTTCTTTTCAGCATATCATGATGGAGCTGATTCTGTGCCAAAAGAATAAAATATTGTCTTCCTGACTGTTAACTTAAAGAACGTGGGTTGAGGGTTTTCCAGGTCAAAATACCTATGCTACTAAGCAAGATAGGCCTAGAAGAAATTATGTAGTGAAATAGTGAAACTCAGTTTATAAAACAAAGAGATAACTGAATTAGCAAATTGTTGAGAATAAATTTGTAATGAATTGAAAAATAGTAAGATTAGAGATAACTAAAACCAAATTCTTTACTACATTAGAGAAAATGGGTATTCGACCTATGCTCATTGTATTGATAGCAATGAATTTGTGAGAGCTCAAAAAAGGGGCCAGGACAGCCCTCAACCCACATGAAATTTCCACAGGTCACACCAAGAAGGATAACTGGACAGATGAGCAAATGAGCATGCTTGATATCACTAACAAAAACTCTGAAAGATTCCACCTACAGGTGCAGCAGTTCTGTCAAGGCCAGGGAATGGTTTGCTCCACCATTAAGGACCAGTGAGTGTGCAGTCATGATCTCAAGGAAGAATCTTGCATTGATCAGCAAAATAGTTGCAAAGTGACACCTGGGTCCACCTCTCTCTCCTTAAAATACGCCAACCAGCTTCAGAAACCCTACACAGCATGAAGTGAGGGATGAAGGGCGTGCTAGTAATGACCCTCCCTTGCCAACGAGGGAAAGACCACTGTGTAGCACGTGTCAATTAACAGGCACTTGTTGCTAATCTTAACCATAGGCCAGTAGGTTTGACTATGGAGATGCAATTGAAACAACAACAATTACGTTAAATTAAATATTTGTATTGAATAACTTTTGTACTGGTCACTGTGTTTTTTTTTAAAAAGAAAATAAAAATTAAATGATTATCAACAATTATCACAATTTTCTTTGTTCAAAATGAGATCACAACTGCATGAATTTTCAACTCCAATGAAATTCATTGAACAAATTCACCTGACTCTCTGGTCGTCTATTTGTTCAGTAGGGTGCACCCTCTAAGCTATGCAATTTCCTAGAATACAACACATTTGAGATCACCATAAACTTTTACAACGTTCACAATTAATAATTTTGACAGTTCACTCAAACTCAAAAATAACTCCTTGGTGTTGAACACAAGGCCAAATAAACAGTTCAGAAGAAAACAGTTCAAAACTCAGTTCAAACGATTTGTTTGGAAAATTCAGTTCACAAAAGAAAAGAAAAGTTCAATTCAGTACATCCGTTTGAAATGTTCCGTTGGAAAAGAAAAGATTCAGTTCCAGAAAAGATTCGGTTCAAAAAGATTTGATCCAAAGATTCAATTCAAAAAGATTCAGTTCAAGGAATCCAAAAATTATTAGAATCGTTGAGAACGATTCGATTCATCAGTTCCAATTTGACAAAAAAACAACTCCTTCCGAGCAAAAATAATACTCCTGAACAGTCACTTGAACGGCTCAGTTCAGTTTATGAGACGTAGCAGGTAATCAGAACTTTCCTACCCAATTCCTCGAGTGTTGGTTGGAGCTTAACTCTTACGACAATCAACGTTCATCTCCTTGGGAAGGCTCGCCATCTTACATCGTCACACTGAATTAAATTCAGTTCCAACATAGGACATAAAAACCTGACCTGCATACACAACAGGCAGCTTTTAGTTCACAAACAAATTAAATTCACAATTTTCAGTTACACATCAATACATACTAACACATTTCCGTTTTTAACATTTAACAGTTATATTTTCGTTGTACTTTGAAGGTTTAGATAACGTCACGCTATTTAAACAACAAAAAAACGTTCATTCGTTATCATCAGCAAGAAAATATAAAATTAGAAACTCCTATATACCATCGTTTTTAACCATTACATCCCTTTTGTCTTGTAAAACATCACAACTCATCAGTATTTCACTCCAACAAAGAAATACGTTTTTCACTCTATCTACTGAATACAAATTCATACACATTTAATCACATTTGTAGCAGTTTACACATTGCAAAATGTGTACTCACCAAATCAAAAGAAAATAAACAAACTTTGTTTTTATCTTCTCTGACGTATATTTTAACGGTCTTAGAACAACACTGCTACTCGTTTCGCATCAGCCTCGAAGAGAAAAGAAAATGGCTACTTCCATCCAGCGACTAGCGTGGTGGGGCGGGACTTCAATTTAGACTTCACGTAATTGGACAATCATTAAATGTCAATCATCATACTGAAATGCTTTTCACTTAATTATACCACTTTTTCTTATATTATTATACTGAATTCTGGTTAGTTTACTGTTTTAATAGACTCTTTAATTATTTCCTTTTTATAATTCATTTTGTAAATTATACAGGGTTACATCCTCCCCTCTTAAAGGTAAGCAAGTCCCTTTGCGCTTTGTCAGTTAACTCTTGGGCAGCATAAAATTAGCTTTTGGTAAGTCAGCAAGACTCATCGAATTAATCACTGCCTCACTCAAGGACTGGAACAAGTTTTGGACTACTGAGGTAAGAGGATTACCCAGCTGTGGATAATGGAATTTCTTTGGAGGTTTCGGAATTCTATTTGATCGTCTTAGGTTATCATTTTCACTTGATTCTCCATTTGTATTAATCTCTTGTTCTGTTCTTTCTTCCAGATCCTGGACATCTGTGGACATATCCATCTCGTCCTCAACACCGATTGAATCAGATGATGGCAAGTATCCTCCTTCAATTTTGTTTCCTGTTGGCATAATTTCTTGTACTTCAGAATCTGTAGGTTCATTCACTTCTGTTACCTTTCCTAAGCTCTCATTTAGAGTACACACGTTATCTGGACTGGTCACAGTCGGAGGCAATTCTGTTTCCTGAGGTAAGTCGGATTTCTGAGGCAATTCCTTTTCCTTTCCATCAGCCTCTTTCGACTTGATGTCATATCCATAGGTTATCCTTGTTTCTCCAGCAGGAATCCTACTGAATATACAGATTTCATCCTCTGAATCCGATTGTTCCTCATTAAACAGTTCTCTTCTCCTTTGGCTCCGTGTCTTAGGCTTGGAGGGTTTTCCTGAATCAGGATCAGGTATACTTTCCTCAGAAGTGGTAAGGAACCCACAAGGTAATAGTAAATCCCTGTGCAACACTCGCGCAGATGCATTCTTATCTTGGGAACGGACCTTATACACTGGTAGGTCTCCTACTCGCTCAACTACTATATGGATGGAAGGCTCCCACTTGTCTGCGAGTTTATGTTTTCCCCTGATTCGGACGTTCCTCACTAGGACTTTATCTCCAACTTCAAGAGTTGACTCTTTCACTCGTTTGTCAAATCTGTCCTTGTTCCTCATTGCAGACTTTGAAGCATTTTGAATGGCAATTCGGTAACTCTCTTCAAGTCGGGCTTTGAGATTTTGGACATATTTAGAATGTGACTCATGGACAGGTTTTTCTACAGGTAGCCCAAAGGCTAAATCCACTGGCAGTCTGGGCTGCCTCCCAAACATGAGTTCATACGGCGTGAATCCGGTTACTTCATTTTTTGTGCAATTATAGGCATGCACTAATGGTTTCACAAAGTCATGCCAACGTGACTTGTCCTGCTCCTTCAAGGTACCTAGCATGTTTAAAAGCGTTCTATTGAAACGCTCTACAGGATTGCTGCGAGGATGATAGGGAGTCGTCCGCACTTTGTGAATTTGTGCCATCTCGCAAAGCTCTTTGATAAGTTTAGATTCAAAATCAGCTCCCTGATCACTTAGAATCCTCTCCGGGAAGCCATAATGGACAATGAATCCATCCCAGAGGCACTTAGCTACAGTCTTTGCTTTTTGGTTGCTGGTGGGTAGACCAACTGCGTACTTTGTATAATGATCTGTCATGACGAGTACATTCTGGACATTACTTCGATCTGGTTCAATGGAAAGAAAGTCTATACAGAGCAACTCAAGGGGTCGTGTCACCTGGATGTTGACCAGTGGTGCAGACTTCTCAGGCACAGCTTTTCGTTTAACACAGCGTTCACATGTCTTAACCTTCTTCTCAACATCGGCACTCATCTTGAGTGCGGTCTACTCCCATGTGGCCCATCTGATCGTGCAAGCTGTCCAACACCATAGCACGGAACTTCACAGGTAACACCAATTGATAAGTTGTTTGATCGTTACACTGCCGCCGTCTGTATAGAACTCCTTCCTTCAGTTCTAAGCGACTCCACTGCCTCAACAACAAGGGAATGTCTGGACATTCGTATCGCACCACACGACATGGTAATTGACCTTCTTCCATGTGACTGATGACTTGATTCAAGATAACATCTTCTCTTTGTTCTCGCCGCAGGTCTATTCCAGTTAACCCAGGTACTGCGGACATATCTCCAGTCATTTCTTGAGCAAAACACCCAGGAATAGCTTCCTGTTCTATTGTCAAGGACTCCACCAGAGCAACAGGAGTTCCGCATTTCTGCTGAACAAGATGTTTGTGACACACAGCTTGGACAACAGCGCAGTCTATGATGACACCTTTTCCTTCACCCAAGTACTTTGCAGCGAATTGCTGTATGCGTTCTTGCTCCTTCTGTGATACCATGTCATTCACTAGCTCGCCATGGGGGCGTCTTGATAATCCATCAGCGTCCTGATTTTGCTTCCCTGATCTATAGATCAGGCTGAAAGAGAAAGTCGCCAATGCTGAGAGCCAACGATAACTTATGGCGTCAAGCTTTGCAGAAGAGAGAATGTACGTGAGAGGATTACTGTCAGTTATGACAGTGAAGTGGTTGCCATACAAGTAGTCAGAGAATTTTTCCGTAACAGCCCACTTTAAGGCAAGAAACTCTAACTTATGGGCTGGATATCGGGACTCACTTCTTGAAAGACCTCTGCTGGCGAAAGCTATGACTTTACTCTCACCGTCCTGTTCCTGGTATAATGCGGCACCCAGACCTGTGGCGCTCGCATCCGTGTGGAGGGTGTAAGGTAAGGTCGGGTTGGCAAAACCAAGCACAGGAGCGCTAGTAAGTTTGGAAATTATGGTATCAAAGGCTTCATCACAGTCTGCCGTCCATCGACTACCATACGACTCCTTTGGGTTAAGGTATTTTCCTTTAGTTTCTCCATTCATTGGTTTGTGATTCAGTGGGGCATATCCAGCAGTTAAGTCATTTAGGGGTTTCACGATCTTAGAATAATTTTGGATAAATCGCCGATAATATCCCGCGAATCCCAAAAATGACCTTAACTCTCTCAGGTTTTTTGGTTTTGGCCAGGTCTTGAGGGCACTTATCTTTTCAGGATCAGTCTGGACACCGGTCTTTGATATTATATGACCTAAATACCGGACAGAAGTTTGGAAGAATTTGCACTTTTCTGGGGACAGTTTCAACCCATAGTCTCTCAACCTTGTCAGTACTTTTAAGAGTCGCTCCTCATGCTCCTCGGGAGTTCGGGAGAACACAATCAAATCATCAAGAAACACCAAGACCTCGGTAAGATGCAGATCTTCCATGCACTTTTCCATTAATCGTTGAAAAGTACTTGATGCGTTTGTGATACCCTGAGGCATCCTGTTGAACTCCCAAAACTCTAGCGGGCATGAGAAAGCGGTCTTGTACTTGTCAGATTCTTCCATTTCTATCTGGTAATAACCAGATTTCAAGTCCAGAACTGAGAACCACCGTGATCCTGATAAAGCAGAAAAAGACTCTTCCAGGTTGGGCAAAGCATAAGAATCTTTCACAGTTTGTGAATTCAGCTTTCTGTAATCCACACATAGTCTTACGTCACCGTTTTTCTTGCGTACGACTACGATCGGGGATGAAAAGGGAGACTCAGACTCTCGGATTACTCCAGAATGTTTTAACTCTTGCAAGTGCCGTCGAACAGCTGCCAGATCATGAGGATGGATAGGACGTGCTCTTTGTTTAAATGGAGTTTCGTCAGAGAGCCTAATGTGATGTTTAACTTTGGAAGCTCGACCGAAGTCAAGGTCGTGTTGAGCGAACACATCAGAGTTTCTTAAGTTTCTTACTGACTCTATCTTTCCATTCTTGAGACAATGGGGAGTCCCCAAAGTCAAAGGTAATCACTGACTTGGAACTGCACTGACTGCTAGGCACAGAACCAGTCTCACATTCTCGGGGAAGGATACTTTCAATGGCGTGCACTTCAGCAACGACAGCACTGGGCTGCAAGACTACATCACGATTGGATTCATTCCGTAGCTGGACGGTCCACTTTTGCTGAGGAACGGATGCCACTTGGACTACACTACTTGGGAAAAGAATACCCCCAGGAAGTGATGACGTTATCGGAGGCTCTAAAAGAACAAACTCTTTGATAGGTAAGCAACTTATACTGGCTTTTCCACAGAGAGCAATGGTCTGCTTCGCTGGAACAATCACAGGTTCTTTGCTTTGTAGCCTCACTAGCCCAAGGCATCCATTTAGATTGTGCCGTAGTTCAAGAGTTTTTAGCACAGCATTGTACCCATATCGAGGAGAACAGGGTTCAAGGCCGTTCGATTCAGAACATTCAGCATACAAAGAATCGAGAGTGTTAGTCCCGATCAAGACTTGAGACTGTTTTCCAGGGTTGAAATCAGGAACGATTAGTGCAAGCGTGGAAATTTCAATCTCGGATCCTATCATGTCTTCTGGAAAAGTGATGGGGATTTCAACATATCCTTTATATGGAACTGGTTGACCATTGGCACCACTAACCTCAAGCAGATGATCCAAGGGCTTTATGGTGTGCTCAGTCAAACAAGCTTGGTAAAAGGACCAAGGAACAGTGGTCACTTGCGACCCTGTGTCAAGCAAGCAATGACATACAGTTCCTGCGATCTTGACTTGCGCAGTACACTTGGATCCCACTAATCGCTGTATACTTGATTGAGGGTGTGCAATGAATTTACGGTACACTTTTGAATATTTTTTGTGGGGACGACTTTCAGGTTGACTAGCCCCAGTTTGTCCCGCAACTGGAACTGTTAGGCGTTTAAAGAAGCTGTACCCACATGACTGTTCTCTTTGTCCCACTCTTGCTGCTTAAGCCACAACTCATCTCGTTTCTTTTCAACTAGCTTGAAGTTGGGAGGATTCTCGCAGACAACAGAGATGTGGCCGTCTTCGCCACAACAGGGTTACATCTGCAACGACTCGCAAAGAGTCACCCTGGCGAAGATGGAATGATTGATGGGACAGCTAACAAATGATCAAAATACTTGGAAGCCAACAAATGGAAAAGAGGAAGTGGAAAGAGAAGGAAAAAGACAAGCAGACAACTCAGGAGAAAGAGACGAGGAAAGACCAGTGACGCAAGATGAAATGCAAACTGGGCCTCTTAATAGTGAACCATCGCTCAGAGACTCTCACTAATATTACAACTAGTGAGTATAACAAAACACGCAGCACGTTTTAAATCGCGGCCTTTGCGATTTGAAAATTGCACTAAGCAATACCGCAATTCATAATTAATGTTGGTATATCATGCAGCCCTAGACTAAACTGGGTGTGAGTATGTGTGTGCGTGTCATTGAAATGCAAATTTAGCAAAAGCCAAGTGACTTTGAGTGCCCCACCTTGTTCCACTCTGCGACCCACCGCTTGAAAACCCTTCTAAAATCTAAAAATCTAGTGAAATCAGATTAGATGTAGAGAAAGGGAGGCAAATGCATTATAGAAAGAGGCAAAGAGTAACTGTCTTTAGAAATTGTACCCAAAAAATAGCATTTTGCCCATATTGGAGCCAGTGTCTCCAATTTATAACAAACTACAGGGAAGAAGTATAAAACAAGCCAGGAAGATAATGAAAGAGGCAGACAGAGAGACAAACAAAAAGGAAATGTTGTTTTTCAAACTAACCCCCTATCTGCCAGTAAAGGGAGAGTTCCCAATTATCAAGGGAAAGGTATAAGTAACGGGAGAAATGGACATGGAAGGACATGTAGAGTTGGAAGAAAAAAGGAACCAGCTGTAAAAACAAAGAGCAGGGAACAGAAAAGGGAAAGTGAAAGATATTTACCTATGGATGGTTAGAAACAAGCACGCGTAGCCTTAGAAATAATGAAAACAAACCAAGAAGGCAAAACAGAATATGAGGAAGTGTTAGAAAAAATAAAGAGGAAAGATAGAGAAATTAAAGCACAACTAGAGGCTATGGAAGAAGAGATGGAAAGGAAAATCAGAGAATCAGGAAAAAAGATCCAAGATGTAAATAAATTGAAGAGACGGAGAAGTAAGTTGTTCGACAGTAGTGAGGAAGTGAATGGTGAAGAGGAGTTATGTGATACAGGAAAATGGGAGCAGGGCGGAGCAAAGGGGACACTCAGACCACTGGATGCACAACTCCCTGATATTCATGAGGGCGCAGGAAAATGGATAAGAGTATTTGAAGAAGAGACAATGGGCAAACTTTTGACTGGTGGGACATTAAAGCTTTGCTGGCTGAAAATATAGGAGAGGCAAGAGGAAAAAATTTGACAATGTGTTTGAAGACCATCTTATGCCTAGTGCACCTACTAATGCAAATCCAAGCTCAACCAATAGAAAGCAACCAAACTTTCCTTCAATTAACTTTTTAACCATTGAATAATAGTGATAATGATATCAACTCAACAGAGCCAATGATAATCAATAAATCGAAGAGACACGGATTATAATATACAAGGGGCCGAAGAAGTTAGTCAAAATGATGAATTATGGGAAACAGCTCAAAATAATGAATGGTATAGATGGGCAGCTTTTACCGCGAGAGAAACAAAGAAAGAAAATTGCTTGCTATGTTCCAAATCTCCGTTAAACAAAGTAATAACCATACCAAATCCACATGACTACCAAGAGTGTGCCGAATTTGGGAGAAACTTTTGTCATTTAACAGATTTTACTAGACCATATTATATTGCTGAATGTCTAGGATTTTTGGGAAATCCTAAATTAACAAATAATTTTTTTAGACCACTCTGGGGATCTTGGTGTCAATATTCGGACGTCAGCTGAAATATAAAAATTGAAAAACAGAAAGTAGAGATTCCGAAATGGTATGGCGTAGATTATAAACAAGAATATGAGTGTTTTCCTAAACCAAAAGGAACACAATATGTGGGCAAGTTCAAGGGCAAATGTGTTATTGTTTGGTATATAGATAAGAAAGATTCTTGGAAATCTGTACTTCCTTCTAGAGCTCCAGAAATTTTAGCACTTGGAACAATGAAAAGAAATAAAATAACAACTGAAGAATGTAAAAATCAAATTATTGCTTTAACTTCTATAGAAATTTATGATGGCCAGTCACTAATAATAGCAGACTTCTTTTGGATCTGTGGAGGTGAGACATTGTTGCCTTCTTTACCAGTCGAATGGAAAGGTATGTGCGTAAGAATACGATTACTTCAAGAACTTAACATAGCACAATGGGGAACAGAACAGAGGGTAAACAAGGAAGACAACAGAATTAAAAGAGGTTATGAGCCAGACCCCAAGGTGTATTTAGACTCAATAGGACAACCGAGAGGGATTCCCAATGAATTCAAGGCAAGAGATGAAGTAAAAGCAGGTTTTGAATCAATATTTGTTTGGATCACACCTAACAAAAATGTAAAGTGGATTAATTACATTTATTATAATCAACAAAGATTCATTAATTAGACTGACGATGCGTTAACCTAATTAGGAGACCGAGTGCACGCAACAAGTAGAATGACGTGTCAAAACAGACAGGCCCTTAATTGGCTTTTAGCTGATAGAGGAGGAGTCTGTATTATGTTTGGATATCAATGTTGTACTTTTATACCAAATAATACTGCCCCGGGAGGAGCTTTTAGTGAAGTGATGATTAAAATTAAAAAATTAAGAGCTGAAGTTACAGCAAATGCAGGAAGAGACAAACGAATTTGGGATGGTTTGATCTGAAATTTGGAGCATGGGGAGCATGGTTTGCTAAACTAGGAATGTTTTTAGGAGCTGCTATATTAATAGGAGGATTATTATTTTGCTGTGTATTACCCGTACTAAGAACATTAGTCGTCAATGCTACTGTTAAGCAAATGGAAATTATAAAAGTCCCAAATAATCAATGAATAATCACCGAAAGGAACCTAGATGAATATAATGAAGGATTGCTAAACAAGCTGATCTTAAATGAGCAAACTTTGGATGATAGTTCCAGCGACTCAGATGACTATGAGGAAGAGGTGTAAGAACTTGGTGTAAGAACTAGCCTAACCTCTGCCCATGGATGGCCTTCTACGATGCGCAAAGTATCTGGGCTGAAGATCAACGGATCCGAACTATTTTTCTTGGAATATTCAATGTATTATATTTTGAATGTGTTTTTATGTTTTTTAATATACATAACTGTGACAACCACAGGCAAGCGCTGAACCAAATGCACGCTCATGCTTATAACATTGTTTTCTATGATAAAAGGGGAAAGGAGACAGAATCTTTTACTCTCTCTTAGTCAAGTGTAGAGAGAGACGTTTGGTTCTGATGCTCCTCCAGAGTGCTGCTGCATCATCTAGTCATTGATGATAAGACTGTGTGAATTATTTAGTCACTAGATAGTGTTAACTGAAAAGATTGAATTATGAAGTAGCACTCAGGGTAGACATAAGCAATTGTGAGACTTAATAAAGTCTCAAAGGGAGGAATAAAGAAGATTTTTATAGTTGAAGATCTGAATTAATCAAGTATAATCAAGGTGAATCTTGCCATTAATATATCTATTTAATCTTCCATTATGTTCTAAGGCCCCTGTGTAAAATGTGCCTACGTGGCAAAAATGTGCAGACAAGAAAACATCTGGAAAATGTAGGGGTGCTTTTTCCTTTACCATAATAGGACTAGGAGGACTCTTCTCCTTAGGGAGATATATGGAATTGTATACAAAAGAGACACTCCAAATGTATATGAACCCGCCTTAAAAACTTGTATATATACCAAAGCCCAGAAACATTTGGGAGACTCTTCTGCAGAAGGGATCTCGGCTTTATTCTCGCTATATAGATAATAAAGTCTTTTCTTCTGGCACCAAACTCCAAGTCTGAGTGTGATTCTTCGAACTTGCAGCGGAAGACACTACAATGGGCATGGACAAATATGGATGCTTTATGCAATATATGTTTATTATTAGTGAAACCATAGTTAATCTAGAGCATGAAGACTGGACATGTTTCAAAGGTCATAGATGTTTTTCAAAGAACTTGTTCATGTCTGGTACACACATGAAAAAAAAAAAGGGCATGGAAATACCAGGTTCCCATTACTTCTCTTTATTTGCACTGAGCAATTGACTTAGACAAGCCTGTTTACATTTTCACACTACAGGGCAGCTCACTTCTTCTGAACATGCAAAATGTACATTTATTATTTATTATTACATTTGTTTGCCTCTCTGTGCCCACATACTGTATTTTGATGCAGCTAAATTCTCAGTAAAACTGTTTTCATTGATATATTTTTCATAGATATATTTTCTGTTGTCAGATAACGGAATGAATATGAAATAGTGACTAAAACGCGACTCATTAAGACTACATAAAGATGTTAATCTGCACAAAAATCCTGATTTATAATCGAGCCGTCGTCTGATGAAATCAAATAGCCTAAACATAAGATAAAGACAATAGCTGTTCTGTGATTTCGGCTATACTTGCATGTAAAATTAGAGAAGCAGCATAATATCGGTTTTAAAGCAGCACTATGTAACTTTTGGCGCTTTACGTGAGCGGTTAATAAACAGAACCGCACGCATCCCGCGGAAGAACATTCTAACCGGAGCTACTTCTCTAAGTTTATGTCTATGGCGATGTGTTACTCCGCAGCGGTGACGACCCGACCAGGCTACAATAGTCCATAAAAAAAGCACTTATAAGTGTACCGTAGTGATTCGGGATAAGACACAAACGCGGTTTGGAAGATGAATTCATGATGTACTCGCTCATTATATGCATTTTGCAAATTCTGAACACAGAAAAAGTTACATGCTGAACAGAGCAGACGCAGAGAGAGAGAGAGAGAGAGAGAGTAGAGATTCCGAGCTATTTGTTAATTTACAATATGCATATTCCACAAAAACCCGACCCTCTACAAGAGATTTGAACATTTCAAGCATATCAGCATCTTCCCCTTCATTCTTACATTTATGGGATTTTAAAATAGCCAACTTTTCCTGTCCCACTAGAAAATTACCAAGTGTACACTGTACTTTCCATTCTTTCTTATACTTCACACCCAAAATGAACATATTCTTTGTAAACATAAAACCCAGCTTAGTAAATATTTTCCCCAACAATTCAAACAAAGGAATTAATCTCAAACAATCACAAAAAAAAGGAAAAAAAAAGAAAAAAGAAAAACAGTATCAAGAATATTGCAAAAAGGGCATGCAGATAAAACCATCCCATTAAATTTTGACACAAAACTATTTGTTGCCACAGCACAATGAAGTACTCTCCATTGGAGGTCCCCAGACCTCTTAGGAATAGGGGGCTTATACAAACACCTCCATGATGGAGTTATTTCTGAAGAAATTGATAGATATTTCTCTCCATTTAGTATCAACGCGTCTTTTCAATAGAGTATAAAACAGGGATTTCACACACATACAATACAATATCTTTTTATCAACATTGTGAAACAGTGCATCTACAAATCCTTTCAATAAAGCATTATTTAAATCTTCATCCAGATCCAAAATTATATTAACTCTAAGATCTGGAAAAATCAAAGACCTTTCACCATTCTCAATAAAATTATTTACATAGGTCAAGAAAGACTGAGGGAAAGATTTTTTTAAGATCCCCAATTATCCCTTCAACTAGGGGTGGGCGATATGGATAAAATATCATATCACGATTATTTTTAGAAATATCACGATTCACGATTTTATCACAATTCTTTGTCATGTTGGTTTTACTATTTTGCAAGTTGTCTGAGCATTACAGCCAAACTTATTTCCCTATTATAAAGACAAAGCCTTTCAAGGTAAAAAAAAAAAAAAAAAAAAAAAAAAAAAATAATGGCAGATATTTAAGGCAAAGTGGGAGAAGATAAAAATCTTTGTCATTATTTTATCTTTCTTATTTAAAAATTAGAACAAAGATACACATTACAAATACACATAAAATACAAATAAAACAAACAGTGCTTTATTTTCAGGTACAATAGGTGTATTTAGCGTGAATGAACAAATATAAAAATAAAACACTATATAGACTGATTCCTAAAGCAACTGTATAAAAGTTTTTTAGTCAAGAGTAGTGAGTGATTTTTCTCTTTGCATTTTGTTGTTTTATTAACGTTAAAGGAATAGTTCACACAAAAATAAAAATTCTGTCATCTGTCTGTCAATTCTGTCATAGTGTTCTATTTTTATACCATAATTTACTCAAAAGTTGTTTTAAACCTGAGTTTCTTTCTTCTGCTAAACATAAATGCTATTTTGAAGAACGTGGAAAACCAAACAGTTGCTGGTCCACAGTTTTTTTTTTTCCTACTATCAAATTCAATGTGGACCAGCAACTGTTTAGATACCCACATTCTTCAAAATATCTTCTTTTGTGTTCAGCACAAGAAAGAAATTAATACAGGTTTGGGACAACATGTGAGTGAGTAAATAATGACAGAAATTAAATTTTAGGGTGAACTCTCTCTTTAATGACAGTCTGCAGCATGTTTAGTACTGTCTTTAAGATCTGCACGCATCTAATAAACAGGCACGCATCCGTTTCTCTCATCTGTTTATTTTCATTTTAGACATAACCAGCTGAGTCTATATGTAAACCTTGTGTGTTTTGACAATATTAGCGCAAAATATAACTTAGTTCAGTAATCAGGCGCTGTTAGACAGGCTTTTTAGCGCGCGCGCTTCTGGTGTATGCACTCAGAAAAAGCGCACATCAGACCAGCGATACGGCGATAGAATGTGCGCTGTAGAACGATACTACGATATTTCTTCAAAAGCAGATCGTAGAGACATTTTTATCGTCCACAATCAAAAATCGTCATATCGAACACCCCTACCTTCAACATATCTTTCTGATCTAAGCCCAACTTTATAAGCTATTAATTTAGCTGCATACCATTGACCCATTGAAAAATCAGTTAAATCTTTTACAGTACCTATTCCTGTGTTTAAAAACCGATCAATTACTGAACTCAAAATGGAAGAATTCATTTTAAAAAGAGGATTAAAAAACAATGGTTCTAAAGCACCATAATGTTCATTATCATCCCAAATTATCAAAGGCCTCCTGAGCCTGAGCACTCCAGGTGAATGGTACCTTGATGGAGGTGAGCGCCGTTAAGGGTGCAGCTACCTGGCCAAAGTTCCTGATGAATCGCCGGTAGAAGTTGGTGAAGCCCAAGAAACGCTGCAGAGCCTTCCTAGAGTCAGGGACTGGCCACTTAGCGACAGCCTCGATCTTGGCCGGATCCGGCTTAATCTCCCCAGCTGAAACAATAAAGCCCAGGAATGAGACCGACTTGGCATGGAACTCACACTTCTCCACCTTAACATAAAGCTGGTTTTCCAGCAGCCGTTGGAGGACCTGGCGCACGTGCTGAGTGTGTATCTGAAGGGATGTAGAAAGGATGAGAATATCATCGAGGTACACAAAGACAAACTGGTTAATCATGTCTCCCAACACGCTATTGACGATGTCCTGGAAGACAGCAGGGGCATTAGTAAGCCCGAACGGAAGGATCAGATATTCATAGTGTTCCGTGGGGGTATTGAAGGCTGTCTTCCACTCATCGCGAATGCGGATGAGATGATAGGCGTTGCGGAGGTCTAACTTAGTGAAGACCTTGGCTCCCTGCAAGAGTTCAAAGGCAGATGACATTAAGGGCAAGGGGTACCTGTTTTTAACAGTAATGTCATTCAATCCTCGGAAATCAATGCAAGGATGCAGAGAGCCATCCTTCTTAACGAAGAAGAACCCAGCGCCAGCAGGGGAAGACGAGTGGCGAATAAGACCGGCTTTAATGGATTCTTGAATGTATTTGTCCATAGCCTCTCATTCAGGACCTGACAGGGAAAAGAGACGACCCCGGGCAGAGAAGTGCCTGGGAAGAGATCGATGGCACAATCGAACAGCCGGTGGGCAGGAAGCGAGGTGGCCCGGGACTTGCTGAAAATCACCCGCAGATCACGGTACTCCCCCGGTGAGATCAGCTGCCTCAACCTGCAACACAGGAGACACAGACACAGGTGGAGAGGCAGCACCTAGGCAGTACGCATGACAAGATTGACTCCAAGACACAATCTGGTTGCGGGACCAATCCACATGAGGGCTGTGCTGAGCCAACCAAGGGTGCCCCAGAACAAGACTAGCATAAGGGGACTCCAGGAGGAACAGCACAACCAAATCATGGCGATTGCCCGACACAACAAGACTTACACAGGGGGTGATGTGGGTGAAAGTGGCTACAGGCTGGCCAGAGAGACCCCAGACAGTGACAGGAGAGGAGAGGGGAATGGCAGGGATACCCCAGATCTTGGCCGTGCTGCAGTCCAGAAAGCTGGCCTCGGCACCAGAATCAATCAGGGCCTTACAGGAGTGGGCGGAGTCTTGGTAAGTGATGGTGGCAGGGAGTTGGGTGCGTGACTGAAGGGAGATAAGAGGAGAAACGCCCACCAGGACTCCCCGGTTGACTAGTGGGCCTTGGCTTTTAAAGGACAAGATTGAGCAAAGTGGCCCGGCTTTCCAAGTAGAGGCAGAGGCCCCGAACCAGCCTTTGTTGTTTCTCTTGAGCAGACAATCGAAGTCGCCCCAACTGCATGGGCTCAGGTTCAGCCAAGGGCGATTGAGGTGGTGGTTGGCCCTTAAAAGGCTGGGTCTCCTCCAACCCCCAGGACGAGCGGGGAGCCAAGCGTCACTGACGCAAGCAGACTCGAGTGGCCAGATTGATAAAGCCCTCCAGGTCTTGGGGCAGATCATGGGTAGCAATCTCATCTTGGATTTTGAAGTTAAGGCCCTCCCGAAACATAGCTCACAGCGCCCCCTCATTCCAATCGCAGGAAGCTGCTAGAGTTTCTGCTTTTTCGTTGAGGTTGATATTTTTGATTGCACTTACTGGTAATTATAATAATTTGCGCCTCGGCTAAGAAGGAGCCTGTGTCATTTGCATTTGCTCCTTGCGCTAAGTGTTAGTTTCGTCTTGAGCTATTAGCACTCCGTTGGGCTATTGGCTGGGCTAATCAGAAGCCGGCCACAGCTGTTTTCACTCTAGTCTGTTAAACTGTGTATTTATTTGATATCTGTGCGCTGACGCGGAAGCGTCTGCGGAAGCGTCGTGTTCAGCCTCCTCGTGTGAAGACCGACGAGTGTAAAGACGAACGACTTTTTCCTGCGCGACTTTAACCGAGCAACGACCTTAAGTATCATTTCTATCTTCCCTCACACACTCTCCTTTTCTGTCCTCTTCCTTTCCACCTCTATCATGTGTTTCCAAACCATTCCGGTTATCTCTCAACCACGCTCTAACATCACACGCAGACGGCAACGTAATCCTGCTAACCTGCGCCCTATCTCTACATCTTCTACCGCACCTCTTTCTTTCTCTGTGGGTCTCTGGAACTGTCAGTCAGCGGTCAACAAAGCTGACTTCATTTCTGCTTTTTCTTTACAATTCACGCTCAGCATCTTGGGCTTGACTGAGACCTGGATTCGTCCAGAAGACTCAGCAACCCCAGCTGCTCTCTCTAACAATTTCTCTTTCTCTCACACCCCACGTCAAGTTGGCCGGGGTGGGGGTACTGGACTGCTCATTTCAAAGAATTGGACATACTCAACCCACTCTCCCCTATGCAATTACAACTCATTTGAATGTCATGCGATTACTGTAACAGCTCCTATAAAACTCCAGATTGTGGTAATTTACCGTCCCCCTGGCCAAATTCTAGCCACCTTCCTAGAGGAGCTAGACGGGCTGCTGTCCTCTTTCATGGAGGCTGGCACTCCACTCTTAGTCTTTGGCGATTTCAACATTCATCTAGACAAGCCTTATGCTACAGACTTCCATTCACTCCTAGCTTCATTTGATCTCAAACGCCTTACCACTTCTAGCACGCACAAATCAGGCAACCAACTTGATTTAATTTACACACACAATTGCACTGCAGATAACATTCTGGTGCAACCACTACATATCTCTGACCATTTCTTCATTTCTTTTACATTACTTTTTGATACCCATGCGCCATCAACCCCCTTACCGGTTACTTTTAGACGAAACCTACGCTCCCTTTCTCCCTCACATCTGTCCTCTGTAGTATCCTCCTCTCTTCCCTCACCTACCCATTTCTCATCTCTGGATGTGAATGCAGCTACTGACACTCTATGCCAGACCTTAACCTCTTGTCTTGACGACATTTGTCCTCTCTCCTCCAGCCCAGCACGGGTTGCCCCTTCTAACCCCTGGTTATCCGAGGTTCTTCGTGAACATCGGACCAAACTCAGAGCGGCAGAGAGAAAATGGCGCAAATCAAACGATCCGTCGGACCTGAGTAGGTATCAGTCCTTGCTCTCATCTTTCTCTGCTGAAGTCCACACTGCCAAATCCTCACATTTCCACGACAAGATCAACAGCGCTCCAGACATGCGTAACCTCTTCAGAACATTTAATTCTCTCCTCTGTCCCCCTCCACCACCTCCCACCACTTCTATAACAGCTGATGACTTTGCCACTTTTTTTACAGGCAAAACTAGAACAATCAGTAGTCAGTTCTCTCCTCCATACACACACGACCTCCAACCAACCACATCCACTGCTAAAACTCCCATCTTCTCCTTCTGTCCACTCACTGAGGCAGAGGTATCCAAACTTCTCCTCTCCAGCCATCCTACAACATGTCCTCTAGACCCAATCCCATCACACCTTCTCCAAGCAATCTCGCGAGCCTTTCCTGTCAGCAGAGGAATGACGTAAACAACCTTTAACCGTTCTGTAGCATATCGGCGTGGTTGCAGCGCCAACACCAGTGAACATTGAGATAAAAACGCCCGACATGAATTCGGAGTTCCATCATACAAGGCGGGTTGTTGGCGTGCGGCTCGGGCTCACGGTCGCGGTCGCAGTGAGAGGCAGGGGGACTGCTGAAGCAGAGGACAACAGAACATCTTGTTGGAGTTCGTGGAAGCGGCCGCTTAATTCAGCCATTTGGGCAGTGAGGTTTCAACCTCCTGAGCGGTGGACGAAAGCTGGCTGACCGAACATGAGCAGAGAGTAAACGGGAGGGGCTGCCGTGAAGAGACAAGCATCCGGGCAGAGAGAGCCAAGCCAGAGAGCCGACCAGAGTCCTAGGAGGGCAGGTGGGTAAAAAGGGAAGGATGACAAAAACAGGAACGCCAGACCGACTTGACTAGAAAAATAAACAAAACAAGATGGGGTCAAAAACCACAACAGGCACTGAGATCTGAGCTTCAGAACAGCACGTAACAGACTGAAACAAGACAGCCAACACGAGGACATAATAAAGGGGAGATAATGAGGACAAAACAGGGTGCAGGCGAGGAGGGAGAATTAGCTAACAGGGATAACAAGAGGGGCGGGGTATACACCACGATGACAGCGGAGCACATGGCGAGCCGTCAAAACAAAAGGTCATGTGCTCCAGGACAACAAAGCACCCGACAACAAACACAGGACAACAAAACCTAGGTAGACTCCACCGAGATCGTGACATTATTTTATATCAGCTGTAGTTCATTTGAGACTTTTTAGAGAGTTTCTTCATTTCATATTTGAATGGCAAGTGGTAGTCTGCTTAATTTTTCTTTTTACTCTCACAGGGCAAAGACATGTACACTGCCAACATGCATGTTATTGCCACAGTTCCCTAGCCTACTAACTCTCCAGTGAGTACTGAATGCATAAATCATACTATTTGACATCTACAGTACCATAAGTCAGAAGTAAAATAAAGTAATAAGTAAAGTAATGGTGTTATTTAAGTGTTTTTTAGGATAACACTTTAATGAAGGATGCCCTTGTGTTCCCTACAGGCCCAGATAATTATCTGTTATGTGTAAGATTTTACATGGTGTATCTCATAAGAATATAGTAAGTATTAAATGTTGTGGTTTGGAGGGATTGTTCTTTTATGCTGGTTTTTACAGATCTGCCAATAGGTCAACTCTAGTTACTGACAATAAATAGGCAGATTCATAATTAAAATGTTTTAATTTCATTTAAATTGTTTAAATGGTTTTCAAGAATATAAATATGAGTATTGCCATGTGGGAATTTTACTGAGGTGATTATGAAAACAATGACAAGGCATGATTGATTGATGCCTTATGACTATGCTGATGATTTATTGCATTTTTCATCTGTGCTGTGTTGCTTCAGTTGGTTGGTTATTTTCATTGGCAATGAAGGGACTTCAAGAATGAAACAACAAACTGAGATGTTCAGAAAGTAGTACACATACCTCTCTGTCTCAAACTGCTCAATAAGATGTAGACACCACCACTCCCTGACTGCAGGAATGTCAAGCTAACAGAAATTGAAATGTCACAGGATTAGTATTCAATTCTTATTGTTAGAACTCAATGACCAGCAATGAAGTACAACAATTTTATAGCAACCTTTTAATTAAGAAAATATAAAAGCTCACCTGAGGGAAATTGAATGGAGTGTTCAGCACAGTGTAGAGGGCATACTGTCAACAATATATGCCATAGGAACGTGGCAATCATCTCTTAGCTGTGGACCTAAAGATGTCTCTGTGCTGGTCATCTCCAAAACCAGGCTTTGATTACTATACAGGGAGTCTACTATACTAGAAGGAGGATCTTCTCTCCGGAAATGGAAAAGGAAATGCTAGGGAGTGAAGAGCCCAAAATGATCAGGACATGAACACACCAGTCAAAATAAGGGTCGCTAAATAGTATGGCCGTTACCACCTCATTGGTCTGCCAACCCCAACCCAACCAGCCAATAAATCATTTACCCTGCTACATATACATGACATTATAACTTGATATACATAACTTAACTACATGGGACTTTTAACTTACATGAACATCGAAATAAAATTATATTAAATTCTATTGAAATTCAAGAAAACTTAAATTATTACAAAAACTGTCCTCAAATCCATTTTATTGTGTGTGTAGTTTGAAGGGGGGAAACAAATCACTAAAACAAGGTTGCACTGAATGTTTGGGTCTGAATCTTGCATCGTAGTAAAAAGGAGTTGGTGAAGTTGAAAATAAACACAGTATCATAACTGGATGATTTGGTAGTTTCAGTAGCATGCAGTAAATCTCTTTTTCATCAAAAATCAGCTTATGGCAGCTTTTTGTATTTAATAGTTCTGTTAATGTTTTTAAAGCGTGAAATATCAAAATGTCAAACATGCACATAGTTATATAAAAATAGGATTCTTAGGAAACATTATACCGTATACTTAAGATGCATTTCCGCAATTATTTTTTCCAATAAATATCCAGAGGAAATGAGACAAATGAAACTGAAGAGAGCAAGGATTTAGAATAAATAGCTCTTTATTTTGTTAAAAACAATGAAGAAACAAACAAAAGTCAGACTAACTGACAAACAGGACTGAGCAACGTGATCTCATGATAATTCTTATTTTACGCAAAATGTGGATCTACAAAACATTTACATACGTTTTTACAGGAACTAAAACGTACAATACTGACGTATTTTCAGCATCTAAATGTACAAATACTTACGTATTTTCAGCATTTAAACGTACAAAACTGACATATTGACGTCACCTAAAAATAAATTTTTATGAATAGTGAAACGGCGGCATTAATTTTATTATTATTGTTGGTTTTAGTTGTCATATCAATGAACTTATGTTTTCAATTGCATTATTAAATTTTTACTTGTTTACTATATGAAATGATAACATTTCATTCTATTCTGTGTGATTTCTACTGCCAGCTCGTTTCCAAGAATAGGCCTACATAATGTTAAACAAGACTTCACTTTAAACCCTTAAAATAAATAACATTTCTGCAATCATTTAACCTTTACTTGTCATGTAATGTTTACTTTACTTGTAATGGGCCACAAAAGGTGTTTTCTCCGACATGCTGTGACTGAAAATTAGGGCTGTCAATTGAATATTTAATCACGATTAATCGCATGACTGTCATGAGTTAACTCACGATTAATCGCAAATTAATCACACTTTTTTATCTGTTCTAAATGTACCTTAAATTAATACTTTTTTAAGTTTTTAATACTTTAATTGACATGGGCACGGACAAATATGGATGCTTTATGCAATATATTTTTATTATTAGTGAAACCATAGTTAATCTAGAGCATGAAGACTGGACATGTTTCAAAGCTCTTAGATGTTTTTCAAAGAACTTGTTCATGTCTATTACACACATGAAAAAAGAACATAGAAATACCAGGTTCCCATTACTTCTCTTTATTTGCACTGAGAAATTGACTCAGACAAGCCTGTTTACATTTTCACACTACAGGGCAGCTCACTTCTGCTGAACATGCTAAATGTACATTTATTATTTATTATTACATTTGTTTGCCTCTCTGTGCCCACATACTGTAGTTTGATGCAGCTAAATTCTCAATAAAACTGTTTTCATTGATATATATTTTTTCATAGATATATTTTCTGTTGTCAGATAACGGGATGAATATGAAATAGTGACTAATACACGACCCATTAAGACTACATAACCACCTCTACCTTCCAAGATGTTAATCTGCACAAAAATCCTGATAATCGAGCCGTCGTCTGATGAAATCAAATAGCCTAAACATAAGATAAAGACAATAGCTGTTCTGTGATTTTGGCTATACTTGCATGTAAAATTAGAGAAGCAACATAATATCGGTTTTAAACCAGCACTATGTAACTTCTGGCTCTCTAGCGGTTAATAGACAGAACTGCACGAATCCCGCGGAAGAACATTCTAAAGGTGCGTTCACACCAGATGCGAATGATGCGTTAAGCGCGAGTGATTTACATGTTAAGTCAATGCAAAGACACGAATAGACATCCTGCCGCGCGATTCGCGCGAATGAGGCGGCGCGAATGACGTGATTTGCGCGAATGACGCGGCGTGAATTGAGCATTTCGGGCATTTGACACGCGTAACGCGTGATTCGTGCGAGTTAAAAAATCTGAACTTTGGCGAAAATTCGCGCCGCGTTAACCAATCAGGAGCTTGCTCTAGTGACGTGCTTACGACGTAGCGAGCGGAGGCAGAAATCCGAAACAACAATGGAGGACAAAATGATCGTCGCTGTATGTGGATTCCCGGAGCTGTACGATACATCTTCGTGCTTTTATAGAAACAGGAATAAAAAGGATCTTGCTTGGAAGAAAGTGAGTGAGGAGGTCGGACACTCGTTGTAAAAAACGTTCTTTACTCAATTTGAGCTATATAAGCCCCTCCCATGACGCGAATTCGCGTCTGTCGTGAAGTGAATTTCACGCGCGAATGAAGCGAATTTCACATGCGAATGAAGCGAGTAAACTCAAAATGTTCACGCGTCCAACTACGCGCGAATAACGCGATTTATTCGCGCAAGTCGTGTCTGGTGTGAACGCACTGTAACCGGAGCTAACGTTACTTCTCTAAGTTTATAGGTGCGTTCGACGTCATGCAGCACTGCGCAGACCGATCTGCGGTTGACTTGAAGCAGTGCATGTCGGTTAGAAATTTTGTCCGACTTGAACCGGCGCCGACGCCACGTGACTGTCACATGTGGCATCAAAGTGCCGCGAGAGCGTTTCGAGATCAGCCGGCTAACTCAGCCGCCGCAGTTTCTCCAGAGCGACTGCAGGAGCACGGATGGCCACACAGCTGTTTCACGATTGGCCAAATTCACCGCATGACAACGATCACGTGTTTCGGGTTTATTCTAACCTTTTCAATTCCAGTAATGTCCACAAATCTGTGTTTTTACAATAGTAAAAACTTTTTAACCGTAGTCGCAATGTTATATTGAGTCACGTTTGTCATAAAACACTGATAAAAGCATATATACCTCCACTTTATTAGTATTTAATTAGTATGATTATGTTGAACTTTATCCATGAACAGATGGCTCTGTATTAAGCAGCATAAAAAAGTGTTTCTGTTGCTCATGAAAACGTTTCTGTGTATTTGACAGATATTGCATTTTATTCACTTCATCTGTGATCGCGTACACAAACACCGCGTGAGCGTCACTGACAGGAGCAGAAAGTGTCCGGCTTGACAACTCCGTTTTCAACTCCGCCCCCGACTGCAAGCGGCTACTCTCGTTGATCGCCGTCTGTAGCCATGCTTCAAGTCGAACGCACCTTATGTCTATGGCGATTCACGCGGGTATGTGTTACTCCGCAGCGGTGACAACCCGACCAGGCTACAATAGTCCAAATATAAGCACTTATTATAAGTGTACCCTAGTGATTCGGGATAAGACAAAAACGCGGTTTGGAAGATGAATTCATGATGTACTCGCTCATTATATGCATTTTGCAAATTCTGAACACAGAAAAAGTTACATGCTGAACAGAGCAGACGCAGAGAGAGAGAGAGAGAGAGAGAGAGAGAGAGACCTCGCGCTTGTGCGATGTACAGTACCAGCTAGTCTCAGAAACTAAATAAGGTTTGGGCAAAAACTAAAGATTGGTTGCTAGGCTCTTTTTGAATAAATAAATAAACAAACAGACAAAAAAAAAGTTGCTAAAGTCGCTAAGTTGTCAGCACTGACAGGATCTCCATCCATTTTTCCAACCACGGGTTAGGCCACGGCTCAAACAGAAAATGTGCGCTGCATTAATCGCGCGTTAATAAAATTAGCGCAGTTAAAATGAATTTGCGTTAACGCGTTATTAACGCGTTAACTTTGACAGCACTAAAGAACCATAAAATACACCAAAAATGCAACATAATTACAAAAACAAAAAAAGTTGCTAAAGTCGCTAAGTTGTCAGCACTGACATCATCTCCATCCATTTTTCCAACCACGGGTTAGGCCACGGCTCAAACAGAAAATGTGCGCTGCGTTAATCGCGCGTTAATAAAATTAGCGCAGTTAAAATGAATTTGCGTTAACGCGTTATTAACGCATTAACTTTGACAGCACTAAAGAACCATAAAATACACCAAAAACGTAACATAATTACAAAATGAAACAATTTTATTCATGTGCATTAATCCAAATCTTCAGAATCCATAGGATTGCAAGGAATGAGCCTTTTTCGGCGATCTTCATCTCCATCCCAAGCAGCGAGTCCAGCGACTGTAAGCATAACACGCGCTGATGCGCTCTTTACAAATTCAAATGTTGCCGCTTCAAACAACAGGTTTTACGGCAGGAAAATCGAATGCTCATTGGATCTCGCCTGTGTCGTCACAGATTGCAACATGCTGTGTTTTTGGTGAAATGTGTTTAAATGATGCGCGCACGACTTCACGGAGTGGATCGGGAAAATAATCTGGATAATATTTTCAGCGATTAATAACATAAATTCCGCTCTGCACCTCACAAACCTTCTGTATTCGGCCAGAGAGGATTGCGGCTGCAACGCATCGTCATATGGATGACTTTTGGTACTGCTTTTGACATTTTTACAATATATAAATGATTGTAATTGCATTTATCTGTCTGTCATGTTTTTCTTATACTGTACAGAAATAATTAGGTTTAGGTTTAGATGAGTGGGATTAGCGACTATAAAAGTATTTTTAATGCTAAATTGTTACTAAAATGGTTATTTTCCTGCATATTTCGGTCAATTGCATTTTATATCCTTTTATATTTGCTATAAAATGGGTAGGTTAAGGTTTGGAGGTAAGTTAAGGGGTCTAAAAATCTAAATTGCTTATTGATAAAATGATAAAAATGCATATTCGCCATAAAATGGGTAGGTTTAGATTTGGGGGTAGGTTAAGGGGTCTAAAAATCTAAATCGTTTTTTGATAAAATTATAAAAATGCATGTTCGCCATAAAATGTGTAGTGGACCGCACATTTCAGTGACCATTTTATGGCAGGGCCCCTCTCTGACCACAATAGTGGACAAAGGTTTGCTACATTTTGATTGGATCTTGGTAGACTAACATAAGCAAACTGCCCAACACCATCAGATAAAGATGCCAGGACAACAGCCAGAGGGCAAGAAGAAGACCTTTGGCGCAAAGCCCAGGAAGGACAGGACTTCCTATTGGTCAAAATGCAGTTTCTGCCCTTCACCCACCAACAGACTGATTTCTCAGGTTTTGGCGTGTTGCTTCTACTCCCCTTCTTTGCAGAAAGAAACAAAGAAAGAAATAAAGAGGCATTGTGTGGAGTTAATTAACTACTGTAAATGAAAACATTGAAAACTGTGATGTGTGTAGGAAGGCTATTCGCTACTGTGGTAACAACACCAACTTATACAAACATGTTAAAAAACACGGGGAAAAAAAGAGAACTTCAAGCCATAGGTGGCGTGTATATTTCCGCCGTTGGTTCATACAAGTGCATGCATTTAAAATATCAGAATCTGTATTAGTATCAATATTGGCGATACTGGCTCTGTATTACTTAGTGTAGTGAGGTTTGTGCCGTGTTTGAAACGTCACCGTCACTTAAACATATGGCCAATGAGGTATCGCTCTGCTATGGTATGTAAACTTGTTGTCTATGCCTCCTGGAGTGCGTCATGGTCAAAAGCCCGCCCCCTTGCTTTCATTGCTGTGGATTACGGAGGTACGTGTTTTTAGCGGTATAGCTTCACTGTTTGATTCGTGTTACTTAGTGTGATTTTTACCTGTTTAGTGTGACGTTGGTCCATCGAGGCTGTGTGTACATATGGTGTGCTGCTTACTCCCAGGTGAGTTTAAATGCGGTGCGTTTGTGGTGCCGTGTTAAGTTTGATTTGACTACAATTATGCATTTCAGTGCGCTGTGCATCATGGCAGCATAATAGCCAGGTCGGAGCACCAGCTGTTTATATCGGTATTACCAACTAAAGGAGCTACTATATGACTGCGGCGTGTGTGGCTGTGAGTGTTATGTCATTTAAATATAGGGTGAGTAAATTGTTTACGTTTTCTTTCTTTGTAGGATTTTGTATGTCTTTTCTTAAAATGAGTTTGTAACGGATGTTTACGTTTAGGGTCCCCGTATGCATTGAGGTAGACTGAGTGTGAGCAGTCACCTTAACGCAGCTCTCTTCTACCCCCACTCTTTGGGCCGCGCTGCTGCTTTGGGTCGTCACATTTTTGTCCAATTAAGTGGGCTTGATTTTTCTGTTTTGTCTTGTGTGCGTGTTGTATTAGGATATTATTATTATTATTATTATTATTATTATTATTATTATTATTATTATTATTATATATATATATTTTTTTTCTTCTGGGTGCATTAGCCTACTAGCCTGTTCTTCGTACAAGAAGCCTCAGCCCCTGCGACGATCATCAATTATTCTTTTTCCTCCTTATTTGACCAAGACAATTTAATGATGTTGTTGGTGGGTTTTAAAATTGTTGTTCAATAATTTTAGTCTGAATAAAAGGATTATTTAAATTGGACACTCACGCCTCTTGCCTTTTCTACGTCGAACGTATTTGTGTTAAATTTCTTTGGTTGATTCCCGGTATTTCGGGTGGCGTAGTCACTACGAACGAGCCACATTGCTACATTAGCATTGGATCGATACTAAATTTGCAGTATTTTCCACCCCTAGTGACACATTTGGGACTTAAGAGAAATTGATTCAAACAAGTGCTCTGGATCTGACTGACTGGATTCTCTGAACTGTGGCGCAAACAAGCATGGCAGCACCCATCCCACGTTATAGATCAAGATAACCTTTATAAATTTTTAAATGACAAAACACACTTATACGTATTTGACTTTAAAAATACTTTGACTTTAAGCAAGTTTGTGAATATTTTGAATAAACAAGGAAAAATAAAATGAAACCAATACATCTGTCATGCATACAAAATAACTCAGCTTGCTCACACTCTGTAATTAGTCCATTCATTTTTCTTGGTGAAGTTGGAAATAACTGCAATATCATTACAGGATGATTTGGTAGTTTCAGTAGCGTCCAGTAAAATGTTTGTTTTTCATCAAGATCAGTTTATGGCAGCTTTTGTCCCAAACTTGGTGGTTTTGTTAACATTTTTACAACTTGAAATAAATATCATTCACATAGTTATATAAAAATTGGATTATAGCAAATATTACTAGATTAATCATTAGATCTATTTCAGCAATTATTTTTTCATTATTTTTTTCAATAATTATCCAGAGGAAATGAGACAAATGAAATTGAGAGGTATGAATTGACTTTATCATGTGTGGCAGACAGCAGTATAAACAACATTGTTTTCTTGACATAGTGATAAACACTTCCTGGCCTTATGTCAGGTGAGGAGTAAATAAACTGAGGACTCTTATTCAGAGTAAATAGATCTTTATTTAGTTAGAAACAAACAAAAATTTGATAGACTGACTGACTGACTGATTGACAGACTGTCTTTACAGATTGTTTGCAAACAGCTATATTACAGCTCCTTTAATTTCACTGCCAAGAGTAATACTGTATATAATACAAAACCAATGATCTGTGTGATATGTAGGTTTTATATAGCAGCGTTTCAAATAGGTCTAAAATTCCACTCCATATGGATGCTTAATAAACATCAAATATGTTGACTGACTATGATTATGTTGATTGAAATTATCACTAAGGCAATTTTGGGAACTGAACTACAAGTGGATTTCTAGCTTTGACTTATTTTGTCTCACTTTTCTTGTCCAGGACCTACAGAAGTCTTTGAGTTTACATATTGTTTTGAAGATCTTTTCATCAGGGGTAGCCCATTTTTTTTCTGCCTCTTAGATTATAGTTTTTAAAACAATGTTAATGACATACTATTAATAAACTGGTATTTAAAAATCAAGTATAGTATATAATGTACTGTATGTAGAATGGTGACATGGACTGTACAGGTGGATTCTGCTCCTCCCAACAATAAGATAAATTCCTTGTGTTTTCTCGTTGGCTGTACAGTCTGTCAAAACTCTATATAAAAAAAAAAAAAAAAAAAAAAAACTAAAAAAGTGAATTACCTCAAGGTAAGCTGTAGATCTCACAGTTGTTATCAGAGTTGCTATTTTGTTTAGTAGGAAGAGAGCAGCAAGTCATTTAGCATATTCTTTTTGTATTTCTGTTGCTGTCATCTGTGTTTATGCTGGTAACGTTTTAATGTTTTGGTAAACATTTTGAAGGCTAATTTAAACTATAAAATAAATAAATAGTATCCACAGTTCTGTGTAAGTCTTTATTTTATTTCATTTTCTCTTCATTATTTGCAGATCACTATGAGGAACTTAAAGAACAAGACTGAACGCTCCCATAATGGAATCTTAAAAATGGAATACCTGTGATGCTTTCTTCAAAAACAAAAAATGTGGTAAAGCAAGGCAAGATTTTGCCTGAGGAAAAGGATTACATGAACGGATTACAAATTAAACCTAAACTTACCATAAAACAAACTATTTCCCCTTCAAAATCAACTGAAGAATCAAGAAAGATGTGGTCCATCTTCACCAGTCGAGCAGAGTTATTCATCAAAGGTGTGTAAACATCGGCAAAGTGTTAGTTGTACTGTATTGCATTTGATTAGCCACTGTGATAACAATATTGTATAATAATTATTTTATTATTAATAAAATTATTTTTGAGTATAAAAAACAACAACAGACTGTTAGTTTCTGTAAGTGTCCTCTCAAATGCCTTTTGGAAAGCATTGTGCAGATCAAAAAGTACATAATATATATAAAAAACAATAGGTGATTCATGGTAAACCAGATTAAATTATCTGATACTTCCATCTCTAGCTACCTGTAAATTGTCACATCTGTACATATGCGCTCGAGCATCCCACTCCATTTTGACTCAGCAAATATTTTTGTTAACTTAGTCATCGTTAGTTGCCATTAAGAAATTGTTTTCATTGTTGAAATTGTTCAAGTGCCACGTTTACATTTGAGTGCTTCATCTGAAAAACTAAATACCATGGGACAAATGTATGTTTGAGACAAAAGATTGAGATCGTCAACGCAATTCACTATCGTTAGTGTAGCATGAAGCTAACAGCTACATTGTTTGTAAAATATAATTTATTGTCTATTAGGTAGCATGAATTACATTCATTACAGATAAATATATTAATATCCATTGTCATAAATTGGTAGATGAGTTTTTAGAAAACCGATTGGGTAGAAGGCTTGAATGTAGTTTGGTCAAGCTTTACAGTAGGTCAAAGAGAAAATGGACTAATTAGGTGTGTGGATCAAATTTTTGCTGTTTTCTTAGTGTATACTATTATTAATAATAATAATTAATTAAATAATAGTTCATTTTTTATTATTTCTGCACCTTTTTAGGGTCCCATGTTGGTCCATGTTTTATTCAAACAAATTCTAGACGAGGTATAGACTTTCTTGAATGACAGGAAGAACATGATTCACAGTGTCGACTAGAGAATAGATCCAGTTCCCTTTTTCTTGAACAAAAGTAAGTTAGAAAACTGCTGATATCTTTTATCTTCTTTTTCTATAGTTGGTGCATCATCATCATCATCATCATCATCATCATTTCTGTGTTTCTGCTGTATATCTGTAGCAAATTAGCTCCAAAAGGGAACTGTATATAAATAATTACAATAAATTATGATTAATTACAATTATTTATATCGGCTGACAGTAATAACTGTAGCAGAGTTAAATTGCCATCAGCTGATCTGTTCGTCCAGCGAACATTCAGTGTAAATTCATATCAACTCTAAGAAAGGATATTTCCTTGGCCACAGAAAATACCTTCCTATTAATGCATTAGAGCATGTAGCAAGGGTCAAAATCGTAAAGGGACATTAATATGCAAGGCAGAATCAGAAACTTACGTAATTTGTGCACAAGAGTTTTATTAACTAAACACTAATGCAAACTAGTCTAACAAACAAACGTACAATCGCTCATACATGGGGAAAGGGCTAATGAGAGTTGATGGATCAGGAAAACCAGAGAATGCAGTTATGGAAAAAGTCATTTAACCACCTGAGTAAAACCATCAGCGCCGTTTATGACGGGGTCTATAACTTGTACTAATAACCTCTGTTTCATTTAATTAAATGTACATTACTTGCAATGCATTTGGTCGGAATGCAGTCTCAAATGAAGGTCTTAATGGTTTCAAGGTTTTGGACTCCCGATCACGTTCTTCCGGGTTGAAGAGTGATGAATTCCAAAGATGTTCTGAGGTAGAAATGTTCTTCCAGGTAGAGAGTGGAAAAAGAGCTAAGAAAGAGATCTGCTGAGGTCCGAGGAGCTTTGGTTGAATGGAAAGACAAGGCCGTAAGCCTGGCACAACAACTTGAGGGTCCAGAAGAGTTCTAGCTCACATCTTCCTCATCCTCTTAGGGTCTAACAGAACCGCCGACTGGGTCTTTGTGGTCAAGAGTCATCTCCCAGGCTGGGGAGATCACCCACGGCTCTATGTTGGGGCCGACCGGGCGCGCCCGCACCGGTTCAGGCTCTCCGTGAGTCCTTCACGGAGCAATCAGAAGATAGCCGAAGAGCTTTTTGCAGAAGAGAGGTTTTTGCAGAAGAAAGGCCGGACCTGTGTGTGAGAGCTTTATCTGGTAAAGAGGTCACACCTCTAGGGAGTCAAAGAGCCAATGGACTCCAGTCTCTTTGGAGAGAAGGTTTTACGACTCTTTGTCTCTGAGCATGGTAATTTGCATGGGGTTGGATTGGAAGTTGATATACAAACTATTAAAGATTCTTAGAACACTTATATGTTGCATAGGTGCTGTGGTGATGTAAGCGGTAGCAAGATGCGGGTCCTCGAGCTTGTGCAGCAGGTGTCGAGGCAGTGTCACCTGTCGTCCTGAAGTGAGTTGGTAGGTGGATCATGAAAGACGGATGACAGGTGGATCCTGATGGTCAGATGGCAGGTGGATCAGAGAGGATGACAGGTGGTTTCTAATTTTTCTGAGCCTTTGTATCCTCAGCTTGGGTGTGAACCTTGGTCAGGTTCAGAATGGTCTCCGCCTGGGTCCCTCTTCTCCGGTGGTTCCGTTTGAAGGTCCGAGGAAGTGCAGCCGTGCACCTGTTCATGGACCTTTGCACCACATTGACTCTCAGGACTGGATGAGTGTCTGAGGAGGTATAACCTGTCTATGTCAGTCGCGTGAGCTTCCACTTCTGGATACTGTAGCGTTGGGTCAAACTGGGTGATGTTTTAGCCAGTTTGTCAAGGTCTTTGAGAGTCGTCTCCTGTGCAGTTTCGGGGTCTGCATGGATGGGCTTTCTTCTTTTGTTAGAAGGGAAAAGTTCTGTGGTGAAGGCTAGCGATGCTTTGGTTTGCAGCCATTCACTTCTTCCATCGTGTAGCAATTCTTGGATAGGGGACTCCATTCTGCTCAGCGGTGGTGATGCTGATGAGGGCTCCACTTTACTTGGCTCTAATTCCTTTTCAAGTGGTCTTGTGGGTGAGGCTATCTGTAATGCCTCTTAGCCAGGTATCATGTATCCTTGGGCAGTGGGGTTTGCAGTCTGTGATACGTTGGCAGACTGGAAAGTGAGGACTGACACAGATCTGTATGGTGTTATAGGCCCATATGTGGTGAGACAGCTAAGTGTCATTACAGTGATTGCAAACCCAAAGTGGAGAGTGTCGTGGGGCTTTGTGGTTCAGGTTTGCTGTTTGGAATTGACAGCAACCTGACATGCTCTGACACATTCCGCCACATCTTGCATAAAAAAAAAACTTTAAAGTTATGTCCCTCAGTCTGAACTGAACCCCGTCACACTAACCATTCTATTCAGAGGCGGAATTGTTTAAATTAATGTTTTGGATTGAATGTTATTTGGGTCTTTCCTTGTTTCATACCTTTAGACTAAAAATCTGCAATAAGTTTAAAAATTTACCAGAATTATAAATGAAAGAATAAGAAATATAGAACATGTAAAAGTTATTTAAACAGTCCATTTAACTGTTGCATATTCAGAAAAATATTGAAATACTTCAGTATCAAGTATGAAGTTGCTTTACATATCGTCTAATGGCCTTATATTAAATATGTATGTAGAGACAGATAGAAAAGTATCATGTCACATACTGCAATGCTGCTGTTTCCATTTGAGCTTTGAGAACTGAGTAACATAAAGATATAAAGGTTTTAGAAAACCTCAACTCTAGACAAAGGTGACACACGTTGTTTGTGAGCAAAACGAGCAAACCAGTGGAACATATTTATGGTTTTGGTTTAACACTTCAGTTCAGTTTATCCGTAACTTTTTTTTTTTTTTTTTTTTTGGGTGAATACAAAATTTAGAACAACTGTTATTTTTAGTATGCAATCATAGAAAATAGTTTATGATTTTATTCAGATCTGATATTATATGATATTATGTAGATATTAATATGATTCAATTTCTACACCTGAACACCAACAAAACTGAAAAATTAAAACATTGTTTAATTTGTATTTTTGTTTTATTTATTTAATTTCTGCTATTGCTTGTAATTTGTATATTTGTTCTCTTCATTTTACTGGCTGTTCACTAGTCTTTAATAATGTTTGAACTTATATTTGTTAGGCTGGGCGTTTTTGCTGTGGGATCGATATTGGAGTATAGAACTGCAAAATTTAATTGGTATCTAAAAATTTTGGTGTCTGTTTATTAGAATACAAGATAACACGGCCCAAAAGCAATGAAAACAATAAGTTTCTTTTGTGCAAGGGCTGAATACAACACACTTTTTGATATATACAAAATAATATAAAACAAAAATACGTTTTCATTTCTGAAATATTTAAAGTAAGGAGAAGTACATTGGTATGATTTACTATAATAAGGTCTAGCAGTCTTTGACTTTTTTTCAGTTAATTTATTGTTACATGCAAAACATTTTAATGGCTAAATGTGAATGAACCATATCTAAAAATTACATCATACTTCACAAAGGAATACCAATGAATCTGACAATGATGCTTAATGCATAACTAACTCCTAAACTGTATCTTTTTCACTGACCAATAATGGTGGAAATATTAAATTTCATAGAATTTCATGCAAATATTCAATATTCAGTTGAATAGTTCTCCACCTTGGCGTACTGAAAGAGCAATGAGGAAAATAATTAGCATTTCATTAAAATTAATCTGAACAAAGGTCTACTATAGTTTTTTGTACTTATAGAAGTAAAAACCTTCAGTGCAAATAATTATGTTAAAAAAAATAATAGTAATGAATTTTAGTAACAATTTTAAGATTTTAAATGGTTTCACATATTTACCTTATTGTACTGGCAAAAGTTTTGCGTCTTGTGGCTGATATGTAACTTTTGTCTGCAGATCAGCATTATAAACATATTTTTCCAACCGTTCTGCTTTTCTAGCAGCAAAAACTAAGAAAGAAACCGAGAATTCAGATTCAATATTTTTAAACTGTAACAATATATATGGAGACACAAACATGCCAAATTATAATCAAAAGACTAATATTTTCACCTGCTTACTGCAGAAGAGCCTCATATGGATATTTTCACAGACAACACCAATAGTGTTTATTTAATTTGCTCATTTAATTTAAGAAGAATAACTCACCAATCAGCACAATGATCAGAAGTCCATTCATCAGAGCAGATATGATAATAATAATCTGCCATTGTGTTTGATTCAGACACTCAGTGACACTTAGTTGAACTGATTCTGTAATAAAAGCGTCCATAGTCTGTTACTGTCAGTCTTTTACTGGAGCACAATGACAATAATGCAGTTTTGTAGAACTGAATTAAATATCAATAAAAACTAATCTCTATGTGGAGCAACCAATGAGAGGCCTTACATTTTTTCTAATAACATTTTCTAATAATTACAACAAATGTAAATAATCACCCTGATTATCACGGTTTTAATTACTACAGGAGCAAATGAACTCACCAGTGAAGTATATTCTGGTGCTGTTGCTGAGTTTTAGAGGTGTTTCTGTGTTCATACAGTAATAAACTCCTAATTCATCAACAGTCACATTATTAATAACCAGACGATGTTTAAACTGCACTGAATATTTCTTTCTGAATGTTTTATTGTGGTAAAAAGGTGATGTTGTTGTTGAGAATGATCGTAGAATGACTGCTGGAGGATCTGCTGTTTTCAGTAAAATCCAATAAACCTCATCTTCATCAAGATTACAGTTCATGGTCACATTTGATCCCAAATCAGTCAGTAGATCTGCTACTGCAGCTTGACAACAGATTAATACCACTGTGTGAAGAATAAAAAATAATTATAAAAGTTTTACATTTGCAATGTTTGTGAATGTATGTTAAAAATACTCATAATATGTAAACTTACAGAGCTGAAGCTGAATGATCTTCATGATGTCTTGATCACTTCAATATAAAATCTAGTTCACTCCACACTGCATGTGTGAAGACGACAAGAAAGAAATGAAGAGGAAGTCAAGTTTTGAACCACATTGTACACACTTTTAACACACAATGATCCACGACCTCAATAATGAAGGGCCTCGTCACTTTATTAAACGTAATAAAGTAACAGAAGATTTCTGGTGAAAAATGAACAAAAACAGTTATTGAGTATATAAAAATTAAAAACTGTCTCATTGCCTTAACCCAGATTCACAAAAGTAAGCTTATAATAATATTATTAGGTCAGATTTCACAGGAAGTATCACTTTGGCATCATTCATGACATTTGCTCTGAGACAGAAAATTGTCTCCTGTAATCAGGGGCCGACTCTGCAAACTCCAGGTACGGGGCCCCATGGACCAGCTGTGCTCTTTTACTTTTGTAACCCTTATATAGCTCTGTTTCTGTCTCTCATAATTTATATTTTATTTACCCCTCACAAACTATCTATGGCATAGTGTAAATTCAGTAAACTGAATTGAACTAAAATTGAATTGAATTGAAAACCCTTATTGTCACTGGATTTCTCTGTATACAATGACTAGTGTTAGAAAACAAACATAACCACAGACAATAAATAAGACTATAGACTGTACAGTGCAATTATAAAAGTACACACAGCAAGTGAGTCATAATATTGCACACTGAGCAATCTGACAGTACTGCACATTGACCTCTACACTGACATGAAACTGTAATTATATACAAAAAGTGCAAATTAAAATGGAGTAAGTCCTTACTACCTTTATGGCCGTTGAACGTGGTAGTTCCCTTGCTGTCTATACATGGTCAGAAAGCTCTCGGATTTCATCAAAAATATCTTAATTTGTGTTCCGAAGATGAATGAAGAATTTTTTTTTGGGTGAACTATCCTTTAAGTCTCCTGATACTAAGAAGCTTCTAGTAGGATTCTATGAAAGAGTGACTTGGATTGTCTGTGAGGAAGGACTGTCTCACAGAGCAAGTTGAAAAAATGTACAAAACCAAACAAATCCAACCAAATTTAGACTGGCTTCAGTAGTTCACTCATTAAAGATGTTCTCTGTCATCTCAGGGTTTGATCCTGAGTATACTGTGAACTATGTGTCTACTGTGAGCAAGTGCATATGAAAGTGATGTTCAGTGAAGAACCAATCATGTGAAACACAGAGAGAGAATTATTAAAAATAGCCTCTGCCCTCCAGTGGTGAAACCAGACATCTCTCTGCTGGATCATGATGGCATTAAATGGAGAACTACCACTTACAGCCTCCTGAGAGCAGCAGAGGCCCCATAGACATCTGTGATAAACATTCTGTTCTGAAAATTATATATGGTCTTTTTTTTTTTAATTAACCAAAAATATCATCTATAACATAAAAGTTCAACAGCTCGAACACATATAAGCTACCTTTTCCAGGGTAGGTTTCAGAATAGCACTAGATGAACTAGTTCCTCCAACAGTTCCTTTCATTTAGAACTCCAGTTCTATTTACATAGGAATACACAAAAGACTAGTCTGATGAAGTTTGTATATAGAAATGTGTTCAGAGTTGAGATTTGCTGCAGCTCTGCAGAATGTTGTCAGAAGAGCAAAACTACAGTAGTTGTTGGACAGAAACACAAATTATAAATTGCTGTCTTTATGAGCATTTTGGTCTTGTTACAGAACCTTGCAGTTTACAGCTCATTGATTGCAGTTAAAGTAGATGTTTGTAATAAGTTCTCTGATTAATCAAGCACCTAAATTCATATTCTTGTGACACTTGTAGACCTTATGTACACACAAAATTTACATCTGAGTCATGCCTGCATGTAATCTGTTGTATAAAAATATATGAAAGTCTCTTTAAGTAATGTTAACTGCAGATATTTTTACTCATAAATTGTGAATTTTCATTCAAAAACTTAGGAAATTCCTGAGGAAACCAATGGCTCGAACATGCAAATACTCTTATTTTTGTTTGGAATACAAATTAGGAAAACATATTCACCTATTATATTTGCATATGCCTTAAAGGAAGAAGTCACTGATAAAGGCACCGTTCTTCTACTTACTTTCCTTTTGCCACCCTGTATGTCAGATATACATAGATTTTGTCTTGTTGTTTAGTTGAAAATTATTAAAAAAAATAATAATAAAAAAACAATGCCACAAATGCCAGGCATTCTGCAATGCAAGTCATTCTTTTATTTTGCATTTCATGTTTTATAACTTTGAGTTTCCATTGGTTTGAGGATGCAACAAATTGATGGATGCAACAAATTCAAAGCTGAAACTGAACCAACTAATCCAGTAACTTAAAGCATGTTGTAAAGTAAGTTGTATTTTGCATTTGGATAATTGTGTTTATTTTGTTGGCAGGGAGGAGATGATTATTGAAGACACATGGGGCTGGGCTCATCTGAGATATATTCAGCTCTAATATCCTGGGGCCAAGGGACTCTTTCCACCACTGCTCTGAGTCTCTGATGCTGTCAGACTGAATACACTCCTGTTTCTCTTAGCAGCGCCTGCTCAGTCTGTCAGGATGAAAACAAGATGAAATGTTTCTGGATTGAGGACTTGTGAGAGAGAGAAAAAATCAATACAGGTAATTTCTTATTGTGGAAAATGACAAATGTTTGTTAATTATTCATTTAAAAAAATCAAGATCTTATTTTGTTGTTTTTGAATTCTCTCCAGGTCACAAATAAGGATGTAACTGGAAGCTCTGTGTTCTTGTGCTGTTCTTTCTTAGGATCAGAAGCTCATGCTAAGATATGACAGTCTATCGAGACACAATGAAAGCAGGAATATATAAGACAACTTTCAGAAAATATTTCAACTGATGATCAGGATCCAGATTACAGTGTTTTCTCTAGAGGATGCTTCTCTCTCATATTCATGTAAGTTACTGATTAAATTTACTCATTAAATAGTAATAGAAACCACATCACATTACACATAAATATTCTATTGAAATGACCAGATATTGTTCTTATTTTTTAACTAAATTGTTTTTCAATGGAACTGGCACAATATGTTGTAGTCTAACCAATGAAGATAAGAACTAAAACTAAGAATTTTTGTCAGGTCTTTATTGAGAAAACTAATGTCCACACATGACTGACAGACATGTTCGATATGACTTATGGTGGAGATTGAGTGTAATATTAAGAGTACATATGAAAAGCTTGTAAAAGTCAAGTATAGTATAGAATATACTATAGTAAATTTACAAACGATTAACAAATATCTGGTGCGGGTGCGCTTGCATGCTGTTGATCTCCCTTGATGGTCATCCGAGTGATGCAGAAGAGTTACAATATTTTCTGTTGGTTGAGTATTTAGTATTTAATCTTAATTTCAGACATTTAGATACAGTATATTTAAGTAAAGCATATATTAATCATATTGGGACACCATGATGAACAGGTATGTTTGATGCATTGTGAATGAAGCTCTTTGTTGTCATGTTGTCCTTCACCGAAGGCCTATAGCTGCTGTAGTTCACACGCTTGTATTTCTGTTGTCGGTTTCTTTGTTTAAACTAGAGTTAAGATGGAAAGATTTTAAGCATCATTAATACTATTAATTCATAATTCACAACAGGTTTATAGTTGTAACTATTATTTTGATTTAGTTATTAGCAATTAGCATTAGCATTTTGTATTAGGCCTACCATGTTTTGTGTCTCATGCAGTTGGTTTTATTTATCAGTGCTACTTTTTCTAGTAGGGTAAGACAGAAGACGATGCCCTGCATATAAACATTTGCTAAATTTATCATGCTCATTTTCCAAAGTGGCTTAATTATTATAGAGAAGACGTCAGTTATGTGGTTTCTGCACCATTTTCAGATGATCACAGTGTTGAATGGGAATGGATGTGAGACACAGAGAAACAGGAAAAGGTTTGAATTTAGGATGAAAAGGTCTGAGTTTATGTTTGGGGTCCATTCTGATTTCACTGAACCCAAGCACGTACCTTGTCAGTGCTGCACGGCAATAAACTTCTTCACTGATATATTCAACGCCATCATATTTTTTCTTACTACATCTTACCTCAATTAAACTCATGTCGTTTGCATTATTGATGTCATGATCTATTTGTTGAATAAGGAACTTGTTTTTTGTTCTGTTTCCACAGTTGCTGCTTCATCTGTGTATTTGCAGTGCTGATAGATAAAGGTGAGCAAAAATCAAACTATATTTAAGAGTGAATATCATGTATCATGTATAAATGTCAGATTGTATGTTTGGACTTAAAGTTTGTGTGATTTCAGTATCTCTGGAGCTCACAGTTGAGGGTGTTTTTGGTGGGTCTGTTGTCCTGCCGTGTTCTTCAGCTGAACATGATCTTAAACTTCAAGACACTGATGTCCACTGGAGAGACAAAAATGACAACATTGTGTATAGTATAATTAAGGGCAAACATTCAGTAGTAGGACAAGACCCACAGTACAAGAACAGAGTTGAAACTTTTCCTGATGAGTATCTGAGAGGAAACTTCTCCATCAAACTCGCTGATCTCACTCACGCTGATGCAGGAAAATACATCTGCTACATCACAAACCCATCTGATTCTCAACAGAAAACTGTACAGCTGATCATCAACGGTCTGTAAAACTGGTTGATTAATGTATGATGATTTTAGTTTAAAAAGCTTTATAAAATCTGAATACCATACGTGTTTGATCAACTACTGATATCTCAGTGTGAATTCTGCTGTATATAAAATATAGACAGATCTGTTGTGTTTATCACAGTGCAGTAATGTTGTTATTTTCTTTACTGTTTTGTTGTAGAATCAACAGCAGAAAAAGGAAACAAATCCAGAAATAAAGAAAACCAAGGAGAAGATTCGGGAGCAGACAGTGTGGAGAAATCATTGCTCTGGCTTTACATTGTAGTACCTGTATTAGTGTTTATAGCTGTTTAATCATATTTCTCTTGAGAAAAAAATTTAAAATAAAAATATATAATAAAAATCAAGCTTCCACATGCTCTTTTGTCTCAACTGACGAACAAATAACATCCATAACTGACAAATAAGTATTAAAGGGGTCCTATTATGCTCTTTTACAAAGTCTTGATTTTGTTTTAGGGGTGTACTAGAACATGCTCTCATGCTTGGTGGTTCGAAAAATGCATTATTTTTCACATAATTTATATTTTTACAATACCTTCCTCCCCAGCCTGGCACAAACGCTCGATTAGTTCTGGGTTTGATGAAGGCCCACCTTCTGAAAAACGAAATGTGTTGTGGCGCTGTTGAAGCGGGAGAGAGCGAGGTTTCCCCGGTAACGCTGTACACAAAGCAGAGCTCCGCTCACAAATGCTGCTTTATCAGACATTACATGCGAGATGAAATGAAAATGACATCCAAAATTTTCTGAAGACGGTCAGTTTCCATCAGAAATACAGTGATATAAAAACACCCCGCACCGGGTTTCGATTTTGAAACGTGCAGTGCTCAACCTTCTCCCCACCTGCCATCCAAATTTCCGGAGGCGGGATTTATTTTAATGATATTCTAATGGACCAATTTGTGACATCACAAATACCGGAAAACAGCTTTGTAGTCCAAACGAGCCGTTTGTTGTAGTTCTTGAAAAGGTTTTTTTTTTAAAAACGAAATATCTCCCTTTGGAGTAGACTTTGAGATTTGTAACTTTGTTGATCTTTTTTATGCCCAAACATACACACTGACTAACATTCAAAAAGTGAAAAGCATAATAGGACCCCTTTAAAGTTTACTTTTCACTTACTTTTCATATATATATATATATATATATATATATATATATATATATATATATATATATATATATAAACAAATAAATAAAAAATAAATGTGAAAAAATAAATTTATGTTGACATACATATGTAAATAAAGAAATGCGGAAATAAATATAAATGTAAGTAAATAAATTTATAAAATGTGGGAAAATGCAATTATACATAATGAGGAAATATACATGGAAACATTCATTCATTCATTCATTTACATTTCTTTGTAGATTTACCTATTATTTACCCATTGCATTTACCTATTATTATTATTATTATTATTATTATTATTATTATTATTATTTCCGTTAACAGTGTTGCGATTCTGTCCGATTCACAAATGAAATATGCTTTTGAACCGGTTCTTTTTAGTGAACTGGATTGGACTGAACAGTCTGAAACAGTTTGTGGCTCGAGCAGCACAATCTCATTTTCAGACATAACAGTCACCTCAACTCAAAATGAGCCAAAACACCAGCCTATAAAAAACTAGCCTATATGATCTTGTGGTGCTGGTTTTTGCCCAATCATTCAGTACTCTAGTTTCTCAGGCAGTTTGGCGTGACTTGCCTGGAACGCTACAAAGTCGTGAGTCGGGGTTTGAAGTCGTGACTTACGGGCTCAAAAACCTGCCTGAAATGCAGCATTACACTACAAACCTACACCTTTATTTCTTTTGTGTGTTGCTTGGCTCCAACCACAACTGTTTCTGAGGAACTACATTGTTTGGTGGAAGAATACTGTTTTTATTGATATCATTACACTTATTTGCTCTGTTTTATTTTGTGAAACCTTACTAAGTATATGGAATAACCGTATTATAAAAGCAATAAGCCCCGTGAAGCCGTGGTTTACAGTGAATTTATAACAGCTAAGGGGGTTTTAAGTACTCTGCTTCGCATCGTGCGTTCTAACACCCCTTAGCTGTTATAAAAACAGTTATAAAATTCACTGTAAACCACGGCTTCTTGGGGCTTATTGTTTTATTGTATCCCTTATAATTAATTGTCAAAAACTGTGTACATAGCAGTTTTTGTATTTTGTATACTGTATCACTGACAGTTAATTCCAAAGTCAAGTGAACACTACATTAATAGTGAGATATTGTGTAATGTGACATACTGTAAAGAAATGAAACATGACCTAATAATTGCTAAACCTTCGGCTCTGTTTTGTTTGTATCCAACTGTTTTTTGATGATGTACATAAGATGCATATTTTTTACTGTTATTATTATTATTATTATTATTATTTTTAATTACATTAAATACATTTAAATAATGGATAATTTGATTTCCATACACATTCTACTGTAAGGTTGGAAATGTATTTACATTTACATCACATTTAGTCATTTAGCAGACGCTTTTATCCAAAGCGACTTACAATTGAGGACAATAGAAGCAATCAAAACCAAACAAAAGAGCAACAAAATGCAAGTGTTATGACAAGTCTTGGTTAGCCTAATGCAGTACACGTAGCAAGGTTGTTGTTGTTTTTTTGTTTTTTTTAAAGAAAACGAGTAGATAGAAACCTATTGTTTTTTGTTTTTTTTTTTGTTTTTTTTTTAAAGAAACAAGTAGATAGAATAGAAAAAAGAAAGCTAGTGTTAGTATTTCAAGAAAAGCTAGCAGTTAGAGAATAAATACGCAATTGATAGAGGGTCAAGTGTGTGTGGTATTTTTAAATAAAAAGAAGACAGATAGATGTAATAGAAATAGATTAGAGAGTGCTAGAGTTAGAGGGTGAAATAAAGATGGAAGAGATGTGTTTTTAGTCGATTCTTGAAGATGGCTAAGGATTCAGCTGCTCAAATTGAGTTGGGCAGGTCATTTCACCAGGTGGGAACAGTTAATGAAAAAGTCCATGAAAGTGATTTTGTACCTCTTTGGGATGGCACAATAATGTGTCGTTCCCCTTTCAGTCGGTCACTCCGAGTCACGTCGGATGACCGACGAAATTGGGATATCGCCAGAGAGACCAATCCACTTCGAGTGTAACTAAACGAGCCAATGGACATTGGCATGCGATTATTGCATCCAGCTGCCGCTGATCACAGCATGAGCATAAGAGGCAGCTGATGCACCGCATCAATTATCCTTTCGCTTCGGAGCCGAGCGGTAGTGGTTAAAGCTACTGCTCTCCCTTCCAAGAGAGTGTTCTGCGAGCGAGTGCGGGCGTTACGGCGCGGCAGCGGTGGTCACGGTGTCCGGGAGAGAAAGATCGTCTTCCTGCTGACAGCCACACTAGGAGTGTGCGGTGGCCAGCTCCCCTGCGTGCTTCAGCACTAAAAGAGCATTTCTCTGAAAGAGCAATTTCTCTAAAAGAGCAACACGGGTGATCGCGTCTTTTTAAAGATGTCTTTTCACCCGTGCGTTTCTGGGTGTGGTCGTTTCCTGGCGCCTCAGGACGGTCACGATCGCTTCCTCACGTGTCTGGGCATTCAGCACGCTGAGGTGGCTTTCGTGGATGGTTCATGTTCTTCTTGCGGGGACATGACCATCTCGGAGTGCGACTCTGTTATGTCAAACATGGCAGAGTCCCTCTGCCTGCCGTGATCCGGCGTGCACACTGGATCCGGTGGAGTCAGAGGTGATTGAGGATTACGGTGAGGGCTTCCCCAAGTGGAACTCCTCACCCCTCAAGCACTCCGCAGCCGGTGGAGCTGCCGAAGGAGCGCGCTGGCCACGCGTTTCCTTCGGTGCCCCCTCTGACGACCAGATGTCGATCACTGCATCGGAGGGTGGGCCCTCTCTCTCCGGGGATGATGACCTGGCTGCGTTGCCCCCTTCGGGTGTGGTAGCGTTGTCCGTGCCAGACCCAGAGATGACGGCTATGCTTTCCCGGGCCGCCGAGAATGTCGGGCTCGTGTGGAATCCTAAAAAGCCACCGTGTCCCGATCCTTCGAGGCTGGGCGAGTGGTTCCTCGGTGGGGGTGGCGCTGGTTCTCAGCGCCCCCCTCCGGTGCCATTCTTTCCGGAAGTGCATGAGGAGCTGACAAGATCGTGGAGGGCACCTTTCACTGCCCGAAACACATCTTGTAGTTCTTCCGCTCTCACCACCCTCGATGGTGGAGCCGCTTTGGGGTATGCGGGCATCCCCTCGGTGGAACGGTCTGTGGCCATGCAACTGTGTCCAACAGCCGCTTCCACCCTGCGGGGTGATCCGTGTCTCCCCTCACGGGCCTCTAGGTATTCGTCAGGTCTAACTGACAGTGCTTATAGAGCCTGTGGGGAGGCGGCTTCCGCCCTCCACGCTATGGCGTTGCTGCAGGTCCACCAGGCCAAAGGACTGAAAGACCTGCACGAGGGTGGTCACGACCTGGCGGTTCTACATGAGCTGCGTGCTGCGACGGACCTCGCGCTACGAGTGACGAAGGTGACCGCACAGTCTCTGGGTCGTGCGATGTCCAGGAGCGCCATCTCTGGCTGTGTCTCGCTGACATGAAGGAGCAGGAGAAGGTACAGTTCCTGAATGCTCCCGTGTCACAGACCGGCCCTTTCGGCGACGCTGTCGAGAGCTTTGCCCAGCAGTTCTCGGCAGCCCAGAAGCAGACTGAGGCAAACACATCATGCGCCGGAGGAAACCTGCTGCTTCCACTCCGGCTGCAGCCACTCAGCCTGCTCGTCGCCGTGGGCGCCCCCCTGCGGCCGCCCCCGCTCCCGCGCAGCCGCAGCAGCCTTTCACCAGGCAGCGTCGTGGAGCCGGTCGCAGGCAGGACGCCCAGCCCGTCCAGGCCCCCGCCAAACCTGGCGGCAAGCGCAAGTGCAAGAGGCCCTGGGACGGTCGACCCAGAGATGGAGGAGACTGCTCATCGGGAGATGGTGACTGCACCACTCCCTCCCCCGGAGGAGGGCCGGGTGGAGTATCTTTTGTTCATTTTGTTCCGCCTCTGGCCCAGCAGCCAGCGGTACCCAAAACATCAGTAAAGAGCGGTCTCCTCAATCTCCGGGTCTCAAGAGGAGGAGAGTGGTGATCCGTGCATCACAGGATCGCTTCCCTCCTCCTCTCTCGCCAGCAGGCAGCGGGTGGTTGCCCAAGAGCACCCCTCCTGCCCATTCGTGGAGGCAGGTAAGGGCAGTAGCACTCCAGTCCCCGCTTCAAGTCGTCAAACGCCGGGCTGTCACAAGCCTCAAGCCGGGTTCCTGTGTCTCCTCCCACGCGAGGAGAAATCAGGTGAGTGCTACACTACACACCCAGACCCCGCCCCCTGCCGTCACAGGCCAGGCCGTCACAGGCCCTGGGGCCGGTCCCTGTGTTCCACCTCGCTGCCCCACCGCGGGCATGTCGGTGGGCCCGTTGGCCCCGCTGGTGCGGTCTCTCGGAGCCTGGTTAGCGCTCCCCAGCCCGTCCCGGTGGCTCCTGCGGACCATCAGACTCGGCTATGCGATTCAGTTCGCCCGGCGTCCCCCCCAAGTTCAGGGGCATCCGGTTCACTTCAGTCAAAGCTGTCGATGCCCCTGTCTTGCTCGCGGAGATTGCAGTCCTACTGGCGAAGGATGCAATAGAGCCGGTCCCTCCAGCCGATATGAGGTCGGGGTTTTACAGCCCTTACTTCATTGTGCCCAAGAAAAGCGGTGGGTTACGACCGATCTTGGATCTGCGAGTTTTGAACCGTGCACTTCACAAGATGCCGTTCAAGATGTTGACGCAGAAACGCATTTTTGGATGCGTCCGTCCCCTAGATTGGTTTGCAGCAATCGACCTGAAGGACGCGTACTTTCATGTTTCGATTCTCCCGCGACACAGGCCATTCCTGCGATTCGCGTTCGACGGTCGGGCATATCAGTACAAGGTCCTGCCCTTCGGGCTGTCCCTTTTCGCCTCGTGTCTTCACCAAAGACGGCCCCTTGTTCCCTTGAGAGAACGGGGTGTGCGCATTCTCAACTACCTCTACGACTGGCTCATACTTGCACAGTCTCGAGAGCTGTTGTGCGCACACAGGGACCTGGTGCTCAGGCACCTCAGCCAGTTGGGCCTTCGGGTCAATTGGGAAAAGAGCAACTCGTGCCAGTGCAGAGGATCTCTTTTCTCGGCATGGAGTTGGATTCGGTCAACCAGACAGCACGCCTCACCCAGGAACGTGCTCAGTCGGTGCTGAACTGCCTCAAGACTTTATCAGGCAGGACAGCGGTCCCACTGAAACTCTTTCAGAGGCTCCTGGGGCATATGGCTGCAGCTGCGGCCATAGTTCCGCTCGGTCTGCTCCATATGAGACCGCTTCAGCACTGGCTCCATGGTCGAATCCCGAGGTGGGCGTGGAAACGCGGTACTCACCGGGTTCAGATTACACCGGCCTGCCGCAAGACCTTCAGCCCGTGGTCAGATCCTTCGTTCCTTCGGGCAGGAGTGCCCCTGGAGCAGGTATCCAGGCATGCTGTGGTATTCACGGATGCCTCGACCACCGGCTGGGGTGCCACGTACAACGGGCACGCAGTATCAGGGGTTTGGACGGGCCCCCTTCTGCGTTGGCATATCAATTGCCTCGAGTTGCTGGCAGTACGCCTTGCCCTGTGCCGCCTCAGAGGGCGCCTTCGGGGCAGGGACGTTCTGGTCCGTACGGACAACACTGCGACCGTTGCCTATATCAACCGGCAAGGCGGTTTGCGCTCCCGTCGCATGTCGCAACTCGCCCGCCACCTCCTCCTCTGGAGTCAGAAGCATCTGAGGTCCCTTCGTGCCATCCACATCCCAGGAGTGTTCAATCAGGCGGCCGACGAGCTGTCTCGAGCGGCACTTCCTGGGGAGTGGAGACTCCATCCCCAGGCGGTCCAGCTGATTTGGAGTCGGTTCGGAGTTGCTCAGGTAGACCTGTTTGCATCTCCAGAAACCACCCACTGCCAGTGGTTCTACTCCCTGTCCGAGGCAACGCTCGGCACGGATGCACTGGCACACAGCTGGCCCCAGGGCTTGCGCAAGTATGCGTTTTCCCCAGTGAGCCTGCTAGCACAGACATTGTGCAAGATCAGGGAGGACGAGGAGCAGGTCCTGTTAGTGGCTCCATATTGGCCCAACAGGACCTGGTTCCCGGAACTCATGCTCCTTGCGACAGCCCCTCCCTGGCCGATTCCTCTGAGGAAGGATCTGCTTTCTCAGAGACGGGGCACCCTCTGGCACCCGCGTCCAGACTTGTGGAAACTTCATGTGTGGTCCCTGGACGGGACGCGGAGGTTCTAGGTGACCTGCCCCAGGAGGTAGCGCTCACTATCGCTTCAGCACGAGCACCGTCCACAAGACGGGCGTATGCGCTGAAGTGGAACCTGTTCGTCGAATGGTGTTCCTCTTACCAGGAGGACCCCCAGAGATGTTCGATCAGAGCCGTGCTTTCCTTTTTGCAACAAGGGTTGGAGCGTAGGCTGTTCCCCTCCACCCTTAAGGTATATGTTGCTGCTATTTCTGCCCACCACGACCCCATAGAGGGGAGGTCGGTGGGGAAGCACGATCTGGTCGTCAGGTTTCTTAGGGGGGCCAGGAGGTTAAATCCTCCGAGGCCTCCCTCCCTTCCCTCTTGGGATTTGGCTTGGTGCTAAGAGCCCTACAAACTGCCCCCTTTGAGCCGTTGCAGTCAGTCGAGTTGAAGTTTCTTTCTATGAAAACCCTACTCCTGACTGCATTGGCCTCAATCAAGAGGGTGGGGGACCTGCAGGCATTTTCGGTCGACGAGTCGTGCCTTGAGTTTGGGCCGGCTGACTCCAGTGCAACACTGAGGCCCCGGCCCGGCTATGTGCCCAAGGTTCCTACCACGCCCTTCAGGGACCAGGTAGTGAGCCTGCAAGCGCTGCCCCTGGAGGAGGCAGACCCAGCCCTAGCTTTGCTCTGTCCTGTACGCGCACTGCGTCAATACGTGGATAGAACTCAGAGCTTCAGGACCTCAGAACAGCTCTTTGTCTGTTACGGAGGACAGCAGAAGGGGAAGGCTGTCTCCAAGCAGAGGATGGCCCACTGGATAGTGGATGCCATCACCTTGGCCTACGAAGCACAAGGTGTGCCCTGCCCACTCAGGTTGCGTGCTCACTCCACTAGGGGTGTCGCATCGTCCTGGGCGCTGGCTCGTGGTGCCTCGCTAGCAGACATCTGTAGAGCTGCGGGTTGGGCGACTCCCAACACGTTCGCTAGGTTTTATAGCCTACGTGTCGAACCGGTTTCCTCCTGTGTTCTCACCTCAAACGGGTAGTGGCACTGAGAGGGCCGGCTCAGAGTCGGCTTGCGGCGTCCTTACGCCTAATTCTCCAGAGAGTTCCTTAACCAGGCAAACCCTGTTGAGTCCTCCAGCACTCCGGCGTCCAGACGCGGCGGGGCGTCCGGCGCCAGGCCTTCAGCCAATGAAATCTTGAAATCTGGTGCGAGGCTAGTGCCCATATGAGAGACCCTGTCGGGATCCCATATGTGTATTCCACGGTATTCTTATTAGAGCCATGTTTCCCCTGGCGGACCACGTTCTGCCATCTCTAAAGATGCAGCCTGAGCCATCTCAGAGACTTCCATGTGCAATAGGGCCCTTCGGGGTTACTTCACATGTTTGAATGTCACTTAACCCCCTCTGGGAGGAGGTGACTCCGCAGTGTGCCTCTTCCAAGTGGAAGGGCACGCTTCCCAGTGTTATCCTAGTCCTACTGTTTGGGTTGTTCAAGGAACACCAGTAGTTGACCTTCTCTGTGTAGAGCCCGGTCCTATCGTCTGCCTTATAGGAAGGGTCAGGAGCCCTACACAGGGCACTGGAAGGGGCAACTCCTGTGGCGCTTTGGTAGGGATCCTAATTTCGTCGGTCATCCGACGTGACTCGGAGTGACCGACTGAAAGGGGAACGTCTCGGTTACGTATGTAACCCTCGTTCCCTGAAGGAGGGAACGGAGACGTCACGTCCCGTCGCCACAGTCGCTGTACCACCGCTGAGCTGCCGGGTCGCCGGCTCGGCTCCGAAGCGAAAACATAATTGATGCGGTGCATCAGCTGCCTCTTATGCTCACGCTGTGATCAGCGGCAGCTGGATGCAATAATCGCATGCCAATGTCCATTGGCTCGTTTAGTTACACTCGAAGTGGATTGGTCTCTCTGGCGATATCCCAATTTCGTCGGTCATCCGACGTGACGTCTCCGTTCCCTCCTTCAGGGAACGAGGGTTACATACGTAACCGAGACGTTCACTTGCAGAACGCAAGCTTCTAGAGCAGTGGTTCCCCAAAGTGGGAATTTTAGAATGTTTCCCCTTACTGTTTCCATGGCGACACATCATGCTTGTCACGTGACACACCGCAGCCACAATAAGGCCCCGATCACACCGAACGTGTTTTTTAGGTCTGAAAATGCGAGGCGCACTGCAGTGCCTTTTTTTGGTGACTTTTAAAAAAAGAGAAGTGTGCTGCGTTTTTTATGTTGCTAGGCAACCACTGAATCAGCTGTCCTGTCAGTCTAATCAAAGGATTACAGCACGAGCGCTGTAAAATGTTTGGGTTTTGCTGTTAAGTAAACTGACATATTAGCAAAAACCTTAAAAACTACAGCTCCGGGTAACCCACGACAGACAGCAAAAGTTTCTCCTGCATCATTGCAGTTTCCAGACAAGCAACGGGGAAAATTTCGTCACCACAACAGAAGGCCCGCCTCTCATTTCATTCGATTGGACAATGGAAAAAAAAAACACGATGACGTGGGACGCTTTTCCACTCAGAGTTGCTTTTTTTTCAACTTCAGGCGCTCAGAGCGCTCCTGCAAAAACGCGAAGCGCCTGGGGGTGCATAAACAGCGCGCAGAACGCTCACTGCCAACCGAAAACAATTCAAAAAAGGTGCCTCTCACTGCAAAAAAACGTGTTCGGTGTGATCGGGGCCTAACGCTGTATGACCGATATATTGTTTTCATTTCGTTTTTCCTTTTTATTCAAAATATTCACAACTTGCTTAGAGTCAAAGTTAAGTCATTTTAGAGCCTACGTCACAATTGACCTATCGGTAAGCCCCGCCCCCCTTAGTTACTGTTGCTCCCTCAGACAGACAAACAGAGTTGCTCACTGTCTTACAATGACAGCTGTAGTGTGAAAACCTTGTCCCACGATGTTTTTGCACAATTTTGGACACAGAAGGCCACCAAATGGGTATTAAATATTCCATGGAGGGATTTATAAAATATTTAAAAATAAATACGGTGGGTAACTCGAAGCGAGGGTTTACAGATCACAATACAAGACGCAAGAACAGTCTGCTGTTTAGGTTTGTACGTTAGCATGGACTCACTAACTTTAACGTTAGCTAGTTTTAGCCAGAGATACCTTGCTAAAGCACAAGATAACATTAATGTTCTGCTTGAGCAGATGAAAATTGTAACTTAATGAGTGTATGACAACCAGAAAATGAACGTTTTTGTCTTCATTTGTATTGGGGTTGAATACTTAGGGACATTTTTCTCTGTTTTGTTTGGATTCAGGAAATGTAATAAAATAAATTATATTGCCCATCCTCTCAGGATACCTGGAATCATTGTTACAAGTACCCCAGGCACATCGTTTTTCCATTTTTGAAGCATAAACCCCATAAAACCGATGCGAGCTTCGGATCTTCCAATGTTTCTCTATGGCGCTGAAACCTAAAGATGTCCGAGTTCCGCTCCCTGTGCAACTGATACTCGACTGCCATTGGCTAGTCTGCATTAGAGGGGAGGGGCTTACAGATAGGTCAATTACATCACAGCGCTAGCTGGAGATAAAACAAAGCGAAAACTGGAGGCGGCCCATTCAAACCATTACAGATTCGGCTACATAAGGAGCTTAAAATATCATCTTGTTGTGATGTTGGGTGCCTGAATTGATGTAGTAGAAGCTCCAATTTGAAATTTTATCGCATTCCTGCTGCCACTGCCAGACAAAAAACCGACGACAGCTGTGGTAAAACAAGATAAAAGAGCGGACTAAACAGAAACGATCGTCAAACCTGCTCGCGTTTGCAGCGCACACTTCTTATCAGAAAAGGTTAAACAAAGTATTGCCTTTTGTTGTTATGGGCGCGTCTAAAGATTTCTTATGGATCTCACTATGTCTGAAATAATGTCTGTGTGCCTGTGTGTAAAATAACAAACTGATGATGTATATGCATCATATGTAACTGTATATACATTGTTGTGATTAATTGTGGCTGGAATAATAATGTAGCTGTAAAAATAGTTGTATATAGCCTATACATCTTCATGACTAGATGGACATGGTGAGTTTGTCTTTACTATACAGGTTAGAAGATGTGAGTCACTCAACCGAAGGTAATCCTGTCAGATCGTCCATCCTTTGACCAAGATCCTTTGGTTTCATCTGTTAAAGTTAACCTTTTCAAATAACAATCGCTGCCCCGGAGAGTTATTGTTAAAAAAAACAACAAGCTAACAGACTTCATAGCTAGCGTTAGTGAAGCAGTCAGAGGAATCTTTTTGCCTCCACCTAAGCCCCGCCCACAGAAAAACATTACATTGTTTACTAACAGAAAAAGGGTCTATGAATAAATACATTTTGTGGAAAATCGTATGTATTTTATGAGGGGGTAAATTCGTAGAAATTCGTACGAATGACCTAAATCTGCCCCTAAACCTACCCCTCACAGAAAACGTACAAAATCATATGAGTGAGGTTGTACGAATTTGTATGAATTAGCCACCTCGAAAAATATGTACAAATTGGTCGTAAGATAGTGTTGGTGGATCCCACCTCTAGTTCGGGACCCTGATAATCATCACCACCAGTGTTGAATGTTACCTTTCTCTGTTTTCTTTTTTCTCTGTCTTTTACATTTTACAATTTTAAATTTCTTGTCAAGTTTAAGGCACTTTTGGGGACTGCATTACAAGTGGATTTTAAGCTTCGACTCAATTTGTCTCACTCGTCTTGTCCAGGACTTGCAGAAATCCTTGAGTTTCTATATTGTTTTAAAGAACTTTCCATCGGGGGTAGCCTATGTTTTTTTTTTTTTTTTTTTTTAAAAACAATGTCAATGGCATATCATAAAGTACCCAATAAAATGGTATTTAAAAATCAGTTATAGTACATAATGTACTGTATGTAGAATGGTGACTTGGAATGTCACAGGTAAATTCTGCTCCTCCCAACAACAAGATAAATTCTTTGTGTTTTCTCATCGGCTGTACAGTCTGTCAAACCTCTGACAGGAACAGAAGATGAGAGAGAAAGAAGCAGGACACTGAAAAAAGTGAATTACCATAAGGTAAGCTATAACTTAATCTCAGTTGTTATTGGAGTTATTTTGTTTAGTGGGCAGAGAGCAGCAAGCCATTTAGCATATTTTTTTTTTTGTATTTCTGTTGCTGTCATTTGTGTTTATGCTGGTAATAAACAATTTGAAGGCTAATTTAAACTGTAAAATAAAATAAATAACTAAACAGTTCACTGTTCACAGATCACTATGAGGAACTTAAAGAACAAGACTGAACACTCCCATAATGGAATCTTCAAAATGGAATACCTGTGATGCTTTCTTTAAAAACAAAAAATGTGGTAATGCAAGGCAAGATTTCGCCCGAGGAAAAGGACTACATGAACGGATTACAAATTAAGCCTAAACTTACCATAAAACAAAAAATATTTCCCCTTAAAAATCAACTGAAGAATCAAGAAGAATGTATTCCATCTTCACAAATCAAGCACAGTTATTCATCAAAGGTGTTTGAACATTGGCAAAGTTTTACTGTAGTTGTACTGTATTGCATTTGTTCAGTCTTAAAACTGGTGAGTGGATTCTGTGAGCAGTGATATTGATAAGTTTTTCTGCCTTGTTTGTAACATTTGATTAGCCAATATTATAATAATATTGTATAATTATTAAATAAAATATCATAAAATTATTTTTGACTAGTATAAAAAAAAATATTACTTGCAGTTTCTGTAAGTGTCCTCTCAAATGCCTTTTGGAAAACATTGTGCAGACCAAAAAGTATATTATATACATTCAAAATGTTGTCAAACGATCAATTGTGATTAATGGCATACAAAATAAAAGTTTTTGTTTACATAATATATAAATATAGGCATGTAAATGCATGTAAATATTTTATTAATATATACATGCATGTGTGTGCATTTATATATACATGCATGTATATATTTTTAAAATATTTACATGTATTTACATGTCTATATTTATATTCATAAAATTTATATTATAAATAAATTTAATATTTAAACAACATATTTTTCTGAAACATATATACATGCATATGTGTGTATTTATATATACATAATAAATATACACAGCACACATATGTAAACAAAAAGTTTTATTTTGGATGCGATTATTCGTTTGACAGCACTATATATATACTGTGTATATATGTGTGTGTGTGTGTATATGTATATATATGTATATATATATGTATATGTGTGTGTTTGTGTGTGTGTGTATATATATATATATATATATATATATATATATATATATATATAATGAGTGTGTGTGTGTGTGTATGTATATGTATATATATATATATACACACACACACATACAATAGGTTATTAATGGTAAACCATTAGCTGATACTTCCATCTCTAGCTACCTGTAAAACGTCACATCCATACGCATGCGCTTGAGTATCCAGCTTCATTCGTGTGGATGCCATTTTGACTCAGCAACCATTTTTGTTAACTTGGTCATCATTAGTTCCCCTTAAGAAATTGTTTTCATTGTTGAAATTGTTCAAGTGCCACGTTTACATTTGAGTGCTTTGTCTGAAAAAAATAAATAAATAAGTACCATGGGACAAAGGTATGTTTGAGACAAAAGATCGAGATCGTCAGCGCCATGCGTTATCGTTAGGGTAGCATGAAGCTAACAGCTACATTGTTTGTAATATATCATTTATTGTCTATTAGGTAGGATGAATTACATTCATTACAGATAATTATATTAATATCCATTGTCATAAATTGATAGGCGAGTTTTTAGAAAACTGATTTGTTGGAAGGCTTGAATGTAGTTTGGTTGAGCTTTACAATAGGTCAAAGAGAGAATGGACTAATTAGTTGTGTTTTTCCTAATGTATACTGTTATTAATAAAAATTAATAAAATAATCATTTCATTTTTTTATTATTTCTGGACCTTTTAAGTAAAAAGCTCATTTTGGGTCCCATGTTGGTCCATGTTTTATTCAAACTAATTATAGACGAGACATAGGCTTTCTTGAATGACAGGAAGAACATGATTCACAGTGTCGACTAGAGAGGTAGATCAAGTTCCTTTGCAATAAGTGTGAATATTGCTGAGATACGGGGGTGAAAAGGTTAGCAAACTCCTGATATCTTTTATCTTCTTTTTCTATAGTTGGTGGTATATCATCATCATCACTTCTGTGTTTCTGCTGTATATCACAGGTGAGATTTTAAACATTTTAAACTTTATGTCACATGCAGAATGATGAATGGTGTGTTTGCTGTTTTTAGATTCTTTCTCTGCTCCTGTGAGGGTCATAGTTGAGGGCTTTGTTGGAGACTCGGCTGTCTTGTCTTGTTCGACCCCTGAAAGTGAGATTCAAGGCAAAATAGAAGAATTTAGTGTGCACTTGAGAGACGATGAAGAGAAGATTGTGTGTGACATCATTGGAGGCAGCAGAACATGTAAATATCAAGATCCAAAGTACAAGGAAAGAGTTGAAACGTTCCCTGAGGAGTATAACAAGGGCAACTTTACCTTTAAATTCAACGGTCTTCAAAAAAACGATGCAAGAAAGTACCACTGTACCATCACAGGACCATCTCAGAATCACACCATCGCAGAGCTTCATGTCGAAGGTGTGTTTAATCTTAAGAGTTTCATTGATTAACTATGAATATGGTTTTAAATTATGAATGAAGTTGTTAGTTGACTGATCAAACTAATGTTACAAACTTTCCGATTGTCGTTTTGTCTCACAGATGGACCAGATGGAAGAGGAAACCACAGAGAACTATCATTGATTGTGTTGGTGATCAGTTTTCTTTTCACCAGCCTTATGCCATTTATCTAAACAATAATTTGTTCAGTTCTATAAGTGTTGTAGGGCTGAGTTCAGATCTAATCAATCAAGTACATTTTCAAGTATCTTTACACTGAGTATTGTCATTTGGGGTAAATTTCACTCTACATTTCAGAAAATAACATGCTGATCCTCTGTTTTTCAAATATTACATTATATAAATTATTCCATTCCATTCCATTCATTTTATTCATTTCAGTCATTGCACAACTTGGCACACACCTTGTATTCATCAGTGTTTGTACTAAGGATGTAACAATTTCAGTCAATGTCATTTCTGTTAAAGTCATGTGTGCAATTAAAACAGTATAACATCAACCATGGTAATAAACTAAAAAAATAAAATCTTTTATATATCCGACTAAACCTCATTTCACTGGTGTTGCATGTAAGTTGAGAAATGTATGTTATGAAACATTTTCATTACAAATAAAATAAACTGAAATAAAATATAAAAACAGCTTTATTTCAGCTAGTTGCCGAAACAACATTTCTCGTTTTAATTTTAACTCGATGTATTATAATAACTAAAACTGTATAAACATATAAAATAAAATATATATAGGATAAAATGAAAGAAGGAGAGAGGACTACTCTTAACACAAGACATGAAAGACTATTATTATGGCATCATACAATTACAAAATACAACAAATTTGGTCAGGTTTACATGTTGAATAAGCAGTTAGTATTTAACCAAAATATAACTCGTAACCTCACTTTTTATTTTTTTCATTTATTTATTTTTTTTGGACATGCTTATTGGAAAATTTACCTTTACGCATCTCATTTAATCAAAACAACAAACAGATGTTTCCAAGAACAAATTTATTTGCACTATTCCAGGCATCATAGCACTGTCACACAACAGTTAACAATAGTAATGCTAAAAAATGACCAGTGTTTGAGAAAGTAAAATCAACTGAGCACCTCAAATAAAATATATTAAATATATCACTGAAATTATATATCAATGTATGTATTGTATGGCGTACCTTGATAGTGTCTGCGCTTGCGTGGCCATTTATTGTGATTAACAGGAAAGTGTGTTCAAGCGCCAACAGAAGAAATAGTCTTTGAGAGAAGCAGTCTATCAGCGGAAGTTAAAAGTAGCTCGTAAGTGTATTTACTTGTCTCATTAGTGTTTAGCACAGTTGGCGTTGCTATGAAACGCTTGTTTTGTTTACTGAGTGGAGACGTGCTGAAATCGCGTTTGGCCTCGTACTGTATGGCGTACCTTGTTAGTGTCTGCGCTTGCGTGGCCATTTATTGTGATTTAACAGGAAAGTGTGTTCAAGCTGAATTCAATTAGTGATTTGTTAGACGGGTATAAAAAAGGTTATTATACCGCGGCAGCCCTCGTAGTGTGAAGACCGAAGTGTGTAAAGACGATCGACTCTACCGAGCGACTCCACCGGACAGGGACACCGGCAAGGGTTAAGTATCGCTTTTCATTTATTCTCTTTCCTATTACTTGTTTCACTTCTCTTTCAGTTTTTATAACCATTTCTTACTTGTATGTTTGGCACATTTATTTTTTTTAGGATTACTGTTAAACTAATGTAGTTTGATTTGTATATGTTATCTATTTTAATTTTAGTTACAGTTGTAGTAATGTTTGTCATTTTATTAGTTTTTTCCATTATGTCTGTATAAGTTATTTATTAAGTTTTAGTTTTATTTAATTTTAGTTATTTTAGTACTTCAACAAACTACATGGAAATGAAATAATATTGAATTTATGGGTATGTGTGTCTGTGTGTGTGCATATATGTCTGTGTGTGTGTGTACATACATGAAATTGTTTTGGGTGTTTGGCTTAGTTTTATGTTAGAATCATTATTACACTTATACCTTTTGTTCTCTTAATATTTTGAATTGTTTGTAGCTTTATTTTGTTTTCATTTAAATGTTAAGTTTAGAAATTTTGTCATATGCATTTCTCATTTTTATTTAATTAAATTTTTTAATGTGTGTGTGTATACATACTATTTATAAAGTTTTAGCTTTTAGTATTGGATCAGTTTTAGTTGTTTTAATACTACAATTGATTCTTTCTGTTGTCCTCATTTGTAAGTCACTTTGGATAAAAGCATCTGCTAAATGACTAAAAGTAAAGTAATCAATAAATAAATAAATAATAACGCTAATGCATTAATTTTACTGCAACTGATCTGCCTGAAGCAGGAGAAGTATTTACAACTAGTAAATAGATTAGTAAACAATTCAACTCAATCTCATCTCATCAAACCTTCAGGATTCCAAAAAACAGCAAGTTATAAGCCTGTCAGGGTAGACGCATCATTTTATTTTATGTGTTTAATGTGAATGGAAAAGAGGTTGTGTCTTATTTAATGTCATTTTTATATATATTGGTTTTGTCCACTGGAAATTTTCTGGAAAGACGTATTTGTAATGTTTTGCAAGCTAAATGCTCTGAAGCCTGAATCCAAACCAAATAAACTACAGTAGAGTCTATTGAACAGACTGTACATCTGCATCTACCCTGATTATAATATACCTGATACATAATGTGCGTGTAATTAATTTTGTTTCATCTTTTTTTTTTTGTTATCAGATTTGTTATTTTGTTTCATCTTGTTTTCCAGATTTGTCAGTTTGTTTCATCTGTTTTTTTGTTTTGTTTTATCAGATTTGTTATTTTGTTTTAAGAATTTATTTTATCTGATTTATTTTTTTTATCTTTTTTTATCAGATTTGTCATTTTATCTGATTTATTTTGTTTCATCTTTTTTTTTATCAAATTTGTCATTTTGTTTTAAATTTATTTTGTTCATCAGATTTGTCATTTTATTTTAGAATGTTATTTTATCAGATTAGTTTTGTTGTTTCATAATCTGTTATTTTGTTTATCAGCTTTGTTAGTTTGTTTTTGAATCTGTTATTTTCTTTGTCATTCTGTTGTTTTGTCTGTCATACTGGTTATTTTGCATTAAAATTAATTTAGTCAGATTTGTTATTTTCCCTTAGAATTTATAGTGCTTTATAATCTGGTATTTTGTTTGTCAAACTGCTTATTTTGTTTTAGAATAAATTTTGTCTTAGAATTTATTTTGTTTGCCAGACCAGCTATTTTGTATTAAAATTTTGTCAGATTTGTTATTTGGTTTTATAATCTGTTATTTTGTTAATCACATTATCTTTTCTTCCTGCAATATGTAAATCTGTGTACAGATTTGTTGTGTTTTTGAGATTCATATTGTTTTGGGATTTTTGTTTACTTTTGGGTCTCCTTCAAAACTTGCTGTTTTTAATTTCTCCATCATATACACTTCTTCACTAAACAACTTATTACAAGTAGCCACGCCCCCAAACCCCCACCATTGGTCGAGGCAGAAATAATGTGCAGGACTTCTTGCAAACAACTGAAAGTGTCACTGCGCACCAGTGTTTACATTCAGTATGTCAACATATAAACAGCTTACTGTGCAGTTGTCTTTGCACATTAAACTGGGATAAGAGAAAATGTTTTAACATTTTAAAACAATACACACTTCACCTTACTTCACTTCATAGTTAAATACCAATCATTGATTTGTAGGAGCAAATTATAGCAACAATTTAATCACACCTTTAACCTGAAGATTTATGCATTCATTGAGACCAAACTCAGTGATGAAGCAGCAGTACGGCCCTTCATCGCCTTTCTGAAGTTTCTTAAGCCTAAGGGTGAAGTTTCCTTTCGAATACTCTGCAGGGAATGCTTCAGTTCTGCCACTGCACTCTGGGTCCTGCTCCTTAGTCGTCCCTTTGCCATTTTGCACGTCGTATACATTCTTGCTGTCCTCATATCTGCAGTGTGCAGTGATGATTTTAATTTGCCTGCTCCCAGGATGGCACGGCAAAACTACAGAATCTCTGATAAAACCTTGAACTACGTTATGTGCAGATGCTGAAACAAAAGCAAAGACAGACCAGGAACATGTGAAAGACAGTCGATATTCGATTCAAATAAATATCTGTAATTTTATGTGCTTACCTTCAGTCAAAAGTAGTATAAAGAAACAGACAAGCAACACACTGCAAAAAACAACAACAAAAAAACAAACAAACACAAAAACCATCACACAGACATACAGTAACAAACTGTGATAAACTTCTATTCCCAGTATTAAAAAGATATGCTTCAGGGTATTACTGTTTCTTAAAAATAGTTTTTCCTGAGGGGACTGACAGACTATTCAACAACAGGTACCGCAGAGACACAGAGGTCAACAAAACATCACCTATGAGGACAAAAGTGGGTGATGAAACCACAGTAGTGAAGTATATATTGACAAGAGACTTTTGTAGAAGTGTGAAGATACAGAAGACGTTTTGTTAAATTCTGGGTGGCTTTAAATGAACTTGACATTTATTTACATTTACACCAACGGTAATGGACAATGCTGTATTTGGATTATTAAAAATGTCGTTTAAACCAAATTCTTGCATTATATAATATGATTTTATATATACATACATGATGGATTCATGTAAAAATTAACTGCAACAGGTGCAGTTTGACGTCAGATAATAATTCTACAAACACATAAACTATATCAGTTCGTCATATACTGTAATTCAGGTTATATAGGCATAAATATACGCAATAACACTTATTTACTTTATTTTCCATGAATTCGAGTTTTGTTTATGTTCAACTAGCCTGGCAAGCTAGTTATTAGATGCAACACGGGACCTAACTGCGCAACCAGACGGACAATTATTAAACGGATGCATTAGAAATTTAATTTCTCTGTTCCTGATAATATTTAGACAATTTCAACACAACGTACCTTTTAAGAAACTGTAGTTGAATAACATGTCCGGAAACAGTATTTTAACATTGACCTTTGCCTTACTGCATTTGTGAGTTAGTCCTGACAGCAACTGGGAACTTTCTTTGCACACAAAAAGTATTATTCTAGCTTCATAACATTAAGGTAACCACTGATGTCACATGGACTATTTTAACAATGTCTTTACTACCTTTTTGGGCGCTGAACGTGGTAGTTCCCTTGCTGTCTATACATGGTCAGAAAGCTCTCGGATTTCATCAAAAATATCTTAATTTGTGTTCCGAAGATGAATGAAGAATTTTTTTTTGGGTGAACTATCCTTTAAGTCTCCTGATACTAAGAAGCTTCTAGTAGGATTCTATGAAAGAGTGACTTGGATTGTCTGTGAGGAAGGACTGTCTCACAGAGCAAGTTGAAAAAATGTACAAAACCAAACAAATCCAACCAAATTTAGACTGGCTTCAGTAGTTCACTCATTAAAGATGTTCTCTGTCATCTCAGGGTTTGATCCTGAGTATACTGTGAACTATGTGTCTACTGTGAGCAAGTGCATATGAAAGTGATGTTCAGTGAAGAACCAATCATGTGAAACACAGAGAGAGAATTAGTCAAAATAACCGCTGCCATCTAGTGGTGAAATCAGAAATCTCTCTGCTGGATCATGATGGCATTAAGTGGAGAACTACCACTTACAGCCTCCTGAGAGCAGCAGAGGCCCCATAGACATCTATGATAAACATTCTGTTCTGAAAATTATATATGGTCTTTTTTTTTAAATTGAAGAGATTGCAACTCTTAGGGTCTGTACCCCTAGGAAAAAACTAAAATAAATAAAATAAAAAATGTCAAACTTGTAAGGCAATTATATAACACGCTGACATCATTGAGACACTTACCAAGTTCAGTCAACAGTCAGTCACCATTGCCAAAGACTCCAAAAGTAAGTGTTGAAAAAGAGAAGATATTGTTAAATAAAGTTGTTATTTTTGTTTTCTTTGTGCACAAAAAGTATTCTCGTAGCTTCATAACATTAAGGGAGGAAGGGAAGGAAGGGAAGTAAGGCTGAACCACTGATGTCACATGCACTATTTTATCAGTGTCCTTACTACTTTTCTGGGCCTTGAACGTGTCAGTTGCATTGCTGTCTATGGCAGGGTCAGAAAGCTCTCGGATTTCATCAAAAATATCTTAATTTGTGTTCTGAAGATGTACAAAGGTCTTACGGGTTTGGAAAGAAATGAGGGTGAGTAATTAATGACAGAATTTTCATTTTTGGGCGAACTACTAGTAAATCAGTGGTTGTGTGATGTGAATTGGTTGTTCTCCTAACACATGATTTCCTCAAGAGTGTACTTATCTGTATTCATAAACTCACGTATAACAAGTATACACACTGTAATTCTAAAGTAGTTCTTGAACTGGAAAGCTATGAAGTTACTCACTCTGCCTTATTTGTTTAGTACACTTGTCCTTTAAAATGAATGAATGTCACCTGGCACCTCACAACCAGTTGCACTCTGAAGCTAAGAAGGGTTGTGCAAGGTCGGTACCTGGGTGGGAGTCCTATCAGTGTTACTTGTGTAGGTGATAGTAAGGTGCTCATGGTGATAACATCATGGATCGTAGTATCCCAGTATCCCCCTGTCCTAATGGTGAAATTGTGATCTATATATGTTCGTGTGAAGTCCACTAGACAGAAGGTTGTCCCTTTTGTGACTTTAGATTTCAGAATGCTCTACTTATGCCAGGTCAACACAGACATGGTCTTCATAGAAGACTACTTCTCTCAGTCTTCATTTCTGCCCCTGGAGACCCAGTGTCCTATAGAGTTTAGCTCCAACCCCAATCAAACATACCTGAACAAACAAGATCTTCAGGATCATATGAAAATTCCAGGCAGGTTGGAACGTATCCAAGACAGTGGGTCTACAAAAAACAGCGTTCATTACCCATAGTTAAGAGAACAATTTCAGACAACGCCTTGAAAAGGGACACTATATATTGTATAAAAAAAAAGAAAAAAAAAGAAAAAAGGGCACTGTTCTTTGGGAGAGATCCTGACTCTCCGCACTCTCAGAGAAAATGCTTGTCACTGGGGCAATACCCCAAAAGCAGGGGTTCTCAACTCTGGCCCTCGAGGTCCACTTTCCTGCAGAGTTTAGCTCCAACCCTAATCAAACACACATGAACAAGCTAATCAAGGTCTTCGGGATTACTAGAAAGTTACTGGCAGGTGAGTTTGATCAAGGTTGGAGCTAAACTCTGCAGGAATATGGACCTTAAGGGTCAGAGTTGAGAACACCTGCCCTAAAGGGTGCAGATTAGCACCTTACACATATGCATTTGGCAGACACTTTAATCCAAAGCAACTTGCATTGCATTTACTGTATGGCATACATTTTATCAGCTCATGTATTCCCACTGCCCATCTGTCAACAGTGTTTCAGTGCCTATGGCAGAAGACTTTGGGATAGGCTCCAGCATCCCTGCAACCCTACATAGGACAAGCCGTTTGCAGAGTGGATAGTTGTATTCCTGGAAATTAAATTCATGACTTTGGTGTTGCTAGCACCATATTTTACTTGTTGAGCTAAAGGAACTACTACAGTTTTTTTTTTCAATTGCTATCAAGAGTTTACCAATACTTAAAGTGCTTTTTCTGAACTCTTAACACAACAACACACCAACATCACACAATTAACAGTTAATTTTCTGGCCAAAACCACATTTTGTTAAATAAATACAAACTCTACATTTCAAAATGCTGAATACATTTTTCTACATAAACTAATTCTATCAAAACACAGTAAACCCGATTCAAAATCGAGTCATTCGGTCAAAACATTTGCACTAGTTTTCTATCCAACAGGAACATATAGTCAATCATAACACATAGATTGTCAAAATTCTAACAATTAATGGCACTTTAAAAACTGCATTACTTGTCATGTTTCAGTTTGACTTGTATAGAACAAACAATATGATATCCATTTAAACAACAACAACAACAATAATAATAATAATTCAGTGACCTGAACTCTTCATTTTTTTTTGTGTGTGTGTGAATGTGTGGATTCATTTTAGATAGTATGTGTACTGGGTAGTGAAGCAAATTAGCTCCAAAAGGGAATTGTATGTAAATAATTACAATAAATTATGATTAATTACAATTATTCATATTTGCTGACAGTAATAAACTGTAGCAGAGTTAAATTGCCATCAGCTGATCTGTTCATCCAGCGAACATTCAGTGTAAATTCATATCAACTCTAAGAAAGGATATTTTCGTGGCCACAGAAAATACCTTCCTATTAATGCATTAGAGCATGTAGCAAGGGTCAAAATCGTAAAGGGACATTAATATGCAAGTCAGAATCAGAAACTCATGTAATTTGTGCACAAGAGTTTTATCAGCTAAACACTAATGCAAACTAGTCTAACAAACAAACACACAAACATACAATCGCTCATACATGGGGAAAGGGCTAAAGAGAGTTGATGGATGAAACCATCAGGAAAACCAGAGAATGCAGTTATGGAAAAAGTCATTTAACCACCTGAGTAAAACCATCAGCGCCGCTTATGACGGGGTCTATAACTTGTACTAATAACCTCTGTTTCATTTAGTTAAATGTACAATACTTGCAATGCATTTGGTCGGAATGCAGTCTCAGATGAAGGTCTTAATGGTTTCACGGTTTTGGACTCCCGATCACGTTCTTCCGGGTTGAAGAGTGATGAATTCCAAAGATGTTCTGAGGTAGAAATGTTCTTCCAGGTAGAGAGTGGAAAAAGAGCTAAGAAAGAGATCTGCTGAGGTCCGAGGAGCTTTGGTTGAATGGAAAGACAAGACCGTAAGCATGGCACAATAACTTAAGGGTCCAGAAGAGTTCTAGCTCACATCTTCCTCATCCTCTTAGGGTCTAACAGAACCGCCGACTGGGTCTTTGTGGTCAAGAGTCATCTCCCAGGCTGGGGAGATCACCCACGGCGCCCGCACCGGTTCAGGCTCTCCGTGAGTCTTTCACGGAGCAATCAGAAGATAGCTGAAGAGCTTTTTGCAGAAGAGAGAGGGTCGGACCTGTGTGTGAGAGCTTTATCTGGTATAGAGGTCACACCTCTGGGGAGTCAAAGAGCCAATGGGCTCCAGTCTCTTTGGAGGGAAGGTTTTACGACTCTTTGTCTCTGAGCAAGGTAATTTGCATGGGGTTGGATTGGAAGTTGATATACAAACTATTAAAGATTCTTAGAACACTTATATGTTGCATAGGTAGCAACATATAATATACACTCTCAATTAGATCATCCGAAGACGAATTGATAGAGATCAAACATGATATAAATGAGGTAATATTAACTAGTGATCTATCATAAGCATGCATAAAACAGGATACAGTACAAAAGGCAATATACAAGAACAGTAACAATATGCAATGACCTGAGGATATGTGTGTTCATTCAAAGAAAGGTTTTTCTATGAATTAATTAGAGAAGAGTTCATTTTTATGGCATAATGTCTCTTTCCTAAGGGAAAATGAGGTGAGTGTTACTCGGCCCGCATTCCTTAGAGCAATAAAACTAGTCTAATCAGGTTGGTTGCTATGGAACCGGGGGCCTGGAGTCATCCACAGACATACTGGCACCCAGAATGTGTGTTGGGTGAGGGGTCTGTGATTATTTGTTAATCTAATAACTAATTTGATTTGTTAAATCTGATGAACAAATGTGTGTCTGATTGGTCCAAATGCTACAATAGTGAAGGAGTCATCCTACTTTACGGAATATAAAATAAAAGTGACAGAATTGCTGCAGTAAAGGCTTTATTGGCAAAATGAAATTTCTGTGTGTAAAAACAAACAAACAAACAAAACATACAGCCCTTTGCCTTTTGCCCTCTATTTCTCCTTCTCTCTTGTCAGAAATTCAGAAAGACCTTTTATTACCAAGTATGTTTACACACACAAGGAATTTGACTTAACAGGAGCTTCCAGTGCAGAAGAAAGTATGGACAAGAAAGTGCAAAAATACATGACAGTGCAGACATACACCGGAATTATAACAGTAATATAAGAAAAACAGAAAAAATAATGCGCTATATGGAAATATAGAGAAAAAACATTGTTTAAATGAATGTACAGATATGTTGTTTACAAGTGTGCAGTTTACAAATAGACATTTTCAGTTTTCTATGTATAAATGTGTCAGTTATGATGGACAATGTATAGTTATGGATGTTTTAATTGTTCAGGCTGAATATAGCCTGCGGTGGGGAAAAAAAAAAAAAAAAAACTGTTCTTGTGCCTGCTGTTCTGGTGGTCAGTGGTCTGTAGTGCAGACCAGAAGGCAGCAGTACAAAGAGAGAGTGGGCTGGGTGTGTGGGGTCCAAGGTGATTTTCTTAGCCCTTTTCCTTACTCTGGAGGTGTACAGATCTTGGAGGTTGGGCCAGTAATCGTCTCAGCAGTCTTGGCTGTCCGTTGTAGTCTCTTGATGTCTGATTTGGTAGCTGAACCAAACCAGACAGTCCTAGTCCAACTTACTCCTCTCCCTCGTCCAGACATTTTCTTTCTTTTTCTGCTTCTCTGTGTTGTTCTGTATTGTTTTGAACAAAACCAATCCAGAGAGTGCCTTTTTATTGTGCATGTCCATGTAATGGAAAGACTTGAAATTGTTAATTAAGACTTGAATGAGCTATTTCTCAGTGATCAGTAATTAAAATAATTCTTATCAGCTCTTTTGTTGCAGAAGTAGAGGCATTACACTATATTTAAAGTTTGGAACATTAGGACTTCATTTCTGTCGTGCTGTGTTTAAGCATTTGTAAAAAAAGATAAGAATGATCCATGATTTTGGTATGGGGTAAGCTTGTGTAAAAAGAAAATTTAAGCATTTTAGAAATATGTTAATTGACTGAATATCGTATGAAAAGAACATGAATTGTATGGTCACAACAGACGGATATTGTGCTAATTCTGTTTAGAGTTTTGAAAATGTGATTATAGATTGGACAAAGGGATGTTAGCAATTGAAAAAAACTGTAATATGCACCCTTTAAAGGGGTGGTTGATTGCAATTTCACTTTTTTCATTTTAAATAGTGTGTAATGTTGCTGTTGGTGCATGAACGGTATCTGCAAAGTTGCAGCGCTGAAAGTTCAACGTAAGCGGAGATATCGTCTTTTAAAAATCAGGAAGTTTAATGCCTACAAAAACGACTCTTATGGAACTACAACGAGATACTTCCCGGGTTTTATACGTAACAAACCCATAAATTTACATCAACCCCTCCCTCCGGAACATGCAAAAAAGGGGGCGAGGCCATGTTCTGCGGCTTTGTCGAAGAGGAAGAGTTATAGTGGAGAGTTGTAGCCATGCAGTCGAAACGGTGTTATTTTCACCCAGCTGTCAGGTCTTCTGTGTTCGGGCTTCCAACGGACGCTGTAGTTCGTCAACAATGGTTAAAATTTATGTTTGATTATGTTCCTGACAATTACAATCCTAATTTAGCTCTCTGTGCTGCGCATTTTACAGAAGACAGCTTCCAAGATCTACACGAGTTCAATGCCGGTGTCCTGACATTTTATCCTACCCGTCAGATTTTCCTACCAGGGCTTATTGCGCATGTGCACATCAATATTGCGTCCTTTTTCTCACGCTGAACAACAATATTTAATGTATCTGTATTACTGTATAGGTAAGGTTAGAGTTGGGGTAGGTGTAGATGTTAATAAAACACAATCTAATTGGTAGAAAAAATTATTTATTGTTGGTTTCCGGTAGCTGTATCCCTTCTAGCCACAACCGCGAATATAACACGTAATTACTGTATGTGCATTACTGTAAGGGTAGGTTTAGGGTTGTGGTAGGTGTAGACATTAATAAAACATAATTTGACAGGCAGCATTTTTCGTTGTCGAATTGTACTACCTACTGTTTTAATGGGAGGTAGCAAAATCTTACAGGGTAGCACAAATCGACAGAACACCGGATTCACACAGAAACTATTACTAAAACATGGAGCAGTTCCAACTTTAAAACCAGAGGCAGCAGTTTTTGGGCCACAACCTGTAAGTAAGATTTAATAATTTTAAATGTATTTGCATGTATAATTTCAGACGTAATGTTTCAGTTTTATCAAGGACGTAAACAAATGCCAACGCTGGTTGGATTTAGTAGCCAGTTAGTTAAATGCTATTTTGTGTGTCTATGACAAGCGCATACAAACATTTTGGACCCAAATTTGTAATTATGTACTAATATTTGTAAATGTATTTTCCATGTATACTTTCTGACGTAATTTTTCGATTTGATCAAGAACGTAAATAAATGCCAACGCTGTTTGGTTATAGTAGCCAGTTAGTTCGATGCTATTTCGTGTGTATAAGACAAATGTGTACAAACTTCAAAAAATGATATGTAATCACAACAGCAAACTTCAGCTGCTGTTATCAGTGTACAGTATGGTTTGTTTACAGGTTTTATGTAGTGTTTATCCACATACTTATTACTGTTATACATATAAAATGTACATTTAGCTATAAATTATCATTAATTACACATTGTCATTTGTTACAGTCAACATCTCAGCAAGGTCCAAGTACCCAAGAGTTTCCCAGTATATTTGCAGGTGTTGAAGTTGGATGTCAGTCAGACCCTATGAAGTCAGAAAGTGTGGCCACAGAGAAATCGCCAAACATGCGATCAGTGGCCACACAAATTTCAATTTATTTGTAATAGCATGACATGTGGTTTATACTATTTTTGGTTTTGTCACTTGTAGGCATTCAGGCAACAGTTTCTAGTCAAGATGTTGGTACTGAAACAACTGTCATGTTGCAAGATATGCATCTGTCTTCGATATAACCCTGAGAGTACTGCCACTGAGGAATCTGAATTGTCGTAAGTTATAAAAACAACAGTTTCATATAAGTTATAAATTTAACAGTTTTTAAATTTTAAACAGTACTGTTTAATTCTTTTTTTTTTTTTTTTTTTTTTATTATTTTTTTTATATATTTAGGATAGATCCACAGACTAACTCGGGTGAAAAAAAAATACATTGTTTTTGAAAGTTGCCTAAGAGAGTTATTGGGATCCTGTCCAATTTGTAAGACAAAATGTACAGACCAAAGCAGGCAAATGGGGACTTTTGTGGCATTCACTCAGCTGTGTGAGAAGTGTCAGTACCACAGACAGTGGCAGAGCCAGCCCATAGTAGGAAGTACACCAGTTGGTAACCTGTTACTGTGTGCTGCAACATATTTTACCGGTGGCTCCTTTGTTCAACTGCAGAAGGTATGTAAAACCATGTTACAAGTACATTTATAGTAAATAAACTGTGTTAATTCAGTTTGTATGTAAATGCATGTTTCTGTATTTGTTCTTTCATAGATTTTCAAGGCCATGAACCTCCAGATGACGAAATATAGCACTTTCAGGAAACATGCCAGGAATTTCATTGAGCCTACCATCATACATAAGTGGAACAGAGATCAACTACATATTATTACACAGCTCCAACAGCAGGGAAAGGTTCCATTAGCTGGAGATATGCGTGCTGACACACCAGGTACGCTTACAACAATATTAATATGTAGTCAGTTTATTTAGAAAGCATTGTAATTGTCATAAAAACAATGTATTAGTGGTATCATTTATGGTCTACTTTGGATTATGTGTGCCATAGGACACTCGGCCAAATTCGGTAGCTACACTTTGATGCATGTGGAAACCAACAAAATTCTGGATCTTCAACTAATTCAGGTTAGTAAGTACTACATATCGATGTACAACCTAAAGAAAATTGTTAGACAATTAGTAATTCCTGTGCATTGACCTTCCCTTCTTCTTTTGACATAATTCTATTACAGCTTATGACAAAAGGACAACACAAAGCTATAAAGTATATAGGCATATATATTTTTACAATACCTTTTGTATTTCTTTGCAACAGATGTTTTCAGGTTCTGTTGGCATTTTAACACAGTTGCCACATGTACACCTAAAGAAAACGACAAACTGAGTAAACTAAGTTTTGTGAATAGATAAACGGTTGTTTATTCTATCAATAAAACAATAACTTTACAAAAAACGGTATTACTCAGTCATGTATTCAGTTACATTAAATGTTTAATCAGGAGAAAACCGTATCAAAAGCTAACAAACAGCAGTAGCATTTTCAAGTAACAGCGTATCAAAATTCTTTGAGAGAATAAAAAAAAAAATACCTTACCATTCAGAAACGTTTTGTAAGAGCCGTGCTTGCGGAAGTTCTGCTTGACTCTCTTCATTACCGCTTTCTGGGTCTGATTCTGGCTCAAACTGATACGGCAATATTGACGCCATTATTTACATTTGACCGGAGCACATGCAACTGTCGCCCGTAAAGGTAATGGGACGTGAAGTTTCCGGACAATGTGCAGTACGCAGTTTAGCCAATCACAACACACCGGCCCAACTAACCAATCTGAGCCCATTGCCTGTTTCTGAGGGAGTGGTTTCATAGAATCAAGAAGTCAACCGGTCGTTTAATCAAACTTACCTGATCATCATGGTCACAACCCAATGGAGCTAATTCAGATAAAGCCAACATGAAACCCATGGACAAATCCACGTAGGACCCATAAATCAAGCCCATATCATGCCTACACTGGCATTACCATGCACTGAATTTTCACCATTATTAATATTGAACATAATTCTGATCTTACTCTGAACTTACTATCTCCAAATCATCTGTCTGTCATGTCTGGACTTTAATTAATCAATAAAAAACATAAAAGCTTTAAACTTTAAAACATAAAAGTTTTATTTTTCATTTCAATGGTTAGACCATAAAGTACTGAGCTAGTTTTATTAAAAATTAACAAAATGAACAAAAATTTGTTCAACAACAAATTTTTAACAAAATTTGATATGTAGTAATAAATATAAGTTGGTCTTTTCAGCAGGTTGCTATAGACAGCTTTGCATCTAATGTGACATTTGATCCAACTGATGAAATGTACAGCAGTGAATTACATGAGTAAATATACACAGACTTACATGCAACTGAAGCTTCATTTCATGATCTCATATGTTCCTGCTCTCCTCATTCTGACCTACAGAGAAAAATGAAAGAGACAGAATTAGGAAATACAGCCTGGAAATACAAATTGGCCTGTCAAATGGTTTTAAAAAATTAATGAACAAACCATTTTCTACAACAACAAATTACATGTTTTCTTTTTTATATGTGGGCTCAACCCGAAAAGATCTGCGTCATAGTTCCTCTCTTTTGTTTAGTTTCTGTGAGACGAGACTCAAAGGGAAATATTTACCCACGGTCTGATCATGGGAGGAGAAAAGATGAGCAGGCAATTGTCCAAAACATCCTCATTCTGATCTATAGAGAAATTAAACGAGAGAGAAAGCAAAAGTCTCACATTCACAGACTTGTCATGAAATTGTCTTTCAAACATTGTTAATTTCAGTTAAACTATATTTGAATTTGAATTCAAATGTCCATTTTAAAATGTTTTTAAAACATTTTTCTTGGTTATTTGAACATTGGAATTTTCCCAATCTTCAAACATAATGAGAATTTTAATTCTGAAACAAGTAGTAATTTTTAAACATCCAGCTAAATGCTTCCGGTATAATTGCTCCATGAACATTTTGAGAAACAGAAACTTCTTAAAGACCAGATATCTTTGAACAAATGTTACTGGAAGAATGTCTGTTCATTACTTTGAGAGAACCTTGTCAAAATGTTAACTAAAGATGTGAGAATGTTTCCTGTTAGCTGGGTTGTTGTTTTTCTCTGTATTTACAGCTAATTCAATGCAGAACATCTAGTACTAGTATCTGAACATCTCTTCTCTTTCTTTCTGTTTAGGTTAAGTTTTATGAGACTAAACAAACCGACTGTCTTGCTGTCATCTGCCTTAACACAAGCAAAACAAACATGTAAACATGCGCACACACAGTGCTGCTATATTCATAGATTCTCATGCGTTGATGTCCTTCGAATTGTGTGTAAAACTATGTTTTCTTTGTTTTTGTTTGCATATAGTTTTCACGGTAAAACATATGGACATCAGTATTTTGGAATCGTGGACTGTTTAATAACCTGCGAGTAGTTACACCAACTAACAAAAATATGTTCTAAAAATATTTTGCTAAATGTTCCCATTAAGATGTGAAAACATTCCTTAATATTCTGAATGTTAAAAATGTCCAGTTTTTTTTTTTGATTACATTAAAACACTAAAATAATATTTTATTTTATTTCCATTTTGCAAACATAACAGGAACATTACATTTGAATGTTCTCTGAACATTCTGAAAAAAAAAGTAACAATTGAAAATGTCCAACTAAATTTTTCAGGCAAAAATGTTCAATTAGCGATGCATAAATAACTTCTTTGTGCTTTCTTGTGCTTTAAAAAGCAAACAAAACAAACAAAATCATGTTAACAAAAATCATCTCTAAATGATTCTACAGCATTATTGTGTAAGATTTTTCAACAGGACATTTAGTTTTTCTTTGATGTCACCATCGTTGAGATTAATTTTCTGCTTGTTGATGTCTGTGTGTATGAATAATAGTAGTTCAAAACTTTATTGTGCACACCATGTTTTTAAAAATCCTTACTAAAACTGGATTGCTGCAACACTGCTGGCTTTCATGCTGCAGTGTCACAGGGTTGGTGGAACAACAAACTTACGATCAGGCTTCAGATGAGATCAGTGAATATTACTTTTTTCGGCATTCTTTGATAATGCAAATGTGAAGGTAAATGCTGAACACTGAACATTAATTGTCATAATGGTGACTATTCAAATGAAATTATTCTTTTCAATAAAACATTCTCATTAAGAACTTTTATAGACAAATGGTGTGAAATAAGTGTGCGACTCTTCTCTTTTTTCTGTTCTTGTTGTTCCTATCTCCTTCAGTGAATCTGCTTTTAACAGACTTGTTAAATCTCAAAGTCCACTCCAAAGGGAGATATTTCGTTTTTAAAAAATCCCTTTTCAAGAACTACAACGAACGGCTCGTTTGGACTACAAAGTTGTTTTCCTGTATTTGTGACATCACAAATTGGCCCTTTAGAATATCATTAAAATAAATCCCGCTTCCGGAAATTCGAATGCACGTTTCAAAATCGAAACCCGGTGCTGGTGTTTTTATATCACTGTATTTCTGAAGGAAACCGACTGTCTAAAGAAAATTTTGGATGTCATTTTCATTTCATCTTGCTTGTAATGCCTGATAAAGCAGCGTTTGTGAGAGGAGCTCTGCTTTGTGTACAGCGTTACCGGGGAAACCTTGATCTTTACCGCTCCAACAGCGCCTCCCGCTGGGAGAGAATTAATTTGCTTTTAGTCATTCTGCCTAGCTGTTCGCCAATCACAACGCGCTGGGACAGCTAACCAATCACAACACATTTCGTTTTTCAGAAGGCGGGCCTTCATCAAACCCGGAACTATTCGAGCCGTTTGTGTCAGGCTTGGAGGAATGGTATTGTAAAAATGTAAATTATGTGAAAAATAATGCGTTTTTCGAACCACCAAGCATGAGAGCATGTTCTAGTACACCCCCAAAACAAAATCAAGACTTTGTAAAAGAGCATAATAGGACCCCTTTAAGACATGTTGCCTTTGTTACTTAATGCCTTGAGTAATTGTAGGGGAAGTGAAATCTTTTCTATGAAAAGATTTATTGTTAACAAACAATCCATAGAATTCAGAAGACAAACCATCCATCCATTCTTGGAAATGTGTTGAGCTTAAGATGGTTGCATGAGACGAATGGCATCAGTAATGTTTTTCCAAACAGGGACAGATTACACATGCATGTCTATCCCACTAATTTCACAACTAGGTAGCAAACTCAAAAGAGGAACTATGACTTGTGGAAAGTACACAACTGCAACATCATATCTTTGTAGAAGAGATAATAGTAACTTTAAGACTTTAGTTTAAGGCATTAAGATACACTTTACGATTCAGTCTGACTTCAAAAGCATCTCAACTGTTATTCAAAATCATATATTCAAAACTTTTAAACTGCATATTTGGTATCTGTAAGGACGACGTTTGTCATGTTGAGATATTGAAATTTTCAAATGGGTTTATTTTAGAAATATGAACATTTTAACATTGATGATTGGCTAGAAGTACATTTAAATTTCTAATAATAGTCAAATTTTTGTTTATTCTGTTTTATGACATATTATGTACCTTTGTCATATTATGTACTTTTTGCATCCCAAAAGTCATCTGAGCCAAAGAGGTCATTTAGATAAACTTTTTTAGAGATTTTTTTCTATTAAAAATATGATTTGTTTGTTTGTTTAATTGTACAATATTGTTCTAAACAAAGCAGAATAACTTATCAGCATCACTGCTCACATAATGGCGTTTGTGACAAGCACTGTATTACTGAACAAATGGAGTACAGCTAAGAGTTTGAATATTTTACACACCTTTGATGAATAACTGTGCTTGATTGGTGAAGATGGACCACATCCTTCTTGATTCTTCACTTGATTTTGAAGAGGAAATATTGTTTGTTTTATGGTAAGTTTAGGTTGAATTTGTAATCATTTTCACGTAGTCCTTTTCCTCAGGTGCAATACCACAATATACAAAGCATCACAGGAATTTCATTTTGATGGTTCTATTTTGACAGCGTCTTGTTCTTCAAGTTTCTCATAGTGACCTGCAAAGATTTAAAATAGTGAAGACAAATTATAAAAGAAAAATAAAAAATATATAATTTATAAATAAAATAAATAAACAGAGGGATGCGGACAATCTAATAAATTGTGTAATCTGATATCACAAATATTGATTTTTGTGATTAATTTCATTTGGATATTCATTGGGAAACAAAAAACGGTTTGTATTGGGTCAGTTGTCCTTTGTTCAGCCTGCCTTTGACCAATATTAAAATTTATGTTTAGATTCACAGCCACACCCTAGACTATTCCCATCATAATGTCTTCATTCATCTGGACCGAGCCCATACCCACCACGGACCCAGAACCCAAGCCCACTACAGACTCAGAGCCAGAGCTGATGCCCGCCATGGACGAAATCAGATTGGATTAATTCAGAAGAAAATTAGTGCATGTAAACATACCAATTGAGGAGGGTGGTTTATTTCATTGAATCAGCTCTTGTGGATTTGTTTTTAATGTAGTTAAATAGAAAACTAGGAAACACATACAATACAAACACACACACACACACACACACACACATATATACATACATACACACACACACACGTGTGTGTGTGTGTGTGTGTGTGACTGTATGCATGAATTTACTATAGATCCCTTAAAATGGGATCATATCTTGATTATGACTTCCCTACACAGATTGCTGGGAGTTTCCACACGAGTCCACATGAAAGATCCAGCAGAATTAGAAAAATCAGGATAATGAGAAGAAAGGACGGAGAACAGGTCGACCATCAAGAGACAGAGTCTGATTTCACCACTACTGCTAATGCAGGTTTGAACATTTTAGAAATAGGAAGGGGCCACATTCTTGTTAGGCTTATTTTTGGGTCTTGGAATTTTTCTTTATACATTTTATATGGATTAGACTGAATGATGTTTTTACTGTTAAAGTGAATCTAGAGTACTTATGTTGTGCTCATGCTGTATCTCTTTAATATAAATGTCATTTGGTTTGAAATTTTAAGTTTGTCTCATGTGTCACTGTAAATCTCAAGAGAGTTGGTTCAGGATTTTATCCAGTAGATGGCACCATACAACAGAGAGTCAAAGGCCTATACAAACAACTCAGAAAGAGACCGTTATTATATTAGAGCAGTTATTGCATAATTTTTTCAGCTTTCAGCATAAACATCACTATATTTTGTTATTTATGTTTAAGAACAATTTTATTGGCTAATGACTTAATTCAAGTAGTATACTCTCTGAAAACAAGGCTTAACATCTTAATTTTGCTTCTTAAGTAAATAGTAAAAAGTAAAAAGTATCTTGCTTTACGGATATTTGGACACTTTTACTTAAAAAAAAAAAACATGGCAAAACACAAGATGTTTGAAATACAAGGCTAAAGAGCACATTTTTGACTTTCTCTGAAGAATATTTCCTTAGAAGTAAGTAGGATGTGATTACTGGATAAACATCCTTGTTGGATAAATATTGGTTGTCCCTATCAACCAATCAGATATCAAGATTGAGTTTCAGACTAATGTTAGTGTTAGGTTAAGGCAAGCTCACAATACATTTATGTTTTCAGCTAATTCTGCACACGAGTGTTTCGTACATTGTGAGGAAGCAACTGCATCACTGTAAAAAATTTTCCCGTTAAAAAACAGTAAAGAACTGGCAGCACGGTTGCCAGCAAGGCACTGTAAAATTAACAGTGTTTTACTGTTAATTAAAATTACAGTTACCTACTGTTTATTAAAAAACAGTAAAGAACTGGCAGCACGGTTGCCAGCAAGGGACTGTAAAATTAACAGTGTTTTACTGTTAATTAAAATTACAGTTACCTACTGTTTATTAAAAAACAGTAAAGAACTGGCAGCACGGTTGCCAGCAAGGCACTGTAAAATTAACTGTCTCTTACTGTTGGTGAAATTTACAGTTGGAGACTGTTTTTGCAAATACAGCATAATGCTGTTTCTACATTCAAAGTATATATATAATACATACATACATATTATTTCTTTTCTAAACAGTGTGATTTAATAAATTGCCCCTAACAGTCTTACTTCCTTTTGAAACAGTGACTTAAAAATGTAACAGAAGGAAAGCAGCTTTAAAGTATTGTTTCAAAACATGTCTTGTTTTATTAAAGTTTTGAATAACTTTCTTAGAAAAAGCCTAGATAACAGTAAAGAAAATAAATGAAAATTCAGGTATTTATGGGGAAGAATTGGTCATAACAGAAATAAACTTAAAATATTCCCCAAATCAAATTCTGACATTTGTACAAAATGAAAACAAAAGGTAAAACAAAGCTCAAAAATTATTACATTTATTACAATAAATTTACATTTCAGCTGTATAAATGATAAATCAACTGCTTTAACAAGTCTTTAACAAATTATTCTGATGGCTGTCCAAGTCATACAGGCTGTCCAAAAATGAACTCTGGACACAGAGATTAAGTGAACAAATTAAAGAACAACTGAGTAAATGTTTATGAGTGAATAAGAATTACTGAATACCTGAAAAAACAGAGTGTGTGAATGAATGTGTGTGTGTGTGTGTGTGTGTGTGTGTGTGTGTGTGTGTGTGTGATGCGTGCCCGATGTGTGTGATGTGAGTGTGTGTGAAATGCGCATATGTGTGATGCATGTGTGAGATGAGTGTGTGTCTGATGTTTGTGTGGTCTGTGGTGTGTAATACTTAGATAAAGTCCCACTCAAAATCCATCAATTTTTTAAGCAGACTGGAGACACGAGGGTTCACGGTTTTCTTTTTCTGTGTGACCTTCCCCATCCGTTTTGATACGACTCCTCTGGCCTTGGTGCCCTTTTCCGGATTTATCCCGATGAACCGCCTGCAAAACAAATGGGTGTGTTTAGAATTAGTGTGGAGGGGAAAAAGATTACTCATGGGGAACATATAAATATAGCATATATAAATATAGCAAGTCTATTCTTGTGTCAAGAACACTTTTCTTTACATTGTCAGGAAAGGAAATTCTCTTAAGCTCCAGCACTCAGATCTTTTGGGCTGAATGATGTATTTCAGTCTGACTGAAAAAAAAAAATAACAAATGCACATGGTCAGCATTTTAATGGCAACAAAAGATGGGTCCTGGATGAGTCTGCTTCCTTTCAAGGCTTCCACCAAAACCTCACCACCGATGGACATTTTATTTCCTTGACAGTCACTTATGGCTACTTAATAGGGCTCAAATATTTGATAGGAAATTTCTCTATTTGATGCTATATTCCCTGTTTATTAGGGCCAAGTGTTTAAATAAACACATTTTCTGTAAAGCTTTCTTTCTGCTTTAAATCTATATGTATTTTAATAAGAGATATACAAATAAAATCTGAAGTAAATTGAATGTATGCATCCAAATATCTAACCTTTGGATAAATTCCAGTGTGCATGCGGCTTCAGCTTGGTATTGAAGATTGAGATTGTAGTAAGTAGAGAAAAGAGCTGCAAGCCCAGACAGGAAAGACAGTTGGATGCCCTCGCAAATGATGTGCTCCTCGAGGCTGATCATCCACTGCTGGATACTGCTTCCTGGTGTTTCACCTGTAACTTTAAAAAGAAAAAACAATTTCAGCACTGACATAACATTAATTTGACATTCCCAATTACAAATGAATGCAAGGAAAGCTAAAATAATTTTAAACAGTCACAGAGTCCTGTCCTTCTAACAGAAATGCATTTCAACATGGACTGGTCAGGACAGAGCTTTAAGTGTAAATGTGTATACATTTTGTATTGTGAAATTATGTTGCTTAAATTTTATTTATTAATATTTTTGAAGTTTATTTCACCAAAAAAATAAATAAAATAAAATCATAAATTACTCTCATGTTGTACCACACTTTTCAAAATTTTCAAAATTAAGCCATTATTTACTAACCCTGGTGTTGTGCTAAGGCTCTGCAAGTTCTTTTTCAGACCACACAAGAGATTATTAAAAATGATCTGCTCGCTCTCGTCCATGTAATGGCAGTGAATAGTGACCAACATCAAGCTTTTAAGGAGGCAAAAGTTATAGGTAGTTAGTTTTGGGAGTGTTTTGGGGGTATACAATAAAAACAAACTGAAATGTAGTGTTTTATTTAACATAAATCCTGATATTGTCTTTTGGTCTGCTGTGCACAACTGCATGTACAGGAGATTTCTATATGTTGTGTATCATACTGATTTGTTAATCATGATTTCTTACTAGTAAAGTTTGGAGTGAACTGTGCATGGCACTAATAGTCTCATGGACACACAGTTAAGCACAGACCACCAAAAGCCAATGTCAGGATTTCCATTAAATAATAAATGAAATTTTAGTTTGTTTTTCATTAAACCCATCAAATATGAATCACAATGGTCATACAGGACCAATCTGTGACACTCTTTAAATTTATTTATTTATTTATTTATTTTTACTTTATGCCAGTTGCTTCCCACTGTTATTATTTGGACGTGCACGATCAGGACATTTTTTTTTTCTTTTGTGGTCGGAAAAAACAACAACGGCATATGACATTGGAACAACAAGGTGAGTAAATAATGACAGTGATGTCTGTAAAGATGTGATTTCAAAGCTGGTACTTTTTTTTAACTTTCTGTTGCAGGTTTGCATGCAACAGTGAAGCAGCAAGTTAGGGATATTGCTATGAATCCTCATGTGCTTCACATAGGCCACTGTAGTACTACATTAATGTCCACAGAACTGACATGAAAACATGCTGACAAGTCAAACTGGACAGTCCCTGTGCATGAAAAAGAATATCAGTCAAAAATATATCCAACAAAATAAAATGGCCTTAAGAATACTATGCTGGCCAAAGTAGCATTGCTGTACAAAGCAATACCAAAACTATGAATAAGAATTACTTTTAATAAGTATTATATCACTTAACTTCAAAACCAACTTGGATTGATGAAAAAAATATAACCAAAATAAAAGTAACAACCAAAGCACAACAGTACTACAATAAATTCACCTAAGAATAAAGATATGTGCATATTAGAACATGCTTACCCAAGTTTGCAATCAGAATGACAACGAAATTAAACTTTTTTTTTTTTTTTTTTTTTTTTTTCGTAATGCTGGAGGTTTCGCCAATTCCAGAAAAGCAAACTATAACCTAACTACACCGGTCAGCCTATTTCAGCGCGCTACAAAGACATCGATGTAATTTCAAAGCAACAGTGTTTTTGAAAAATTAACTTTGCAGAAGAATTCTCTCATGTTGCATGGAATTTACTCTGTAATCGGAAATATATCATTCAAAAATCCAGCTGATAATAAGTATTACTTAGGATAACTACAAAACCAAATTGGATTCATGCAAAAATGTAACCAGCATAAAAATAACAAAACAAGCACAACAGTATTACAAATAAATCAACCTCAGAATAAAGATATGTGCATATTAGAACATGCTTACCCAAATTTGCAATCACAATGACACCGAAATTAAGTTTTTTTTCTAACTCTAGAGGTTTCGCGGATTACAGAAAAGCAAGCTAGCCTATTAGCGAACAACCTTTCTTTTCAGCGCGGTACAGAGTCATCAATGTGATTTCAATGCAACAGTGTTTGAAAAAAAAAAAAAAAAAATTGCAGAAGAATTATCCCATGTTAAATGAAACTCACCCTGTAATTGGGAATAATATAATCCGAGTAAGAAATCCTATCCACGATGTCGCATCTGGCGAGTTTATCTCTGAAAAGAACAAATAAAAGATAATTTCACTTCCAATATCCACAATACAGGTTAGTTGCTGTAGCAAATGTAATGTATTTTGTCTACGATTTCGTGCAAAACTCACCTATTAACAGTATGAAGACGGATGAAAGTCCCTGCGTGCTCACTGAAGTTTACAAAAATACTGGATAGTAATGTTTTGTTTCCTTCGACTAATAAATACAGTAAAATGCCGTTATATTTTGTCTACGTCATTTGACAAAAACAAAAAAAAAAAACAGTAACGTACTGCTTTTGAATTTAACAGGATTATACTGTTGAAATTCAGCTGTAAATTAACAGCAATTTCTAACAGTGCAGATATGACATCTTGCTCTTTTCTGACCACCATAACCAATCAGTAAAGAATGGTATTTAGTATAGTATAGAAAACACAATCATAGTTTTATTTTCTTTTGCTATTGGAGGAAATGAGAATGGTAAAATTGTATTTGTTGTAGTTTCCTTTCACCACTATAAAGGTTAACGATGACAAGTCATAACTTCCACTGCTGAGAACCCTAGATATGTGAAAAGGGGGTCAATTAAGTTAGATATATCTTTTCAGTGGGTAGCTATAGGCATTCTTACGTGTGATGTAATGTCAGAGCCTATAGCTGAAATGAACAGACATTAATGAAATAATGAGTACAGTGAATCATTTCTCACTCTCTCTCAGTTTTATTCTGACACACTGTAATATTCTCAGTCTGCAGTGAATCAAGAGGATTGTTATCAGACTAGATGAGCGAGTGAGTGAGCTGGTATGAGAAGGACCCTGAGTGTTTTTACAGTATGTTTTAGACCTAAATTTATTAAACAATAATTATTTGTGAAACTCAAGTGAAGCCCTCACTACTCAGGTGTTACCTCGTCACTCCTCAGACACTACTAGGAATCTGGACCATTATATATAGTAGAAAAACAAATTTCAGTGGTCAGATCACTAGTAGTTCACAAAGTGTAACTAGGTTTCAAACATGGCTCATAGGAATATCAGCACATATGTTTGGTGTATTGCTTGTTTTAATAAATGTAAATGCAAAGCATTTGGTTTTAGTAATAAGTACGTGAAGTCAGGTTGATTGGTACACTTTTCCCAGTCATTTCAAAGGCTAAATGTGTTCCAATCAACCTGAATTCACATATGATTAGAAATATCCAAACAACTTTGATACATTCAGTTTTATTTACTCAATTTTATTTACTCAACTTACTGGGTCTTGAACACAAAGAGCTTATTTACAAATGAAACACAGTGGTTCTCGTTTTCAGTGTATATACCTGAGCACACCGAAGTACATTTAAATAAATGTACAAAGATGCAAATGTTTCCTAATATAGAATTAAGGCAGCAACATATTGACATGCTTATCTGTCTATAACTTCAGCCAAAAATGTACCTGTTTCAAGATCACAATAACAATTCAGTGCATAAGGCAAGGATGTAACAGTACAAAACATCAGCAAGCTGTAAACATTCAGCTAAAAAAAAGCAACTTTCTAACTTACAAAGTCAAGAAACAAGGCAAAGTTATTTAAATAGCACACTTCATACACACTAGTATTTAAAAGCACTTGACAAAAAAAAAAAAAAAAAAATTGACAAAGGATATAATATAAAAGGAAAATATAAAAATAGTTATTAAAATTTTTAACATTGTACCTTTTTTCTTGTAAGGCAGAAACTGAACCCATGGTTACAGGTGATTGTCTTTTCAATGCAAATGTTGCTAACAACATTAAAACATTTATCAATCCTAAAAAAATAAATGACTAAATAACGAAATAAAGATGGATATTCATGAAATGTCTTATGACCAGGTGAGTAGTTTATATGGCACTGTTGTTTTGAGGCTATTTAGGAAATGTTACTAACATCAACATTGTTTTGTGAACCTCAATGCACAGCAAATGTGATGCTATGAGAATTAAACATATTTTTGAAAAGCCAAGCTAATAATGAATCATGATTTATTATAGTTACAGTTGTGTTCCCTTTGTGTTTGGAAATTCTTATCAGTTCAAGGTCATTTGTGGCAGCTTCAAGCTACAAGAACTTCTCTCTTTTATTTACAGGTATGACACGCATAGAAGAAAGATGGAAAAGTTTGCCGTTTTCTGCAAAAACAGCTGTACAATGTAATTATTATCTTTTTATTTATTTTTCTACCTGAATCTGCTGCAGCAACAATAAAAGCACTAACCTCCTCCTCTGACTCCATGTTTAATGCAAAAGCTCATGCAGTTGCTGCAGGAAAGTACAGTTTTTCATTTATCAACTGCTTCGTAATGATTATCAGTCTCTACTGGATCATATTGTGTACTAGGGCTCACAACCTCATGAGTGGCTGAACCCACAGCGTTTTCAGCTGCCCTGTGGCTGACTGAGCACTTTTTTCTCCGGAGAACTGAAAAGAAAATAATAACCATTATAACTAATATCACAGACCAAGAGCGAAGACCCCATTCCCTCCTGTTCTGTTTCTCCTTGGTTTTCTTGTTTAGTGGATACTGATCCTGAAAGGAAAAAACAAAGTTTGACAGAAAACATCACCTGACTGTGAAAAAAAAGCAACATATCGATCTATAATTTACATACAGCAGCATTCAGACTGGAACATTACTGGTGAACTTAAGTTGATAAATCACTTCAGTATTTACACGTCAAAGCAAACAACTTTGTTTAAATTAAAAAGTTCATGCACTAATCAACTATTTTCACATACCATTGATGATCAGCTGTACAGTCTGAAGTTCATCTGAGTGTGTGATGTAGCAAAAGTATTTTCCTGCATCAGTGTGTTGAAGATTATTGAGTTTGATGGAGAAGTTTCCTTTCAGATACTCCTGAGGGAAAGTTTCAGTTCTGTTCTTGTACTCTGGGTCCTGTATCTCTAGTGAATTATTGTGTGGAATTATATCAAACACAATCTTGCTGTCATTGTGTCTCCAGTGCACTTCAGTGTCCTGAAGTTTATGATCATGTTTAGTTGAAGAACACGGCAGAACAACAGAACCACCGATAACACCCTCTACTGTGACCTGCAGACACACTGAAATCACACAAACTCTAATTGTAAACACACAGTCTGGCGTTTATTAACTTTTAAATGTAGTTTTTGTTCTCACCTTTGTTTATCAGCACTGCAAACACACAGATGAAGTAGCAACTGCAGAAACAGAAAAAGTTCCTTTAACTTCCTCAAATTTAATAGCATGGTTCAAGCAACAATACTGATAGTATAAAATGCTAATTGTTTTTAAACAGTTTTATAATCATTCATGTTTGATTTATTAATGATGCTTAAAAATTCCCTCTTCTTTCTAGTTAAATAAAGCATTTGACAACCCAAACACAGCAGACAAAGTGTTCATTTAAGCACAAAAACAACCTTCATGAACTTCCTTCAACTACTTTCAGTTCAGCTTGAATAGCATGCTTCAAACTACACCAACATAATGGGTTTGATTCCTACATAACACACATAATAAAGGTAAGATAGGGTATGAGAGTGTCTCTCCCGAGTCAATACATGCTATATTATTATATTTTGGTAGTAAATGTTCTTGAAAGAGAAAGTGTTCACCAATCTTACTCTACTGGTAAAACCTTGATTTCACTGTAAAACCGGGCAAATCAAACTACTACTAAATAAAACTAACTACAAATGAAACAAAAACATGAGACGCAAAAGGTGATGATACAAAATGCTAATTGCTAACAACTAAATCAAAATAATAGTTACGATACGACCTGATAATTCGGTTTATAATAATTTATGTGTAATGTTTTCACAATGTTTAAAAATTTTCCCTTTTTAATTGTAGATTAAATGAGCATTTGACAACCCAAACACAGCAGGCCGAACACAAACACGAGCGACAAACCCGTTACATCAGATCACTGTTGAGAAGTACGTGTTTGTCCAAACAGCGTTTCATTCTGAGCTCATCAAACGTACCTGTTCATCTTGGTGGCCCAGTATTATCAATATATGTTTTTTTTGTTTTTTTTGACTATATTGCTCATAAATATCTATGAAATTATAGTGAAATACTACTTTTTCAACTCTTCCGGTACAATGTGCCATGCGTCGTCCTACAGATGACGTCAGACGTAACGTTAGGTGACGTCAACAGTGACTAGGTAAAATGATCTGAATTCACTCTAGATTAAAGATGTACCCTTTAAAATACTTTAAAATTTACCTATGTAATTAGTCATTATGAAAATTCATTTTTGTACCGTAGGAAGACTTGGCTCATTTGATTTATAACTGTAATTTTGGTCTGATGTTCTTTCTTTTTTAAAAATTTGATTTTCTTTCTAATTATGGAAAAATTATTTGCATAACAATGTCCTCACTATACATCACCAAATACTTTGGATCTACTTCTGCTATATGCTAATGTGTCTCTTTTAAAATAATCCTTTCCTGTATGTCTGTAGAAACAGAGTTATAAAAAAAGTTATTTGTTCAATTAATAATTTTATAATTTAATTAATTAATTTAAAAAAGAAATAAATATACTTGTTCATATTTGCTTCAGTATATTCAAGACTTGAGATACAATTTGACTTTCACATGATTTTCATACTCTAACTCTTGATCTTCTACTGAATTTTCATCATTAGTAATAATTAACATGTTTCTGATCTCAGTTGTTGTGTTGTCTGTCTGGGTTTTAGTTCATCAAGTAAAGACATAACAGAAGTTTAATATTGTGCTAAGTTCACTGAAAAGTAATTAATTTTGATATATAATAATAAAAAATGAGCTGGTCTTTTTCCTACACCTATGTCCCAATACACCATTTGATCCTATAAGTGACGCTAACCGCAGTAAATTAAATGGGTAAATGTACTCAGACTTACATGAGTATGAGATTGAAGCTTCCTTCTTTCCTTCCTTTTTTGAAATGTTTTATTCTGGATCAAATAAAGCATTTCTCTGAAAAATATCTTATACATTCCCACTGTCATTGTGTTTCAAAATGTTCAAAATGTTTCATCTTCACTTCACTGTAAAAGCAGAACAAAAATACAAAATTCCCAGCAACATCCTCATTCTGACCTACAGATGAAAAAGGGGGACAGAACTGAAACCAGTTCGGATTTTCCACGTATTGCTGTTCAGAGTTTGCTTGATATTAACAACAATAACAACAAGAGATTAAAAAAAAAAAAAAACCTTACTCTCTACTCAAGACTAGATAGATATAGATACCTGCATTGAGGTTTTTGATTGTCATATTTGGGCTCAATCCAGAAAGGTCTGTCTCATAGGTCAAAGGTCTTCATCCTGACAGACTGAACAAGTGCTGTGAAGAGACTGTAACATTTCCTGACACCCTGATGGGTGGAGAGACTTTAACTTACTGGTTGTCAGACCTGATGAGCGAGTGAGTAATAAGTGGGCAGATCATGTGTTTAGTAAGAAACAAATCACAGTGGTTCCTGTTTCCAGAGTCTCTAAAATGAACAAAAGAATAATAGTACACACACACTCAGACAGACAAACATATTGATCTCTGTATATATGGTTATTTAAACACTGAAGTTTTCTGAATTATGTCTAACACATGCCTGCTGACAATGTGACTGCATTATCATCAAGAGAATGACATGAATGCAGAGTCTCCAGTGCCACCCTCATGAACTGCAGAGAAACTGAAACGCCCAAAAGAAAAACATGCATTGCCTTTCACATTATCCACATGGCTATTTATGTGTAGCACTGTCCCCGGTTGCATGAAAGCACTTTGACTTAGGGGTATCCCTGAGGGAAAAAAATATAAAAAAATTGCTGAGGCAATGGATTTCTTTAAGAGCTTTACAGCAAACGTCTTAACTGTCACCCTTACCTAAGTGTTTATGCTACAATTAGTTTCTAGCAACAAACAGCAATGGACGCCGTGGTTGCTATAATACTACATCTCACAATAAACAGAACACGACGAACCACAAACCTAACCTTTGCTACAACTGCAGTTGTACTAATATATTTGCATTAAGGAGAATACCATCACAAAAAAAAAAAAAAAAAAAAAAAAATGGACTGATGGTTAAACCGATTTTAAATAAGTTCATATAATTAAAATCACACCTTGGTACTTTCTCCTCTTCAAATAACATGACTTCAGCCGTGACTTCATCATGTGTGAGTTTAAGGTGACTTGGGAGCTGTTCTGGCCACTAAATTTATTAAGGTAAAATGGTTACTAAGGACTTTGTTGCAACCCTTAAAAGGAACACTTAAGTAATCAAGATGGAATACTTAATGACCTTAAGTTGACCCTTAGGTATTTATTTATTTATTTATTTATTATTTTTTTTGCAACCCAAGTTTCACTAAGGGTACCTTATAAGGTTTGTTGACAGCTTGAATGAGATGAGGGACTTAAATACTTCCCCTTTAAATTTTGAACTGGGTAATGACTGAGTTCTGAAATAGGAAAATTGTAACATCTAATGATAATACTGTTGCAATGTGAGTGTTATTCTTTTCAACGTCAACTTCACCAGTAGAGGACACCCTAAGCTGTTCACTATAGGCCAAGGGTTGGTCGCTGACGCTAGAAGAGTGTAAATAGCATTCAGTATGTGATAAGTGAGTTTACATAATAATATAATGTGTAGGCCTACATGGAGAGTGCTCCCGATCGGTGTTTTAATGTCTTACAGAAATAAATGTGTTGCAAAGAGGTGTACAAAAGCAGAGCATTTTGTATAAGCGTTGTTGTATTATATTAATGCATTGTATAGACCAAATGACTGACGTCCATTCTGATAGTGGACAGAGATATACAGACACGTTAACTTTGCTTCTTCTTAGTTAGACTGCAGATGCCATGTTCTTTGAATATTAGGCTTGGCTATATCTTCTGCTGCCCTCAAGAGGCTTGATGAGCATTAGTTTCTAAAATGGCAAAATGTGCATGATACTAAACCTTAAAGACCAAACTGCAACCTCAACATGTTTCTTAAACATTCAGTTTGCAATGCTTTCAAATAATCTCACATCAATCACTCATCTCATATTCTAAATGTTTTAAACTGTTGTATTGTGCTCGTTTATATTTACAGTCATTATTATTATTATATTATTTGTCATTGTTTGATGTACTAGGTCATGTTAGTGAGTTTCACCTTACCTCACGGCATGCAGTACCAAAATAGTGGCGCTATAGTTAGCTCTTCTTTGTGTTTCACAGTGTGACTAGACACAGCAACCCAGTCTCATGAGAATTCAAAATAATTTGTACAAGATCATGAGGTGAAATATTACAAATTCGAACCTAAAACTGGCCATCATTGTAACAGCAAAAACCTAAGATTGTTTGGTCAGTTATATAATATCATATGATTTAGCATTCTGTACAAATTATTATGAGTTGTCATTGCTAATGTTACTGCAAATATCTGGGGATTTACTGTCATGTTTAACCTAATCAATGCAATGATTATGATGGTGGGTGTTAGTTGTTGAAAAAAAAAAAAAACTGTCTACAGTGTGGTCAGAGCAAACTTGACTTCCTCTGGTTTCTGCTTGAGAGCTGCAGTAGACTTTATTTTAAATGTTGTGTGGAAAGAACCAGGCTTCATTAGATTCAACGGTTTTAATCAAGCAAGAAAATGAAGATCATTCTGCTTCAGCTCTGTAAGTTCATTATGTTATGAATGTATTTACATGCGCTTTGTCATAAATTGTTTTATGTTAATGGTTCGCAGTGATTTTAAGAGGCAAATCTTAATTATGATGTTTACTTATGTATTTATTTTTATCTTTTAGATGTATTAATGTGTTGTCAAGCTGCAGTGGCAGATCTACAAACTGATTTGGGATCAAATGTGATCATAAACTGTGATCTTGATGAAAATGAGGTTTACTGGATTTTACTGAAAACAGCAGATCCTCCAACAGTGATTCTACGATCATTCTCAACACCAAAATCACCTTTTTACCCTAATAAACCATTCAGAAAGAAATATTCAGTGCAGTTTAAACATCGTCTGGTTATTAATAATGTAACTGCTGATGAATTAGGAGTTTATTACTGTATGAACACAGGCACAACTCCAAAACTCAGCAACAGCACCAGAATATACTTCACCGGTGAGTTCATTTGCTTAAACATTTTCATGGTCACTATGAATAATTCCTCTTATTTATTCATAAGTTTTTGTAATTCACTTCTTCAGTTTTTTAAGTTGAATAAAATAGATATTTACTTTACCTCTACAAAATTGCACTCATTGTGCTCCAGATGTCAGCAGTTGTTACAGTAACAGACTGTGGACACTTTTGTTTCAGAACCAGTTCAACTAAATGAGAGTCACAATCAAACAGTGGTGAATAATACTGAGCAGCATCAGACACAATGGCAGATTATTATCATCATCATATCTGGTCTGATGAACGGGCTTTTGATCATTGTGGTGATCGGTAAGTTATTTATTTAGTCTTTTGGCTATAATTTTGGTATTTTAGTTGACTTATCTAAATAAGAAATAAAAATACAACCTTTAGTATATACTGAATCTAAATTTGCTATTGTATTTTTAGGACTAGTAAAGTTTTTTGTTGTTGGAAACAGAAGGTCTCCAGAACAATCACAACAACTTAACACTGATCTACAACAGACACAAGTTACAGAACAGAATCAGGACCAATTACAGGTAAAAAATCTTTAATGTGGGTCTTGATAATAATTTAGGATTCTTGCTGACCTTTTAATCAAACAGTATCCTATTGTTTGATTCATTAAAACATTCATTTTGGTCCATGGACAGCTAGAGTTTATATTGTTTTATTCATTGTTCTTTCAGTACGCTGAGGTGGATTTTTCCAAGCTGCGTAGAAATATTCGGTCGAGCCAAATCAACAGCACCTATGCTGCACTAAAGCCACCAAGACATAACACATGAGTATAACTACTTGTTTTGTTGCAAGAAGTTCATGCAACTCTCAAACCACTGACCACAAACTGTTTGGCAGCTATGCTGATAGATTTAACTTACATTAACCACCCAAACATTCTTTATATCAGTTTTTTTTTTATTATTTTTTATTTTTTTAAACGGCATAAAGCATGCCGAGGGATCCGTGGGAAAGGGGAAAAAAAGTAAAAATAAAATAAAAGTTAAATTTGATATACTTTAATTAATCGCTGTATAAATTAATCTGTAAAAATGGTAAACAGCATCAGCTAAATGACCAAAGGTTTATACGCTTGGATTTTTAGAGTGCTTTTTGTATTGAGAAAAAAAAAAAACAATTAATAGCAAATGAATGGCATAAATATTAAACATTGTCTTTGTATTTTAAATGCACATTCTTTTAAACTCATGTTTAAGAAAACAATATTTATATGATTGCTTTAGTACATTCTCAGGTCTACAATAGTTTTTAATATGTATATGAATTGTGTAAAATGGCATTTGAAACTGACTTTTATGGAAACACCCTTATGCTGAGAACACAATTCAACTCTTCAGTTAAAATCTTTATTATTAAGTTTACACTTCATATTAAATATATATGTATGTTTTGTGCATTTTTGGGAATAGCATTCATGTAAACAGCATTTTATTCAATAATAATAAAAAAATATTACATTAAACATCATTGTCAGATTAATTTGTAAATGAATAAATAAATAATAAACTATAAGAAATGAATAATAAAATTAAAAGCAAAGAGAAGAAAGCAAATTCTAAGTTTCTTTAGAAATGGCACGGTTTTTCACTTCCATTGTAATGTTACTGATATCATATTTGTATATTATAATAATATATTACACAGCTGACTTTATATTCAACTGAACTCAACTGATGTGCACAACGAAAATCATAAATATGTTCTACTGTATTTGGAACTTAACAGCCAATGACAAATAGGGTCGCTCACCTTTGTCTAGTGTGGAGGTTTAACCATGAACCGAGTGCAGTATTTTTTTTTCAATACCTTTATACATTTATGTATCTCAGTTCTCACAGTTGTCTTAACCTCAAATGGAAACAGCAGTATTGCATTATGTCTGCTTTGTTTGTATGCTACATCTACACATTTATTCCACATTTAGTGCTTGCCAGGTGTGTTTATGCATGTAAAGCACATTCACACACATGATACTGAAGTTTATTTTGCCATGTATGTCCAACAGTTTATTGTCTGCAAGTGTCAAAGCTGCTTCATGTGAATCTAGGGTCATTATGAGAGGCTGCGAACAAAGAAATAAAGGCTTTTACATAAAAGTCATACTAGAAGTGCTTAAACTAGGCCTTATGAAAAAAGTGAACATAAAGTAGTCATGCATACTAAAGTCTGTAAATATAGAGTGAAATGTTCCATCAGTATCAGAAGCCCTATAATATATATTTGTTTATTTATTTATTACTAGCTTTCTCTTTACTTTAGTAAATCTCCATCATATGCTGCTGTAAGTGTGTGTAACATCAACACTGGGGGATTCAGTGATTTCAGTTTGTATTAGTAAATCTCATTTGCTCCTAATGTTAATTGTATGTTTGTTAGAATCTCTGTAGCTTGATATCTCCTGAAACAATACTTAAAACATGTTTATTAAGACTTGAAATCAGAAGAAAATCAAACTAATGACTAAACCAATCAAATCTTTTCAATTATGCTGTGAAAAACTCGTGCCACACTGTATGATTCTTCATTCTGTAACCCAGATTTATTTCCTCTATGCAGTTACCCAGCAAACATCTCTTTCTGACTGGAAACACCACAGAGCTTTAGATGACACCTTAACCACACAGAAAAGAGCTGAACTTACACTGAAAGCTCTCTAATTTATTGATTCTATTTTTTAACTAGATGTACATTGTGTCTTTAAGTAAACGTAGAGTAGAAAAACAATTAAGTTGATATTTTTTCTCATTAAATGAGAGATCGTAATGCATCTGTTGACAATTAACGTTTGTATTTTGTACATTGCTGGTAGTCTTTATTTAAATTATTTGTATCAGAGCTCCTCTGTTGCCCTCTGCAGTTCAATCATGATATATCAGAGTGGCGTATCATAAACAATGAACAGTGGAAAATATCTGTTTTATTTGATGTGCGTTAACAAATTTGTAAAGCAGATATTTAAACAGCATTTTTATTTTAAATGTAAGGTTTGAAGTGAAGGAACATGGATATTTTTTGTGACTGAAAGTTTTTCTGATTGTTATCATTATCGGTGGTGAAAGTTTTCTGAAGGAGCATAAAATTAACTCAAGAAAATGCAGAGGAAATACTGTATATGCTCTTTTTTATTTTGTACATGTGTCTGATTTTATTACCTAGATGGTGTAGACCTATTTGAGATTCATGGCAGGTGTTAACAGGTCAAATTATTATAGAGGACAGTATCGGATGGGGACGCAATAATCCAATAAAACTCATTTGATTAGGGAAAATAACCACCCGATCTCCTTTATTAACCATTGTATCATTTTGCAGAGTCGTGTTACATGATGCCATTGTTAAATATTTTATATTTACTTGCCACGTCCTCCACTAATTCTGGCACCAGCACTCTTCTCTACATGAGGTCTTCCTCCCCTGAATACTCGCTCTGACTACCATCATCTCCGACACCTATTCCTATTAGCCTCCAGTGTATTTACTTTCTGTTCAGTCTCACATTTCTTGACAATTAATGTTGTTGGTTTGCAAAGGACTACACAACCACTTCTTCGTTCTACTTAAAATGGGACAGTTCACCCAAAAATAAAAATAAAAAAATCTGTCATTAATTACTCACCCTATTAATTACTCACCCGTGTCATTCCAAATCCATAAGACCTCATTCATCTTTGGAACACAAATTAAGATATTTATGATGAAATCCAAGAGCTTTCTGACCCTCCGTAGACAGCAACATAACAGAAAGGTAGTAAGGACATTGTTAAAATAGTCCATGTGACATCAGTGGTTCAACCATAATGATATGAAGCTACAAGAATTATTTTTGTGCTCAAAGAAAAAAAAAATATGAAAGATGAACCAATGAAAGACAATAGTCAGAAAAGTTACAGAAAGTGAAAAGTGAAACATTATATGTTCAAGAAGATCATGTTGAGTTGAAGAACAAGGCAGGACAACAGAACCACCAATAACTGTGACCTGTAGACACTGGAATGACAGAAACTGTAGACATTAATACATGTGGTATGGATTTAAGTCTTGTTACAACCCTGTGGTTGTTCTGTTTTCTCTGCTGTGTTGGGGCTGTCTGTGTTTCTGCTCTCCCTATCCGCCATCCGATTGGCTCCTGCAGGCTGATTGTTGCTGTCTCCTGATTGGTCTACAGAACTTTAAAAGTCACGACATCACTTCCTCAGGAGCAATCTTTTGCCATTTTGTGATCTGAGCGGTTGTTTTGTATAGTGCAGAGTTTTGTATTAAGAGAGTTGTGAGATTGTGAGTACTGTTTTTTGTGTTTGGTTGCAAGTATTGTATCAAAGATATACTGGTTTATTTGACCCATTTGCCTGTTTGACACTGACTTTCGGATTGCCCTCTAAACATGGTTTTGTTTGGCTCTGTAAATACTTTTGTAAATATTGTAAATACTAAATTGGGATAGTAGGGAGTCTGACGCCATTTTTGTTTGTGAATCCTTTTTGTTCTCTGTTTTGGTGTTAGGAAGTTAGGGTAGTGAATTGTATTTTATTTTGGTTAGGCAAGGTAGAGGTTTGAGAACAAGAACATTTTGTTTGTTATTTTGGCCTTGTCGGCTCCTGAACTTAAACTCCTAATAAACATATTGTTGTTGAAAATCTTTTGGTTCATGCTAGTTTTTTCATGTTGCGCTTCTTCCCTAGATGGGGCATAACAGTCTCAAATGTAAGTTGTTTAGGTGCCCACCTTTGTTTATCAGCACTGCAAACACAAAGAAGCAGCAACTGGAGAAATAGAAAATACTTGATTGTTTATGTAATACCCTACATAGTACATAGTAATACCCCAGGTATGAGTACTTCACAATTCTAAGGAGCTACAGCATATCTTACTACCCAATGAACTGGTCACAAGTATATTTTTCAACTCTTTGCTAGGCCTGTACTGTTCTTGGTTTAGCTTTATTAAATCTAGCTAAAGAGCATTCCATATATTAACTGTATGTTGCATATTCAATAACCAGTCTTGAGATGTCTGCCGAAGTGTCCCGCCAAAGTGCAGTTATTGTTTTTTTTGTTTTTGTTTTTTGCTGCGGTGAAACCCAAAAAATAGAATCCTTTTGTCAATTGTTGCATGGTTTAAAGAAGAGTCATCATTCAGCAGGCACAGGCAAGGATCTGGAGTGACCTTACACTTAATCAGTTCTTCTAAATCCCGACAAACTTGAGTCCAAAAATGATTGATTACTGAACATTTCCAAAACATATGATACATTGTACCAACTACAGATTTTTAATAGTCTTTTTCATTGATCTTGTAGATCACAGAGAGTTAGACTGTAGTAGTGCAGATCAAGCAAATAAAGATTGTTCACTCATTTTGTTCAGAACCTTGTACTCCTAAAACAGCTTAAATCAATTTCTCAAGAGAAATATGATGAAACCGACTATAAGCCCTACAAATAAAAATACAGGTAATATAATGCAAACATAGAACATAGGCGATGATGTCACCACATCTTCTCCTTGGTTGCCTTGATCATTTGATTTATTTTCTTTTTCTGCTGTTGATTCTGCAACAAAAAGTAAAGAAAGACTACATCACTGCACTGTGATAAAGACAACAGATCCATCTATAATTCAGACTAGAAAATTACTAGTGAATGCCAACTTTTTAATCATAGCAGTTTGACACACCCTTGATGATCAGCAGTACAGTGATGTGTTCAGATGAGTCAGTGATGAAGCAGGTGTATTTTCCTGCATCAGCTTGAGTGATATTGATGAGTTTGATGGAGAAGTTTCCTCTCAGAAACTCTGCAACAAATGTTTCAGCTCTGTTCTTGTACCGTGGGTCTTGGCCTTCTACTGAATCTTTGCCATTAATTATACTATACACTATTTTATCATTTTTGTCTCTCCAGTGGACATCATTGTCTCGTAGTTTATGATCACGTTCGGCTGAAGAACATGGCAGGACAACAGAGCCACCAATAACAGCCTCTACTGTGACCTGCAGAGATACTGAAATGATACAAACTTAAACACGCAGTCTGACATTCATGTGGAATAAACATATCTTTTAGCTTGTTTTGTGCTCACCTTCTTTAATCAATACTGCAAACATACAGATGAAACTGCACCTGAAAAAATAAAATAAAATAAGAAAACAGAAAAAAATAGAGCAAATTTTAAACAAGTGTAGAAAGCTTGCATACCCCAAAAACAGTTTTGAATTATTTAGTGAAATTCAGATAAACTGTCTTTAACAGCTTTTTAATTAAAACAGAAAACTTTTGTCCATTCATTTGCATGACGACAGCATTTTGGGGGCCTAAAAAAATGCAAACTTTTGAAAACACGTTTCAAAGTGAAAGTTTTTGAAAATGATGCCATTATTTTCTCTGAGTAAGCTACACAAATGCAAATTTGTGAACCGTGATGTCATGCATGCTTTCGACATGTTGAGTGATTGCATTCACTGCATTCACTGACTCATGTTTACAAATTGTAAAATGTGAGTTAAAAATGTTGATGTATTTGTGTTGTTATCTTGTTACTAAGTAATTTTAAATACACCTTGTAAGCACAGTTGCCAAGTATGCATATTTTATGCCACTTTGGGCTTCTTTTTTTGCGAAGTCACGTTAAAAATCACGGGTCGTGGGTTGCGGTTTTTTTTTTGGGATTATTTAAAAAAAATATGGTTGCTTGTTAGGAAAACCTGGAAAGCAACTTTGTTTGTTTACATTTATGGTCACTGTTTTTTTAATGTTGACACTGCTGCTCGCAGCTAAAAGCCAATCAGTGCAATAATAAATGTGCTGTAGCGTTAGTCATCATCACACATTGTGCCCCCTCCTCCACCTTATTGGAGTAAAATCGCTTTTAACGTGTGACGTTAGTAGATGTAAACAGACAGACAAGGCCACCAACAGAGATGTACAGAGATGGAGGAAACATTGGAGAAGGTGAACGGTGCAGGGGAGGAAAGGGACCTAATTTAATTGGTAAAATATATATTTTTTTATAATAAATTAATCAGTAGCTGTAATACTGATAGTAGATACATATGGTTCAAGTTTATTTTATTATAAATATGTGGCTATATTAAAGCTCCCCCTAAGTGCGCTTGTATTGTTTTATTCTCCTTTTCCATCTCCAAAACTATTCTACTCACAGGTGATCGGAGGATAGTGTGTGCCCTCCCGCTTTGTTGCAATTTGATGATTTTTTTGTAAAATAACTTTTGTTTTTGCTCTTGAAACTCCGAGTGGTTTCCGTTGCAGGCTAATTTTTTGATAATAAACAATTGATAATAAATAATATTGATGATAATAAATAATATAATAATTTTGGGCTTGCTTTGGGCTTGTTTTTGAAGCTGTGGTTGCTTATTTATCTTGTGAGAGATGGCAACACTGCTTGTAAGGCAATCAAAGGCTACATAAGGCCAGTCAACAGATGTGAATGCATGGAGAGGAAAGAGCTTACACAAAATGCATAATGTTCCCATGTCCCTGTGAGACACTTAGAAATGGGACAGTAGTTTTTATAAAACAAGGAATTATTATTATTATTGTTATTGTTATTTCTATTTTTATTTTCATCATAACCTATAGACAAATTGAGGGGAATCATGCAGTCTGAATTCATATTCTATTTGACAATACTTTCAGTAAAATAAAAATATAATACAAAAATATATATAAAAATATACTGTACACACACACACACACACACACACACACAAATAAAGTTATATAGCGTAATTCAGATGTATCACCGAGACTGAAACCCTGTAGTTTGGATTTTTTTTTAAAACATAACTGAACCAAATTGTCAAAATTAATCAGTTGAGTTGAATTAATATGTATATATTTTTTACCCTTAATAATATATTGGATGTTGCATCATTGTCCTATGCATGCAAACCCATCTCTAAATCTGTTACAATTTGACAGTAAATGTTCTTGAAGGGGAGCATCTTTATCCTTTCTACCCTTCTGATGAATCATTAAATGTAGACTACGAAAATCAAAGTACTATCAAATAAAACAAAAATGACGGTAGTACAAATTGCTAATGCTAACTGCTAATGACTAAATCAAAATAACAGCAGCTAAACCTGATAATCAAGTTTATAATAATTCATGTTTAATGCATTAATGAAGCTTAAAAGTTTTCCCTTTTTAACTCTAGTTTTTTTAAAAAAAAGTATTTGATAATGAAAACAAAGCAGGCTGAATGCAAAAGTGAATACGCTAACTACAGCAGGCCTTCATTGCCAAGAAGTACAGTTTCATGCAGAATTCATCAAACGTACCTGAACATGATGGTGGCCCAATGTTATCAATATATGTTTTATTAAACTATATTGCATATAATAATAAAATAAATACTACTTTTCAAAAAACTGAATCTATCGTAACTCTTCCTTTTCCGTATATACCAACGTGTCCGACGAATGACATCAGACGTACAGTGACGCTGACAATAATCACGTGAACTGAACAGAAATGTGTGCCAGATTTCCGTTAATCTTTCTCAAATTTACTTCTGTATATTCAAGACTCTTGATCTACTGAATTTTCACCATTAATTTCGAACATGTTTCTGATCTCAGTTATTGTATTTCCAAACATCTCTTTGTCATGTCTGGACTTTAGTTCATCAATAAAAGAAATGACAAAAGCTTTTATTTCTTGTCTTCATTGGTTAGACTACAACATATTGTGCCAGTTTCAGTGAAAAATAATTAAGGTTGAAAAATCTGGTCATTTCAACAGGTTGCTGTAGCTGTCCTTACAACTGATGTGACGTTTCATACTATGAACAGCAGTAGATTAAATGAGTCAATGTACTCAGATTACATGTGTAAAAGATTGCAGCTTCTTTCATAAACTCATCTGGGAAAATGTCATTCTGGATCCTGATCCTCAAGGGAAGTATTTCTCTGAAAAATGTAATATATATTCCTGATGCCTCTGTGTCTTTAATCCAACATCATATTGTGACTTCAGTTTAGTGCCCCTGTAAAAGCAGGACAATATCACAGCATTTCCAGCAACCTCCTCATTCTGACCTATAGAAAAAGGAAAGAGAGAAAACTAAATGTAACAGGGACTTACAGCCTGACTTTCAAAACCTTATCAACTTGACAACTCAAAAACGGCTACAACAAGAAATTACCTGTTTTCTCTTTATTATCTGGGCTCAATCCAGAAAGATCTGCCTCATACTTCTTCTCTCCTGTTTTCATCCTGACAGACTGAATAATGATCTCTGATTGACTGATGGGAGGAGAAACTCAAAGGCATTAACTAAATGATGAAGCAAGTGGGCAAGTACACTGTGTTTTGTGGTTTTGTTTCAAATAATCAGTTACATCCTCATTTTGACAAGCAGAAACTTTGACAAGCGAAAACTTCCCAAACAACACTGTAATGTTGTTATGAACTTGCCTTTCAAGCTTTGCTTGTTTATAGGCAAACTGTAGTATCAGCATATAGGTTTGGTTATGTGTGTTGCTTGTTTTAATTTCAATTCATCGTCACACTCAAATTTCTTCTTTTGCTTTGTTATAACATTCAATATTCAAGTGGCTGCGTACAATATTTGCATGCTAGTTCAGTTTGTTTTCATAAAACCCAGAAGATAATTTACATTGATTTTAGCGATTCCATCAGGAATGTCCTGTGGGATTTTAGAATTTAAATTTACCATTTGTTAGTAAAATAAGGTGGTTAGCATTACTTTAAGAGACTTTCACATTTTAAAATACACAAACATACCTTGTGAATTTTCGCATTGACGTCTTTTTAACCTATGTTATGCGCTTGATACAGGAAAACCACTATTCCTTCTTGGTAACTGGTCTGAAAAAGCTTTTAATTTGTGATTAATCTTCTGTGCTGACTGGAGTAGTGCACATGATGCAAATTTGTTAAAGGTTAAAGACAAGGACAAAATTTATTCACTTGTATAGTGTTATTAGTGTAGTTGTGCACTTGTCTTATGTCTGCATAGCAGATGTCAACCCTAAGCACCATGTTTACTGTTAGGCCTTGTGCACTCTGTCTGTACACAGAAAAAAAAAAGAGTTGAATAATGTGATATCATTAATTAATGAATCAGTAAACGAAGAGCTGTTCTAATTTGAACATAAGCAAGTGCAACATGATGAAAGAACACTTGTGTACAGAAATGTTCAGGCAGCAACATATTTATTGATTCATATTATTTGTGTTTTATGTCTGAATATAGAATATTACAGTTTTTGTGGTAACACTTTACATTAAGGTTACCTTTATGCATTTACATAGATTGATAAACAGTTATAAATGCATGAATAAAAAGGGTGATTTTAATGCAATACCTGCCAAATAGTGAGCCATTTTTAACTCACACATTATAAATGTTTAATAAATATATTTATTCATACTTTTTTCACTCAAAACCAGATTCCTGATTTATTTCATGATGCAGAAAAAATGAGACTGAAGGGTGTTGTATTTTTAGTTTTCTCATTTATATCTCATGACTCATTTCACATTTCTTACAATTTTTTCTTACCAGAAGCTACTCTGTGTCTTACCCTTGGTTATTCGCAAAAGTTCATGATACCTATCCACAGTGATTAAAAACTGATAGGGGACACAAAAGCACAACCATGACTTCATGAGATATTAATAATGAAAATTTTAATTCCAATATATATTACTTACTTGTGAACCTTAATGTAAAGTGAACACCTGTGAACCATTTATTAATGAGTTATAAATGGTAGTGACCTGTCAAAGTGAACCTTGATGTAAAGTGAACACCTGTGAACCATTTATTAGTGAATTATAAACGTTAGTAACCTGTCAAAGTGAACCTTAATGTGAAGTGAACACCTGTGAACCATTTATTAATGAGTTATATACGTTAGTAACCTGTCAAAGTGAACCATAAAGGGGTCATATGATGCGATTTCAAGTTTTCCTTTCTCTTTGGAGTGTTATAAGCTGTTCATGCATAGATGAGATCCCTGAAGTTGCAAAGACTAAAGTCTCAAAACCAAAGAGATATTCTTTATAAAAATTAAGACTTGTCCACGCCCCCCCCTAAAATGGCTCATTCAAACACACCCCCACATGTCTACATCACGATGTAGGGAGATTTGAAAATGAAAGAGGGGCGTGACTTTTATTCTTGCTGTAGTATTGTTGCTGCCGCCAGCGCCATGTCTTGGAGACGCTGTGTTTCGTTGTGAAAGCGAAACTACTTTGTTTGGGCTTCCAAAAGAAGACACAACTAGAAATCAGTGGTTAAGTTGTAATTACAACACTGTTCCAGAGCAGTACAATGCAAATATTCGAGTGTGTGCAGCGCAATTTACAGAGGACTATTTCCTGAACCTGGCAGAAGAGTAGCCTACAATGCTGGCTTGCAAAAAGGTTATTTCTATAAAGCAGGGCAATTCCAACTTTGCAAGGACAGTCTGACACTTCTGACTCACAGCCTGTAAGTATGTTTCTGCTACTGACTATTCAAACGCGAGTTTTGAGCAGTGTAGAGTAGTGCTTGTTGTTTGTCGTTTCTCCAATCACAAATGCAGACATGGTGTTATGTTTACGCGGCGTGATGCAAAAAAATGTATATGTCATTATAATCAGTAATTATGTCCCCACTGGATGCAACAAATGCCTCGTTTGTAATGGGTTTTTATTGTTTTAGTCTCGTCTTGCCAGGAAACGCCATCACAATACAGTGAGGGTGTAACATTTCCGTCTCACGCTTGAGGTATTCGGCCAATCACAACGCACCAGATAGCTGGCCAATCAGAACACGCCTCGCTTCTCAGAACGATAAGCTTAGTAAAAAATGACGCGTTTCAGAAAGGCGGGGCATAGGGGAGCAACAATAATGTACAGTATGTGGAATTAAACACCATAAACACATTGCATTACACCAAATACACAAAATTTTGTTCTTTTTAGCAACGTCATATGACCCCTTTAATGTGAAGTGAACACCTGTGAACCATCTATTAATAAGTTATAAACGTTCGTAACCTGTCAAAGTGAACTTTAATGTAAAGTGGACACACTAATCATTTATGTATTGTTTATTATTGCACACAAAGAAAAAGTTGGTATTTTTTTCTGGTGAAATGTATTTTATTGTTGTTGCACTATAAGAAAACAACTTTAAACTTAAAACAAAAACATTAATCTTTTATTTTACAGCACACTGGCACATTACTGAGCATAACTTCATACAAAAAAGTGGCACATACAAGTAAACACACATTAAACAATTCAGAAAACAATCAAGTATATCACAAAATTATAACTAAGCATCACATCTATGCAACAAAAATAACGGCACATAAATATTCACATTTTATCTAATTTAACAGTTTTGAAATAATCATTAATTCAATGACCGAAAGCACCGTTACATAACATTATACTGTAACTTGTAACTTGAGTATTTGTTCATCCACACTTGCAGTACCTGTGCGTACATGAATGTACCTGCCAAATTTTTATATGGTAATGTATGTTAAGATAGTATTTGTTACTAATATGCCTATTTTATATATGAAAGCTTATTTAAACCACATATATGCAAACATTCTGTATGCTTCTATAGGATTTTCTTATTCATTTTGAATAGATTGAATTTCAAATATTTTACAGTGTCCACATTTTAACATTACATCCCATTTCTAAACTATCACATTTATTATTATTTATTTTGGAAACCATATACCTGTAATGAGGAGCATGATTTTATACCATGATCTTAATAATAGGCCTTACTACAGATCTTACTACAGTTCAAAATATTCAAAGGTGAATTTATGGGCCGAATGGCCTGGATTTGTCTAGGGCTGAATTTTTGCCCCAGTCCAGCCCTGGCCATGTGTATTGCAAGTACAACAATGTAGGAACATATTCATAACTTGAGTTGAAAGATACGTAACAAATATATAAAACTATATGTTTAATAAATTTTGCAATTCATATCCATAATTTAAAAGATTATGAACATATATTTTACATATAGAAGTTGTCAGGGTTCTGTCACTTCTTGGTTTGGTGACAGTTCTTCTATCATCTTGTCCAGGGGCGTCATGCACCCATGACATGGCATGTGACACACAGCAGCCATGATAGCACTGTACAACTGATATAGGCTTATGTTTTGTTTATTTTTTTCATTTTTATTCAAAATATTTCCAAACGTGTTAACTATATCAGGGAATATCTTGATTCTCAAATATGTGTAAGTAACTGCATTTTGCACCTTTATAGAATGTTATTTGATCAATAAATGGTGATGGGCAAAGTAGGCTAATTGTGTTATCTATTAACTACACATAAAAACTCGATTTTTTACTTAGTACCAGATATGGGTGTCATGCCATAAAATATTTTTAATATGACTGACTTTGTATTTAATGTGAATTTAATAACGATATTGTAAGGTACTAATTGTAACACTTTCATTTTACAGAGAGCAAAGAACATTTACATTATCAAAGAACATTTTCATTCAGTCTAGCCAGAGTTCAGGCACTTTCAAAAACACCCATTAAAATCACTGAAGCTGTTTACAATGTGAAATGAATATCTTAACTCACATTCGTAAGCACATCTGCACTTTGTTGTTTCTGATGAGAGAATTCGCCAGATAATTCGGTGCTCGTGTTTTTCATTGGCCAGATATATGTTGTCCCCCGATTGAGACGGCGCATCCCCGAGCTCAAATCGTTAAATATCAAACACGTTTGATATTTACGACTCTTGATCGGACTGCCTCTGATGTGATTCCCTTGATAGCCAATGAGAGCGAGCAAGCGTCACTTACCGGATTTTGCATGCTTCTATAGCTGAAACTTGGCAGCCACAAACATGCTACGAAAGCCGAGTATGTCACCCATATTCTTTTTTATACTTTGTTTTTCACTGTAAAACAGAATGCTGATAATGTCGATTGTTCTCCATTTGTTTTTCTTCTCTAGTCACATTTAATCGCAGTGATACACTTTGATGCACTTTGAAATCGTTTCTATCAACAAGTGTGTGGTCTCGTGGTATGGTCGAATCATTTAGTTTGCATTCAGAGGATTATAAGGCTAAAAATCTGTTTAAATTGTATTCATGTCTGTGGTATCCCATGGTTTTAAAATCAGTTAAGATATGAAAATCATCTAGTGTGTGGCAAGCCTTACCCACCTTCTTGTTACCTGATTTGGCTGATTTGCTGCACATGCTTTCCCTTATTACCCTCCTCATTTCCTTCCCTATTTATTCCCCTTGTGTTCTCAGTACTAGCTCATTGTGGATGGTTCCTAATTAGTGTTGCTGTGTATTGTTTTGTCCTGCCATGTCTTGCTGTGCTGTGCTGTGTCTACTTGGACTTGTGGTTTCCCCCTGTGGGAAATTTTTGCTTGTGTTTTGTCTATTTTTGAAGTCTAATGAAATTCCATAAATATCTGCATTCTTGAGTCCTCTTTCATCCCTAGCCTCAGTCACCTGACAATAAGTAGCATATGATCAAAATAAATGTGCGCTGCATGCTTTTCATAAATTTAATTTATATATCCCATATATTAATCAAATTATTTTTTATATGCACAATCCATACTAAGGCTCTATGCTCATCCACACACACACACGTTTGTTTCTGTGAATTGTGGGGACTTTCCATAAACTTCTATTAGCCTACTTCTATACTGACCAAACGCCAATTTCTATCCCCTAACCCTTAACCAACCCCTTACAAAAAACTTGTCTGCATTGTTACACTTTCAAATAAACATCATTTATTATTTTTAATAATGTCTTTTCCTCTCGTGGGGACTGCAGGCCAGTCCCCACAATGTCAAAAATTTCAGGATTTACTATCCTTGTGTGGACATTTGGTTATCACAATGTAGCATAAACAAGTACAACTTGAATTCCGGAAATGTTGGTGTCAGGATTGTCTTGTGTTTCCCTTCCTCTTGTATGCATATATTTGGTTAGTTTCCTGTTCCTGTGTTTATTAGTTAATTATTGTCCAGCTGTTGTGTTTAATTATGTAATTATGTCGTATACTTATAGTGTATCCTGCCTTGTGTTTCTTGTCCAGTATTGATCGTCATTCCTGTCTGTCGCGTGAGTGTTCTCAGCCTGTGTTGAACTTACCTGTTTTGATCTAATGAAAGACTTTGTTTTTAATTATTCTACGTCTCCCCGTTCCTGGTATCCATCTCCCGTGTTAACACCGTGACAGAATACTGGACCAAATACAGAAGACACGAACAACACCGATATCACCATGGAGGCCATCGTTCATGTCCCCACCCACTGGACCGATTACAGCCTGGTTCGGCTGCCGAGCCCGCCGCCGTTCGCAGCTCGCTCAAGGCCACCGTAAGCGGGGAGCTCAAGGCCGCCTTCCGTGATTCCCTCAAGCCCGCCGGCAGAGAGTATGGCAAGCCATCCGGCTGCTAATATGGCAAGCCATGCGGTAGTTGATGTGGCAAGCCACTCAGCCGTTAAAGTGTCTGCGCTTCCAGAGCGCCCCCAAGTGTCTGCGCTTCATGAGCACCCTCCGAGGTGCCCGCACCTCAAACACGCCTGCCAGAGCGCCCTCCAGTGCCCGCACCTCGAACGCGCCTGCCAGAGCACCCTCCAGTGCCCGCACCTTGAACGCGCCTGCCAGAGCGCCCTCCAGTGTCTGCCCCAAGTCATGTCATGTCCCCTGTAGTCTTCTCCAGTCCTCCGGAACCCAGTTTAGTTGGTCTTGTCGGTCATGTTTTGTCTGTGGGGGTTCCGTTGAAGCAGGAAGCATCTCTTGTCATGGCCAAGGAGGCCATTCCCAAGCTGCTTGTTTCGCGGGACGCCCCTACGGAAGCAGTTCCCAAGTGTACCCCTGAAAGGGCCCCTGACGCCTCAGCCAGCACACGGAGTGCTGTTCAACCCCAGTTATGCCCAGAATGGTCCTCGGATTCCAAACCTAGCCCTATAAGAGCTCATGTTCCGGAGGATAACCCACTGAAGACGCCAGCTCCTGTTCCCCAGTCAAGCCCAAGGAGGGTTCCAGTTCCCGAGTCGAGCCCAGGAGAGGCTCCAGTTCCCGAGTCGAGCCCAGGAGAGGCTCCAGTTCCCGAGTCGAGCCCAGGAGAGGCTCCAGTTCCCGAGTCGAGCCCAGGGGAGGCGCCAGTTCCCGAGTCGAGTCCAGGGGAGGCTCCAGTTCCCGAATCCAGCCCAGAGAGGGCTCCTGATCCCCAGTTCAGCCCAGAGAGTGCTACTGATCCCCAGTTCAGCCCAGGGAGGGCTCCTGATCTCCAGTCCAGTCCATGAAAGATTCCAGATTCCCCGTTAAGCCCAGAGAGGGCCCCTGACCTCCAGTAAAGCCCCATAAGATCCTCCAAGTATTTTTTTTGGGGGGGGAGGATTCGCCATGGCCTCCTGAGCTCCCTGCACCACCATGGCCTCCTGAGCTCCCTGCACCGCCATGGCCTCCTGAGCTCCCTGACCCGCCATGGCCTCCTGAACTCCCTGACCCGCCATGGCCTCCTGAACTCCCTGACCCTCCGTGGCCTCCTGAACTCCCTGACCCGCCATGGCCTCCTGAACTACCTGACGCACCATGGGCGCCGCCCTGGAGGCCATCTGTCCTGTGTTTGTATTCCTGTTCCTGTAGGCCTCCAGAGCGAGACCTCCAGGCCTCCTTCTACAGGTCTCAAAATAGCTGGGACGGGGGCATGTTTACCATGGTGTAGCATCTCCTTTTCTTTTCAAAACAGTTTGAAGACATCTGGGCATCAATGTTATGAGTTTCTGGAGTTTTGGTGTTGGAATTTGGTCCCGTTCTTGCCTGATATAGGTTTCCAGCTGCTGAAGAGTTTGTGGATGTATTTTTCGTTTAATGATGCACCATTCCGTCTTTCGGATGAGACGTTAAACCGAGGTCATGACACTCTGTGGTCAATAAAAATCCCATGGCACTTCTCGTAAAAGAGTAGAGGTGTAACCCCAGTGTCCTGGCCAAATTCCCTCCACTGGCACTTGTCAATCATGGCCTCCCAATAATCCCCATCCATTGAATTGGCTCTATGACTCTCTCTCCTCTCCACTTATGGCTGGTGTGTGGTGAGTGCACTGGCGCCGTTGTCCTGTGGCTGCCGTCGCATCATCCAGATGGATGCTGCACACTGGTGGTGGTTGAGGAGAGACCCCCCCACATGACTGTAAAGCGCTTTGGGTGTACGGCAATACACAAAGCGCTATACAAATGCCTCATTCAAATGTTCTCTATTGGTGAAAGATCTGGACTGCAGGCAGGCCAATTCAGCACCCGGACTCTTCTACGAAGCCATGCTGTTGTAATAGCGGCAGTATGTGGTTTTTATGTTGTCCTGCTGAAATACACAAGGCCTTCCCTGAAATAGACGTCATCTTGAGGGGAGCATATGTTGCTCTAAAACCTTTATATACCTTTCAGGATTCATAGTGCCTTCCAAAACATGCAAGCTGCCCATACCTTTTCATGATGTTATGCACTGTAGATGATGAGATTTGCAAAGCCTTTGCAATTTGACATTGAGGAACTTTGTTTTTAAAGTGTTCCACAATCTTTGTACGCACTCTTTCACAGATTGGAGAGCCTCTACCCATCTTTACTTCTGAGAGACTCTGCCTCTCTAGTACATCCCTTTTATAGCTAATCATGTGACATACCTGATGTCAATTAACTTAATTATTTGCTAGATGTTCTCCCAGCTGAATCTTTTCAAAATTTCTTGCTTTTTCAGCCCTTTGTTGCCCCCGTCCCAACTTTTTTGAGACCTGTAGCAGGCATCAAATTTGAAATGAGCAAATTTAGTGGATAAAAGTGTAAAATTTCTCTGTTTAAACATTTGTTATGTTCTCTATGTTGTATTGTAAATAAAATATTGGCTCATGTGATTTGAAAGTCTTTTAGTTTTCATTTTATTCAAATTTAAAAATTGTCCCAACATTTCTGGAATTCGGGTTGTATAACAAAATTAGCTCTTGAAACTCTGAAACAGAATTTTTTTTTTTTTTTTTTTTTTTTTTTGCTAAAGGACAAATGAATCTTTATTATTTAGTATTTTATATTTGTTACTATTACAATTGCACATCATTTTTTAAATGTGAGTCATTAAATTATTGCTAACACACATCAGTCAGGTGAATTGGACGCTACTTTAGGTTGCTGTTTTTTATGATTTGGAGGTTAAGAATGATCACATAATTGTTGGAGGATCTGGTGTTTTCAGTAAAATCCAATAAACTTCATTTTCACAGTTTATGGACACATTTGATCCCAAATCAGTTCTGCCACTGCAGCTTCACAACACATTAATACATCTAGACAAACATGAATAACTAAACAAGAAAAAATGAGTAATGCAATTAGCATTACATTACTATTAACTAACAACAAACACCATTTAATAAATTAGTAAGTAATAGCACTCAGCTGAATGCATTAGTTCACTGTTATTGTCAGGATTGTCTTGTGTGTCTTGTGTTCCCCTTCCTCTTGTATGCCCATATTTGGTTTGTTTCCTGTTCCTGTGTTTATTAGTTAATTATTGTCCAGCTGTGTGTGTTTAATTATCTAGTTACGTTGTGTATTTATAGTGTGTTCTGCCCTGTATTTCCTATCGAGTATTAATCGTCACCTCTGTCTGTTGTGTGGATGTTCCCAGCCTGTATGTATATTGCCTGTTTTTGATTTCAAGTAAAGACTTTATGTTTGACTTATTCTATGTCTCCCCATTCCTGGTATCTGTCTCCCGTGTAATCCGTGACAAAATACTCGACCTTTAACCAACACCACCATGGAGGCCACCGCTGTCTGCGGCTCGTCCCTGCTAGCTGGAAGGACTACAGCCTGGTGAGGCTGCCAAGCCCGCCACCGTTCACGGCTCACTCCAGGCCGCTGCCCGCAGCGAAGTTAAGGCCGCTGTTCGCGGCTCGCTCAAGGCCGCCGCCCGCGGTGAAGTCACACATGGCGCCGTTTGCGGCTCACACAGCACGCTGGCAGAGAGTATGGCAAGCCATGTGGCAGTTAATGTGGCAAGCCATCCGGCCGTTAAAGCATCCACCTTCCAGAGCGCCCCCAAGCGTCCGCGCTTCAAGAGTGCCCCCAAGTGTCTGCGCTTCCAGAACGCCCACCAGTGCCCGCACCTCGAACGCGCCTGCCAGAGCGCCCTCCAGTGCCCGCACCTCGAACGCACCTGCCAGAGTGCCCTCCAGTGCCCGCACCTCGAACCCGCCTGCCAGAGTGCCCTCCAGTGCCCGCACCTCGAACGCGCCTGCCAGAGCGCCCTCCAGTGCCCGCACCTCGAACGTGCCTGCCAGAGTGCCCTCCAGTGCCTGTCCCAAGTCAGGTCATGTCCCCTGTTGTCTTCTCCAATCCTCTGGAACCCGGTCTTGTTGGTCATGTCTGTGGGGGTTCTGTTGAAGCCGGAAGCTTCCCTTGTAGTGGCCAAGGAGGCCATTCCCAAGCTGCTTGCTTCGCGGGACGTCCCTACGGAAGCGGTTCCCAAGTCTACCCCTAAGAGGGCCCCTGACGCCTCAGCCAGCACATGGAGTGCTGGTAAGCCCCAGTCATGCCCACTATGGTCCTCGGATTCTGAGCCTAGCCCCATTGGGGATCATGTTCCGGAGGATAACCCACTGAAGACTCCAGCTCTTGTTCCCCAGTCAAGCCCCAGGGGAGGCTCCAGTTCCCGAGTCGAGCCCAGGAGGGGCTCCAGTTCCCGAGTCGAGCCCAGGAGGGGCTCCAGTTCCCGAGTCGAGCCCAGGAGGGGCTCCAGTTCCCGAGACGAGCCCAGGAGGGTCTCCAGTTCCCGGGTCGAGCCCAGGGAGGGCTCCTGATCCCCAGTTCAGCCCAGGGAGGGCTCCAGATTCCCGGTTAAGCCCAGAGTGGGCCCCTGACCTCCAGTTAAGCCCCGTAAGTTCCTCCAAGTCCTCGAAGGCCGCACCACCATGGCCTCCTGAGCTCCCTGCACCGCCATGGGCTCCTGAACTCCCTGACCCGCCATGGGCGCCGCCCTGGAGGCTGTCTGTCTTGTCTGCGTGGTCTTGTTCCTGAAGGCCTCCAGAGCGCCCACCCCCCTCCCCCCTCCCCACTCCCCCCTCCCCATTGGATGGTATATGGCGTGAGGATGCGCCTTCAGAGGTGGGGTATCATGTCAGGATTGTCTTGTGTTCCCCTTCCTCTTGTATGGCCATATTTGGTTTGTTTCCTGTTCCTGTGTTTATTAGTTAATTATTGTCCAGCTGTGTGCGTTTAATTATCTAGTTACATTGTGTATTTATAGTGTGTTCTGCCCTGTGTTTCCTGTTGAGTATTAATCGTCACCTCTGTCTGTCGTGTGGATGTTCCCAGCCTGTATGTATCTTGCCTGTTTTTGATTTCAAGTAAAGACTTTGTTTGACTTATTCTACATCTCCCTGTTACTGGTATCCATCTCCCGTGTAATCCGTGACAGTTATAGCCAACCAGTAACTAATGTTCATACCTCACAGAAGACTACTAAGAATTTACATACAGTATTTAGTAATTCCTTTAGAAGAATGTAGTAACACTTGAGTCATTACTATCACTCTCACAATAAGTAATGAAACTAATTATTATATTACCTATCTAAGCAGTTAAATGTTAATTTGTCCAGTCTGGAAATGTTGAGAACCTGAATGAGTAGCTGTGTCATGTAGTCTGAAGATATGATTTTGAAAACGATTCAATTCAGTTCAAGTTTATTTGTAAAGCACTTTTCACAATACAAATAGTTGCAAAGCAGCTTTACAGGAAATTAAGTTTCTAGAATGTATTTATATATTCTAGAAACTTAATATATTTAACTTATGGTGAAATTTGGTAGTTCTGTATGTTGTCTGAGAGTTGGCATCATCTGAGGTCCTCTGAGGGGGTGGCATCATCTCTTCTCAGGTGTTTGGTCATCTCAGATCATTTAAGGGTTGGATCCAGACTGAAGCTTGTGTAATTCCTAGTTACCACGGGATGTTAATCCCGTGGCAGATACAGATACAGATAGAGACATAATTAGCGTAGCTGCTGTTCCATCCAAGCAAAAATAATTTGTTCAACCCAAGCTAAAGAACAATAATGTGCGTTTGATCAGATATAACTGCAGTACAAGATTGAGATGCATTAGAAGAATGCTTGGCTAAAGAGATGTGTCTTTAATCTAGATTTAAACAGAGAGAGTGTGTCTGAACCCCGAACGTTATCAGGAAGGCTATTCCAGAGTTTGGGAGCCAAATGTGAAAAAGCTCTACCTCCTTTAGTGGACTTTGCTATCCTAGGTACTACCAAAAGTCCAGAGTTTTGCGACCTTAGGGAGTGTGATGGATTGTAGCGAGGTAGAAGATTAGTTAGGTAGACAGGAGCTAAACCATTAAGGGCCTTATAGGTAAGTAATAATATTTTGTAACTGATACGGAACTTAATAGGTAGCCAGTGCAGGGACTGTAAAATTGGGGTAATATGATCATATTTTCTTGACCTGGTAAGGACTCTAGCTGCTGTGTTTTGGACTACCTGTAGTTTGTTTATTGAAGATGCAGGACAACCAGCTTGCAGTGCATTACAACAGTCCAGTCTAGAGGTCATGAATGCATGAACTAGCTTTTCTGCATCAGAAACAGTTAACATGTTTCGGAGCTTGCCAATGTTTCTAAGATGGAAGAATGCTGTTTTTGTAACATGAGAAATATGATTTTCAAAAGACAAGTTGCTGTCTAATATAACACCCAGATTTTTGACTGTAGAAGAAGTAACAGTACATCCGTCTAGTTGCAAATTATAATCCAAGAGATTCTGTGTACTGTTTTTTTTGGTCCAATAAGTAATATCTCTGTCTTATCTGAATTTAAAAGGAAAAAATTATTGGTCATCCAATCTTTTACATTTTTAACACATTCTGTTTGCTTAGATAATTTAGAAGTTTAATCTGGTCTTGTTGAGATATATAGTTGAGTATCATCAGCATAACAATGGAAACAATGATATATATGTGTGTGTGTGTGCAACCCGAATTCGGGAAATGTTGACGTTTTTTAAATTCGTTAAAAAAAAAAAAAAAAACACGTTCAAACATTTGTTATGTTCTCTATGTTCTATTGTGAATAAAATATTGGCTTTAGTTTTCATTTTATTAAAATTTAAAAAACGTCCCAACATTTCCAGAATTCGGGTTGTACAATTAATAAAAAACATGCCACACAAACAGCATAAAATAGTGTATTTTACAACGGAAAGAACAAATGAAAGCTCTAACAATTAATCAGAAAGGTGAGAAAGTGAAAGGTGAAACTTTTTGACCTGGTTATGTCATTTAATTTGTTTATCAGTCATGACAGAAGAGATTAATGCAGCTTGAATTCTGTTTCTAAAGAGAATTATGATGAAACAGGCTATAAACACTTGGAATTAATACTGATAATACAATGCAAACCTAGAGCGATGATTTCTCCACACTGTCTGCTCCTGAATCTGCTGCTTGGTTTCCTTGATCACTGGGTTTGTTTCCTGTTTCTGCTGTTGATTCTGCAATAAAACAATAAAAAAAAATAAAAAAATAAAAATACTGCACTGTGATAAAGGCAACAGATCCAGATCATTTATGCATGGCAGCATTCAGACTGGAATATCACTGGTGAACATCATCTATGTTTATTAAAAACATAATAGATTAATCAACTATTTTCACACACCCTTTAGGATCAACTCTACAGTCTGAAGTTCATCTGAGCGTGTGATAAAGCAAATGTATTTTCCTGCATCAGTGTGAGTGAGATTGTTGAGTTTGATGGAGAAGGTTCCTCTCACATTGTCACGGTGCGGTGTAGGAGAAACGCACAAATACGAAGAAGATAACGGTAAACAGTCTTTAATACATCCACATAAAGGTAATCCACATCAGATAGGAAGAACACACACCTCCTCTTTTAGTTCTGGTTTCAGGTGTAAGCATGAGAATGTTTGTCTGAAATGTGTAAGCTTCTGGAGAAAGAATTTAGTCATGAGAAGTAGAGGACAGCTAGAAGATTCAGTAGGTAAATCAGCACTGATGGCACTATTGTGAGTGAACAATATGAGCGGCAGCATCATCAACACTTTCACAGTCTATTCAAGCTAATAAAACAACTGGCAACAGTGCTGGCTTTATCACATAGTATCACTTACCTCAGGAGGTTATCTAGCAAAGGTATTCAGTGAAAACCAACCAGCTGCCAAACAAATGACTCGAACAGATGCTTCATGTGTCCAAGCCCATGAGGAGGCCATAGCTCTGGTGGAGTGGGGTCTAACCCACAGGGTTAGACAACAGGGCATTCCTAGCCATGAGAGCTGTATGACAAAGTTATTTAATCTGTAATCCTTTTGAGCAGCTAATGAATGACAAAAAGCTGATCATTTGTAACACCTCTGGTTCTACTCCCCTCACTCACTCTGAGCGGCAGTAGTACAGCCAGAGTGCTTGTAATTCAGCTGTTATCAGTGGTTCAAATGGAGGCTCTGCCAGAGCTTCAAGTCCCAAGTGAGCAATGTGGAGGGGAGAGGGGTTTAACTGGCTCACTCCCCTTAGAAAGCTTATCAACAGGTCATTGATTTGGGAATGAAAAATCATAATAGCAGTCACATACACTATAAGTGTAGAGGGCACACGACTAACATCTAATCGCTTCTGTAAAACTGATAGTATGATATAGGACAATTGTGAGAGAAATCACGTTTACTTTAGGAAGAGTATGGAGAAACAGGCTTTTTGCAGTCAGATGGTGTAGTTCCAGCATCTTCAGCATGGGCTAACAGAAACCTGCCAGAGGTAACAAAACAGAGGCTGGGTAGGTGACTGTAAATTTGACATTTTTCTTTTTTTCTCACTGTCTAACCATATCTATATATTTTTTCCTCATGTCATGTGTTGTGAAAAAAGACTTTATGACTTTTTTTTTGGATACAAAAATGGATACACTTTCTATTTTCTGACAGGGTAGTGTTTTAGAAATTGTATGCACAATATATATTAATTGTATTGGGACACCATGATCATCAAGTATGTTTATGATTTCTTGACATTTCTATGATGTTTTCATCCCATGTTTCATTGTACATCCCACGTTTCATTTTGAAACTGCCACGATATGTAGAAAAAAATTGATGGAGATTGTGTGCTTGCATTTATGTTTGTCAAGGGATCTGGTTTGTTTTGGTCCTCACTTAAACAAGTATTGACAAACAAACAAACTCTTTCACAAATACATTAATCATGGTTTGATTAATTAGTGAGTCACAGCTTATTACATATTTAGCATTAGCATGTTGTATTGTCTTTTTGTGTCCCTGTGCATGTGCAGTTATTTTTATTTGATAGTAGTTTGATTGACAGAGTTTTACAGTGCATTTAAAAAATTAAGATTTTACCAGTAGGGAAAAATGGTGAAGATGCTCCCTTATGAACAACAATATTTACTGCTAAATCATATTCTCAAGATTCTCAAAAATTTCAAGACAAAGATCTGCATATTGTCATTTCTAAGAATGTAAGCAGGAGTTTTGACAACTTTTTCCCTGTTATGGAAAGAACAGGAACTAAATCTGTGGTTACATAGAAACCTCTTTCAAGGGTTGAACTTGCTTTCTAAACCTGAAAGACTTTCGTCTGGTTTATTGTACTTCTTTTCATGTCGAAGCTCAGACTTTCCGATCTATTTAGCAGAATGCCGACTCTTGTGTTGTTTTCTTTGCACACAAAAAATATTCTCGTATAGCTTCCTAAAATTAAGGTGGAATTACTGACATCATATGGACTATTTTAATTGCAACAGAACGCCCACCACACACCAGCTTATTGGTGGACAGAGTGATGAAAACAATTAATATATATGGGGATGGTTAGGAGGCCATGATGGACAATGGTTGAATTTGGCCTGCTGTAACTGACTGTCGTAAAACTTTACATATTCATAAAAATTTGCAGAGAGGTGGGGCCCCAGGACCAGAATTAAGAACCACTGCCACAATCTACTTGCAGTTTACTGTCACAGTCAGGAAATATATATATATATATATATATATATATATATATATATATATATATATATATATATATATATATATATATATATTTTTTTTTTTATAGAAGGACAGCATTTAATGAATTTACTTCAAAAAAGTTAAAATATTAATACATTCATGTTTGGTTCTAATATTTGTATTTTGTGGTAACCTTTTCATAAAAGCAATAAGGTATCCAAGGAGTGCTTTATTGTGAATACTCCGCTACGCATCGTGCCAAACAATGCACTTCAGCCACGACTTATGCACAATACATCACAGCCTCTCGTGCCTTATTGCTTACATATATTCTTGCAGTCATTATGTCTTTAAAACAGTCATAACTTGACTTCCGTTTGTCATGTGAGCAGCACAAGAATGCAGATCTTCCTACATCCTCATTCATGAGCTGCAGAGAAACTAAAATGGAGATATAAAGAACCGAAAACAACAGGGATTCAGACTGGATTTCCACTGAACTTTCACATTTTGTTTATTAACTGCACAAACAGATACAGCAGAAAAACAGTGGAACAGGAAAATCTGTACTGAAAAAAAAAATACTACTAAATATACAATTTTATGCAAAAATATTTATTTGTTGATTATCTGCAGCTATATACGATTTAATAAAAAACAGGCTTAAAAAACAGACTTATAATGCATTTATTTGTATAAACACAAACACGTGCACATACACATTTTTAGTCTAGGTACTGTTATGTAAGAAAGAAAGGTAAGCTACTAATCTTCTTTTAAATGACTTGTGTTCAAATGCTGGAAACGGTAATTTATTAGATATTAAAAATATACTAAAGCTGTCAGTCTGTGTGTTAGTGGTGGGGATTTTTCCAAGATTTCAGTGCAGGTTACATTGTTATGCCAGCAGGTGGCGGCAAGGGTTTTTTACTTTATGAGTGAGTCAGTCAGTCAGTAGCTGACAGATTAAAGTTGGCATGAAATGGCTTGTGGTAGTCTTTACTTCCTTAATGTGACGTATAGTGAAACAGCTTCTTGAACAAGTAAAAATGTAGGCTGGGACTTGATTTTATCCATCATCATCATAATTGAAACATTGTGGCTTTCTATTTGAAGTGAGTGTCAAATTGTCCATGTTCACACCAGTAAACAAGTCATCAAAGAATAGAAAATCTTGTAGCACAGCACTGAATCCACTGACAGGTGAAGTGAATAATATTGATTACATTGTTACAATGGACGTGTCAATGGGTGGGATGTATTAGAACAGTCAGTTCTTAAATTTTATGTGTTGGAAGCAGGAAGAATGGGCAAGCAAAAATATCTGAGTGACAAAAGCCAATAGTGATGGCTAGACAAATGGGTCAGAACATCACCAAACACAGGTCTTTTCAGCTCTCCTGGTATGACAAAGTTAGCTGGCTGACTGGAAGTGCTGTGAAAATGTACTGCTGGCCATGCCTCTTGATGAAAGCATCTCACGGATGTGTTGTTTGGTCAAAGGTGGGGTTTAGAGATCTGTCTAACTTTGACAGGGCATATAAAAGGCAAGAAAAGAGCAATGAACATGTGAGTGCATGTGCAAGATTAAGTTGCATGGGCAGGATCAGGGTTGAGCATGCAATCAATGAAAGTGCTTGCATTCAAGTGGCTAAACGTAATGAAACAGTCAAACAAAACAGGGCCTTCCTAAACCGCCTTATTGATGTGACATAATTGCTTGGCCGGCAGGAGCTGTCATTTAGGGGACATGATGAGAGTAGTGAATCATCCAACAAGGAGAATTACAGGGAGTTCACAGAAACATTAGCTAAATATGACTCTGTCCTGTCCACATAATTCGAGTCCTCAACTGTGTTTTCTGGTATGTCCCATACTATTCAAAATGACTTGATCTCTGCTCTTGCAGCCACCGTTTCTGATCAGATCAGAGATGAAATTCAGGATGCTCCCTTTTTTGGATGGCAGGTGGATGAAACAACTGATATATCCTGCCATGCCTAACTCATTGTCATTGTTCGCTATGTGGATAGTGCAGGTAAAATTCAGGAGCGCTTTATTGGATTTTTTGATGTTTCTGGGGGGCGAGATGCTCAGTCCGTTTTTGATGTATTAAATGAGAACATGCAGGGCTACAATTTTAAGGATAAGCTTGTGGCACAGACCTATGATGGGGGTGCTGTCATGGCTTCAGCTCTCAATGGTTTGCAGGCCAAAGTGAAAGCAATAGCCCCCAGTGCAATGTTTGTGACTGAATCTGGTGCTGTCACAGGGGGCTAAATGCTTGCCTGAGTGCAGATTTTTTTTTTTTTTTTTTGCATCACTCTCTGGGTTTTTTATGATGTAGGCCGAAAATGAGCTTCCCCTCTTTGAAAGACCAGCAGACGCCACTGGTGCTGTCATATCGCTGCACCATACAATTTTCAGAAAGAGAAAGCTGAAAAAGTTTTGAGGTTAATGTGTTACAAATAAATCAAGCATAAAGCTTGAGATATTATTTTAACCTGGTGAAATGTAAAGGACACAGGGCACGAAACTATATTAGTTTCTTATTTATTTATTTATTTATTAATCCATCTAACGACCATAGAACGGGACTCTCAAAAGCCTTGACATCCGGGGATCCGGGAGATAAGTCAGTAAATTCGAGTAAAATCACAGGCTTCGCTGATCCCGTGCGAATGCAGCACTCGTTTGAACAACAAGCTTTGCAGCAAAAAACGCGTGTACGCATTCGCCTGAGAGAAACCGTTGGTGTAGTGAATTCAAATTCCTGTGCGCGGGAAAGCGACTGAGCGAGAGAGCGGAGCCGATGCTGAAGGGCGATAGAACAGATTGTTATTTTCTAGAATTAAAGTTATGGTGAGTATACTGAGTTTTGTATTTATTAAGTCATGTTTCACGTACTACATTATATTTTGCAGAATAACAGTGAATTAACGCTTTTACTGGTGTCATGTTGGCGTTCATAACCTAGTTTAGCCCATGCTGATCTGCGATCGGTTGAGGTGTGCGATATCAACCCGAGACTGGGTTGGACTGAAAGCTGTGAATTGCAGTTACCCGCTTTGGTCAGCAGATGTTCTCAGCGAGCGGAGATTTGAACGCTTCGAATTGAAAGAGTGAATCTTTCAGTTTTGCGAAATGAATGGGTCATTTGATTCAAAGTTTTTTCCCTTCTCATCACTACAGCGAGGTATTACCCACTATGAATGCTTCTAGGAGATGTTTTACTTATCTATTATTTACGTATTCAGCTGTATCAGGACGTGAAACTCAGCCCGGGAAACTGCAGGTGAATAAATATCCGATGTATAAGTCTGTCTGTATCGTGTAGCTGCTTATTTGAATAAACTGCAGCTCAGCTCAGAGTTAAAATAAACAGGTCTCGTTTACAATGAACGATTCTCGGTTGCTTTGTCACAGTAAATCGCTGTCATTGATTGTTTACGCTGACTGGCAGTCAGTTGTTTACAATACGAAACTCCTCGACCCCTTTTGGAAAGTGTCAATCCAAATCCTAAAAACGGTATTTTGCGGACTTCTGCTACTTTGTGGAAAGACAAGTTTCATCAAGGCTAGATTTTAATGAAGAGAGACAGAGAGAGAGAGAAGTGTGTAAGGCTTAGTTCCTGTAGTAATAAACAATGGAAACAGCACGATACATTCAGTACCACTTAATGTCCATTGATTTTTCTACATCAGTGTATTCAGTGGTGTATAGTATAGTTACAATAATGGATTTTTGTGATTTTTATTTATTTATTTATTGTAATTTTCAAGATAAATGTTATCTTGACTGATCAAAATCAAAATCTCTGTTTTATTTGCCTCATTTTATTTGGCTATTTGTGTAGGTGGCTTAAAAAATTAACTTAAAGGGTCTTGGGTCAGTGGTCTTTTGTTTAAATCTACAGCCTTTGCATTGGCAGACCAATATTAACCTTAAGCTTCAGGCAATATTTGACATGCTGTTTTTGTACTGTAACAAAATCCCTAAAGCAGTGACACCAACATCACATGCTGGATAATAATGATGAACTTACTATGAGCTGTTAAAGGCATAGATCACCCCCCAAAATTAAAATTTACTCCCCTCAAGCCATCCAAAATGTAGATGAGTTTGTTTCTGCATGGTAACAGATTTGGAGAAATTCAGCATTACATCACTTGTTCACCAGTGGATCCTCTGCAGTGAATGGGTGCCGTCAGATCGAGAGTCCAAACAGCTGATAAAAACATCATCGTAATCCACACCACTCCAATCCATCAATTAACATCTTGTGAAACAAAAAGCAGGAAACAAATTCATAAAGACATTTTTTTTTTAACTTCAAACCATTGCTTCCGACTAAAATATGAGTTCTCTATTCATGATTTTGGCCAGAAGTGGTGGTTTAAAGTTAAAATGTCTTGATGGATTTGTTTATTACAAACACACAGTTTTTCACTTCAGAAGATGAAAATAGGTCTACTGGATTATTGTTATGTTGTTATCAGCTGTTTGGACTCTAATTCTGACGGTACCCATTCACTGCAGAGGATCCATTGGTGAGCAAGTGAGTTAATGATTAAATTTTTCCAAATCTGTTCCCATGAAGAAACAAACTCATCTCCATCTTAGATGGCTATTTTAATTATTGGGTGAACTGTTCCTTTAAAAACTGTCAGGTATGGTTTGTGAGTGTGACTTCCTTTCAGTGGTTGGTGGAGAATCACCCTCTTCTTTGTTTCAAAGCTCTGAATTACATTTCCATCTTAAAGCCTTTTTCAAAGCAACCGGATTTAATCATCTCAATGTATTTTAATTACAGAAATGACAAAGATCATCCAGCATCTTTTCTGTAAGTATTTTATTGAGTAACCTGATTAATTTATTGTTGAACAAGTATTCTATGTTTCGTAAGAATCCTATTTTTTTGTACCATGTGTTTTATTTTATTTTTATCTTGCAGGTCTACTAGTATGGTGTCAAGCTGTAGAGACTTTAACAGAACTAACACATTTGGGCCAAAATGTGTCCATAAACTGTGATCTTGATGAAAAAGAGATTTACTGGATGCTACTGAAACTACCAAATAGTCCAGTTATGATATTGCGGTTATTTTCAACTTCACCAACTCCTTTTTACTACGATATAAGATTCAGACTCAAATATTCAGTGCAACCTAAACATCATCTATTCATAAAAAATGTCACTACTGATGAGTTAGGTGTTTATTACTGCATGACCACAGAGGCACCTCCAAAATTCAGCAACGGCACCAGACTTCACATCACTGGTGAGTGAGCATTCAGTAATCAGGCCATATGAATATTCAGTGCTTTGGTTACTTAAATGTAAAGTTATTTTTTACAGAACCAACTAAATTACCTGAGTGTCAGAATCACACTGTGATGAAGTATATTGAGCAGAATCATACAGTGCTGAATTATACTGACCAGAGACCATGGGTGATTGTTATCATCGTATCTGGTCTGATGCATGGTGTTCTGGTCTTTGTGGTGATTGGTGAGTTCTGTTCATTAAAATAATCTCATTTCATCTATCTGTAAAATATGACAATGATTCTCTTCTCTTGCAGGTTATGTATGTTGCTACTCTAGAGAAAATTTAAAACATCAAGAAGCAGATTTAGAGCGAACTCTTCGCAAACAACTTAAAGAGCCAAAGACAATGGTAAATTATGCAAAACTATCTTTTTTCGATTTTTTAATTTAATTATTTATTACTTTAAGGGTTTCACTTTATTTTGATGGTCCCTTAAACACATTCTGTTGACTCTAAGTAACATTGCAAGATTATTTTATTCATCACTGTTTGGATCATAAAACAGATACTTTACATACATTTCTAAATGCTAATACTGGCTGCCTTGTTGCTCTTTCAGTATACTGAGGTGGTCTTTTCCCAGATGCATGAAGACTTTGAAAAAAATCGGTGCTTTTCAGCTGCAGCCCAAATCGTAAACAGGAAAGCTTGTGCCTGACCTTATATTAGTGGGTTGCTTATACTTTTTTTGTAAATATAAAATATAAATGATATAAATCATAAAATATGCTTAATGAATAAAAAATAACTAAGAAATAGACATCAGAAATGAACTTCTCTCTCTTTTTTAAATAAACAATGGAATCATCCACCTACTAGATGATGGCTAGCCAAATGCTTCTTTTGCAGACCAAAGTAGGCATTGTGGTTGGCCTTGGCCAGACAAGCTCAGTAAAGTTTTCCACACATGGTCACCTGATCACCAGTGAACTGCAAAGCCAGGTGGTTTAACCTTTAACAGTATGAAGCTTTTTTGTTTTGTAAATATATAGATTGTGTTTATATGTGTAGAAATGTAAACAATCATGTAGAAATAACAACAATTATTCTGTCTAATTTCTAAAACCCCGCTGACTGCACTGCCATTCTTTTTTCATTTGAGGTTAAGAAAATCATGTGATGGTGATATGTCTAAAGCAGATGGGAACTCTGTTCAAAGGTAAACCACCTGTTTAGACAAAGATGAGACCTTATGAGTCATTTTTTCTCAAGCGGAACTGATGTTTTAAGTACTGAGCTTAACTTAACACTTGAGCTAAACCACACTGGAAACACTTCTACTAAGGAGAGCCAAAGGTTGACATGCACAGATTTAATGTTGATTATCTTTTAGGAGATGCAGTAAACTTCCACTTCCTGTGCAAACAAACAAGCAAACAATGTCCAACACAATTCTGCACAACATAGAATTAACTTTTAACAAAGCGTATGAAATAAGTAAAAAGTCAGAAATAAAGATGCAAAATTCTCATGTTGCTGTCCTGCACACAACAAAGCCACACCACTTACAGGAAGTCAGACTGAACTCTAACCACATTTTGGCCATTTTGAATGCCAAGAGCCAACTAAAATGCTACAGTAGTACACTCTAAATAAATTTGAACACATATGTTTTGGCCATTTTATTAAACTTCTTTCAAACTTTGATTCCTCTACTAAAACACAATACCATCACTGACCTCCAGGGGCCAGCATCTATTCATCTATTGTCCAAACTGCTTTTCCTATGTAAAGTTACAGAGTGTCTAAAGCCTATCCCACCATCTCATTCTGTAGGCGGGAAACAACCTGGATGGTTGGCCTGTAGGAGGCACCATGTTAAAGTGCAATTTTATTTATATGTAAAGTTTATAAGTGAGCCATAGAGATTTTTATTATAATGAGGAGGTTCAAAAAAAAAAAAAAAAAAAACCAAACTCATAAGCCAAACATATAACATCCTGACATCAATAAAACCTTAACAATTTAAGTCAACAGTCAGTTACCATTGGTAAGGCCTGGGACATACTACACGTTTTTCAAATCTTAACCGATTTTAAAACCATGAGAGACCGCAGACATGTTTCTGACAGTCTCATCCAATTTGTAGCCGTATAATCCACTAAACGCACACTAGATGTTTCGACCAGACCATGAGACCACACACTTCTTGATTGTAGGAACGATTTCACAGTGACACGAGATCTCACAGAGACATGAGATCAAACGTGACTAGAGAAGAAAAACATATGGAGAACAATTGATGTTGTCAGCTGGTTCTCCTGACGCCTGTTGTACAGTGGAAAAAAAGAGTATGGGTGATGTTATTTCTCAGTACTCTATTTTCATGGCATAATTGTGGCTGCAAGTGTCAGTTATAGAAGCATGCAACATCCGGTAGGTGATGCTTGCTCACACTGATTGTCTATTGGCTATCATGTCAGAGGCAGCCCAATCAAGAGTCGTAAATATCAAACATGTTTGATATTTAAATATCATGTTTGATATTTATGATTTAAGTTTGGGGGCGCTCCATCTCTATCGGATTAAATCGAATAAATGTAATGACACCACACAATAGAGGATTTTTTTGGGCAAAAAATCATTTGCGACAAGCCTTGAATCCATGTCCCCTGATTGTTCAGGGTGCAAACTGGGCTTAAAATCTGCCTTAAAAATCTTCAACTGTGTGGCCAGTCTAAATCCATAAAAGAATTCTACCTGTGGCTTGATACTCAAAAGGAAAGAGCCATGAACACTTCCAGGCAGTATTTTCAGTTGAACTTCACCGTCTTCAATTTTTTTTCTTTTTTTTTTTAAAAATCAGAAGAAAACCAGTTCAGAACACAGTGGTGAGTAAAAAACATTATTATTAAGTGGATCAGTGGTTTTGGGATTTGAGTTGGTTGTTCTCATAACACATGATTTCCTCAAGAGTGTACTTTGTACCTGGATTCATAAACTCATGTATACACACTGTAATTCTAAAGTAGCTCTTGAACTTAAATGCCCTGAAGTTACTCGCTCTGCTCGTTCTTATGTACACCTGTCCTTTGAATAAATGAATGCCACATGGTACCTTACAACCAGCACTCTGAAGCTAAGCAGGGTTGAGCCAGGTTGGTATCTGAGTGGGAGTCCTACCTGGCAAAATCAATGTGTAGTTGATAGTAAGGTACTTACGTTAATAGCAGCATGGTTCATACTATCCCAGTATGTTCCTGTCCTAATGGTGAATTTTTGGTGGTCTGGAGACCCAGTGTCCAAGCAGGTTGGAATGTATTTTTGTAAGACAGTGGATCTCCAAAAACAGCGTTCATTACCGCTAGCTTAGAGCACAATTTAGGACAAGGCCTTGCACAGGTAGACTGCATTGTAAAAAAGCCACTGTTCTGTGAGAGATCCTGACTCTGCACTCTCACTGGGGCAATACTCCAAAGGTAACCTTTGCACTTTTTAACACCAAAAGGGTGCAGATTAGCACCTTACATGTACACATTTGACAGACACTTTAATCCACTTCACTTCACTCCACTCAGTCCAACGCAAATTACATTGCATTAAAGGTATACATTTTATTACTTCATGTATTGGCCATCCATCAAGAGTGTTTCAATGCCAATAGGGCAGAAGACCCTGGAGTAGAGTCCAGCTTCCTTGTGACCCTACATAGGACAAGCAGTTTGCAGAATGGATTGTTGTATTCCCTGGAATCAAACCAATGACTTTGGTGTTGCTAGCACCATGCTTGTCTGTTTAGGTTAAATGACCTACTAATATGCACCCTTTAGTAGTAGAAAAGGTACAAAGTTGTTCTTGTGAGGGATCTACCCCAGTGACAAGCTGGTGTACCTCTAAAGGTTTGATTTTTCCACATTTTTCTGACAGTGTGTGGTTGTAAAAAAAATAAATAAATAAATAATAACAATAATGATAAATCCCATGGTGTAAGAGTAGATGTGTGACTTTTGGTGTCCTGGTCAAATTGACCTTTGGTTCCAGTGGAAGTATCCACACAAATGCTATAAAAATGTAAGGAAGTTATTATATCACTACTTTGTTTTCCTCTGTTTTGTTTCATATCCCTCATCTGATATACAGTGCCATCCAAAAGTATTGGAACAGTAAAGACAAAATTGCTCTGTTGGCTGTGGAGTCAAGACATTTACAAATATGATTAAAAGATGAATATGAGACAAAACTACAGAATGTCACGTTTTATTATTGGGTGATTCAACACACAGATGTTTTACCAGCTAAGAAGTTCAGCACTTTTAGAGTTGCATCCCTCTATCTGATGTGAGCAGTATTGGAAGTATTGGAACAGTTGCCTCACAGGTCTTTCTAAGTGATCAGCTGTGTCCTGTTGCATTCATTCTTCAGAAATTAAAAGCAGGGAATGTGTCGTATCAGTTATATCCATTATTTCTGCATTCTGAATCTTGCATTCGATGATGACACACACAAACCAGGATGAAGATGAGGGAGCTGACTTTGAGAGAAAAGCAAGCAATTTGGATACTAAAAGAAAAGAGGAAGTCAATTATAGCTATAGCAAAAACAAAGGGTATGGAGAAATCAAGAGTTTGGAAACCACCAGCGACACCAGCAACCGACAACTACCTGATCGGCTGAGAAAACAACAGTAGTTGATGACAGACAAATCATAAAAGCTGTGAAAATGAACCCTAAAAGACGTGTCTGTAAAATCACCAACAACTTCCAGAAAGCTGGAGTGATGCTCTGACAATCTACTGTCCTCAGGAGACTTTGACACAGAATTACAGATGCCACACAGCAAGATGCAAACCTCTGACCAGCACCAAAAATAGAGAGGCAAGATTAGAGTTTGCAAAAAAGCACAAAGGTGAGCCAGAAGAGTTTTGGAACTGTGTTTTTGGACCGATGAGACAAAGATGAACCTTTATCTAAGTGATGGGAAAGCAAAAATGTGGAGAAAAAAGGGAACTGCAATGATCCCAAGCATACAGCCTCATCTGTAAAGCATGGTGGAGGTGGTGTCATGGCATGGCCATGTATGGCTGTCTCTGGAACAGGCCCTCTCAACTTTACTGATGACTTAATGTATGATGACAGTAGCAGAATGAATTTGGAAGGGTATAAAACCATCTTGCCTACCAATATTCAAAAAAATTCCACCAGATTCATTGGGAAGTGCTTCATATTGCATCAGGACAATGACCCAAAACACCCTGCCAGTTCAGTCAAGGAATTTATAAGGGCAAAGAAATGGAAAGTCTTAGATTGCCCAAGTCAATCTCCAGATTTAAATCCGACTGAACATGAATTTCACCAGCTGAAGAGGAGAGTAAAGGCAGAAACTCCCCAAAACAAGCAACAATTGGAATTGGCTGCATTAAAGGCTGGGAAAAGTATTTCAAAGGATGAGACCGAGAGTCTGGTGATGTCTGTGGGTCACAGACTCCCTGCTGTGATTGTGCGCAAGGGATCTGCAACTAAATAATAGCTTTTAATCTTTTATATCTGCCTTATGTTCAACTGTCCCAATACTTATGCTCACATCAATGAGTGGGATGAACTCTAATAGTGCTGTTCTTTTTATTTGGTAAAACATGTATGTGTTGAAACGTCTAATAATAAAATGTGACATTCTGTAGTTTTGTCTCATATTCATCTTTTAATCATAATTGTAAATGTCTTGACTCCACAGCCAACAGAGCAATTTTGTCTTTACTGTTCCAATACTTATGGAGGGCACTGTAGATGTGTTTAATCACTTGTGTTCTTTCTCTGTGTGTAACATATTAGTGGCCCTTTGACAGATGGCTGGCATTGAATTTGTTTGCTGTGACGGGCATGTCTAGTCGAACAGGAAACAAGTTGAGATAACGATCACATTATGCAGTCTCCAGTATGCACTTTGGTAAAATATCATTTTGGTAATTCATCTGGAAGGCTATCAATGTATACCTGTGCTAATGCACAATAAATAGTTCAGTGTCCATTGATGTTGCTGCAGGTGACATTTTGAAGTCGAGAGTTACTCAGACCAACGAATGTACCATTGTCCTCTCGCACTCCATCTTATACCATGTCAATCCACTTTCTCACCAACACCACCAACTCTGGAATGAACAATGTTACTGACACAGCCGTGAGAAGTAGTGCTGGATCAATCACAGGAGCTCTGATCCTCTGTCTTTTCCTACCCATTGGTGTTTCTGGAAACCTCTTGATCATTTGGAGCATCCTGGCTCGAACCCGCCACCGTTCCATCACAACCCTCCTGATCCTAAACCTAGCCTTTGCGGATGGATTCTTGATGCTTTTGATGCCTTTTTTCATTGTTTATTTGTTAAAACGCAACTGGATTTTTACCCTGCCACTGTGCAAGATTCTGCTTTACCTCTGCAGTGCCAACATGTACGCTTCGATATTTTTGATAACGTTAATGAGTCTGCACAGGATGGTGGCTGTAGTTTGGTGGAAACATGCTGGTGTCCTGACAGACCGGAGGGTGATTATTCGGGTGTTGATAGGACTGTGGATTTTTGCTCTGGGAATATCAGTACCTAACTCTGTCTTCTGGACCACTTTCAAGAGTGAGCTAGAACCAGAGTATTTAATGTGTGCTTGTAAACATCCACTGCCACGAGATGTGAGTTATCTTTGCCAGATAAACATTTACAAACTAATAATATTTTGTAACAATTAAAAAGAATAGCAACTCAATGTATGCATAGTAATATAGGGCAGTATATGTGAAAGTAAAAATGCTAAATACTTACCTATGTTTATATCACAGTAGCTCAGATGTTTATGTTGTTTTTTCCAATAACTAGCTATTTTTTAGTTGTGCTGTAATGTGTCAAAATGCTATATTGCTGCATTTTTACAACTGAATTGCACATGTAGCCTCACAACTGAGCTTTCTGATGCAATGGTCCTATTTTAGCTTCTGTGTTTCCAAACGGAAGTTGTCATAGAAGAGTAAACACAAGGGTAAACTCCATTACTATGCCTTTTTTTCTGTTCTGAAGACAAAAATCAATGTGTCATTAATGTCTGCTCCAGCTATAGACACACATAAGGCCTAATACAGCATAAAGCAGAAACTAGCTGGCTAGCAAGAAACCTGATGGAAGCAAGGGAGTTGTGGTTATCTATCTATAATGCATTCCACTTAAGTGAACTCGGAAGTGTGAAAAAGGTCTGTGATCAAACACAATCTATTAGAATGTCTTGCTCTTTAAATTATTACTAGCTATGCAAATAGTAATTAGTAATTAGATTGATGGCTCAGCCGGACTGAAAAAGGCTTCATGCAAACACCTCAATCGATTGAGATCAAGCGATTGAGCTCAATTCTAATGAAATTTCAATTATTGAAAAGGTCAGTGTAGACCTGAAATAATAATATAATCAACAAGAAAAAAATCGAGCAACTTGTCATTGGATGATACAGAATATTTCCTAAATATTAACTAAAAGCTCATGGGAGATTTATATGTCAGCTTTCTTTTTAGCTATCAAAGATAAAATGATTATTATACTCACAGTAGCTCTGGTTATATTATCGCACTCTCATTTTGTACAGTTTTGAGCGTGCTGACTGGGCACTGCATATGTACTGAAGTTTAAGGTAATGCACATGAATATGTGAATCAGGTTGCGTGGTTAAAAACAGAACAATCAGAATTTGACATTGGATTGGCGAAAATTAGTGCATGTAAACATACCTACTGAGAAGTCTAAATCAATCATTACTAATCTGAAAAATATCTCAAAATTAACTTGCATATGAGATGACATGATGTTTAATTATTTGCATGTTGTCATATATGGCCTTACTCTGTTTTAGGTGATACTGCAGCACTGTTTGGAAATTCTGCTGGGTTTCTTGATGCCATATGGGCTGATCATAAGCAGTTACGTATGTATCCTGCGAAGACTTCGCAAGACGCGGTTTCGTAGGCACATCCGAAGTGAGAATCTCATCCTGGTGATTGTCATCACCTTCGGCTTGACCTGGCTTCCTTTCCACACAATGAATATGGTGGAGGTGTGTGTGCACAACTCAACTCAAACAGAACATAATGGGGGAAAAACTAATGGGAAATCATTAAATTCATCTTTTCCTGTTGATAACTAAATTGATTCATGATAACATTTTACGCATATTTATAATATTTTCATTTTACAAAAATGATACCTTAAAATAGGATCATCATATCTGTTTGATTATGACTTTCCTCCACAGATTGCTGGGACTTTTCTCCCAGAAGATTCCCATGCAAAAGTCAGGTGAACTAAGCTGAACGCACACACAGAAACATTATTCTAAATTCTTACATTGTGTGTATAAAGTAACTTATTTAGTATCTAAGTTAAGCAACTAATTTATCTTCTTTCTCACAGACTACAGAAAATCTGGTTATCATTCCGAGGCTTCAGCTCCACTATCACCTTCATCAGCAGCTGCATAAACCCTGTTCTCTACACCTTTGCTGGAAAGTCATACATTAAACGTGATGGCCTGGCCTTCATGGCACGGCTCTTCGAGGGCTCAAGGATCGAGTCCATGCGAAAGAACAGGCAGAATCAGAAAAATCAGAATCAAGAGAAGAAAGAAGAGGTTGGTCATCTAAAAGACAGACTCTGATTTCACCACAAGCTCTAATGCTGATTTGAACATTTGAGAAATGGGAAGGGACGTGTTGGGCTTGTTTTTGCGTCTTGGCATTTTTCTTTATACATTTGTATATATTAGACTGAATGATGCTGTAACTAGGAAACAAAACGGCACGTTCACTTCAGTGCCGTTCAGTGTTTATCACGTTCACTTAAGTGAATTTACAGAACAACTTTCTTTAAGATAGATTTCATTTTGCTTGATAATTTGTTATGTAATGCAAATAAATTTTCAAGTTGGTCTCAAGATTTAGGTTCGGTTTTTATCCAGTAGAGGGCGCCACACAACAGAGACAAAAGCCTATACAAACAACTCAGAAAGAGGCTAGTAGATCAGTAGAAATGCTTGTCATTATCACAGAAATGACACAATTCACTATTTTTTATTTATTGTTCTAGTTTTGAGCAAAAAAAATTACTATATTTTGTTGTTTATGCTTTGAATGATTTGCTATTCTGAAAACAATTGCTTGCTTTAAGTTTATCTTCTTTTAGGGATGTTAAACACTTTTGCAAACATTCTTGTGGTGCAAACTGTATGTTTGACATACAAGTGTGCTAAGAGCACATCTGTGACTTTCCTTGAGGATTTTGTATATAGAGGTAAATCATTTTCAATCACATACATTTACCGTAGATGTGATTTTGCCAAGTAGGGCATGTTATCTATATATCAACATCCTTGTTGGTCCTGGAACAACATCCGTCAATCAGACTTCAAGGTTGGGTTTAGGGTTAGGCATGAGTCTTGAACTCTATTTTGATCAACTTATTTTCCTCTGAGTTTAGGTTACGGTTTAAGTTGGTATGGTGTGGTATTCAGTTTAAGATTCTTTCTTTGACTGAAATGTTTGTTTTCCTAAAGAAGTTGTATATTACTGTAAACTATTACCTGTGAAATTTCCTCTAAGATTTTAGAATGCAAGTTCACGAATTGTTAATAAAATAAATTAAGACACCTGAAGAGACATCACATTTTATTCTACAATAAAAATTGATATTTGTGCACATTTTTATGTTTTGTTTAGTGCACATTGTGCAAAGACATTATTTAAATGATGTGCTATCAGGAATTAACAAATCACATTTGATTAATAATGTGTGGTTCTAATTTAAACATGACACATAAAGAATACAAAATACATGTAATATTGGTAAACACTACATGACCAAAGAACACCTGTGGTACCAAATTAAGTCAGACAAGCTTGTTTGTCCTTTAGCTACAGCAAAAACATGTTTCTTATCTTTTTCTTAAAAGAAACATAATAAAACAGGCAATTATAAGTAATACAATGGCAATGGTAGTAGCATATCTTGTCCTATGAAGGACAGGGGATGGATTCTCCATACTGTCTGCTCCTGTATCTTCTTGGCTTTTTTGTTCAGTGGATTTGTTTCCTTTTTCTGCTGTTGATTCTGCAACAAAACAGTAAAGAAAAAAACTAAATCACTGCACTGTGATAAAGACAACAGATCTGTCATTAATTTGCAGCAGCATTCAGACTGGAACATCACTAGCTGGTCAAATACTCATTGTATTCAGAATTTATAAAACATTTTTAATTAAAATCAGCATACATTAATCAACCAACCAGTTTACACACCACTGATCAGCAACAGTACAGTAGGGAGTTCAGATGAGCATGTGATGTAGCAGATGTATTTTCCTGCATCAGAGTGTTGAAGATTGTTGAGTTTGATGGAGAAGTTTCCTCTCAGATATTCCTTCGGGAAAGTTTCAACTCTTTTCTTGTACCGTGGGTCCTGTCCCGATTCTGAATCTTTACCCTTGATTATACTATATACAATATCATCATTATTGAGTCTCCAATGCACATCACTTTCTTGAAGTTTATGATCATCTTTGGAAGAACACAGAAGGACAACAGAACTGCCAATAACACCCTCTACTGTGACCTGCAGAGACACTGAAATCATACTTTTACTGTAAAGTCTGTCATTTATACATGAGGAATTAATTTAACTCTCAAATGTAGTTTTGTTTAGGTGCTCACCAGTGTTTATCAGCACTAAAAATACACAGATGGAGCAGCAACTGCAGAAACAAGGGGTAAAAAAAAAGCAGTAGATTATGATACTAGTAATGCCAACATGAGTTTGATTCCCATGTAACACAAATAAGGTAAGATGTTCTCCCACCTTCTCAGTATGTTTATTAATAAAGGGAAAAGCTCTTGAAAATGTTGTTACATGATCACACAGTCATTGGATAACACTTGTCTGTGAATTTATTTTATGTTAGATATTAATGTTTATACAGTATGCTTGAGATTTTATGTTTATTTGTTAATGAAAGGTTTGAGGCTTGCAGGTGGTAATCACAGGAATGGAGTCAAGACAGAGGAAATAATGAGGTGAACAATGAGGACAGCAGACAACCAGTGTGTTTGTGTGTGAGCTTGAAACAATCCTTGATGAAGAGATGATTGGCAATGAGTGATCAGCACAGAGAGTATGGTGTGACATGCTGGTGAGGGAGAACAGAGGGAAACCGTTACAGTAGCCGAGGACCCAGGGTGACACAGCTGGTCTGAAGGGCAGAAATCAGGCAGAGCCTGGGTCTTGGAAGACCGTAGTCGAGTCGGAGTGAGTGAGGACAATAGTGGAGTCAGAGGGAAGGCGGAACCTGGTGGGGCTGAAGGGCTGAGAAGCAGCCAGAGGCCTGGAAGCCTGTGGTGGATCCAGGGTGATGCCCAAGGCATCAAGGCAGAGCTGGATGAATGACAGAGCTGATGAGCTCGATGAAACCAGTAGTGTGAAGTGGCCAAGACAAGTTGTTACGACCGTCTAGGGCCAGCCATAACATAAATGAAATGTGCGCTCACTGCCAAGATAGCAGCCAAAAGTACATTTATTAACAAATTTATAATGAAAACAATTGTAACAAAAGGGGACAAGTTCAGGAGTGGACAAGGCCAAAATAACAAACAGAAAAAAGAACTAGTTTTAATAAACCCTAAATTCCCTAATCAAAATAAATCACACAAAAGAAAAATACACAACTTCCCTAACTCCCTTAACTCAAAACATAGAACAAACAATATGTAAAAGAAAAGGGCATCACACTCCCTACTTCCCCTAAACTAAATATTTACAACATAATCAGAAGTTAACTAGAACAAAAACAGATTTCTCAAAGCGCTCACACATAATCACAAAGGAACCCAAAACAAATGGCACACATCCGGCCAATCAGGATGAATGCAGACCACACCTTCTCCTGCACAGACACACTCAGAAATACATACACATTTTCCGGCAAGCCGGAGATGTAACAAAGTTAACTTGGGATGGCCTCTGTGGCCAAGACAAGGAAGCTTAGGGACTGGACTGGACGGAACGGAGAGGAAGGACTCCAAAAAGAACCAGGACATCAAGCCAGCAAGACTTGACCGGCAGAGGAGAAAGAGTTTAGGGGGCGAAGACAAGGGTGGGAACTACAGGTCAACTCTACTACTCTAGCTCAACTGGGTGGCAGACTCAGGCTCTGGGACAGACATTGTGGCAGGCTCCTCTACATCTTTGGCATGGGCTCTGGAATGGGAGGAAGGTCAGTGCTGGACGATAGCGGTTTCAGAATTGGAGCAGGTGTGGTGATGAGTACTGAAGGTAACAATGGTTCTGGGAAGACTGGCAGTAAGCTTCTCCACCACACCCAAGGTGTATGATGATCCACATACCCACAGGGTGTTATCAATTAATTCCACCAGTGGCCGATGACCCTTATTCATAAGCAGCATCTGGCAGAGGATGTCATCTAAGTATTTGAGATTGAGAGCTTCATCATTCAAGCATGACTTGTGATACAGTTCCAAAAACTCTTCCACATACTCCTCCAATGAGCAGACATTTTGTAGCAGACAGTCCTTGTGAGTTGAACATGAAAACCCCACTGAGTTCTCTGTTGAGGTCCGCTCTTCTGTCACAGACTTATGGCAGGACAGAAGGTAAGTTCAAATGCTGGGTTTATTTGACAGACAAGTCCAAAAGTCTAGATAAACATGTGGATCAATGAAGTTCAATGGTGGATGACAAACACAAATAAGGTGTTGAACACAGGAATGGAGGGAACAATGTTTTCAATTAAGCCTGAAGGACTTGATTAGCTGGATCAGGTGTGTTTAATTAGGGTTGCATCTAAACTCTGCAGGGCTCCGGCCCTCCAGGAATTGAGTTTGACACCCCTGTGATAGACCAACTGAGTTGAATCATTCAATTAGAATACATAGTTTATTGCTATTATAACAAACCTGCCAATTAGTATATTATTATTATTAGTAGTATTATTATTATTATGTTGTTGTTGTTGTAAATGTGACAATACATCATTTTACAACTAACTTAACACATATATCCAATAATTAGCGTTAATAATATATTGAATGTTGTATCATTTACATTACATTTACATTTAATCATTTAGCAGACACTTTTATCCAAAGCGACTTACAAATGAGGAGAACAATAGAAGCAATCAGATCAACAAGAGAGCAACAGTATACAAGTGCTGTGACAAGTCTCAGTTACTCTAGCGTAGTACACATTGCAAGGTTTTTTGTGCTTTTTTTTTTAATATATTGATTAAAACAAATCTGTCATCATGTTCTTGCTAATCATCTTATCTGTAAATATACAATTTTATAAGGGGAGTGTCTTTACCCATCTTATCCTGCCGATAAAATATTAATACCTTAAACTCACTATAAGGCTAGGCAAATCAAATTACTATCAAATAAAACTAACTGCACATGCTCTGAGAGAAAAAGATGGTAATAGAATATGCTAATTGTTAAAGACTAAATAAAAAAAGTAATAACAGCTATTTGCCTGCAGATAAAACTATTAAGTATGAATTAATGATAATAATGTATTAATGATGCTTAAAACATTTCTCTCTTATATCTAGTGTAAATAAAGCATTTGACCATCAGATGCAGATACGAACAACAAACTACACAGGCCTTCAATTATACCGGAAAATACATGTACTTTCAGAAATCATAAAATATACCTGATAATCATGATGCTCATTCTGCCCAATAATATTAATGTGTATATTAATATGTATATATATTGCATATAAATATGACTGAAATAAATATTAAATACAACTTCAAACAACAGAGTATCGTCAGAGCCTTCCCGTCAGCGAGCCATGCTGTCCTCTGACTGCTTCCGACGGAAGTGACTTCAACAGCAACCACGTGATTGATCAGACATGCGCAGATATTTGCTAATCGTACTCAAATTTACTTCAGTATATTCAAGACTCCTGAGACAGAAGTTCACTTTCTTCTACTCTTCTACTCAATCTTCACTATTAGTAATACTAAATAATAATAATAACAATAATAATATTCTCTGCCATCAGTCACTGCCATCAGATCTCCAATGATCTCTCGTCATGATTTGTTAAAAAAAAATAATAATAATAATAATAATAATTTTTAATTTTACATTTTCATAAATCTATTATATATATATATATATATATATATATATATATATATATATATATATATATATATATATATATATATAATGGTGTATGGTGGTTTATAATACAACAGTTGAGAAAATTATTATTAAATTATTAAATTTTTCTCTTCTGACCAGTCAATCTCTGGGTCCATTAAGTTATATATATATAGGCATCCTTATGTGTGATGTGATGTTAGACCCTGGATTTTTGACTTTAGTGAAATGAAAAGGAATAAAAGTAATAATGAGTAAATTTAATCAACTTACATGAGTTAGAGAATGAAGCTTCCTTTCATTGACTCCTCTGAGAAAATGTTGTAGTCTGGTTCCTCAAGTGAATCTTTTCTTTAAATGAAGGTTTTTTTTTTTTTTTTCCTGAATCATTGTGCCTTTAATACACTGCTATATCTTAATTTTATAGTTTAATGTTACTGTATAATCAGGACCAGATCACAAAGCTTCCAGTTAAATTTTTATAAAGCTTTGCTTGATATTAACAACACTGACAGTGTCACGCCCCTGGACTGTTTTGTTGTAGTTTTTGCTCCCCATGTGTTCCTTGTGACCCAGTTTCTCCCCTGTCTGATTGTATTAATTTGCTCCAGGTGTGTCTCCTTAGTTCTTTGATTGTCCCGTCTTTAAAAGCCCCAGTCCTTTCAGTTAGTGTTGGTCGGTCTTTGAATGTCTTCTTATGTTCTATGTTCCCTATATGGATTAAAGACTCCCAGTTTGTGAATTCTCCGTGTCTCCTCGTTCCTGGCTCCAGCATTCGTGACAGACAGATGCAGTTGAACAAATAAATACTGAATAGAATATAACTATAGATACCTGCAGTATTTATTTTCATACTTGAGCTGTGCCTCATAGTTCCTTCGTGACGAACTGCATTGTTGTGAAGACACTAATATTTTATGGAAATACTGGTTGGTTGTCAGATGGGAGGGTAAGTGGGCAGATCATGTGTTTAGTGAGAAACAAATAATAGCAGCTTCTTTTGATGTGCAAAGGAATTAAAAAGTGACAGAACTGAAAAGAGCAGGCACATATGGTGTGGCTTTTTCATGAGTTTCCCTTTCAAATGGTTTCCCGTTTTTTACACTGAAAAGTCACCTGCATTGAGTTAACCATTTTTTTTTTTTTTTTTTTTTTTTTTTTTTTTTTTTTTTTTTTTTTAAGCCATTTGGGTTATGAGGACAAAGGAAGTGTTCTCATAAACTAAATGACAAACAACAAAACATACAAAGTTGTGTTTTTGGAAATTCAAAAATGCCAGAAGTTGTTAGGGTTATGATTAGTTGAGGGGATAAGGTTAGGGAATAGAAAATTCAGTTTATACAGTAGTTCTGTTGAAGTTCAGATGAGTGTTTGATGAAACAGGTGTATTCAGGATTATTGGCCTTAATGTTTTCTTTTTCATAGTCATCTGGGAAAGTTTCTGTTCTGTTGTTGTATCATGAGATCTCATCCTGTAGTAAATGACTGTTGGGAATTTTATCACACACAATCTTGCTGTCATTGCGTCTCCAGCTCACATCAGAGAAGTCTTGAAGTTTAAGATCATGTTCAGTGGAGGAACCACTGAAACACCAATAACAACATTATTTAATATAAAACATTAATGCTTGGTATGAGAAAACCAGAAATACCTTGCGTGAAAAATCAGAACATTTGTGTTTTGTATTACTGCATTGTTGTATTGTGTTTTTGTGTTATATAGGCTAGGCTAGTGACATTTGTTCTCATAGTGATCAGACTGGTTCTCAAATACTTACTGTAGATGCGTCTCATTTAGTTTTGCAGAGGCGTCACATGATGCCAGTGTTTGTTGTTTTACATTCAAGGCCTGGAGTTACATGGTGACACACGGCACCAGGATGCTGGAGATATAAACACTGTCCAGTGGAGTCCAGTCCCACAAAAAGAGTCCAGTCCCATTTCTGTACAGATTTCTGGTGCTGAAATACAGCAGGGAATCCCAGGAGCAATCAAGGCGTCATTGGGCCCACAGAGAGCCCCAGTGTATGTAAAGAGTCCGTTACCATGTCTTTTCACCCACAAAGTAAACATAGCACCTACCATGCTTTTACCACAGTAACTGTGTTTTTACTGCATATTTGTAGTTAAAGCAGTTACACAACACTTACAGTGGTTTTACCACAGTAACCGTAGTTTTACTGTGGTATTTGAAGTTAAAGCACAATAACCACAACACTTACCATGGGTTTACCTCAGTAACCATAGTTTTACTGTGGTATTTGTTGTTACAGCACATGAAGAAGCATGTGTGGGATTTTTTTTTTTTTTTTTTTTTTTTTTTTTTTTTTTTAAATAGGTTATGTTCCGAAAAAGGAAGAAAGGCATATGGCATTAGAACAAGACAAAGGTAAATAAATGATGACCCTTTTTTTTTTTTTTTTTTTTTTTTTGGGCGAACTAACCCTTAAAACAAATTGTTCACCTGAATTGTTGTTTACTTATAATAATAATATAATAATATGACAGAATTTTGGGTAGATGTTTTGAGTAAACTATTATTGTATTGTAATTGATTCTTGTCACTGATATTTCACCTGTTTTGATAAATGGATGTGAAGTGATTCTGTCCCCCCACCCCCCAAAAAGAAAGAGACTACTTTCTCCAAGGAGGTCCAAACACCATTGGCACAGACTTTCAGTGAGCATTAACATACATTCAACGTTGATGGTAATGAATGAGATGCTGTGGTTTAAGCAGATAAATGTAAGCGCTATAAACCTAATGAAATTCAAAATACATATGGACCAAATAAGAATACATATTTTGTGCCTTTGCACTGATTTGCATTGACATTGTTTTAATTGTTGTAAGAACATGTTCTTTACATGTATTGAAAACACTGAATGTGATGACATTTTGGTGCAGGGAAAAATTTACAATGTTTCAATTAAAATAAATGTAAACATGCATTGTTTTGTGGATTTATTTATATATATATATATATATATATATATATATCTCTCTCTCTCTCTATCCTGACCAAGAATAGGTGTCTGGAAGACACCCATCTTGTGTGATCGCTGATGTCAGCCCAATCAGTTGGAGATATGCTTGAAGCGTTTACGTCCATTTGTGGAAACTAAGTTTATCTAGTTTTTAGAACCAACCAGAATGTTGCTGACATATGTATTGACGCAATTAGCAACCTCTGTCAGGGTATAATGGTGGGAGATTTTGAATTGTAAGCAGAGCGGCCGACGAACTCTTTGCGAGTGTTAAAGCTGACTTCTGCCTGAAACTGCAAACTATGTTCTTCAGTAAATTTCTTCAATTGAATCGCATCTCTTTGACTCCTAGTCTTTGTTCTTCATACCTGGTCCTTTGGGTTTTAACTGTTATTCCCCAACAAGCTTATTTTTAATCCAACAGAAGTGTGTGACACATCTGCTGGATTTACAAATAAACTATTTCAGTGTTAAAATGTACTCTGTGAGTAATGTACATATTTCACACTTTCGAAAGTGTTATTTTAACTCCAAAATGGAGGGAGTCATATATACATTTCAGGATTGTTAAATCTGACTCCAACTGAGTTCATTGTACATGGACTTTTTTTGCTGTGTGGTGTTACTTTCCTTACGGGTAACACCAGTGAAGATCAGTTTGTTTTTGTTCTTTTACTAACTGCTTTCACTAATTGCCAAATGTAACAATTTAGTCTCATCTAATAATTATAGTTGAAGAATAAGGATCTTTGGTCTTATGTATGTCATTGGTGTTTCATTGTGTTACTGTGTTTTTTGTCTGTCACATTAAAATGCGTCAAATGTGGCATGATAATTTGGGACCCTGGACCACAAAACCAGTCTTAAGTCACAGGTATATTTGTAACAATAGCCAAAAATACATTGTATGTGTAAAAATGATCGATTTTTCTTTTATGCCAAAAATCATTTGGATATTAAGTAAAGATCATGTTCCATGAAGATATTTAGTAAATTTCCTACCGTAAATATATCAAAACTTAACTTTGATCAGTAATATGCATAGCTAAGATCTTCATTTGGACAACTTTAAAGGCGATTTTCTCAATATTTAGATTTTTTATTTATTTATTTTTTGCACCCTCAGATTCCAGATTTTCAAATTATTGTCAAATACTGTCCTATCCTAACAAACCATACATCAATGGAAAGCTTATTTATTTAGCGTTCAGATGATGCACAAATCTCAATTTTGAAAAATTGACACTTATGACTGATTTTGTGGTCTAGGGTCACATTTTACATCCATTGAATTCTGCTACACTCAAGAGTTAAGATTTAAAGGATTGCATCATTACTTTTTTTTTTAACAGTTTTTTTTTTTCAAATATTTTAATTGTTATAGCAAATACATGGTTGCGCAAATTAACTAACATCATTCAATCACACTTTTAACAAACTTGATTAAAATAAATAAATAATCTCCTTATTTGTTGCATTATCATTATTTTTCTGTAACTTTGACTACATGTGCTGAAAAAATTGAGAAATAATATTTCATAAAAACCTTTAAAATTGCCAAAGAAGGTATTACCAGTGACAAAAAATGGTGTATGCAGTCTTTAAATTAATGTACAAAAAAGATCAAAAATCATTAAGCTGTCATCTGTGTATTCATAAAGTCAAAAGGTAATCTAATAATGTGGTCTAAGTTTAAATGTAAAAAAATAAATAAAAAGACATCTTGCCATACCAAAAGTGGACGTTTCTGTAGAATGACCCAAAAACATTGTAATTTTTTTTGTTATAGAAAAAAAACTGATGAACTGTATCCAGTGCACGATAATGTTAACTAATGAAATTATATTGAGTTATATTCCAGTTTGCTAAAACAAAATCAGTCATTCAATTCGTCTTTTTTAACGAGTGATTTGAATCATAGCGCTTGTTGCGCCAAATATCTATACTGGTGGCTCTGACTGATTTAATTCGCTTAACCTTTTAAAAAAAGTGTCATTTGTTTATAAATCAAACTACACTGAGCACGCTGTTGTAGCATTACACCCGCTAAGACAATTCAATAAATGCAATCTGAATTTTCTCTGAACACCAAGAGTAACAAGTAGACCAGACGAAAACTAACCGAACAGGCAGGAACTAAATACACATGATAATTAACTACACACCTGAATGAAATCATAAACAATCAAACTAGATGAGGACAGGAACAGGAAGGACCAAATAAGGGCATGGAGGAGGGCACACAAGACACGACAGACATGACGGTGACACCTGGGGCCCCTTGTGTTTTTTTTATTTTTTAAATCTACATACAAATGTTGCTCCAAAATTAGATTTCTTGGACAATGACAGTAAAATGTAAAAAATAAATTGTCCATAACAAAAATGTAATATATTCAACAGCCAATCAAGTACTTTTAATTTTAACTTTAACACGGTCATCAAGAAAATCTTTTGGTTTGTAGCAGCTGTTTCCAGACAAAGTCAGACAGATTATATATTTTACCATATTACAGTAGTTCAAAAACCCAATTAGACCTCAACATAACACCCTATATATATTTACATTTACATTTAGTTATTTAGCAGACACTTTTATCCAAAGCGACTTACAAATGAGGACAATGGAAGCAATCAAAATCAACAAATGAGCAATGATACAAGTGCTATAACAAGTCTCAGTTAGCTTAACACAGTACATATAGCAAGGTTTTTTTTTTTTTTTTTTTTTTTATTATATAATAAATAAAAAGCAAACAGATAGAATAGAAAAAAAAATAGAGCATACTAGTGTTAGAGGCCTTATATAGAAATCTACCGTATTGACCCGAATATAAGATTATAAGACGACCCCTCTTTTTCCAGATGTACCTTTTGGAAAAAGGCTTTTTGAAAACCAAATCTTGTGTTTTACTGAGAAAAAACAAAACAAAACAAAACAAAAAACATTTTTTTCTTAAATTATTTTCATATTGCATATTTTTCCTATTTAAGTTTTTGTTTTGAAAGTATGGTAAATACTGGTAAAAATGTACCAACAATCACATTTAAAAATATACACTTTTTGATATACCATAAAAATAACAGGTAGCCCATCTGAATTATATAACATTTAGGCTATCCATCTCATAGGCTACCAAAATTTTATTAACAGTATAAGTGAAATCTTATTGTAGTCTTCAAATCTGGGTACTGTCTTAGATTTTAAAATCCCTTACAGAGGATGTTTGGTCCGATTCTAAGGGCCCACACACTTTTGGGGCCCCCAGAGATCTATTTTATTAGTAGTAACAGTAGTAGTAGTAACGTAATAGAAATTATAAATGTATCTACCAAAGAGTTACAAATAAAACTAAATTACGGCTTATTTCTGCATCTCCGGCGAAATGATCTCCCCCCATTCACTGCACAGCTTCGTTCGGCCTAGAGTCACTGAGTGAGATCAGATGGTAAACTGTCAAATTATGTCTTTGAGTTCGAGGGGGGCAAACCGAGCCGGACGATTTGGTCAGTCGCACTTTTAAACACATTTTAGTTTTGCTATAGAAAATCTACAAATTCACTCTGATTACACAGAACAGCAGCAGGAAGCGCGGGAGTTTGTCATGGCAACCAGATACACTGCACGCGAGTTATTACGGCTGCGCTTCTATTTTGAAACACTAAACTTAGCAATAAACACGCTGAAAATAATACACAATAAACATGTCTGTCAAAACGACCTCAAAAGAGGCTTTTATTAAGCAAATCAAGGAGTGAATTACTCATCCACTGTTTTAAAAATAACACTTTAGCTGGGTTTCCACAGGCAGGGTCACAATTATCTACAGTGTATGAAGCTAAAGGTTTTTGGGTTAAGGTTCATAATGTAGTACATTTTTAACACTGTATGCTGTATGTGCATAGGTAGCTAGCAAACAAGGAATACAGCTGTTAAGCTAATAGTCACATTTAGCTGAGTAAGATCATGATTGAGAAATGTTGGATACTGCTGGAAATGCTGGTGTTATGGGGTGTCCCAGGGCCGTCCCTAGTGGGGTGAAAGGTGGTGACGATTCTAGAGGCCCACGGCTGAAGGGGGCCCCCGGCGATCTCAACCGACTGTCTGAGGCCAGCCTAAAAAGACGCTCAGGACAGTTGATGGGCTACTGCTGCGCGTCGTAACGAAAGCTTACCGTTTGCGCGTGTTTTTAAGCCTTGCCAACTTAAACATTCAAAAGAGTGTAAAGCATTCAAAGACGCGGAAAAGCTCAACTGAGTACTCGCGCGCCGTGTTCGGTGCGCACGCAGAGAGCCGCGTCTCACGGACAGCAACACCGAACCGAGCTCTCTTTCGCGTCCTCCTGCACCTGAACGAACAAATACATATTTCAGTTTAACATGCAAACAGAAAAAGATGTGAAAGAGCCCAATTCAGCACCCGCGCGCGGTGTTCTGTGCGCACAGGGCGCACGCAGAGAGACGCGTCTCAAAGCGCTTCAACACCGAATTTGCCTCTTCTTACTCTTGTCCCGACATATACATACAAAATTGTAAAAATACCGGTCTTGGAGAGCATCCTCGAAAAAACTGTAGGTTATTTCTAAAGTGAAAGTAAACAGCGGAGAAAGAAATTGGATGTGTATCATTATAATGGATGCATTGTCTCTTAAAGTGACCGCACCTAATTTACTATCTGCTGTCGGTGTCCTTAATGTTAATCCAAGAAAATGAAAGGAAAAAAAATAAATAAATAAATTTAAAAAAAATCACTCACTGCTCTTGACTGAATTACTTTGTAGTTTTAACAAGAATTAATCCACAGTCAAACCAAAAATTATTCAGACACCAGCTATAATTTTTGGATTTTTTTTTTTACTAGTGGGTGCAGGACACTGTAGTTCATTTATGTAAGAGTATAGCAAAATAAAGTAAACTGTGACATACCCAAAAAATCTTCATACAGTGGACTACAAGTAAAATTGATAAAAAATTTGGAACCAAAAATTATTTAGACAATTTGACCTGAGCATGTTTTGCTTAAGTGTTTTTTCTTTAATTGCTAATGATACCTTTTTACACCACAGACTGAACAAAATTAAGCATTGTTTGGTAATTGGTCAACAAAGTATTGATAGTTGAGTAAATATTGTCATACTAACAGTTTTCTGGATGTTTGGTTGATTGTAATCCATTACATACCTTTCTGTCAAAGTTATCTGACATTATCAAGATGAATTTGTTCTGACACATTTAAACTTGTCATATTTTATTACCAGTTTCGAAACTATAGTGAATACACTGTGATAATGTGAGAAATGTGTCTGAATAAATTTTGGTTTGGCTGTATATTTCATTTTTACAGTGAAGACTCTGCAGTGCTATTTTACATTTGATTATTCGGTTTCTGTACCTGGACACCTACAAACTTGAAAAAACTTAACTATTGTGTAAATAGCACAAATAAGTAAATAGAACAAGCATACAAATTAAACAATTTCAAACAGGGCCCATGGGTACAACCTGCACCGGGGCCCCGCAGACCCCAGCTACGGCCCTGGGGTCTCCTATTTATTATTTTAGGATTTTTTTTTTTGTTTGCCCCAGTGAAGCATTTCTATTAATATAACTGATTAAGTAGTCAAACTCATTCCATATCAGCAGAATAGTTTGCTACAGAAAGTCTATGTCCATAGAACAGGTTCTGAATGAATTATGTTACTGATACCTAATGGTCAAAAACAATAAAAAAGTAATAGGTCAATATGATTAAATTGCAGACAAAGATTTTGAATAGCTAGGTTGGCTTGTACACTATATTGCCAAAAGTATTGGGACATCCCCTTCTACTGAACAGGTTTGACTACTTTAGTAATTTCCATGAGTACAAATCTTAATGTTTAAACATATAACATATTCTAGGGAACTGTGTGCTTCTAATTTTATACCAATAGTTTGGACAGGAGTCTTTTCTATTCTAACACGACAATGCCAAACACCAGTGACTTGTACATATGGGTACAATCATTTTAGACACTTCCAAAACTGTGGCAACAAAGATGGAAATACAGTTTTTAAATACATGAATTATGTTTCCATCTTTGTTGCCACAGTTGGAAGTGCCTTTTTCTGTTCTAAAGAAGGAGGTGTCCCAATACTTTTGTCCATATAGTGTATGTACACGTCATTGGTGTTTGGTAAAGAGTTTTTGGCTCAAGGTATGTATTTGAAGTCACACCAGAGGTGTCCAGCTTGGATTAGGACTTGGCTTTCTGCAGACCAGTCAAATTCTTCCACACTGACTAAATCAATCATTTCTTTTTGAACCTTGCCTTATACACAGAGGCATTGTTATGTTAGAATAGAAAAGGGTCCTGTCCAAACTATTGGTATAAAATTAAAAGCACACAATTCCCTAGAATATCATTATATGCTTAAACATTAAGATTTGCACTCATGGAAATTACTAAAGTAGTCAAACTTTTTCATTAGAAAGGGGTGTCCCAATACTTTGGGCAATATTGTGTATGTTTGGTGCGGTAGGGGGCCCAACCTCATATTCTTTCATAGGTCCCAAAATTGCTAGCGGCGCCCCTGCTGGAGAGTGTAATTACATCTTTAGTTCATGGGGATCAGGTGGGTTTTATACATGGGAGAACTGATAACATTAGGAGATTACATTGATAACATTAGGAGATTTATTAATATTATGTGGTCAATGACTGATGTAAATTCACCAGTGGCAGCAGTTTCGCTGGTGTAAGGGTAATAGGTAAATAAGGGAAACAAAGTCAATTTAGCTCAAAGGGAATCATCTATGATTTTATAGGGAATTTGAACAGAATCACTGTTTTACAGCTGATCGCTGAATCGACCTGCGATTCATTGAACGAGCCGTATAACATCAACTCTGCACTGGTTATTAAAATCCAAAATATAGTGAAAACACTATTAATAAGCACAGTAACAAGATCGGCAGATTAAGACATTAACTTGTAAGCACAAAACACAAGATACTTCTCTTTTCAATATAAATAAGACTTTATTTATATAAATCTAAGACATGTAGACTAATCTAATCTAACACATGAACACACGCATTCACACATTCATACAAGTTGCAGAAAGAGAGAAAGTGAGGAAAGGATGAGTTTAAAGAATGAAAATGTGAAATCCCAAGTTTACAGCAATGTGCAATTGCATAAACCTGAACAACCATCAATCACTTATTTAACCCTCGCATTGAGTTTCTCAATGAGGCTAAAATTTATCTTAAATGCAACAGCTCAGCAAAATTCTGGAGTTGTACTTGCTTGCATTGCCTTAAGGGATTCCCTTGAGTCGTCATCGTTGCAGAAAGGGGTTTCCCGAGGTTGCTGATTGGCTGAGTTCAGTGGTCTTTCGTAGTGAAGTCTTGGGCGTTGGCTCTTGATGCGGAGTTGGTCTGGTTGAAGTTTGGGCGGGTGCAGTCGGAGCTGGACTTTGCGGCAAACTTAACTTAACCAAAAACTCACCCGAAAGACAAGAAATTAAAGTAAAAGAATAAAAGGATGTAACGAGACTAAGTGGTTTTTCTTCTCATTGTGGTAGCAGCTGGCATGCAGGCCAGAGCACGCTCAAAGAGCGCTAAAAAGCAGCGTCAAAACGCGGTGGCAAAAGCAAAAAGAAAAAGAGAGAAGAGCGAAGAGGGGGTTTGATGATGTCCTGAGTTTCTAAACTTCTAAACACATCCCATCTGGGTGTCTTGACCTATCCTGGCTCGGGGTGTTGCTCTGCTTCTCCACCCAATCAGTAAATTAACATGTCGTGGTCAGTCACATTGTCCGAATTTTACAAGCTCTTGCAAAGTATACTTTTGGATGTGATTTCTATAACCAGAATATGATACATTTGACAAAGAATCAATTGGAAGAAACGTTTCAAGCTAGAATTGTCAAACTCATACATACCAAACACAAATAACCCTTAAAGTCATTCAATAGTTATAAAAAAGACATACATAATATGTGCTTAAAACATGATAGTCTAATGTGTGGGTTACATACATAATATGGGGTTATGCATAGAAATGATTAGTTTCATTAAAATGAAAATGAAAGTCTTTTAAGGTGCATATGGAAGCGACTCTATGGACAAAGGAATTTCAGTCTGATCTTTCTTCTATGTGGGGGGAAAAGTCAGTCTAAGGAAGCTCGTGATTTCCAGCGTGGAACCCATGTGATGGCTATCTCGTTGACCATCAGTCTTGATTACTTGCCCCAAATTTGACCGTCTCCTTCCTGAATTGGAATTATCAATAAGTTTTCCTTTTGTTTTAATGTTGCAAACTGTTCTGTGAAAGAGGCTTGCGGGTTAGGCTTTCTTCAGACGGGCTGGGCCGAGGGATCTAATTTACAACGTTGTCCTGTTGTCTTGGGGCCTCTCTGGAATTTTGGCTCCTCATGTTTCGATGTTCTGATCGAATCTTAATGTTGTCTGATTCATCATGATCCTACACTAGACACGGAAAAAGCTTTTGACCGCGTGGAATGGGGTTGTTTATTTGAGACATTAAAAGTCTTTGGTTTCGGTAGTGTCTTTTTAAAATGGATAAAGTTACTGTATACGCGACCTCAAGCTTCCGTGCAGACTAATGGACAGATTTCATCTTATTTTACGTTGACAAGAGGCACTCGGCAAGGTTCCCCATTGTCCCCTCTGTTGTTCTGTCTGGCTTTAGAACCATTAGCAGCAGCTCTAAGAACAAGTACAGATTTCCCTGGAGTTTCTGTAGGGGGAATAGTTCACAAACTGATGTTGTACGCAAATGACATACTGCTGTTTGTTTCAGAGCCCCAGAGGTCTGTGCCATGTTTGTTAAATATTATTAATTCGTTTTCTAAAATATCAGGTTATAAGGTTAATTGGTCAAAGTCGGAAGCTCTTCCTTTGACAGCCTATTGCCCTGTATCATTTTTTCAACCTGCTCCCTTTCAGTGGCCCAAAGAAGGTATGAGGTACCTTGGCATTCTTTTCCCTTATAAACTTAAGGATTTAGTCAGGGTGAATTTTGACCCATTGTTGCAAAGAGTTTCAAATGATGTAGGGAGATGGTCATTATTAAATTTATCTCTTTGGGGTAAGGTTAATGTTATTAAAATGAACTGTCTTCCTAGAATTAACTATTTACTTCAGTCAATCCCATTAGAAATTCCACTGCAATACTTTAAACAGTTTGATAAGATAACTAAGTAATTTTTGTGGAATGGGAAGCGTCCCCGGTTACATATGAGTAAATTACAACTGACTGAATGATAGAGGGGGGTTGGGTCTTCCCAAACTTTTATTTTATTATTGTGTGTTTAGTTTAAGACACCTGGCTCATTGGTCCCTACCACCTGAGAGGTTTAAAGTTGAGCAAGCTATTTTGCTACCACTGCCGCCGCTACAATGCTTATCCATTAAATTGCCTCAAAGAATACAGTCTCACCCCATAATATTACATCTTTATAAAATCATCCTTTATATGGAAAGAATGGACAGCAAAGGGTATTCTGAAGTTGTGGGATGTTTATGAGAACAATGTTTTAAAATCATTTAATCTGTTAACCCAATCTTATGGACTTAATAAAACGCAATTTTGGAGATACTTACAGCTGAGACATTTGTTATGTGGGGTTTTTGGCTCTTGTAGTCAAGGGCCACAAGAGGATAATATTTTGCTGACAATTTTAGAAGTGTGGGGTAGAGGGCATGAGGCATCAGTATATTATAGATTGCTTATGGATAAAATAGATCAGAATTTTCATTCTGCTCTTAGAAGAATATGGAGCAATGATCTGAATCTCTCACTTAGTGATGAAGATTGGAGCAGAATATGTAGAAATTGTAAAGCAGTGTCAAGGAATCCGGGAGTACGACTTATTTAAATTTAAAATATTGAATCGTTTTTATTGGACTCCAAGCAAGTTATTTAGGCTTGGACTGAAGGACTCTGCCAAGTGTTGGAGATGTGAGAGGGAGGATGGAGACCTGATGCATGCTCTGTGGTCCTGCTCTGAAATACAACGTTGGTTAATGGTTCATAACTATATTCAGGGGGTGTTAGAATGTTGCTTTCCGTTCTCTCCAGGTATTTATGTGCTTGGAGACCCGTCTTTTTTAAGCCCTGAAGTAGAGATTGCTGAATGCATTCAAATAAGTATTATGATTGGGAGACAAACTATTATGAGAAGTTGGAGGTCACCAGGCTCGTCATCTTTTCAAGAATGGGCTACAGAATTGGGGAAAGTTGCAGCATATGAAAAAATGGCATATAGACTACTTGAAAAAAAAAAAGAGGTGTATAAGAGAAAGTGGGGCAAATATTTGGCATTTATTGTAGGTACAACATAATGACCTGCTGGTGAGACACAATATAAGAGTGGTAATGTTTATGATGATTATTTTTTTATTTTTATTTTTATTTTTGGAATTATTTCTTACAGATGTATGTTAGCAATCTTCATTATAATAACTGACACAGGTTGGGGTGGGGAATGGGGGAGGGGGTTATTAAAATGTACATCTGTAAAATTGAATATATTTTGTAAATCTGAAAAAGAAAATAAAAAGGTGTGAATCATTAAAAAAAACTGTTTTAATTCTTCAGGTTTGTAGGTGTTCAGGTGCAGAAATTGAATAATCATATAAATATCTACATATATATATTATCAAATCTTTTATCATACTGTATCTGTATAATATCATATAAACTATTTTCTTTGATTGCATAATAAACATAACAGTTATTCTACATTTTGTATTGAGCAAAAAAAAAAAAAGAAAAAAAAAATGTTACGGATAAATTGAACTGAAGTGTTAAACCAAAACCATAAATATGTTCCACTGGTTAGCTCGTTTTGCTCACAAACAGCGTGTGTCACAATTGTCTAGAGTGGAGGTTTTCTAAAACCTTTATACATTTATGTTACTCAGTTCTCATAGCTCAAATGGAAATAGCATTGCAGTATAAACACTGCTGTACTTCATGACATGATGCTTTAGTTTGTGTATCTAGATATATACATATTTAAGGCCATTAGATTATATGCAAAGCAAATTCAAACTTTATACTAAAATATTTCAATATTTCTGTGAAAGTGCAACAGTTAATGGGCTGTTTAAATAACTTTTACACCTTCTGTATTACAATTTCTTTCATTTGTAATTCTGGAAAATATTTAAACATATTGCAGATTTTTAGTCTAAAGGTAAGAAACATTCATTTAAAAAAGTCAGCCTCTGAATATTCCTGTCAGCTGTTTTCTGATGCAGTGACTTTCTGTTATATAGCATATTCACAGCTGATCCTTACTGAGTTAAGTTTTTGAATAAAACCCTGTGTCTGTCAGTCTTGGGTCTGGTCTCTTGTCTCTGTATGTTCTTGTTCAGTGAAAAATCAAAAAGTGATTTTATGGGAATTATTTAATTGCTTTTTTAGATCTAAAGTGCTGCTCAGAAATCATCGCATTTTCTGACTGAATATAATCTATACTATGACGAAGCAAACAGGGAGGCATATGCAGGGTTTTATAAATACAGAGGTTCCAAATATGATTTGATTTCGATGATCTATATATGTGGATTTTTGGACAACAATAGCTTTAAAACCAATTAAGTGGGCAGTTGTAGTAATTATTTGTCAAGCAGATATTAAACATTAAACAGGTTAAATGTTTCAAGTAATTTACAATAATACTATAATATGGTGTGTTTGAGTATGTTACTCTTGATAATCTATGAGAAAGATATTTAGCTGGTTATCACTACAGTCCCTCTATAATAACCATATACAGCATTTTACTTCAATAACAAAGTAATTTCAACATCATATTAAATAATGTCAATATTGAAAAATTTGTAATTTATGACTATATGAACACAAACCTTGAGCACTATTTCCAGATTCATTGTAAATAAATAATAATCAACAACAACAACAACAACAACAACAATAATAATAATAATAATAATATAAAAAATAATAACACTACACAGTAACTAAACTCAACTGATGAAGTGCTAAACCAAAACCAGAAACATGTTCCACTGGCTTTGACACTTGACAACCAACGACTCTCACCTTTGTCTAGACTCTAGAGTGGAGGTTTAACTGTGAAACGAGAGCAGAGTTAATATCTTTATTTTAATAAAGTTCTCACAGTCTTAACCACCAATGGAAAAAGAGCAGCATTGCAGTATGTCTGCTAAAAATCTCCTTTATTTGTTCTACTGAAGAAAAAAAAAAAAAAAAGCCACCTACATCTTGGGTGGCCCGAGGGTGAATAAATTAACAGCAAACTTTCATTTGTGTGTGAACTAAGCCTTTAACTTTTTCTTTAATTGACTTATAATTATAATAAATTTTAAAACTTGTGCACATATACAATTTAATCAAAAATGTAAAACACAAAGAACAATTCAGCATGTGATTTTTTTTTTTTTTTTTTTTTTTTTTTTTAGTTGTTAAAATTACGATTGAACCACTGATGTCACATAGATTATTTTAACAATGTTTTGAGACGTGTTAAGATCCTTGCTGTCTATGGGAGGATCAGAGAGCACTCATAATTAATCAAAAATATCAATAATTTGTGTTATGAAGATGAACGAAGGTCTTATGAGTTTGGAACGACATCGGGGTGAGTAATTAATGACAGAAGTTACATTTATGGGTGAACTATCCCTTTAATGTCACCATGATTAGTTCAAAATCATTTAACTGGTCGTAAATTAAATTATTTGAATTATTAACACAAAGAAAAGAATAACTAAGTTGGTAGCCTGTAGCTTACCATACACTATTTGTTCACTTTCTGATTGTCTCACAAAAAGATGTTCATCTCAGAGAAGAAAGTATGCATATACTGTTTAAGTTTGTGTTTTGTTTCATTATTCATCTTGATTTCTCAAAATAATTATTTTGTGTGATTTTCCTGTGCATTCAGGCACAAACTGCTGCACACTCACATGAATACACAGGAGTTCAATGACTGAAGATTTTTACTGGACAATAGATAAAATTTGCAGTTTGCATAAGATAATACAGCTTTAGAACAACATCAGGTTGACTAATTATTTACTGAATTCACACTATCCCATAAACAGCTTGTGAAGAGTGAATAAACTACAAACAACAATAGAGAGAGACAGCATGATAAGGGTTACAAATGTAAAAGAGCACATAGCTGGTGTGTTTGGGGCCCCATACCTGGAATTCGTACACATAAGTGATGAGGCCCTTCGTTATTGAGGTCGTGGATCGTTGTGTGTTGAAAAGTGTGTACAATGCGGTCAAACTTGACTTCCTCTTCTTCTTGTGTATTTCTTTCTTGTCTTCTCCTGCAGTGACTTCATCACACATTGTGAAGGGAACCAGATTTTATATTGAAGTGATCAAGAAACAACATGAAGATCATTCAACTTCAGCTCTGTGAGTTTACATATTATGAATATTTTAACCTATATTCTTTGCAGACTTGAAACTGTTATATATAATTTATTTATTTTATTTTATTTTATTTTTTTCTTCACACAGATGTATTAATGTGTTGTCAAGCTGCAGTGGCAGATCTTGTAACTGATTTGGGATCAAACGTGACTATAAACTGTGATCTTGATGAAAATGATGTTTATTGGATTTTACTGAAAACAGCAGATCCTCCAACAGTGATTCTACGATCATTCTCAACAACAACATCACCATTTTACCATAATAAAACATTCAGAAAGAAATATTCAGTGCAGTTTAAACATCGTCTGGTTATTAATAATGTGACTGCAGATGAATTAGGAGTTTATTACTGTATGAACACAGAAACACCTCCAAAATTCAGCAACAGCACCAGAATATACTTCACTGGTGAGTTCATTTACTCCTGTAGTGATTAAACATTCTGATAATCAGTGTGACTATTTTCTACATTTGTTATTTGTTATTTATAGAAAATAATAAGCATTCTCATTGGTAACTCCACATAGAGATAAATAAGTTATCAATATTTAATTCAGTTTTACAAACCTGCATCATTGTCATTGTGCTCCAGTAAAAGACTGACAGTAACAGACCGTGAACATGTTCTTTACAGAAGCAGCTCAACTAACTGAGTGTCACAATCACACAGTGGTGGAGTTTATTGATCAGAATCAAACACATTGGCAGATTATTATCATCATATCTACTCTGATGAACGGACTTCTGCTCATTCTGCTGATCGGTGAGTTATTATTCTTAAATTAAATTAGCGAATTAAATAAACACTAGCGGTGCTGTCCGTGAAAATATCCATATGATGCTCTTCTGCAGTAAAGAGGTGAAGATGTTTTTCATTACTTAGTCTTTTGAATATTATGGCATGTTTGTGTCTCCATATATTGTTACAGTTTAAAAAATAATGAATCTGAATTCTCTGTTTCTTAGGTTCTGCTGTTGGAAAAACAGAACGGTTGAAAAAACATGTTTATAACGCTGATCTGCAGACAAATGTTACATATCAGCTTCAAGTACAATAAGGTAAATATGTCAAACCATTTAAAATCTTCAAATCATTAATAAAAATCTCGATAACACTTCATTTTAGGGTTTCTTAACTAGTTGCTTATTAGCATGCACATTACTAGAATATTAGCCATTTATTAGTAGTAATTAAGCACATATTATATTAACTAACTTACTGACTATTAATAAGCAGCAAATTAGGAATTTATTCAGTGAAAAGTCATAGTTAATAGTGAATAAGTGTTCCCCTTTCAGTCGGTCACTCCGAGTCACGTCGGATGACCGACGAAATTGGGATCTCGCCAGAGAGACCAATCCACTTCGAGTGTAACTAAACGAGCCAATGGACATTGGCATGCGATTATTGCATCCAGCTGCCGCTGATCACAGCGTGAGCATAAGAGGCAGCTGATGCACCGCATCAATCATCCTTTCGCTTCGGAGCCGAGCGGTAGTGGTTAAAGCTACTGCTCTCCCTTCCAAGAGAGTGTTCTGCGAGCGAGTGCGGGCGTTACGGCGCGGCAGCGGTGGTCACGGTGTCCGGGAGAGAAAGATCGTCTTCCTGCTGACAGCCACACTAGGAGTGTGCGGTGGCCAGCTCCCCTGCGTGCTTCAGCACTAAAAGAGCATTTCTCTGAAAGAGCAATTTCTCTAAAAGAGCAACACGGGTGATCGCGTCTTTTTAAAGATGTCTTTTCACCCGTGCGTTTCTGGGTGTGGTCGTTTCCTGGCGCCTCAGGACGGTCACGATCGCTTCCTCACGTGTCTGGGCATTCAGCATGCTGAGGTGGCTTTCGTGGATGGTTCATGTTCTTCTTGCGGGGACATGACCATCTCGGAGTGCGACTCTGCTATGTCAAACATGGCAGAGTCCCTCTGCCTGCCGTGATCCGGCGTGCACACTGGATCCGGTGGAGTCAGAGGTGATTTGAGGATTACGGTGAGGGCTTCCCCAAGTGGAGCTCCTCACCCCTCAAGCACTCCGCAGCCGGTGGAGCTGCCGAAGGAGCGCGCTGGCCACGCGTTTCCTTCGGTGCCCCCTCTGACGACTAGATGTCGATCACTGCATCGGAGGGCGGGCCCTCTCTCTCCGGGGATGACGACCCGGCTGCGTTGCCCCCTTCGGGTGTGGTAGCGTTGTCCGTGCCAGACCCAGAGATGATGGCTATGCTTTCCCGGGCCGCCGAGAATGTCGGGCTCGTGTGGAATCCTAAAAAGCCACCGTGTCCCGATCCTTCGAGGCTGGGCGGGTGGTTCCTCGGTGGGGGTGGCGCTGGTTCTCAGCGCCCCCCTCCGGTGCCATTCTTTCCGGAAGTGCATGAGGAGCTGACAAGATCGTGGAGGGCACCTTTCACTGCCCGAAACACATCTTGTAGTTCTTCCGCTCTCACCACCCTCGATGGTGGAGCCGCTTTGGGGTATGCGGGCATCCCCTCGGTGGAACGGTCTGTGGCCATGCAACTGTGTCCAACAGCCGCTTCCACCCTGCGGGGTGATCCGTGTCTCCCCTCACGGGCCTCTAAGTATTCGTCAGGTCTAACTGGCAGTGCTTATAGAGCCTGTGGGGAGGCGGCTTCCGCCCTCCACGCTATGGCGTTGCTGCAGGTCCACCAGGCCAAAGCACTGAAAGACCTGCACGAGGGTGGTCACGACCTGGCGGTTCTACATGAGCTGCGTGCTGCGACGGACCTCGCGCTACGAGCGACGAAGGTGACCGCACAGTCTCTGGGTCGTGCGATGTCCAGGAGCGCCATCTCTGGCTGTGTCTCGCTGACATGAAGGAGCAGGAGAAGGTACAGTTCCTGAATGCTCCCGTGTCACAGACCGGCCCTTTCGGCGACGCTGTCGAGAGCTTTGCCCAGCAGTTCTCGGCAGCCCAGAAGCAGACTGAGGCAAACACATCATGCGCCGGAGGAAACCTGCTGCTTCCACTCCGGCTGAAGCCACTCAGCCTGCTCGTCGCCGTGGGCGCCCCCCTGCGGCCGCCCCCGCTCCCGCGCAGCCGCAGCAGCAGCAGCCTTTCACCAGGCAGCATCGTGGAGCTGGTCGCAGGCAGGACGCCCAGCCCGTCCAGGCCCCCGCCAAACCTGGCGGCAAGCGCAAGTGCAAGAGGCCCTGGGACGGTCGACCCAGAGATGGAGGAGACTGCTCATCGGGAGATGGTGACTGCACCACTCCCTCCCCCGGAGGAGGGCCGGGTGGAGTATCTTTTGTTCATTTTGTTCCGCCGCTGGCCCAGCAGCCAGCGGTACCCAAAACATCAGTAAAGAGCGGTCTCCTCAATCTCTGGGTCTCAAGAGGAGGAGAGTGGTGATCCGTGCATCACAGGATCGCTTCCCTCCTCCTCTCTCGCCAGCAGGCAGCAGGTGGTTGCCCAAGAGCACCCCTCCTGCCCATTCGTGGAACCAGGTAAGGGCAGTAGCACTCCAGTCCCCGCTTCAAGTCGTCAAACGCCGGGCTGTCACAAGCCTCAAGCCGGGTTCCTGTGTCTCCTCCCACGCGAGGAGAAATCAGGTGAGTGCTACACTACACACCCAGACCCTGCCCCCTGCTGTCACAGGCCAGGCCGTCACAGGCCCTGGGGCCGGTCCCTGTGTTCCACCTCGCTGCCCCACCGCGGGCATGTCGGTGGGCCCTTTGGCCCCGCTGGTGCGGTCTCTCGGAGCCTGGTTAGCGCTCCCCAGCCCGTCCCGGTGGCTCCTGCGGACCATCAGACTCGGCTATGCGATTCAGTTCGCCCGGCGTCCCCCCAAGTTCAGGGGCATCCGGTTCACTTCAGTCAAAGCCGTCGATGCCCCTGTCTTGCTCGCGGAGATTGCAGTCCTACTGGCGAAGGATGCAATAGAGCCGGTCCCTCCAGCCGATATGAGGTCGGGGTTTTACAGCCCTTACTTCATTGTGCCCAAGAAAAGCGGTGGGTTACGACCGATCTTGGATCTGCGAGTTTTGAACCGTGCACTTCACAAGATGCCGTTCAAGATGTTGACGCAGAAACGCATTTTTGGATGCGTCCGTCCCCTAGATTGGTTTGCAGCAATCGACCTGAAAGACGCGTACTTTCATGTTTCGATTCTCCCGCGACACAGGCCATTCCTGCGATTCGCGTTCGACGGTCGGGCATATCAGTACAAGGTCCTGCCCTTCGGGCTGTCCCTTTTCGCCTCGTGTCTTCACCAAAGTCGCAGAGGCGGCCCCTTGTTCCCCTGAGAGAACGGGGTGTGCGCATTCTCAACTACCTCTACGACTGGCTCATACTTGCACAGTCTCGAGAGCTGTTGTGCGCACACAGGGACCTGGTGCTCAGGCACCTCAGCCAGTTGGGCCTTCGGGTCAATTGGGAAAAGAGCAACTCGTGCCAGTGCAGAGGATCTCTTTTCTCGGCATGGAGTTGGATTCGGTCAACCAGACAGCACGCCTCACCCAGGAACGTGCTCAGTCGGTGCTGAACTGCCTCAAGACTTTATCAGGCAGGACAGCGGTCCCACTGAAACTCTTTCAGAGGCTCCTGGGGCATATGGCTGCAGCTGCGGCCATAGTTCCGCTCGGTCTGCTCCATATGAGACCGCTTCAGCACTGGCTCCATGGTCGAATCCCGAGGTGGGCGTGGAAACGCGGTACTCACCGGGTTCAGATTACACCGGCCTGCCGCAAGACCTTCAGCCCGTGGTCAGATCCTTCGTTCCTTCGGGCAGGAGTGCCCCTGGAGCAGGTATCCAGGCATGCTGTGGTATTCACGGATGCCTCGGCCACCGGCTGGGGTGCCACGTACAACGGGCACGCAGTATCAGGGGTTTGGACGGGCCCCCTTCTGCGTTGGCATATCAATTGCCTCGAGTTGCTGGCAGTACGCCTTGCCCTGTGCCGCCTCAGAGGGCGCCTTCGGGGCAGGGACGTTCTGGTCCGTACGGACAACACTGCGACCGTTGCCTATATCAACCGGCAAGGCGGTTTGCGCTCCCGTCGCATGTCGCAACTCGCCCGCCACCTCCTCCTGCATCTGAGGTCCCTTCGTGCCATCCACATCCCAGGAGTGTTCAATCAGGCGGCCGACGAGCTGTCTCGAGCGGCACTTCCTGGGGAGTGGAGACTCCATCCCCAGGCGGTCCAGCTGATTTGGAGTCGGTTCGGAGTTGCTCAGGTAGACCTGTTTGCATCTCCAGAAACCACCCACTGCCAGTGGTTCTACTCCCTGTCCGAGGCAACGCTCGGCACGGATGCACTGGCACACAGCTGGCCCCAGGGCTTGCGCAAGTATGCGTTTCCCCCAGTGAGCCTGCTAGCACAGACATTGTGCAAGATCAGGGAGGACGAGGAGCAGGTCCTGTTAGTGGCTCCATATTGGCCCAACAGGACCTGGTTCCCGGAACTCATGCTCCTCGCGACAGCCCCTCCCTGGCCGATTCCTCTGAAGAAGGATCTGCTTTCTCAGAGACGGGGCACCCTCTGGCACCCGCGTCCAGACTTGTGGAAACTTCATGTGTGGTCCCTGGACGGGACGCGGAGGTTCTAGGTGACCTGCCCCAGGAGGTAGCGCTCACTATCGCTTCAGCACGAGCACCGTCCACAAGACGGGCCTATGCGCTGAAGTGGAACCTGTTCGTCGAATGGTGTTCCTCTTACCAGGAGGACCCCCGGAGATGTTCAATCAGAGCCGTGCTTTCCTTTTTGCAACAAGGGTTGGAGCGTAGGCTGTCCCCCTCCACCCTTAAGGTATATGTTGCTGCTATTTCTGCCCACCACGACCCCATAGAGGGGAGGTCGGTGGGGAAGCACGATCTGGTCGTTTCTTAGGGGGGCCAGGAGGTTAAATCCTCCGAGGCCTCCCTCCCTTCCTTCTTGGGATTTGGCTTTGGTGCTTAGAGCCCTACAAACTGCCCCCTTTGAGCCATTGCAGTCAGTCGAGTTGAAGTTTCTTTCTATGAAAACCCTACTCCTGACTGCATTGGCCTCAATCAAGAGGGTGGGGGACCTGCAGGCATTTTCGGTCGACGAGTCGTGCCTTGAGTTTGGGCCGGCTGACTCCAGTGCAACACTGAGGCCCCGGCCCGGCTATGTGCCCAAGGTTCCTACCACGCCCTTCAGGGACCAGGTAGTGAGCCTGCAAGCGCTGCCCCTGGAGGAGGCAGACCCAGCCCTAGCTTTGCTCTGTCCTGTACGCGCACTGCGTCAGTACGTGGATAGAACTCAGAGCTTCAGGACCTCAGAACAGCTCTTTGTCTGTTACGGAGGACAGCAGAAGGGGAAGGCTGTCTCCAAGCAGAGGATGGCCCACTGGATAGTGGATGCCATCACCTTGGCCTACGAAGCACAAGGTGTGCCCTGCCCGCTCAGGTTGCGTGCTCACTCCACTAAGGGTGTCGCATCGTCCTGGGCGCTGGCTCGTGGTGCCTCGCTAGCAGACATCTGTAGAGCTGCGGGTTGGGCGACTCCCAACACATTCGCTAGGTTTTATAGCCTACGTGTCGAACCGGTTTCCTCCTGTGTTCTCACCTCAAACGGGTAGTGGCACTGAGAGGGCTGGCTCAGAGTCGGCTTGCGGCGTCCTTACGCCTAATTCTCCAGAGAGTTCCTTAACCAGGCAAACCCTGTTGAGTCCTCCAGCACTCCGGCGTCCGGACGCGGCGGGGCGTCCGGCGCCAGGCCTTCAGCCAATGAATTCTTGAAATCTGGTGCGAGGCTAGTGCCCATATGAGAGACCCTGTCGGGATCCCATATGTGTATTCCACGGTATTCTTATTAGAGCCATGTTTCCCCTGGCGGACCACGTTCTGCCATCTCTAAAGATGCAGCCTGAGCCATCTCAGAGACTTCCATGTGCAATAGGGCCCTTCGGGGTTACTTCACATGTTTGAATGTCACTTAACCCCCTCTGGGAGGAGGTGACTCCGCAGTGTGCCTCTTCCAAGTGGAAGGGCACGCTTCCCAGTGTTATCCTAGTCCTACTGTTTGGGTTGCTCAAGGAACACCAGTAGTTGACCTTCTCTGTGTAGAGCCCGGTCCTATTGTCTGCCTTATAGGAAGGGTCAGGAGCCCTACACAGGGCACTGGAAGGGGCAGCTCCTGTGGCGCTTTGGTAGGGATCCCAATTTCGTCGGTCATCCGACGTGACTCGGAGTGACCGACTGAAAGGGGAACGTCTCGGTTACGTATGTAACCCTCGTTCCCTGAAGGAGGGAACGGAGACGTCACGTCCCGTCGCCACAGTCGCTGTACCACCGCTGAGCTGCCGGGTCGCCGGCTCGGCTCCTCAGCGAAAACATAATTGATGCGGTGCATCAGCTGCCTCTTATGCTCACGCTGTGATCAGCGGCAGCTGGATGCAATAATCGCATGCCAATGTCCATTGGCTCGTTTAGTTACACTCGAAGTGGATTGGTCTCTCTGGCGAGATCCCAATTTCGTCGGTCATCCGACGTGACGTCTCCGTTCCCTCCTTCAGGGAACGAGGGTTACATACGTAACCGAGACGTTCCCTATTCTAAAGTGTTACCAAAATCTCTACTATTATGTTATGAAGGTGTTTATTTCTATAAGTACAACAAACGTAGACTTTTGTTTTGAAGGGCAGCTTAAATGCTAATTGTTTTCCTCATTACTCTTTCAGCACGCCGAGGGGGACTTTTCTATAAAAATAGTCAAGTCAACAACATCTGTGTGTAATTATATAATATGTTCTTGAATATGATGTGGATTTTCCTGAAAAAGAAATAGCTTTACAAAATCAAGAGTATTGGGGGGAAACTGGGGCTAGTTGTCACACTTCTCCAGTAAAAAAACAACAACAACAAAAAATTATATATATATATTAGATCATTCTGTATAGACATAAAACTTGATGACTTGCATACAAAAACTATTAAACTAAATATTGTCTATCTGAATAAAGTTTAATATTTCCACAGCAGCCAGTGAAAAGATACTGTTTAGGAGTTTACACAGATATGCATAACGCATCATTCTCAGACTAATTGGTACATATTCTTTATTTAACAAGTCTGATGTAATTTTTTTTGATCTGGTTCATTTGCATTTAGCCTTTAAAATGTTTTTGTATGTAACAATGTTATAATAGTAATGGCTAATTCTTACTATATTATTTTGAATGTTGCTATTTGTTAAAAGGGAAAAATGTTATTTAGTGGGATTTTTTTTTTTTTTTTTTTTTTTGTAACCAAGAATTTTCTCATGCATAAAATATTCTGAACATCCAGTATACTTTGCTAACTGTTTCGGAAATTAAAACATTTTTGCTGTACACAATTTTGTGTTCCGAAGAAGAAGAAGAAGAATATTGTTAGAGATTTAAAAAAATATTCAGGGCTCAATACTAAGGAGTTTTTTACTGGCCAAGTCGGGCTAACGGTTCAAATTTTTGCTTGCCCTGCCAACATTCTCACTGGCCCTTGCACTAAATAACTAAATAAATACATAGTTGTTTTCTCTGTTTTTAATATAGGGATATGACACCAGAATTTTAGATACCATTTTAATTTTACAATTCTCAATTTCAATTTTGATACCACAGCAAAAACTATACAAATATAAAGTTAAAACATTATTGAAGACAAGTGAACAAGTAAAAATTAAGAACAAATATACAAATTACAAGCAATAGCACAAATATTTAAATAGAACAAAGACACAAATTAAACAATGCTTTAAATTCCTTAATTTTGTTCAGGTGTGGAAATTGAATAAGGTTACAGATAAACTGAATTGAAGTGCTAAACCAAAACCATAAACGTGTTGCACTGGTTTGATCACTTGATCGTTTGACAGCGTCTCACCTCTGTCTAGAGTGGAGCTTTTCTAAAACATTTATACTTGCATCTCAGTTTATGAACCTCAAATAGAAACCGCAGCATTGCAGTATAAACACTGCCGTACTTCATGATATGATGCTTATTGTTTGTGTATAGATATACATATTTAAAAACATGTAAAGCAACTTCTTTCTTGATACTGAAGTTTATATTTCTGTGAATGTGCAACAGTTAATACTGTTTAAATAATCATTACATGTTTTGTATCACATTTTCTTTCATTTATAATTCTAGAAAAAAGTTCAATCGTATTACATATTTTTTCTAAAGGTAAGAAACAAGGAAAGACCCAAATGATGTTTAATGCAAAACATCCAATTAAAAGCTTTTGAATATTAATGTCTGCTGTTTTCTTTATTGATCTCTATTGAGTTAAGTTTTTGAATAGAGCTCTGTGTCTGTCAGTCTTGGGTCTGGTCTCGTCTCTAAGAGTTGTTGTTCAGTGAAAAATCAAAAAGTGATTTTACAGAAAGTATTTAATCATATGGTTTATTTAGATCTAAAGTGCTGCTCAAAAATTATTCAGATTCTCTGACTGAATATTATCAATGCGGTGACCGCAAACAGGGAAGCATATGCAGGGTTTTTTTTTTTTAAATACTGCAGTCCCTAAATGTATTTGATTTATTTGATTTCTCTGCATTTTAACACGTTTGGATAACAATTAGGCTAGCTTATAAACTATGTCAGTGAGTTGTGTGAATTTTGTCAAGCGAGGACTATTTCAGCTCAGAATGGCAGAATTAGACAACATTTATTAATTTTCAATTGCATCCATGATTATTTCTGTCATTTAAAATTTCTATCATAAAGCAGCTGTCAAAAAAAATTGTATTTAGTATTGTTTATCTCGCACTACGGCGTTATGCAATATTCTTCTAGCACCAAAGAAGCATTAATATTTTGCAGTTATTTTCACCTTTTATTACCATGAACCTCACTGGTGGATACATGCACACAAACATCTCTTACTGTGACTGAAAACACGTTTAAAAGAAACCTCAATCTTTTTTGTCTGTGAGATTTTATTTTATTTTAAAAAGTACAGTATAATCAATACAATTATGACAAACCTATGAATCCCCTTTCATTTTTGTTAATATCAGCATTTTTTATTGATGCTTTGTATAAATGTATACTACTGACACAAGGCAGCAATATTCAGCACAGCAGCTGCTTCTGCTCGTTTGATTAATATTGATTAATAAACTCTGTATATGGATGCTGCTTATTTTCATTACACTGACAGATCAAATGACTTCTGTAAACACAGTTAAAGTGATATTTTTGGACACTTGAAAATCTATTCTTTGTATCAGAGCTCCTCTGCTGCCCTCTGCAGGTCATTCATGATAGGCAAATAGGTTAACTAGGATATAACTAGGTTAACCAACATTTCCTTGATCATCCAGAATTATGAGAAAGATAATAGTCAGTGACTAAGTCAAGTCCACCAGTTAAACGAAAACCAGTATAAAAAGAACTAAAAAGGCTTGGCCAACTTGTTAGTTTAGTCTTTTTCAGCAGGATCCTACTATAGACATCTATTCTTTCATATTAAGATAAGGTTAATCACATTATTTCATGTATTGTTTATACAAGAAATGCCTTTTGAGCACGAGCTGAGCCTTTTGTATTGTATGTGTGTTTTGTAGTGTGCTATTATGTGGTCAGATTGTTTTTGGAGTCTGTTCTCATCAGGCTGTTCTTAACCATAGATTCAGTTTTCAGAGGTGGAACCTGATGACATTATATGATGTTTTATATTTACTGTAAGGAGTGGTGTTGCTGTGTTGACACTCAGCACCAGGATGCATGATTTATATAAATAACATGATATTCTGGTGCTGAGACTCAGCTGAGGCCCTTAGAGGCCATGACCCTCATTGTGTCCTTGGACCCATTGGGCCCTTAAAATATCCCAAGACAAAAGACCCACACCCAGGTTCTGCTTTCATGTGTTTTGCATGATTTCACAGTCTTGATTTTTTTTTTTATTTATTTTTTTTTATTATTATTAAAAATAAAATTGTTTTATTAAAAAAAAATCTATTGTTTTTTATTTTACCTCAACTTCTATTCAAAGTGAACTTGTAAACTGTATATTCAGCGCCTACAAGAGACAGGTTGGTCATGGTGAGGTTGTTCGCTTTTTTTTCTAATGAAAGCATGTGAGAGACATATGATGAGGAAGTTATCTAATGGAATGAGTCATTTATTGGTAAATATTTGCTCTAGATCCACAGCATCTTTTTCATTCTCATGAAGCTTTAACACTTTAGACTGGAGTAGAGATTAAATAAATTTGTGCTCTTGTACTCTGGATCTTTTTCTCTAAATAACTGCAGGATATTTTATTACCAACAATCTCACTGTCATTATCTTTCTGTTTATTTGGTGGCAGAATTATACCAGAGCTGCTGTTTTTAAAGTGAAACAACTCTTTAAGTTAAAGTAACTGAAACTTGTTACAGTGTAGTGAATGATTTTGTTTTGTCCAATATAATTTGTGGCAGTGTTTTAAACATAATTAATATTATTTCAAGCCTTAAGTACTGTGGCTATATATAGGTAAACTGTTTTAAAGTAAAGAGTTATAACTTGACATTATGTTGTTTTAAGGCATAAAACTTCAGATGATTCTTATGGTTCCCAAAAGCACCAGTGTGAACAAAATTAAGAAGGAAATGAAAGATTTAGTGATCTTAGAAGTGGAAATTAGAAACCATCTTGTGGCTTTAGCATCCAGAAATGTTTACTGGAAATGTTTAGCTGTGACATTTTAAATGCAACTCAACAAAACTTAAGGTTTAAGTCTGCATTTAAAGCACAGAATAATTCATACACGTGAGAAGCCACTGAAAATCAACAAGAGATGGTTTTCTAGTCAAGGGTGAAGGAAAGAATAATATATAATGTTTTTAATTAAGCCTCGTGTATCCTTCTGGAAAAATTTGGAAAAAAAAAAAAAAACTTTTTTTTTTTTTTTTTTTTTAAATAGTTTCCTTATTCTGAGCGGTACAAGACCTGGCTACTTTTCCTAATTTTGCCATCTGAACACACACACACACAAAATGGACTTGAGTCAACAAAGTGGCTGAAAAAAAATTTGAAATACTAATATTCAGAGCTTTTTTTATTTATCCAAGAAAAATAAATCCATCACAATGCAGATCATACACATAAATGAAGGGGTGAATCTATACAACATTCTCAATGTGGCAAACACTCACGCACACGCACACGCACACACACACGCACACGCACACACACACACACACACAATTTGTTTCTGTGAATTGTGGGGACTTTCCATAGACTTCTGTTACTTTTATCCTGACCAAGCCATATTTTCTACCTACCCCTTACAGAAAACCTGTTTGCATTGTTACACTTTCAGATAAACATAATTTACTATTTTTAATCATTTTTTTCCCTGGTGGGGACCACAATGTCAAAAATTTCAGGTTTTACTATCCTTGTGGGGACGTTTGGTCCCCACAATGTAGCATAAACAAGTACACACACACACACACACACACACACACACACACACACGTACACACACACACACACGCACACACACACACACACACTAAGTGTTTTCTGTTCTTCAAACAAATCCTATTTTCACACATCTTTTATTTCTTTTTCTATCTGGAGTTGCTAAAGCAACAATGAAAACACCAAACTCATGCTCTAACTCCATGTTTAATGCAAAAGGAAAGCTGTACACTTGTGTCATTTACCAACTGCTTCGTCATGATTATCAGCTCTTACTGACTTACAGAGTGTATAAAGGCTCACAAACTGAACCCATGCCATTCCCAGGTGCCCCATGGCTGCTTGAGCACTTTTTTCTACATAAAACTACAGTGAAAATTATAACCAATATAAATATCACAGATAATATAATGCAAAACAAAAGCAAAAGCAGCGATGGCCCCATTCCCTCATGGTCTGTTTTTCCTTGGTTTCCTTGTTCAATGGATACTGATTCTGGAGAAAAGAAAAAAAAAAAAAAAGTTTGACAGAAAACATTACCTCACTGTGATCAAGGCAACAGATGGATCTATAATTTACATACAGCAGTTTTGAGACTGTAACATCACTGGTGAACTTCAGATATTGGATAAATCACTTCAGTATTTAGATTTTAAAGCAAACAGCTTTATATTAAAAACTTCATGCACTAATCAAATAATTTCACATACCATTGATGATCAGCCTTACAGTCTGATATTCATCTGAGTTTTTGATATAGCAGATGTATTTTCCTGCATCAGTGTGTTGAAGATTGTTGAGTTTGATGGAGAAGTTTCCTTTCAGATACTCCTGAGGGAAAGTTTTAGTTCTGTTCTTGTATTCTGAGTGCTGTGTCACTGGTGAAGTACTGTGTGGAATTATATCAAACACAATCTTGCTACCATTGTGTCTCCAGCTCACATCAATGTCTTGAAGTTTAGTTGAAGAACATGGCAGGACAACAGAACCACCAATAACAGCCTCTACTGTGACCTGCAGACACACTGAAATCACACAAACTTTAACTGTAAATACACAGTCTGGTATTTATAGGGTAAGATGGGGGAAGAAGTCCCCTTTAAGAACAATGCCATATACTGATAGACTGTAACACATTTACATAAGAGTTTAGCATGTAGAGGATGGTTATGCATCACCCAACAATCCATGGAAACAATTAACATGGCACAAAAATAAAAATAGCAAAATGACCCCCTACCTGGGGCAAGAAGCACTGAGGGGCATCTGGCCTTTACAGAACAATTTATCTAAAGGCAAAATTAATCCTAATAATTTTATTTTTGGAGAAAAAGTCATTACTTAAACTAAATTGGTTAAATTTTTGCATCTTGGCAGTGTAACTCTTTACTGAAATGGAATATTTTTTATAATGACAAATAAAGTACAGAAGCATACAGAGAGAGGTATATGAAAGGCAATTACATTCAACACTAATGCCAAAGCTAATGCCTCCAATTAACTATCACTCACTCTTTAACACAAGCAACCTAATATTTTGCTAGAAGACATCGCGCTAGAAGACATCGTCTTGGGACTTTGGCCCCATTTTGAGGGGGCCATTTTTAACTTTACAATTTAGGAAAAAAAAATTAAAAATAAAATAAAATGTAGTTTTTATTCTCACCTTTGTTTATCAGCACAGCAAACACACCGATGAAGCAGCAACTATCGAAACAGGAAAAGTTCCTTAAACTTCCTCAACTAGCATGATTCAAGCAACGTTATTTACAATACAAAATGCTAACTGTTTTTAAAAAAGGCTTATAAAAAGTTTATAATCATTCATGTTTAAAGTATTAATAACCCTTAAAAGTTTTACCTTTTAATTCTAGTTTAAATAAAGCATTTGACAAACAGCAGGCCAAGTGCTCATAAGCATGCAAACATCAGACCTTCATTAAGTTTCTTCAACTACTTTTAGCTTAACTTGAATAGCATGCTTCAAGCAACACCAGCTTAATGTGTTTGATTCCCACGTAACACACATAATAAAGGTAAGATAGGTTAGAGTGTCTCTACCATGTCAATAAACGCTATATTGTTATAATTTGGCAGTAAATGTTCTTGAAGCAGAAAGTCTTCACCCATCTTACGCTACTGACAAAACCTTGATTTCTCTGTAAAACTGGGTCAGTCATACTACTATTAACTAAAATGAACACAAACATGAGAACAAAAGACAATACAAAATGCTAATTGCTAACAACTAAACCAAAATAATAGTTACGGCAGACAAACCTGATAATCAGGTTCATAATAATTTATGTTTAATCTATTCACAATGTTTAAAAGTTTTCCCTTTTTAATTTTAGATTAAATGAAGCATTTGACAACCCAAACACAGCAGGCCGAACACAAACACGAGCGACAAACTACATCAGACCTTCACTGTTGAGAAATACGTGTTTGTCCAAACAACATTTCATTCTGAACTCATCAAACGTACCTGTTCATGGTGGTGGCCCAATATCATCAATATGTTTTATTTGACTATATTGCTTATAAATATTTCTGAAATTAGAGTCTACTACTTTTTTTACTCTTCCGCTTCAATGGCCCATGCGTCGTCCTACAGACGTCAAAACGTCAAGTGTACGTAAGTACGTAAGAAAGACGTGAGTGTCGTCAACAGTTACCAGGTGAAATTGACATAAATACACTCCAGATCATATTTACTTCAGTATATTCAAAACTCCTGAGACACGCGTTGACTTTCACATGCTTTTCACATGTACTCTGACTCTTGATCTTCTACTATATCTTCAACATTATCAATATCGAACATGTTTCTGATCTCAGTTGTTTTGTCTCCAATCATCTGTCATATGTGGACTTAATCGATAAAAGAAATGACAAAAGCTCAGTTTTATTTCTTCATTGGTTAAACTACAAAATATTGTGCTAAGTTCACTGATCAATTACATTTAATAAATAACAATAAAAATAGGCTGCTCTTTTCCTACATCTGATGTGCCATTTGACCCTATAAGTGTAATGAACAGCAGTAAGAGTCTTGGCTCCACAAGCGGGCCCGAGGGGGCCTGACCTGGCCACTTCGGTACCTGCACCCCCTCGCCTTGCCGATTTCTACCAAGAGCCCCCACCCCCCACCTGGAATATGGTTTCTATTCGAGGCCCACTCTAGAAACTCAAATGCCCCTCCAGTTTGTGTGGGCTGGTGCAGACTGAGCAGTAAATTAAGAAAAAGCACTTGTACTTACGTGAGTACGCGATTGAAGCTTCCTTTGTAAAATCTTCTGGTAGAATGTTGTTTTCTGAATCAAGTAAAACATTTCTCTGAATAATGTCTTATATATTCCCACTGTCATTGTGTCTCAATACACTGTCATGTCTTGATTTTACTGTAAAAGCAGGACAAAAACACAGAATTTCCAGAGACATCATCATTCTGACCTACAGAGAAAAAAAGGGAAAGAGAGAGAACTGAAAACAGCTGAATACAGTCTGGATCAACACCAACAGATCGAAAAACAGTTACTCTCTACTGAAGAGACTAGATGGATATAGATACCTGCATTAAGGTTTTTGGTTGTCATTTCTGGGCTCAATCCAGAAAGATCTGTCTCATAGTTCCTCTCTCTTGTCTTCATCCTGACAGACTGAACAAGTGCTGTGAAGAGACTGTAATATTCCCCGTCAACCTGATGGGTGGAGAGACTTTGACTTGTTACTTGTCAGACCTGATGAGCGAGTGAGTGTTTAATAAGTGGGCAGATCATGTGTTTAGTAAGAAGCAAATCATAGTGGTTCCTGTTCCCAGAGTCTCTAAGAATGAACAAAGTAATAATAGTACCCCAACTAACAATTTTAAGTTATAAGAACTCAGCACTTTAGGAACATTGATTCCTACATTGATTATGTTCCAAGAACATAAAATTGTCCAGTTTCCTTAATGTTAATAGAACATTATTTAAAGGTTAGTATGATGTTCTGAAATGTTCTTTCAACTGAAGTTTTATTAACATCTCAGCATCTACACATCAAAATCCTCAGTGTTAAATGAACACTACTCTATGTCTGTATGTCTAGATAAAGAGACTATGAAACACAACAACTACACAGTAAAAAAAACGATGGGTTATTTTTTTAACCCAACCAATGGGTTACACATATTTTGTCACTATGTTGGGTTATTTTCTAAAACATATTTTTTTAATTAAACATCGTTGGGTTAATTTTAATAATAACCCAACGTTGGGTCAAATTGGTTCCCGCGCGGCGACGGTTCAAATTTTTACGGACAACAAGTGACAGAATCAGGCAACAGAAGAAGCTGCTCCTGCGTCAGCATGAGGTAAGTAATATCGGTTTTTGATATATAACTCTTATAACATTATACTTATTATATAAAGAAACGTTAAACGAAGTTGTAGTTCCCTTTAGTCAGTGTAAGTTATTGTTCTCCAGTCCAGAGAATGAGCTCGATTGTAAATTAATAACTAACGTTAGCTGTCCCAGTTAGGTCGCTAGCTGTAATAAAGTAATTAAAAAATTAACAGAAAGACTAGCGAAACTGTTTAGAGATGTATTACAGTTACCCAACGTTAATAATGTGTGGAGAAATGTATATAACGTTAACGTTCGACCTAACGTTACTTAAGCAGGCCTATACTATAAACTTATGTTACTGAAATCACTATCTACAGTACCATTACGCCAGGTTTAAATAGACAGGGGCCACTTGTGCTTTTAGGGGGCACAATTTTAAAATTCATCTTAACCTACTTTAAATATTATTCATTCAGTCATTTTTCACCATGTCATGTATCACTGCAATCTCTAGAAATCTATAACAATTTCAACTAAAATTAATGTTTCATCATGTTTCATTTATTTGACATAATTTTGTATTGTAGTGTCAGGGGCATCATGCACTCATTATTTTTGAGGGGGCACGAGTGAAGGGGGGGCTCTCATGCTTGTCATGTGACACACAGCAGCCACAATACCACTGTATAACTGATATAGGCTTATGTCCCTAATGAAAAAAAATAAAAATAAAATAAAACCATCTGAGAAAATTGCAATGGTTTCCACTACAAATACCATTACAAACATTACAAACCATCAACTTTTAACAATTAAAACCATTAAAAAAATGGTTTTCTGTAGTGTGTTTTGGGACATATTCCATTAGGATTTATTGGTTTTAACAAGCCACCAATAGAAGGCAACCAATTACTAGTAGAAACCCACAGGGCCCATTACAGTTTCCAGTAAAACCAATACAAGTCCCATTATAACCAGTAAAACCATTACAAATTGTGTAATGGTGTCTATTGTTTTGTTTTTTGTTTTTTTCAGCAGGGTTTTTTTTAAGTTTTTTGTTTTTATTCAAAATATTCCCAAAATATAATTATAATGAAATATCTCAATTCTCAAATATGTGTGAGTAAATGCATTTTGCACCTTTATAGATTATGTTAGTTGAGCTATAAGGGGCGATGGGCAAAGTAGCCTAATAGTGTAATCTATTAACTACGCATAAAAGCTCTTCTTTTTACTTAAGTATCAGATATGGGTGTCATGCCATAAAATACTTTTAAAATGACTGACTTTGTATTTAATGTGAATTTAATAAAAACATTGTAAGTTACTAATTAGCCTATAACACTTTCATTGTACAAAAAGAGAGAAGAATGTTTACAATATCAAAGAACATTTTCACTTCAGTCCAGCGAGTTCAAGCACTCTCAAAAACTGCCATAATAATCTCTAAAGCTGTTTACACTGAGAAATGAATATCTTACTTACATTCGTACATCTTCACTTTGTTGTTTCTGATGAGAGAATCCACCAGAGAACTCAGTCAGTCAGCCAGCGCGTGGGGTCACGAAACAGCGTGTTTCAGCGATGATTCATCTGAACGCCTCTGATTGGTCCTTGCATTCATAAACTCAACAGAATCGTATGGGTTCACAAATAAATTGATCTTGCTTTAAGGATGTTTAGATATATTTACTTAAACATAAAAATACTGTGTTTGGGTGGCTAAAACACAGTAGGGAAAAGTTCAGGATGTTGCAAGAGCACATATTGTGATTTGCATTTGTTTCCAGAGATCACAGAAAATGTAAATTAGGCATGTAGATAATGCAAATCTGTTAAAGGTTAAAGATAAGGGCACCATCTACACATTTTGTGCAGCACTTTTGTGGGTGAACTCACACAGCATTTTGATTTATTCATGCATTCTTGTATTAAATGAAAATTATACAATACAAGTAGCAATTATGCCACTCATTTTCATTTAACATATAGATTGTTCAGCCTCTGTGATGTGATATTTTGGGCACTTCTGGTAAAATCTTTTCTGTCTGCTTTTAGATAAAGTCTCAAATATCAATAATATTACATCCAGCCAAGCTGAACTGCTCTCATCTCATCACAGTGTTAGACTTGATTTCAAAATTCACACACTAGTTTCATTATAACTGCTTCAAAATCTTCCCATAAAATCTAACTCTTAAAAACTACGCAATCATTAAGATTAAGATTAAACTAAAGTAAGGGATAATGTACATCCAGCCAGTTGTTATAGTAGAATAAAGCCCGACAGGTTTATCAGCATCTTATAATCTTATTTTATAACCCATTACAGTGTGCAAAACAATCGTCGCAAAATGGCAGCAGCTGCCTTTTTATGAAACGAGAGAGTGAGTTTGTTATACCAGGATGACATAATCAAATATTTGTACTTAGAATATTGATTTGAGTTTTAATATTGTATTAGCCAACCAAATGCAAAGCTTCCACGAAGAAAAAATGTTTCCATCAAGCGTATAGAGCCGACTGCAGTTACCCAGTGAGCCTGTGCTATTAGTTTTTACTGGTTGCTCGGGAAATGACATACCTCGGAATGTGGTGACTGACCAATCAGAATCAAATATTCCACAGAGCCGTGTAATAATAGGTTATAATATATAAAGTAATGAATAATTTAATGAATAATTTAATTCAAGTCTCGAAGCTAAACTCGCACAGGTTTAAAAACTCAAATAAGATCCTTCAATAAATCTGAGCAGGTCATTCATGATAGTTCAGATTTTCATGTCACAACCAGAGAAAACAGTGGAAAATTTGATTTGATGTGCATTAACTTACATGTAAAACCTAAACCTGATGTGTTTAAAATTATTGTACACATACATTGCAGGTAGATCTTGCCACAGTTCTTATAGACACATTTAACTGTCATTATCTGAACTCTCACACATTTTTGCTGTCATTGTGTTTCAATACACTGTCTAGTTCATCATCACTGTCAAGTACGTCAAGAATGTAGATCTTCCAGTGACGTCCTCATTCTGACCTGAAAGAGTGAAACAAAATTCAAACATTCAGCCTTTTCATAAATTTTGCCATTCAAATTTGATTTATATTGGTTTATACAGGCATATAGATTTAGTTTTGTGTGTTTCCTTTGTGGTTATATTCATCAAATTGAGTTATTTGGCTCACATGTGTATTATCTATTCCTTTTCATTGTTGTAATGTTAATATTTGTCTTTAGTTTGACGTATTCAACCAATAAGCACCTGACCTGCAAAAGCAGAGCATTTTGTATTGTATGCATTATATCATTGTTGTATTTTGTTTCATATGTACATAATGACACTGACGTTTGTTCTGATAGTGATCAAACTGGTTCTCATATACATAGATACGTGTCATTTAGTTTGTGTGTCAGCTGTTTTACTTTCACTAAGGTGTGGAATTACTGTGGTGACACTCAATACCAGGATGCTGAACATATAAACACTGTCAAAGATCTCAAATATATTTCTCTACAGAAATCTGCTGCTGATTGACTGATGTGTTATAAGGGATTGATTAATCATATTTGGTAAAGGATGCTGTTTCACTATTAACAAACATAGAAAAATATATAAATAAAACTATAAATACATTTAAACAAAGCATGAAGCACATATAATAGGAGCTAAGTGTGGTCAATCATTCGAGCCCGTTCTAAACTATTAATGAGGCTTTTCCTCTTTGCACTGTCTATGTGAGAAGAAACCTTTTACTTTTCTTTACAGAGGATAAGCAGTGTTGACAATGGATGATGGATGGATGGATGGAGTTAAAATGTATATTTTTATTTATCATGACTGAACAATTAGAAACAATGACGTTGGCTTGAAGAACCAACAGGCAATTCAGCGCTGATTACTTTTTTTTGTGAATGAACAATATGAGCGGCAGCATCGTCACCACTTTCACAGTCTATTCAAGCTGACAAACAAGTGGCAACAGTGTTGGCGCTATCACGTGATATCACTTACCTCAGAAGGTTATGCGACATACAGTAAACCATGTGAGCGGGAGCAGTCACATAATGCGGAACACAGTGCAAACGGTGTTTATAGCAGCACTGACGGATGTTAATAACATGAACAGCAAATGCAGTAAATGTTTAACTGGGTAATAGAGTAGGGCCACTGCAGGGCCTATCAACGTGCAAAAGCATCTCTGGTGCCAATCATTTAGTAAGCCCTCTATACAACCTTGTTGAACAACTCCATCAAGATTTGACTCCTCAAGCACAGACAATACATTAATTGCAATGGAGGAAATTTTATAAGTTATAAGATTATAAATTAAAAGATCTAGCAAAGGTACTCAGAGAAGACCAACCAGATGCCACACAAATGTCTTGAATAGACACTCCATGTGTCCATGAGGAGGCCATAGCTCTGGTGGAGTGGGTTCTAACACCAAAAGGGCATTCTTAGCCATGAGAGCTGTATGACAAAGCTATCGCATCCGTAACCCAATGGGATACTCTTTGCTTAGATACAGGCAGTCCTTTTGAGCAGCCATTAAAGGACAAAAAGCTGCTCATCTGGGCAGAATGCTCTGTGTTTAAGTGTAGTTTGTGCATAGGGCAGAGCATCTGATGAACGCATGAGTTCTCCATGTTCAGTTCTTCAGGGGAAAAAGCCAACAAAGTTACGACATGGGCTCTAAACAGTGTTGAGAGCACCTTTGGCACGTAACCCTTCTTGGGTTTAAGAATAACCTTACAATCATTTGGCATCAGTTCCATGTAAGCACCAAAATTAGATAGCGTTTATAAGCCATCTTCAGCAAGAGTGCTCATAATTCAGCTGTCGAATGGATGCTCTGCCAGAGCTTCAAGTCCCAAGTGAGCAATGTGGAGGGGTGAAAGGGTTTAACCAGCTCACTCCCCTCAGAAATCTTATCAATAGGTCATTGATTTGGGAATGAAAAATCATTATAGTGGCCACATACACTGTTAGTGTAGAAGGCACATGATTGCTGTCTATTCACTCCTGCAAGAACAACAGTATGACTGGCAATTCACCGGATCTTCACCCTGCGTTTTACACCAGTCCACAAACACTTTCCCCTTATGGGCATAGAGATACCTGGTAGAGTGAGCTTGTGCCTCAGTGATTGTGTCTAACTCTTGCTGTGGCACAATCTCTGGCGGTTATGGGCTCTGCTGACCAGCCATGCCGGTTCATCAGTTCTGGGTTGGGGTGCCAGACTGTATCCCATGCTTGGAGGTCCCTTCTCAGCAGTATGGTCCAGAACTGGTCTTTTGAAATTTTTGTTTATTTACTGAAAATCCCAAGCTCCTCAAGTGATTAATCAGTTTGAGTTCTGGGATGTTTATTTGACTTTTTGAATATCCTCCTAATGAGGATAATCTGGGCAAGATCAGATAGTGTAATTCAGTACACACAAACTTAGTGGGGAGAACCACGTCCACACATTTTGTGAATGTTTGTAAAGCCAATGACAGGCCTAGGAGCAGGACAATGAATGGGTATGCTGTGCCTTCAAAAGTAAATCTCAGAAACCACCTGTGATGAGGGGCTATCTGTATAGACCTTGTGTTGCCCCGTCCCTTTTCAGTGCTGCGCTCATTGTCTTGAGTCTTCAGTTTGTTTTTCCACAGCGTGACGGTAAGGTCATATGAATTTATGAATAGACCGCTCATTTTAAAATCTTCCCTGTCCACTGACATTTGTTATGACATTCGTTTAAAACATTACAATGCTCATGATAACTTTCGTTAACTCTACAATACATAAATCCACTTTGGCATCCACTACTGCAAAAATGAAAGTTCAAATGAAAAGTTGTGCTTTGGCCACAAAGTCTTGGGTCTTACAGCTGCTCAGGTTCTCTGCGAGAGGCTGAGGTTTGCCTGGTGGGGCGTTGAACTGAAGGCTGAGCTGAAGAGGTGAGAGGTGAAAGTTTGAGTGAAGACAGCAGCTGACTTCAAGGAGAGAGATTTACTATTTCGCACACTTGAATTTAATTTTCAGCGTAGTTCGTGTTCCAGTATTTCTTGAAGGAAGGAGTTTCCTCATAGCGTCAGCTACTGACAGTGTCGAGTTAATATTTATGTCTCACTCACAGAATATATATATAATATATGTTTCTGTTACGTTCCTAAATTAGTCTAGGGGATAATATAGAAACGAACAATAAAAAAAAAAAAAAAAAAAAATGGAAGGAGGGGAGATGTTGATGTATCCGTCTCCAGACCCAGAATCAATACACATCACCATTTTGTTGCTCAAAAAGGATAGCCATAAAGCTAACTTTTATTTAACAGACAAAACGAAATGAATAAATTTTAAGCAATAGAAGTGTAGTCCAAGTTACCTCAGGAAATGGGGGGCCCAAAAACAACAAACAAAACAATATATTAACTAATTTAAGAAGAAACTAACTTACCTAATAAAAGAAATACCCCAAAAAGAAACAATTCACTGCCCTTTCTCCCTGTCTAGCCACCAAAACAGGAGAAAAGGTTTAAATAAAAGGGTCAGCCCACTCCTTACAAATACCCTTCACAAATATTTTCACTACACTGTTTGTCTAAATGTTACACGCGTTACACAACAGCTAGGTCTAGGAATGAAGACAAGAAACCATCAACCGAGACGAGTTGTCTCCCCTCACTCTTCTCTCCGTTAGTTGCAAGCCGCTTATAACTTGACGCTAATCAGCAGCCCGGAAATTGGCAGCAGGTGTCCGCGATCTGCACAGACAAGAAAAATAAAAACAAAACAAAGAACACCCAAATGCAGAAACCCATTAAAAAGAATCACACGTCACAGGACGTAACATTTCTCACAATTAAAATAAAAGTTGAAAAAATGTCTGTAGTTTCAAAAAGTCTCCTGTTCACCGCTATAGATTTATTTATTTATTTTATTTATTTATTTTTTGACAGCTATGACAGCTTCCGCTACAGAGAACACGGAAACGTAGGTGTGTTCAGATTGAAGAGGCACTGTGCAGACCGATCAATGTACCAAAGTACCGCTAGAGCAGTGTTTCATGATGTCTGTGCATCGTCACTCAACTCAAACACATTTACTTTCAGTTTTCTTACAAGTAGCATTTCAGAAATATTATGTAAAATATACATTAATTATATTGGGGCATCATGATCATTGGGTATGTTTATGTTTTTTTTAATGATATTCTGTTTCAACAAAACGATTTGTACGTCCCACACATTTCACTTCAGATCTGCTGCGTAACGTGCAAAAAGTGATCAAGTTTGCCGGCTCGCATTTGCATTTGACCTGGTTTGTTGTAGCCCTCACTTAAACTAGCATTAGCAACAACTAGCATTAGCAAACATTTTCAGTGTCATTAATGCATTATTCATGGTTTGGTTTATTAACGAGTTACAGGTTAATACTCAAAGAAATAGCTGTAACTATTATTTTGATTTAGCCATTAGCATTAGCATGTTTTATTGCTTTTGTGTCCCGGTGCATGAGCAGTTAGTTAGTCAATTTGACTTACCTAGTCTTAAAGTGCATTCAAGATAGTAAAGATTTTACCAGTAGGGGAGGATGGGTGAAGATGCTCCCTTAAAAATAAGAACATTTACTGCTACTTTACTACTTTAAAAATGGAATGTAATTTCAGTGACAAACAGTTTGGCCACACTGAATATCACAAAGAGTGTCACACGAAACAATCACAGTTTTGTCTTATTCTTAAAAACTATTAAAATTAGCTTCATAAATATGTAGAAAGCATGTTTGTGGTCTAGAGAAATATTAAAGGTAGGTGGGGCATCTTAATTAGGTGTGTTATGTGAAAATAATTGCTGCCTTCAAGTGCTATCGGAATTATCGTAAATATGTGTTTCCTTGTCAGAAATTGGACATGTACAGCCTTTCAAGTCGTATTTACAACTGGGAAACTGAGATATTTTGATAGCCAAGATTGCGAGTTGAGCCAAAAACTTTAAACATGGCAGAGTAGAGAAATATAGCTATAGTACTATAAAGTTTTATTCATTTTTTCCCACAAAATCTACATTGCTTTCTTCAAAAGCAATGTAGTTGGTGAACTACAATGAAGTTTCTTACATTAAAACTTCAGAAGTGGGAAGAAGGAAGTTTCCAATAGCACATGAAGGCAGCACAACCCCATGACCTTGGTGTTCGAATCGTTTGAAATTCAAATCAGGTCATTTTGAATGTAGACCAGTAGGCAAATTCATTATTGTTCTTTAATTGCATAAAAACTCATTATTGTTCTAAGCCGATGTGCATTATTATCAGCAGTCACTTTCCATCATGCTTTTAGTGTTGCAAGAGTGTTGACGCCATAGCAAGTCAGAGAGCATATCTGTCATGATCGCAGGTAATCAGTTCTGCTCATCTCAATGTCAAGATTTACTTAATGAGTTTAAAGAAGTTAAAGGAACTTGTTTTTTTTTTTTTTGTTTTTTTTTTGCAGTTGGTGCTTCATCTGTGCATATGTAGTGCTGATAAACAAAGGTGAGCACAAAACAAACTACATTTGAAAGTTTATGCGACTGTGTTTACAATTAAAGTTTGTGTGATTTCAATGTGTCTGCAGGTTACAGTAGAGGCTGTTATAGGTGGCTCTGTTGTCCTGCAGTGTTCTTCAGCTGAACATGATTTTAAACTATAAGACATTAATGTGCTTTGGAGAGACAAAGACAGTGATACTATTTATGATTTAATAGAAGGTAAAGTTTCAGTAGAGCAACAGGACCCATGGTACAAGAACAGAGTGCAAACTTTCCCAGAGGAGTATGAGAGAGGAAACTTCTCCCTCAAACTCAACAATCTCACTCACACTGATTCAGGAGAGTTCAGCTGCTTCATCACACACTCATCTTATTCTAAACTTGAGACTGTATGGCTGTTCATTAATGGTGTGTGTAAATAGTTTAGTTAATTTTTAATTAAAATAGCCTGAATTTCAGTCTGAATGCAGCTGTATAGAATATGAATGGATCTGTTCACTTGCTGTCTAATATAAATGCATCTATTGTCTTTATTACATTGTAGTAATGCTGTTTTTTTTCTGAACATATTTTGTTGCAGAATCAACGGCAGAAACTGGAAACCAGTCCACTAAAGAAGCAAACCAAGTACCATACTGGACAAAGATATTAATCTAGGTTTGCTTTCTTTTATCTGTAATAATTTTCCTGCTTATGGCCCATTTCAGGATTTGCTGGAGAAAAAGAGCTCAAACTGCCATATAGAAGGAAAAGTGTCAAACTGAAGTTGCTGTTGCACACTGCTAGCGTCAGCAGCATCTGAGCAGCCCATATTTTCCAGCACCCATGTTAACAAATGAGTGCAGATTCTATCTTTGTTATACTCTTGCTGACAGAAAACAATGTACACTGCTTGTTTTTATTGTATAACAGAATGAGATCTTGAAATACTTAACAGCAATTTTTTTTTTTTTTTTTTTTTTTGCTGTCAATATTGTCAATATGTTGCTACCAAGTTATTTTGTATTATTTGTATGTATTTAAGATGTGTTAATATTAGGACTGGACATCATTTACCAAATCTGATTAATTCCAGATAACACATCAGGATTAGACTGTTATCTTCTGAATTATAAAGACTATTTGCTAAACTAATCTTTTCCTTTTGAAAGTTTAATAGAAAGTACTATGAATGCCTCTCTCCCCTAGTTACTCAAAGCCTTTTACACTGCTCACAACTGCAATATGTCTTAATAATACTAAATACAATATTTATGCCTTTGTTTTTAGTGTCTCAAGAATGTGCAAAATGCTATAATAGATCACAGTCTGTTTTTGTTGGGCACATTTCAAATATTATTACTGTTGGATATTGTTACTTTGTCAGATTTGATTTCAGATGAGATTTTGTTTTGTTTTTAGACATTTATAAAGTATTTAATTAGTTTGACCATTTGTATGTATTCATTCATTCATTTGTTACAAAACAATCCAAGTGAAAAAAAAAAAGAAAGAGATAAAATCACTTATCTGAATATTGTCATTTCTAAGAAAATGAGGAGTTTGTTTTGACACCTTTTCTCCTGTTATGGAAAGAACAGGAACTAAATTTGTGCTTACATAGAAACTTCTCTCCAAATTTGCTTTCTACACCTGAGAGACTCTCATTTGGTTTATTCTACTTCTCTCTTTATGTTGATGTTCAAACTTTCAAATCTATTCACCAGTGTTTTATGTTACATTACATTATTACATTACAAAATCTGTAGTTATAAAATGCAATTTATCATGACAATCGAGGCAAGTGTAATATGGTTTTAGTTAATCAATGTGTTATGTAAAAAATATAATTATAATTAATGAAACTTCAGTGCTGCCCTACAAGAAAGTTCTTAGAGAGGTTTATTTCTGATGACAATTTATGTGATCTCCAGACTCTTTGTTTCTGGATGTTACCTAATCTCATTCTGTTTAAAAGCAGTGAATCAAATAAAGAGTAAATGTACTCAGACTTACATGAGTACGAGAATGAAGCTTCCTTTTGTAGCTCCTTTGGTAAATGCAAAGAAAATATATGTCCTAATATATGATTGATCAATATATTAAATGCCGTAATGGTATATAAGAAATTATACAGAATAATATATTGTGTAAATATATTACAATATATTGAATAATACATAAGGAATTGCTGCTTTCATATATTGAAAAATATGTGACAATACATTTACTTATATGTCACAATATATGTAATTTTCTATTCAGTAATACACTGATATATAATATATATGTACATGTGATAAGATATGGTATACTGCACGTGTAAAAATATATTGAACATATATTTACTCATGCAACATATACACACATATATGGAAATACGTTTCTTATATTTAATAATCATTTATGATATACGTTTCATATTTTAAAATATAGACAGTTTACAATAGCTTAAGTACACCTGCTCATCATAAAGCACTTAGTGAACAAATTATCACTGTGCTGAACAGTGCACAGCCATTACTATTTAAATAAAGAAAATATATTATATAACATACAATTTAATCATTCATCTTCCTAACCACAGGCTATACTCTTCTGCACAGTGGTAACCCCACAAACTTGCACATACCAGAAACCCTTTTACATTTCATAATAATACAACATTAAACACTAAAAGATCTCCCCCTATATTAATATTGAGCAAAAAAAGAACATGACATAACACTTAATTTTAAAATTTTTACTCTCCTTTAACAGTCAGAAGCAATGCATGCTGGGAGCTAGAAATCTGATTTAACTCATTCCGTGAATGTGTGTATATATGTGTGTCAGTCCTGTCTTGTCTTGTGTTTTGTTCACCCTCGTGTTTCCTTATTTGGTCATTTTCCTGTCCTTGTTTAGTTTGATTATGATTCCGTTCAGCTGTGTGTGATTAATTATCCCTTGTATTTAAGTTCCTGTCTGTTCAGTTAGTTTTCGTCTGGTCTACTCGTTACATTCCTTGTGTTCCTGTATGTCTCAGCCCTGCCTTGTCTTACCCTGTTGGATTTCATTAAAGACTATTTTTTTGAGTTTATCCTCATCTCCGTTGTCCTTGTACCTCCCTGCTGTGTGTGCAACCGTGACAGTGTGTTCATACATTCACATTTATATGGGAACATCTATGTGTAATATATACTCAATAAAGGAACAAACATTAAGAATATTAGATTTATCTTTGTTTTCATTTCTAAATATATTTGTATGTATCAATATATAGCCATATATTGTCAATGAATATATTGAAAAATATAAGCACTAGTTTCCAATATATGAAAATGTATTATGTAATATATCACATTATATTTTGCAGTATATTACCATATATTTTTGTTCCATAAGGAGTAGCATTCTGGATCCTGGTTCTCAAGTGAAACTTTTCTCTGAATGATGTTTTATGTATTCTTGCTTTCACTCTATACACTGTCATAGGTTTGGTTTATCATCACTGTATGCAAGCAGGAAAGGAATGAGATTCCAGTTACATCCTCAATCATGAGCTGCAGAGAAATTGAAAGGAACAGATAGAGAACTGAAAACAACAGAGATACAGTCTGTGTTTTCCATTTGCCTTTCAAATTTTCTTTATTAACTGCACCAATATATTTATTTGATGATAATGCATATATATATATATATATATATATATATATATATACATACATTTTCAGTCTAGGTAATGTTATAAGTAAAAGAGATTAGCTACTATTTTTCTTTTAAATTACTTGTATTTAAATGCTTGAAACTAGTTTGTTAAATATTAAAAATATAACAGACAGGCTATCAGTGCAGGTTACATTGTTGCACCAGTAGGTGGTGGCAAGGGACCGTTTTATGAGTGAGTGAGTCAGTCGCTGACACCAGTAATATGAAATCCCTTCAAGTCGAAACGGCTTGTGATAGTGTTCTTTATCGTGATGCAAAACGAAATGGATAATTTTTTCTTGTAAAAAATTATTATTATTATAAAACAATATGGCAGAACTTGATTTTGTCCATCGGGAGTCAGTTTGATCTCTGTGGTTTGCTATTGCTCTGATGTCATGTGAGTGACAGGTTGTCCCATCTTTGCGCCAGTAAACACAACATAAGTGAAGAGAAGAGATGTTGTTGCAAGAGGGAGGGGAAGTAACACTGATCAGCCACAGCACTGAAACCACTGACAGATGAAGTGAATAACATTGATTACATCATTAAAAATCTCACCTGACAGTGGGTAAGAGATATTAGACAGCGAACAGTCAGTTCTTGAATTTCATGGGTTGAAAACAGGAAAAATGGGCAAGCGCAAAGATCTGAGTGACTGACAAATAGTAATGGCTAGACGACTGGGACAGAGCATCTCCAAAATAGCAAGTCAAAGGCAATCTAGCCTGTCTGGTCTGATCACACAGAAGAGCTACTGTAGCTCAAACTGCTGAAAAACTTAATGCTGGCCTTGATAGAAAGCTGTCAGAACACACAGTGAATCACAGTTTGCTGCATATGGAGCTGCGAAGCTGCAAACCAGTCAAAGTACCCATGAGACCGCAGTCCACTGCCTACAACAGGCACAGGAATGTCAGAACTGAACCATGTGCTCACATAAAAAAAAAGACAAAACAAAACAAAACATGGAGCATTACATCCGGATCCTGACACAAAACCAAAATCAAACCAGACAGGAGCATCAGGATCCAGATTCCAGACTTCAAACACACACAACACACCACATGAGTGTCCTGAATAGATGATGTGGAGGTTGAATAGTTTTGATATAAGAAATATACCAAAGCACTAGAAAAACTATAACATGATCAAATATCAAATGTGCTTAAGCTATAGAACGTGTTAAACTTAATGAAGTGATGATGATGGTGAGGGGGAATTAGCTGTTGTGGTCAGAGCAAATTTGACTTTGACTTCCTCTTGATGTGGGAAGGTTTTTTGTCTTCCTGTCTTTGTTTCAGAGCTGCAGTAGATTCATCTTCAGTGTTGTTTGGAGGGAAACAGATTTTATTCTGAAGTGTCTTAACCCACAACAAGAAGATGAAGATCATTCAGCTTCAGCTCTGTGAGTTTTGACATGATATCAGTATATTTACATGCTTTGTAACGTTATTAAAATTATAAATAGTTTTATGTTATGCATCACAGGGGGTTTACATCAGTAATGGTTTTTATTTATTTATTTATTTTTATTTTTTTTTATCTTATAGATGTATCAATATGTTGTCAAGCTGCAGTGGCAGATCTACTAACTGATTTGGGATCAAATGTGATCATAAACTGTGATGTTGATGAAAATGAGGTTTATTGGATTTTACTGAAAACACCAGATCCTCCGACAGTTATTCTACTATCATTCTCAAAACCAATACCACCTTTTTACACAAATGATACATTCAGAAAGAAATATTCAGTGCAGTTTAAACATCGTCTGGTTATTAATAATGTGACTGCTGATGAATTAGGAGTTTATTACTGTATGAACACACGCACACCTCCAAAACTCAGCAACAGCACCAGAATATACTTCATTGGTGAGTTCATTTACTCTTTCAGTGATCAAGACATATTGATGATCACTGCTTACATACATACATACATGCCATTTACTGTAACATTTTTAGATACTTATGAAAACAAAATTTTATTTATAAATTATTTTCAGTGCTACAAATCTGCAACCATTATAACAGTTGTTAATGTAACAGACTGTGGGCACTTTCTTTACAGAATCAGTTCAACTAACCGAGTGTCACAATCATACAGTGGTGGAGTTTATTGATCAGAATCAAACACAATGGCAGATTATTAGCATTATATCAGCTCTGATGAACGGACTTCTGCTCATTGTGCTAATTGGTAAGTTATTTTCAGTCATCTGTAATCAAATTAATATGATGCTTTTCTTTATAGGCAGCTGAATTTAATTAAATATGTAAATATTCATTATTTAAGCTTTTGACTACTTTTTTTTCTTTTCTTTTTTTTTTTGTAGAACCTTCTCTAAATATTGAATCTAATAAACTGTTCCATTTCTAGGAGTATTAAATGTTTTTGTTGGAATCAGAAGATCAGCAGAACAATCAGAACTCAACACTGATCTACAGCAGACACAAGTTACAGAACATCATCTGGATCATTTACACAAAAACTGTGAATCCATCCTTATTACTAAAATAAATTTCTGTCTTGATAATTATTAAGAATTCTTGCTGACCTGTAGAATAGCTTTCTATAACACTTCATATGGGTTCTTTTTTGTTCATATGCAGCTGAAATTGCTAATATTGATCTTTCAGTATGCCACAGTGGACTTTTCCAAACTGCGTAAAAATATTTTGACGAGCAACAGCACCTGTGCTACTCTAAACCTGCTTCTCTGACACTTCTTTAAAAAAATTAATTGGGAGTCAAACTGGAGTCTACTGGAAAGTTCAGGGAAAATAATACTAAAAAAAAGTAAAAATAAATATACAAATTCACAAAAAGTTAAAATCAACTGCATTTGATATTACGGTCACACTTTATATTAGGTGGCCTTAACTACTATATACTTACATCAAAAAATAAGTACAATGTACTTATTTTGTTCATATTGTATTGCAAAACACTTTTGCTGCTATTGAGGTGGGATACGGGTAAGGTTAGGCACAGGTTTGGTGGTATGGGTAGGTTTAAGGGTGGGTTAAGGTATAAGAGATGAGTCAACAGTGTAATTATAAATGTAATTACAGAAATTAATTACAAATGTAATTGCATATAGGTATTTTTAAAAATATAAGTACAATGTAAAAACATGTATGTACACAATAAGTGCATTGTACCAAATGGTTAATTTAAATGTAAGTACATAGTAGTTAAGGCCACCTAATATAAAGTGGGACCGATATTACTTATGTTTCATTCTGCATTCTAAAGATTAGTTGGAAGTCATGCGATTAATCACAATTATTTTATTGAACAGACAGTTATAATTTTACATTTTTCTTTATGTACCTGCCTTTGTATTTTATTGGGTCCCTCAAGTGAATCATCATATTTTGGTGTCTGTGGCATCAAAACATTTGATAACTCCTACTTCAGATGAAATGTGTGTTTAGGAACTATTTACTATTTTGTCTCTTTGTCATTTGGAAGACATATGTTTTGGAATCTCTGTCTTAATCTGTATCTGCTGAAAATTTTTGTGAGTGGTTGTCGATGTGAATATTTATTTTTCTATCAGTTTAACCTTGAATGGAGAGTGTGCACATTATTATTTTTGTGAAGCCTGGTTGAGCTTTCCATGCTGTTGGACCAAGAAGATGGTACATTTTACAGGATATAGAGGCATGTGTTTTTTTTTTTTTTTTTTTAATAGAATCAGTTAAATGACCATAAGATAATAAAGTCTGATAGTGTGAAATGTCATGGCTTGTCAACCTTTTTTTCTCTAACTCAGCACTTATTTATTTATTTATTTATTTTGTGCTGTGTTTTAACAAAATGAAAGTGTGAAGAGAATGCTGTGCATTTTAAAATGTTTTATTTTGAGAAAACATCTTTGAGTATATTCTGGCATTCAAATAGGAATCAGAAAAAAAAGAACAATTTCAAGAACAAAAAGAACAAAAATTGCTAACAAATGAATGACAGAATAGCTGGGTATTACTACAGTCGATGAAATAATATTAAACTTCCTCATGTAAACAGCATTTTACTTTTATATATATTTTCAACATCACATTAAATAATGTCACTATTGATTGCTTAGGACTTAATGACTAAACACAGGCAAACCTTAAGCACCATTTCAGATTCATCACAAATCTAATTAAACTAAAAAAAAAAATTCTATTTGGTACTGTACTGATATCATAATTTGTAAATTAATATGTATTAATAAATTAATAAATAAACAAACTCAGTATTATTTTCAACTAAACTGAAGTGCTAAACCAAAACCAGAAAAATGTTCCACTTGCTTTGGCACTTGACAACCAATGACTCTCACCTTTGTCTAGAGTGGAGGTTTAACTGTGAAACGAGTGCAGTTTTTTTTTTCAACACCTTGTGTTAATGAAGTTCTCACAGTTGTCTTAACCTCAAATGAAACAGCAGCACTGCAGTGTGTCTGCTTTCATTGTTCACTAGCTCTACACATTTAGTGCACATTTCGCACTTGCCAAATGTGTTAGTTCAAATTAAAATTAAAATTTGCTGTTAATTTGCTGTTAATTTACTCACCCTCATGCCATCCAACATGTTTTTTTCTTCTTCAGCAGAATAGTAAATAAGATTTTTAGGTGAAACCATGGTCCTTGGTGATTCATAAAATACTAGTCAGCGGCTATGGGCAAATTAGAGTCAAAAAAGCATATCAGGGAACAAAATTAATAGCTGTGGCTCCTGACTATATATATAATCTATAACCCTATACCCTAAACCTACGCATCACTCGAATCTTTCTGCATTTTTACATTTTCAATCATTCTGTATGATTTATCAGCTTGTTTCATCATGGGGACCTAAAAATATTCCCATAAGGTTAGAATTTACTGGTATTACTATACTCGTGGGGACATTTGGTCCCCATAATGTAGGTAATAGCAGTACACAAACACACACAGCCTCTGTATGCATTTTATTTTCTATGATTGAACTGCTACTGAATACAGTACATAGCAACCTATAAAGGGTGTCTCAACTGTACACTGTAAAAAAAAAAATCCGTAAAATTTATGGTAAAAAAACGGCAGCTGTGGTTGCCAGAATTCTACCGTAAAAAATAAGTTAAGAACATTTTAGGTTTTACGGTTTTAACTTAAATTTACAGTTAAATACAGTAATTTCTTTAAATGATATAATGTTAATATGCCAACCTATTGAAGTACTGAAATCTGTTTTGTACCTTTGAAATACACTGATAACCACCAAATCGTCGCTGTCGGGCGGAATCCTCGCATCTCCAAAACCATTATTTTTCAGGAAATTAAAAAAACGGCATATTTTTTGAGTTATTAAATATTGTATCGTTAAAGTTGGTATTATACCTTATATTGCTATCATATAATGTTGTGTACCAACATTAATACAACATTTCCCCAAAATCATGTTTAATCGGAGATACGAAATTTATGACTCGGGAGCAGGGAGATACGAGATTACGCTGTCATTGATAAGAATGATACGGACATAGACGTCGCTGCTGCCAGCAGTGTTCATCAAAGTCTGCGGTCGCGTTGAGCCTTTTGACAAGAGACAAGGCTTTAAGAGCTAATCAAAGCTAATGATTGTGGTTACATACATCTTCCGAAAATCTATTTTAAACGTTAGAGCTATGAGTGATGCAATACCAAAATAAAACGATAAGCTGACTGGGCTGTCTAATAGGCGGAAATTAATCTGCACGCAAAGTCGGCGGTTGCGTTGAGCCTTTTGACAAGAGAAAAGGCTTCAATAGTTAACCAAAGCTAACGACTGTGGTTACATACTTCTTCCTAAACTCTTTTCCCTCTGAGGACGTGTTGCTCGACGAAGATTCGTTGCGACTTTCGTTGCACACACACACACATACACACACACACACACACACACACACATATATATATATATATATATATATATATATATATATATAGGTCAAAAGTTTGGATACATTACTATTTTATATTTTTGTAAGAAGTCATTTATGGTCATCAAGCCTGCATTTATTTGATCAAATTTTTTATATACTTTAAAATACATTTTATGCAATTCTGATTTATTATCAATATTGGAAACCTGTGATACTTTTTTTCAGGATTCTTTGATTAATAAAAAGTTAAAAAAGCACAGCATTTATTTAAAATATATATTTTGTAACAATATATATTGAAAAGCTTGAGGTTTTGAATAAATGCTGTTCTTTTTATTTATTTATTTTTTTTATTTGAACCCCAAAAAGGTTCCAAAAATAAATAAATAATAATAATAAAATATAAATAAATAAATAAGCAGCACAACTGTTTCCAATATTGATAATAAATCAGCATATTATATCTGAAGGATCATGCACTGAAGACTGGAGTAATGATGCTGAAAATTCAGCTTTGATCACAGAAATAAATGATATTTTAAAGTATATTAAAATTAGGGGTGTCAACGTTAACGCGTTAACGCATGCGATTAATCCAAAAAATTTAACGCGTTAATATTTTTTTAACGCAAATTAATCGTTTGTTAAGGGTTGACCCCAACTTCTTCCCATCATCGTAGCGCGGAAGGTTATCTATCATTCTGTGATGAGGTTACAGGGAGCCAGTGTTGCCAGGGCAGCGGCACAAGTGGGCTATTTTGAAAATACAGTCGCGGGAATAATTACAGAGCCATGGGTTGCGTTTTTTTGGGCTACTTTTATAATGTACCACGGTCGCCCAAAGTGTATATAGACAAATAAAAATGAAAATAGATCCTTTTACTAATGTGTATTATACTTGGAATGGCAACTTAAGAACGGAGAGGCGGTTGTAAACATCACAAACAACGTGAGTTTCAGCAGAGCATACATGTTAAGGCTTTTACACAGCAGAAATAAACATGGCAACCGCCACTAAAAATTATATAAGATAATAAACACACGATTACGATAGGATATTTGTATGTGATTTTCTTGAGATGAATGTGTACATCTATGCTAATTTGTGCAGCGATATAAAAGGCTATAAATAGCATATTTTAAACGACCAAATTCCACATGTGATCGTAAAAGGAAGTTATTGCAAACACTCGATGGTCGTTTAAAGTGAGTTTTGAGTAAAAGTGTACTATTAATCTCATAAATTGTCTTATGAAGCATGATGCTAATATTAGCTCTAATGCACCTGCAGAACAGGTCCCATTCTTCTTCATAATGCATTTTGTCATAATGCTTCACGTAACGTCGCAAGAAAATGTTTTGTTGCATTTATTTAGAAATACTTTTGATAATAGTTGGGTAAATGTATACTGGGATTGAAGCGATGTGGCTTGGTAAACATTTTATTGCCAGTTTAAAGGCTGATAATGACTGAATAAAAACAAAAGAATAATGGTAAAAGAATAATAAGGATTATGTCTCATACCTGGTGGAGGTGTGAAAGCTTCTGTTTCCTTAAACTAGTTTGTCATGCATTTCTTTATTTCAACACATTTACAGGTAAATCCTAGTATTTTAAATTTGCGATTAATCATGATTAATCACAGTCCAGGACTGTGATTAACGCGATTAAATTTTTTAATCGATTGACAGCACTAATTAAAATAGATAAACATTCTTTTAAATTGTAATAATATTTCACATTATTACAGTTTTTTCTGTATTTTTGATAAAATAAATGCAGGTTTGATGAGCATAAGACACTTTCATTATGCTGCATAATTATCAAAAATGGTAATATAATAAAATCCTTTCATGTCACCATTTCGCCAGCCTACACTTCACATAATAGGCCTGTAGGTGGCACTTGGGCTTCATTAATTATGATAGTTTCATGAATAGTAAACGGTGCTTCATACATAAATGTAAGTGAACTGAATACTGATTTCTATTATTGCGACTTTTGGCGCTGCGCGGTTTTGTGCCGTGCTTTCGTAGTCATTTAGCATCCATTTTCTCAGCGATGCAATTTGATTTATAAAATGAGACAAACCGCAGATCCAGATCGCTCTACAAATAAGCTTGTATGCCCCATGTAATTTTCAACCAATTTATGAATAAGAACGGAAAATGTCTGCTCCAATTCACATTATTGTCCAAAGAAATGTGTCAGATCATGATTGGTAGGTGTATTATACATGACAAACGGGCATTGATGAATTATGTAATATTCTCTAAACTATATAATATATGGATTTTTTATTAAATCGACACACTAACTTTGATTACTGATGGAAAAAAAGTTTAAAATATTGTTTGGTTTATTTTCTTTCCTTCCCGTCGATCTATTCACTGAAAGAACCATATATGGCTTGAGAGCCTAGGTTTCTGAACAGACTGAGGAATATCAGTCAGTCGAACAAAACGCACGCAACCCATAGCAGCCTCAGATATATAAAAATAAACAGGAATTTTCCGACTTTTGAGCGATTAGTTACTGTTTTGTGCACATTGTCATGTTAATTATAATTCAAATGCATTTTGTTTTATTGACTACAATATCATTGCTATTTGTCTGAGAGGTTCACTTTTGAATAATTTTGATAAAGGGCAGGGGCTTGAGCCCCCAAACCCCCCCCGCCCCGCCCCGCACCGCACCGCACCGCACCGCACGTGCCTGTTAAGGAGACATAATGCCGCGAGGCTCCCGCAGAGTGAAGAAGAGGTGGAGTTACGAGACTTCTCAGACAGTTGAAGTGTCCAATGGAGTTAAGAGATTTGCGCTCAAGCTATTTTCAACACTTTAGATTGGTTAATAATTTGTAAAAATAACAGACCCACGTGGGGACTGACCAATAGCATCGATTTGTGAAAAAATATGAAATTGACAAAATTTGGACATAGGAGGTTTCCGCCCGACAGCGACGAAATGCAGGTGGTGATGAGAAAGCCACATGATGAGCCAAAGCCCATCACAAGCAGCTTTTAAATAATAATACATATAGAAGGTGCACAGCGTCATTCACACAAACACTAAACACCATCATGGTCAGACTCATTAAACTGAAATATGCAATAAACATTAATTTAACAACATTAGATGTAACATACAACCCTAATAAACATAACTGATAAGAAAAAACTAAGAAGAAACATAGTTATTTCAAAGAAAAAACATCAAATTCAAACAAAATTTGAAATGCAGCGCAGGGAATTCTGGGAACGTCAGTTTACGGTTTTTCCCTGTAAATTTTACAGGAACTTACCGTTAACCATTTAACAGGTTTTTACTGTGGCATTTTCACAGTTTTTTACCGTTAAAATCACGGACATTTTTTACAGTGTACCCACTTTACCACCTTGTATATTTCTAAAAATGCTATGTAATCCTTTTAACATTCATGTTAGAAAATATGTCCATTAATAATAGACAGTTGGAATATCACAAATATAACTTTTAACAGAATTTGCGTAGCATATGTGTAAATATGACTTTTATCCTATTATCATAACACTGTACAACTAAACAGCATATGAAGCAATAGGACACCAATCCGGGTTCAGTTGATACACTGTGTCTCAACCGTACCCCACTGACATACTCACACATTTCTCTAGATTATGAAAAGACCTTGCTTGGCACAATGTCATAAAATATGTCTATTTTTAGAGCACAGAGTAATGTTTGCAATGATGGATTTTAAGTTTAACAATCATAAAAGAATAATAAGTTATTCATTGTGGAAGGGACATGGTGAAATGAAAATCTCACCTTGGAAAAAAAAAACTTTTGCTGATATCTTCGGGGTGGAAAGATGCACAAGTTTCAAATTTCCCACTATCAAAGAGAACACTACTACACGTGTGGAGCAAAAATCACGGCTCGGGGTTCTTGTGTACGCAAGTTATTTAAGGTGTTTCAACTGTACACATGTCTCAAATGTATTCAGTCTACCCTATACATAAAACCATACTTTTTACTTAAATACCAGATATGGGTGTCATGTCATAAAATATTTTTTTAATACGACTGACTTTGTATTTAATGTGAATTTAATAACAATATTGTAAGTTACTAATTATAACACTTTCATTTTACAGAGAGCAAAGAACATTTACATTTTCAAAGAACATTTTCATTCAGTCTATCCAGAGTTCAGGCACTCTCAAAAACTCCCATTAAAATCACTGAAGCTGTTTACACTGTGAAATGAATGTCTTGCTAACATTCGTACGCACATCTGCACTTTCTTGTTTCTGATGAGAGAATTCGCCAGATAATTAAGTGAGCGAGCAAATGAACAAAACACCGCTTTGCAGCGATGACTCATTTGAACGTCTCTGATTGGCTATTGCATTCATAAGCTCAACAGAAACGTGTGTGATTGGTTATAATGCAGCACTGAACAAACGCGTCTGTCTCTGGCTCAGCGCCAGTCAGCGAACGCAGATTTGAATTTATCAGTTGATGCGGTGCCGATCTAATCCCACCGGTGTGATTGCATCAAATATAAAAAATATTATTCGGCAATTTTTTGTCTTTTGGAAGCTGCATTCAAAATCCACTTGACTTAGAAATCTGAGGGGGCACGTGCCCCCTCTCTTTCAATGGGCATGACGCCTCTGATCACACTGATTATCAGAATGTTTCAATTACTACAGGAATAAATGAACTCACCGGTGAAGTATATTCTGGTGCTGTTGCTGAGTTTTATAGGTGTGCGTGTGTTCATACAGTAATAAACTCCTAATTCATCAACAGTCACATTATTAATAACCAGACGATGTTTAAACTGCACTGAATATTTCTTTCTGAATGTTTTCTTATGATAAAAAGGTGATTTTGGTGTTGGGAATGTTCGTAGAATCACTGTTGGAGGATCTGCTGTTTTCAGTAAAATCCAATAAACCTCATTTTCATCAAGATCACAGTTTATAATCACATTTGATCCCAGATCAGTCAGTAGATCTGCTACTGCAGCTTGACAACAGATTAATACCACTGTGTGAAGAATTAAAAAAAAAAAAAAAAGAAAAAGAAAAGAAAAGAAAAACAATTTCAAGTCTGCAAAGAATTGTAACAGTTCGTAAATCGGGAAGAAGGAGGCGGGAACCGGCGAACATTTAAACACTTTAATAATAAAATAAACAAACATAAAAGTAAAGCGGCAGCCCCTCACAGACGACTGCCGCACACAAAACACAAATAAAAGTCCAGGCCTGGTCCTCTCTCGTCTTGCACTGTCGTCACTCCTCCTTTTATCCTTCCGAGCTCCTCCGTGGGACTCGAGACCGGTGAGTGGCGCAGGTGTCGCTCATTATCATTAACTCCACCGGCCTCGCTTCGTTCCCACGGCTCTTGGCCCCGCCCCACTCGTTACAAGAATATATATTAAAAATATTCATAATATGTAAACTCACAGAGCTGAAGCTGAATGATATTCATGTTGTTTCTTGATCACTTCAATATAAACTCTGTTTCCCTCCACAATGTGTGATGAAGTCACTGCAGGAGAAGACAAGAAAGAAATACACATGAAGAAGAGGAAGTCAAGTTCTACCACATTGTAGACACTAAACCATCCACGACCTCAATAACGAAGGGCCTCATCACTTCATTTAACATGTACAAATTCCAGTTATGGGCCCCAATATACCAGCTATGTGCTCTTTTACTTTTGTGACCCTTATTATGCTGTCGTTCTCTCTCATAGTTTGTAGTTTATTTACCCTTCACAACCTGTTTATGGGAGAGTGTGAATTCAGTAAATAATTAGTCAAACTGATGTTGTTCTAAAGCTGTGTGATCTTATGCAAACTGCAAATGTAATCAGCAGCAGTTTGTGCCTGCATGCACAGGAAAGCACACAAATAAATTATTTTGAGAAACCAAAATGAATAATGACAGAAAACAGAAACGTTAGGATTATACAGGTGCATTTCAATAAATTAGAAAGTCGTGAAAAAGATCATTTTTTTCTTGTAAGTTATTTCAAAAAGTGAAACTTTCATATATTTTAGATTCATTGCATGTAAAGTAAAACATTTCAAAAGTTTTTTTTTTTTGTTTTAATTTTGATAATTAGAGCTTACAGCTCATGAAAGTCAAAAATCAGTATCTCAAAATATTAGAATATTTACATTTGAGTTTCAATTAATGACCATCCCTACAGTATAAATTCTGGGTATCTCTTGTACTTTGAAACCACAATAATGGAGAAGACTGCTGACTTGGCAGTGATCCAGAAGACGATCATTGATACCCTCCACAAAGAGGGTAAGTCACAGAGGGTCATTAATGAAAGGTGTGGCTGTTTACAGAGTGCTGTATCAAAGCATATTAAATGCAAAGTTGACTGGAAGGAAGAATTTGGGTAGGAAAAGGTGCACAAGCAACAGGGATGACTGCAAGCTTGAGAATACTGTCAAGCAAAGCTGATTCAAACACTTGTGAAAGCTTCACAAGGAGTGGACTGAAGCTGGAGTCAGTGCATCAAGAGTCAACACACTCAGACGTCTTCAGGAAAAGGGCTACCAAGCCACTTCTGAACCAGAGACAACGTCAGAGGCATCTTACCTGGGCTGTGGAGAAAAAGAACTGGACTGTTGCTCAGTGGTCCAAAGTCCTCTTTTCAGATGAAAGTAAATTTTGCATTTCATTTGGAAATCAAGGTCCCAGAGTCTGGAAGAAGAGTGGAGAGGCACAGAAACCATGTTGCTTGAAGTCCAGTGTGAAGTTTCCACAGTCAGTGATGATTTGGGCTGCCAAGTCATCTGCTGGTGTTGGTCCACTGTGTTTTCTGAAGTCCACGGTCAACGCAGCCATCTACCAGGAAATTTTTAGAGCACTTCATGCTTCCTTCTGCTGACAAGCTTTATGGAGATACTGATTTCATTTTCCAGCAGGACTTGGCACCTGCCCACACTGCCAAAGGTACCAAAAGCTGGTTCAATGACCATGGTGGTACTGTGCTTGATTGGCCAGCAAACTCACCAGACCTGAACCCCATAGAGAATCTATGGGGTATTGTCAAGAGGAAGATGAGAGACACCAGACCCAACAATGCAGATGAGCTGAAGGCTGCTATCAAAGCAATCTGGGCTTCCATACCACCTCAGCAGTGCCACAAACTGATCACCTCCATGTCACGCCGAATTGAGGCAGTAATTAAAGCAAAAGGAGCCCCTACCAAGTATTGAGTATATATACAGTAAATGAACATACTTTCCAGAAGGCCAACAATTCACTAAAAATGTTTTTTTTTTTTTTTTATTATTGGTCTTATGAAGTATTCTAATTTGTTGAGATATGAATTGTGAATTGGTGATTCAGAGAAAAAAATATGCATTAAAATTCACGTGTTTTTGGCCCTTTTGGCCTTCCATAGTGAACTACGTGTAACGCGTTAAATACGTGTTAAAATTCTCGTGTTTTTGGCCATTTGGCCTTCCATACGTTTCCGACGCGTGTATTCTGTAATCCTAAAGCACACACTTATGGCGTTCCCCTGGGCTCTTTAATATAACGTTGTAACATGCACTCGTCTCACTGAACGTCTCACTGACGTCTTAAAAATATATTTTTTTTATCCTATTTAATCCATTCAATTTAAGATGCAGATGAGGCGTAGACATGATGTAGACGTCACGCAGATATCACGTAAATCACGTGTAGCAGTGAAGTGTGGAGCCAGACGCCACGTGTGATTCACGTGTGGTTGTGAAGTAATTTTTTTTTTTTCGCTAACACATATCATAACAAGCTGCTCACATGGCTCAGTGCAGTGTGTGAGCGAATGCACAATTTACTTGCTCTTCATTCATTCCTCTCAATGGACGTGACATCTGCGTCTGACTTGTAACGTGATGTCTGCTTCTGTTTTTTTTGCAATTTTTAGTGCGTCTGTCTTTTCCCCGGCTAACTTGTAACTTGTACAATATACATTAATCATGTGCATATTAAATAAATATGTTAATATATAATAATAATTTAGACACATTTTTAGACATTTATTTTTATTACACTATTTGTAAAAGTATAAAGGTAACATAAAACGTCTATAATATATAAATAACAAATGTCTCCGAAGGGAATCCTTTAATGAAGTTTTTTGTTGCTTATAGGTATACTCATGTCGTTTAGTTTTATGAAATCCTTTTTTAATTTTTTTACATTTGGGGTTTATTGTGTTTTTATCTTTTACATTTTTAATGTAGCCAACATCAGTGATTGATCGCAATCATCTGTTAGATCTGAGACTGTTGCTGTAAAATAATAATAAAATAATAGACAAATACATAGAAAAATACATTATACCTGATTAATGTTCAATTTTTAAAGCACCTCTCTTCTTTGCTTTATTTTACGTTTAAGATTCTTTGAAGAATAAAAGGACAGCACTTATTCATTTTCCTTTCGTTTTGAATAAAAAAAAAATAGCCTACTTTTATTTAGCAATAATGTTAAATTGATACAATTTCTATATTTTGAATAATAATCTGCCAGGATTTTGTCAATCAATCCTGTAAAAATATCACAGAAAAACTTTAAGCAGCACAATTGTTTCCGTTGACAGTATACATTGAAGGATCATGTGACACAGAAGACTGGAGTAATGATGCTGAAAATTCAGCTTTGCATCACAGAAATAAGCATTTTAAAATAGAAAACCATTATTTTAAATTGTAATGGTATTTCACAATATTAACCAGACCCCGCCCCTTCAATTAATAAATAGCCTAAATAAATACAATTCTATATAAATATGATTCACCTATTTTTTTGTCGTGTCCTCGTCGTTGAGAAAAACTATTTCTAATGTAAAATCTTATTTTACGATGATCAGTGAATTATGTGTACCAAACAAGCAAAGAAGAATTAAATATAGGGGTGTGCTATATAGACAAAAATGATATCTCGGATTTTATCCATAACGATAATCAAACTATATTTTTCTGAGTGCCTTGCGCTGCAGGGCTGCCGTTGACAGCTGACTCCAAATGTTTTTGATATTATTCTTCATGTTCTGCGTGGTCAGTTCACAGCAGTGATCGAAATTAAAATTTTCCAACAAAAGTTATTTTTACCCTTTATGGCCTTTTTTACTTTTATAAAGCATTTTTCTAGAAGTGTGCATTATCTTTTGCGTCAAATTCTTATATTTAATCAATAAATTGAATTAGAATAATAAGACATTTGGGGCTGTTACCAAACCAATAAAATCTTTATAAACAAAATTCAAATCCTTTAAATTTTAAGGTATTCAGGACAGCTCAACATAAAAATCAGAGAATATAAGCAGCTATAGTAGGACAAAGTTGTACATAGGCTATGCCATTATTTTTGTGTTTTATTCTTTAATTGTACACAATTAGCCTATAAAATAAAACGCAAATTATAATCGGGCCTGTTTTAGGCTTTTCCTTATTTTTTATATCCTAGTTTAGACTGTGATGAAAAATGACTTGCCATCTCCTCATTAGACGCGCCTTTAGAGAGAAATGCATCTTTAAGGATTACTAATGATAGAGTTTTTGCTTTCGATTTGAATTATTTCTTTTTAAAGTAGTAATTTAAAGCTTTCTGTGAGTCAGTTCGCTGAGTTTCGGTTCATTATTGTGAAGCGCTCCGGCAGATCGCGCATCCTCTGTTTTCCTATTTATTTTATAAAAGCAAAATGTTTTGTTGATATTGTGAATGCACACGACACAAATAAAAGTAGACAGTTCCGAATGATGTATTACTCTTACCTTTATGAGCAAAAAGTATGGCATATTTTAAGCTGTTTCTACTGTAAGAAAAAAAAAACGCAAGTGATCCTGCTGGCGCCTCCATGTCCTGCAGAGCGCGCTTCAGCTTCCACTCTCCGCACAAACTGCCGAATATGCGTCTAACAGCGCACATTTATATAGATTAAACATTTAAACAAGTAACATTGTGATATGCTTGAACTGTTTTATAGATTTTATTTTAGGCTAGTCGTGATGATTTGAGAAGGCTAAACATTGATCAAACATAGGCTTTTATCATCTTACTGTCTGCCGCTGGCCGCTTTGTCATTAATGTAAAAAATAAATTTAAAAAAAAAAACCCTTACATTTAACGAACAAAAAACTCTCCAAACGTTTTTCTAAACATAATTATTTTTTCATTACTTACAAAACTGAACTGTTTTAATAACAGCTGTATAAGCTGTTTTGGGAGAAGGGGAAATATAGAGGCTAATATAGATCTCTTCGATAGTAAGTGTGTATTAACAAACTAATTTATAAAGAATTTAAACGTATAGCTACAGGAGATTATCAGTAAGAGATAAATCTTTTACCTTTTATCTTACAGTTGCTCCAAAGGTTAAGGAGACACATTACATAATTATGTTTAGGATTTACCCTGTTAGGGATTTTATACAGAAAATATTTAAATTTTAAGTGGACCCATGTGTGTGTGGTTTTTTTTTTTTTTTTTTAATTCTTTTCCTGAAACACTTGATCATCTATTATTTTACTGAGATGTTACTTCTAAATTCTGGTTTGATATTCATAGTTGGTTATCAGTAAAAATGTAAAAAATTCCTCCATTTGTTTTGCAGGATATATTTTCTGTAATGTGATTTAAATTCTCTTTTTTAAATGTTGTCAACTTTGTTTTATTTTTGGATAAAATGTCATATTCATACATGCAAATGGTAAAAAAAAAAAAAAAAAAAAAAAAATGTAAGCCGTCCTTTCTTTCAGACCTTTAAGTATTTTAAAATAAATAAATAAATAAATAAACAGAAAGTCTGAAACTCTTTGCCACTCCAAAATATTTATTATTTTAATGTATTTTCATTTGATGTCTTTTTGTACAATGGCATACAGAAATTTTAATATCATTTATACAAATAATACAAATGATACTTGTCGAGGACGTGCATTTTGCTGTCAAATCGCACGCTTTTGACGTGTCAGTGTGCAATCAGACGCACGAGCGGGCATTTATGAATAGTTTAGCTTGTTGAGAGAGACTGCCGCTTTCCCACGAGTAGGCGTGGTTTCAGCGCCGACAGTGGACACGCCCCCAGCGTTTGAGAGCAGAGAGTCCTGCTTATTTTTCAAAGATTTTGATAACTTATTTTAGTTACTTGGCGAGGTTTTTTTATCATTCAAATTTGGCTGGGTGGTTAATAACACATTTTTCTGTTGTGTGACAAACTCACAACACATAGGCTATTTTAATATCACTTTACACTGACTTTAAAGCCACGTTAAAATTAAATGTTTACGGCCACATGAAGCTGTTAGAAAGCATATAGATTATAGAAGCAAGGATAAAATAAAAATTTGTGTAACCACCCTAACACAATTAGAGCTGTATTTGTTCACTAAAATAAGTTTAATCTTACCATATCCAAAAACTCGCTCACTCTGCTGTTATTTAATAGATTAAATGCAATAGAATTTTATTGAATAGTACGTGGATACGTTTTTAATTTAAATATTCATATTAATCAAGGTTTTGTTGACTTTTAATGCACCTTATTTCGAAATGTACAGAAATACGTGCTTTCAAATGTCCTTTAGTTAAGATTATTTCATGTATTCACTATACTATTTATACTGTCTCATTTCAGTTTTAGGTTGGCTCTAGTTTTGTATTTATTCCAGTTTATATGAAATGGTTCATGTAGCGTGGATTAAAATTCATATACATATACAGAGTAAATCCTTCACTGAATGTGTTAAAAATAAATTCGAAACAGTTGTCGGGAGCGCGCTGGTGGCGTTGAAGGCGAGCGACCTTGGTGCAGTTAATAGCCTAAGTTTAGCTTCTCAGTTCTGGCCTTTTATTTAGGCTTCAAAAAACGTGTAAGTTTCATGAACTATGAATGAACACAGAGCTTATTTTTTTGCGATTATGAAAAAGCCTATGGAAAAATCCTATTGTTTTTTTTTGTTGTTGTTTTTTTTTTTTTTTTTTTGGCGAGGAACCAGTTTCATGCTAACAGCCAATCCGCCTACAAAGTGACGTCATAGTTCCCCCAATCTATTCTGGGTTCCAAAGACGTCACTTCCGCTATGCTCGCCGCCATATTTGTGTCCGATGTGACATCGATCACAGCACATTTCTATGAGATTTATATTAATATATTGAAATAATAAATTACCTTTTACTAGCCTACCATTTCCCACACTGATCCCTGGACTTGACTGTATTTTAGCAAATGTAACAGTTAGGCCATGTAATATCCTGATTACTTGTAAATTTATAACTGACATCAGCTCAAAGCACTTTTGAGTCAATGATAGTGTAACAAGATAATGTTATTAGCTTACAACACAATCTGAATTTAATTAGCTAATATTAGCACAATTTATAATGAATCAGCCTTTCTGGACAAATTACTGTTTGAATTGCGAACGTAGCCGCTCGATGAAGGCTTTAAGAGCTTGAAGAATCCTCTGCCGGCTGGTCGCTCCTGCTTCACAGCGAGCAAGACTCGGCGATTCCCTTCTCAGTCTCCGTTTTGATTTCAGCAAGTCAGTTTTGGTGAATACAAACAACGTGATTACTGATCATGAGCCCAACAACAAGCCAAGAAAACATGCAATCTACCTGAGGGAAGAAGTATTTCACGTTTTCTTAAACCTGGATTTCATCATTGAAGCACAAATCCAGGCACCAAAAGCAGCACACCAAGTTCTCTTAATTAAAAATATGCATTTTCATTTATTCATAGGCTAAATGGCTGCAATAACATTTCAGTTCAAAATTTTGCCATTGTTAAAAAGTGCTTTACTGACTGACGATTCAGACTTTCAGTTGTTATGATCTCAAAATTTATGCCATATATATGTATGTAGGCTACGTCCTAAATTATTACGCCACTTGTGCAGCCAGTCACAATTCACAAAGCCAAAGGTAATTTACTCAGGACGTTTTTTTTTTTTTTTTTTTTGTATGACAAATTCAATAATATGATAAACAAATAGATTTAGCAAAACAAATGTGATTATTTTTGAGAACTTTGTGAATATTTTTATACACCTGTAAAAACACACACACACATATATATATATATATATATATACACACACTTAACTGCAGACACAAACGACATAGCCTGTGGTACAATACAAATATTTTAGTGTCCTTTATTCTCCTATAAAGAATCACAATTGTCTCCTATGATCCTTTTCTGACCGTACGTAAGCTGCCAGAGGTGCCTTCTGATTGAAGCCAACAATTTATTCCGCCGATCTAACCTCTTTGGGATCGAATAAAATTGTAGTTTGGGGTTTTTCTGACGACTATTGTTACAGCACAACATATCCCGGGCATATTGTAACCTTGTGAACCTTCTGGGCGTGTTTCGTTGATCTTCCTCTGGTAGTTGTGGCTGCTGTGACCATAGACTGACAGGTCGCGCAGCTGTGACTCGGACACAAAAATGGTGGCGATAAAACACTGTGACGTCACATGGAACCTATGGATAGAGAGACGCACATACCCAAAGAGGTAATCTCTCTCTTTCTCTCTCTCTCTCTCTCTCTCTCTCTCTCTCTCTCAAATCTTATGGTTGGGCCGGAAGGTCCAAAAATAAGACCACTGACTCTCCTCAGCTGGCGACTCACTCTCCTCACGCAGCAGACCACTGACTCTCTCTTCACGTATACAGGGACCGAATATTAGAATTAAAGCGATTTCTATATTTTATACAAAAGACTACGATTGTAGGAGCCATTTATATTCACCTTTTAGATAGGTTAATTTAGCTATTACTTATTTTAGCCACTTGGGGGAGTATTACACTGGGGGTGGCACATCACTGGGAGTTAGGTATATTTACAGGTGTGGCAATTAATTAGGGACAGGTGTGGATGGTGGGGAACACACGGTTCTTACCGTAGCCGTGAGCACCCACTTCATCAGACAGTACAACAGCACTTTATTAGCACTGGGTGAAGTACCATTTTATGTAAAATATATTTTCTACCTTTATAATAAACGGGAACACCACCCAAAGAGAGCTAATTCCTGGACTTGGGATCTTTCTGCTATGAGTTGAGAACACCATGCTATCCATGCCGAGGCTTATAGGATAGCCTCCACAACGTCAGAACCTATTCCTTTTTTCGTTTGGATACGCTTCTGAATTGGACAGGAGAGTCTTGATCATTTGGATATCGAAAGGATTGCCCGTCTTATTGGATTGCTTACCTGTCGCGGAGCCTGGAAGTCTTGATTGAAACACCTGTAAGTCCTCACGTTGTTATCCAGTGCAGACCGCAACCACAGAAAGCTGGTGGGTACACTTTCATATATTTCTGCCGATGGAATTGGAAAAAAGGTGGACTCTCGAAATTGAAATGTTCGGAATACTTTAAGTGTTGTGTTGTGCGTGCTGTTGGCTGCCTCAGCATCAGTAAAGTTAATTGTGCTGTTTTATTGAACGCTTTGAACTTGACGCGCTTAACGCACAAAGATGAGCGCAGAGGAAGAAAACTTGCCAGACAAGGCCAAGACTGCTTCTGTGGCTACAGACAAAAATGATGTTCCTGATAAGTTTAGTTCCGTTGTTGATGATATGGAGAAACGCATAAGAAAATTAACAGCTAAGGGATTTACAATGCTGTTTGAAAATCTGCAAAAAAATCGGAAATCCCAATGTATGCAAGCTAATAAAATTAAGCAAAGGATTAAAGAGGTTCTTTCTGGGAAAAGGACATCTCAAACTGTGTTTGATGTGAAGAAATGTTTAAGCAAATACACCACGTTGTGCAATGAGGCTTTAGAAACTCAAACTACTTTGCTGGAAATGCCTATGCCAGACCCTGAACACGATAAGCAACAACATTGGCTCGCACAGAAAATAGAGGAAATTAATACATTTGAGAATGATGTGAAGAAATGGTTGGCCGATGCTGCAAAAAAAAAATGAAGATGAGAATCTTGATGTGCTGTCTATAATAAATTCCTTAATTACCCTTAAATTTTTCACTCTGTTATATTGCAGCCATTTGTTAAAATCATTTAAGTTCATTTTTTTTCCCTCATTAATGTACACACAGCACCCCATATTGACAGAAAAACACAGACTTGTTGACATTTTTGCAGATTTATTAAAAAAGAAACACTGAAATATCACATGGTCCTAAGTATTCAGACCCTTTGCTGTGACACTCATTTATTTAACTCAGGTGCTGTCCATTTCTTCTGATCATCCTTGAGATGGTTCTACACCTTCATTTGAGTCCAGCTGTGTTTGATTATACTGATTAGACTTGATTAGGAAAGCCACACACCTGTCTATATAAGACCTTACAGCTCACAGTGCATGTTAGAGCAAATGAGAATCATGAGATCAAAGGAACTGCCTGAAGAGCTCAGAGACAGAATTGTGGCAAGGCACAGATCTGGCCAAGGTTACAAAAAAAATTTCTGCTGCACTTAAGGTTCCTAAGAGCACAGTGGCCTCTATAATCCTTAAATGGAAGACGTTTGGGACGACCAGAACCCTTCCTAGAGCTGGCCGTCCGGCCAAACTGAGCTATCGGGGGAGAAGAGCCTTGGTGAGAGAGGTAAAGAAGAACCCAAAGATCACTGTGGCTGAGCTCCAGAGATGCAGTCGGGAGATGGGAGAAAGTTGTAGAAAGTCAACCATCACCGCAGCCCTCCACCAGTCGGGGCTTTATGGCAGAGTGGCCCGACGGAAGCCTCTCCTCAGTGCAAGACACATGAAAGCCCGCATGGAGTTTGCTAAAAAAACACCTGAAGGACTCCCAAGATGGTGAGAAATAAGATTCTCTGGTCTGATGAGACCAAGATAGAACTTTTTGACCTTAATTCTAAGTGGTATGTGTGGAGAAAACCAGGCACTGCTCATCACCTGTCCAATACAGTCCCAACAGTGAAGCATGGTGGTGGTGGCAGCATCATGCTGTGGGGGTGTTTTTCAGCTGCAGGGACAGGACGACTGGTTGCAATCGAGGGAAAGATGAATGCGGCCAAGTACAGGGATATCCTTGACGAAAACCTTCTCCAGAGTGCTCAGGACCTCAGACTGGGCCGAAGGTTTACCTTCCAACAAGACAATGGCCCTAAGCACACAGCTAAAATAACGAAGGAGTGGCTTCACAACAACTCCGTGACTGTTCTTGAATGGCCCAGCCAGAGCCCTGACTTAAACCCAATTGAGCATCTCTGGAGAGACCTAAAAATGGCTGTCCACCAACATTTATCATCCAACCTGACAGAACTGGAGAGGATCTGCAAGGAGGAATGGCAGAGGATCCCCAAATCCAGGTGTGAAAAACTTGTTGCATCTTTCCCAAAAAGACTCATGGCTGTATTAGATCAAAAGGGTGCTTCTACTAAATACTGAGCAAAGGGTCTGAATACTTAGGACCATGTGATATTTCAGTTTTTCTTTTTTAATAAATCTGCAAAAATGTCAACAATTCTGTGTTTTTCTGTCCATATGGGGTGCTGTGTGTACATTGAGGGGAAAAAAAATGAACTTAAATGATTTTAGCAAATGGCTGCAATATAACAAAGAGTGAAAAATTTAAGGGGGTCTGAATACTTTCCGTACCCACTGTATGTCTTCACCCAGTTGTGCGAATTATGCACTGCGGAGAATTGTGCGAGACTATAAAGACAACTTTGAACCTAGTGTTCTGAACACAATACTCCAAAATTACTACATGGATGGTTGTCTAAAGTCTGTGTCATCAGAGGCCAAAGCCATAAAAACGGTGCATGAATTGACTGAAGCCTGTGCGAAGGGAGGATTCCGCCTGTTGAAGTGGACAAGTAACAGCAGTGAAGTCTTGGCCAGTATTCCTGAGTCACAGCGCTCCAAGACCACCAGGGGGCTTAATCTGGATCAAAAGGCAAGTCCTGTCGAAACAGCTCTTGGTCTTCATTGGTGCATAGATGCAGACGTTTTGACATTTAGGATAGCCATGGAAGAGCGCCCACATACAAGATGTGGCATATTGTCTGTGGTGTCGTCTATCTATGACCCTTTGGGTTTTCTTGCACCATTTACTTTGCCTGTTAAAAGGATGCTGCAGGAGATGTGCAGGCTGAACATTGGCTGGGATGCCAGCATACCTCGTGTCTTCTCCGAGCAGTGGTCTAAATGGCTGGCTAATCTCCATCAAATCACTGAGCTTACAGTGGACCGGTGTATCAAGCCAAAAGACTTTGGAACACCTACTCACCTGTAGTTGCATCACTTCTCCGATCCCAGTGAGTATGGCTATGGAACTGCATCATATCTCAGTGTAACCCCCAGTATTTCCCCTTCCAAAATGAGAAGGGAGTAGTTAAAAACCACTTTGTTTTAATGTTTGGGCACCGATTTCATTTTTCTTTAGGGTAAAATTATATGGTAATCTGTTCTTTTAAGAACGGGGGTTTGTACTGAGGTTCGGTTGTAAGTTACATGTGGAAAACGTGGCTTTTACAATCATGTCAAGTCACCTTTATTTATATAGCGCTTTTAACAATACAGATTGTGTCAAAGCACTTAACAGTATCAAATTGGAGGATAGAGTGTCAGTAATGTATACTAATAAGATTAAACGCTCAATTTTCAGTTAAAGGCATTTCATTATTGAATTCAGAGATGTCATTGTCTAGCTCAGTTTAGTTTAAATAGTATCTATGAAATAAAATTGACGTTAATCGTAAAAATTTAAGTGTCCCCAACTGAGCAAGCCAGAGGCGACAGCAGCAAGGAACCAAAACTCCCTCTGTGACAGAATGGAGAAAAAAACCTTGGGAGAAACCAGGCTCAGTCGGGGGGCCAGTTCTCCTCTGGCCAGGATATTATTATTTATTTTTTTACTTATTGTTTTAATTAAATTTTAAATGTATAAATGTATTATATTTCTATTTTTATATTGTTGCAATTTCTAACAATAATAGTATTATGTAGTTAGGTATTTTATTATATTTATAGTTATTTTGTTTAATTTTAAGTTTTATTGTATTTAAGTCGAGGCCTTCACTGGGGATATGTCCCTGGGGCTCATCCAGGTGTCCGGCCTCCGCTGACGATCAGGGTCGCAGACATCATCTCCCGGCGCCGATCCACCATCTGATCCGGACATGGACTGAGAAACAGAATAATAAAGAAACAGACAAATATTAGCGTAGATGCCATTCTTCTTACGATGTAACGAGTACATCGTGTGTTATGAGGAGTGTTCCCGGTTCCGGTTGATCTAATTAATGCAGCCTAACAATCCTTTAACGGATTTGAATAATAGAAGTGTATTAGTGTGTTATGTGTAAGCCAGGTTAAAGAAATGTGTCTTTAATCTAGATTTAAACTGACAGAGTGTGTCTGCCTCCCGAACAGTGTTAGGTAGATTGTTCCAGAGTTTGGACGCTAAATAGGAAAAGGATCTGCCGCCCGCAGTCGATTTTGATATTCTAGGTATTATCAAATGGCCAGAGTTTTGAGAACGCAGCAGACGTGGAGGACTATAATGTGATAAGAGCTCGCTCAAGTACTGAGGAGCTAAGCCATTCAGGGCTTTATAAGTAATTAACAAGATTTTAAAATCTATCCGATGTTTGATAGGGAGCCAGTGCAGTGTTGACAGAACCGGGCTAATATGGTCATACTTCCTGGTTCTAGTAAGGACTCTAGCTGCTGCATTTTGGACCAACTGTAGTTTATTGATCAAGCGTGCAGAACAACCACCCAGTAAAGCATTACAGTAGTCTAACCTTGCGGTCATAAACGCATGAATTAGCATTTCTGCATTTGACGTTGAGAGCATAGGTCGCAATTTAGATATGTTTTTGAGATGGAAAAACGCAGTTTTACAGATACTAGAAACATGTCTTTCAAATGAAAGATTGCTATCAAACAGCACACCTAGGTTCCTAACTGATGAAGAAGAATTGACAGAGCAGCCGTCAAGTGTTAGATAGTGTTCTAGGTTATTACATGTGGGGTTTTTAGGTCCGATAATTAACACCTCTGTTTTTTCAGAATTTAGCAGTAAGAAGTTACTAGTCATCCAGTTTTTTTATATCGACTATACATTCCGTTAGTTTCTCAATTTGGTGTGTTTCACTGGGCTGTGAAGAAATATAGAGCTGAGTATCATCAGCATAACAGTGAAAGCTAACACCATGTCTCCTGATAATATCTCCCAAGGGTAACATGTAAAGCGTGAAAAGTAACGGCCCTAGTACTGAGCCTTGAGGTACTCCATACTGCACTTGTGATCGATATGATACCTCTTCATTTACTGCTACGAACTGATGGCGGTCAGATAAGTACGATTTGAACCATGCTAAGGCACTTCCACTAATGCCAACAAAGTTTTCTAGTCTATTCAAAAGAATTTTGTGGTCGATAGTGTCGAACGCAGCGCTAAGATCCAGTAGAACTAATAAAGAGATACAACCATGATCAGATGATAGAAGCAGGTCATTTGTAACTCTAATGAGAGCAGTCTCAGTACTATGATACGGTCTAAATCCTGACTGGAATTCCTCACAGATACCATTTTTCTCTAAGAAGAAATATAATTGTGAGGATACTACCTTTTCTAGTATCTTTGACAGAAAAGGGAGATTTGAGATCGGTCTGTAATTAACTAGATCTTTGGGGTCAAGTTGTGGTTTTTTAATGAAAGGCTTAATAACAGCCAATTTGAAGGTTTTGGGGACATATCCTAAAGACAATGATGAATTAATAATAGCCAAAAGAGGATCTATGACTTCTGGAAGCAGCTCTTTTAGTAGTTTAGATGGAATAGGGTCTAACATACATGTTGATTGGTTTAGATGATTTAACAAGTTTATACAATTCTTCCTCTCCTATAATAGAGAATGAGTGGAATTGTTCCTCAGGGGATCTATAGTGCACTATATGATGCGATACTGTAGCTGACGGCTGCATGGTTACAATTTTATCTCTGATAGTATCGATCTTGGAAGTAAAGTAGTTCATAAAGTCATTACAGCTGTGCTCTTGGGATATGCCAACACCTGTTGATGCTTTATTTTTCGTTAAATTAGTGACTGTATTGAATAAATACCGGGGGTTATGTTTGTTTTCTTCTAGAAGAGACGAAAAGTAATCAGATCTAGCCGTTTTTAATGCTTTTCTGTAGGATAGGGTACTTTCCCGCCAAGCTATACGAAATACCTCTAGTTTTGTTTTCCTCCAACTGCGCTCCATTTTCCGGGCTGCTCTCTTTAGGGTGCGAGTGTGCTCATTATACCACGGAGTCAAACTGTTTTCTTTGATCTTCCTTAAGCGTAAAGGAGCAACTGTATCTAAAGTGCTAGAAAAGAGAGAGTCCATAGTTTCTGTTACATCAAGTTTTTCCGCGCTGTTGGATATGCTGAGGAATTGAGATAAATCAGGAAGATTACTTACAAAGCAGTCTTTTGTGGTAGAAGTGATGATTCTACCATACTTGTAACAAGGAGTAGAATTTACAGTTTTAGCTATATGGAGTTTACACAAGACTAGATAATGATCTGAGATATCATCGCTTTGCTGCAGAATTTCAACACCACTAACATCAATTCCATGTGACAGTATTAAATCTAGAGTATGATTTCGACAATGAGTAGGTCCTGAAACATGTTGTCTAACCCCAATAGAGTTTAGAATGTCTATGAATGCTGATCCTAATGCATCTTTTTCATTATCGACATGGATATTAAAATCACCAACAATTAAGACTTTATCTGCAGCCAGTACTAACTCAGATAGAAAATCAGAAAATTCTTTAATAAAGTCTGTGTGGTGCCCTGGTGGCCTGTACACAGTAGCCAATACAAACATCACAGGGGATTTATCACTAACACGTGTTTCTCTAGATAATGTTATACGCAGCACCATAACTTCAAACGAGTTATACTTAAAGCCTGCCCTCTGAGAAATACTGAGAATATTGCTATAAATTGTAGCAACACCTCCCCCTTTACCTTTTGGACGTGGCTCATTTTTATAGCAGTAATCTTTGGGGGTAGACTCATTTAAAGTAATGTATTCATCTGGTGTTAGCCATGTTTCTGTCAAACAAAGCATATCTAGCTTATGGTCAGTGATCATATCATTTACAAATAGTGCTTTTGTAGAAAGGGACCTGATATTCAGTAAGCCAAGTTTTATCAATTGTTTCTCTGTATTGTAAACATTTTTTATTTGTTGAACATCAATTAAATTGTTACTATTACTTTGGTTTGGACGTTTTCTGTATTTTCTAGTACGGGGAACAGACACAGTCTCTATAGTGTGATATGTAGGTGAAGGAGTCTCTATGTGCTGAGAATTAACTGACTTCTGTGATGTGAGGCGGCTAGCAGACGGTCGGTTTGGCCAGTCTGTCTGCTCCCTGACCTGGGCCCTAGTTAGTCAAGTACGAACTCTAAGACTATGTGCCATATTTCTAGAGAGAAGAGCGGCACCACCCCAGGAGGGATGAACACCATTTCTTTTCAACAGGTCAGGTCTGCCCCAAAAACTCTTCCAATTGTCTATGAAACTTACGTTATTCTGCGGGCACCATTTAGACATCCAGCCATTGAGTGACGACAGTCTGCTATGAATCTCATCGCCACGGTAAGCAGGGAGGGGACCAGAGCATATTACAGTGTCTGACATCGTACTTGCAAGTTCACACACCTCTTTAACATTATTTTTAGTGATCTCCGACTGGCGAAGTCGAACATCATTAGCGCCGACGTGGATAACAATCTTACTGAATTTACGTTTAGCATTAGCCAGCACTTTTAAATTTGCCAAGATGTCAGGCGCTCTGGCTCCCGGTAAACATTGGACTATGGTGGCTGGTGTCTCTATTTTCACGTTCCGTACAATAGAATCGCCAATTACTAGAGCACTTTCATCAGGTTTCTCAGTGGGTGCGTCACCGAGTGGGGAGAACCTGTTTGATGTTCTGATCGGAACGGAAGAGCGGTGTTTTGACCCGCGGCTATGCTGCACGGGCACAACCGGAACCGAACAATGTACAGGAGTCCCTGAGCTAGTCGCATCCAAAGCAGTATCTACAGCCCTCACATTCTTACTATCCTCAACTAAAGTTTGGATGCGTGTCTCTAGTTCTAAAATCTTCTCTGTCAGCCTAACTATTTCCCTGCATTTATCACATGTGAATCCCTCGTCGCCGACAGAGAGAGATAAACTGTACATGTGGCATGAAGTGCAAACAACAAGAGAAGGAGAAGCCATTACTCACCGTGATTGATGAATGATACCAACTTAACTTACCACTTACCACTGTTGTTTGATGAACTTGTGAAAAACGGAGCGAGAAAAAAGAAAACAATAATAGGCGCGAATAGAAACGTGAATGGAACCGCGAGTAACAAGCTAACCAGCTAACGAATGCTAACGCGCTGCATGCACGCTGCACTCGCGGTTTTAAAAGCGAACGATCAAATTAGTTAGATTAGTTTGATAGATAATACCAGAAATATGGTGGGAGTTAAGTTATATATTATCACTTTAAACAACAGAGAGTGAAAGTAAGGTAAAGATTCAATAAAAAAGCGGAGCTACAATCGCAAACCTCTCAGCAGCACAACAGACAGGAACAGACTGAAGCAATCGATCAGCAATCGAGCAACCATGTGTGCCCCCATGTTTGAGTTACCATGTATTCGTTGGACTATAATTCTATGAATCCACCTAATACAGGGTGGAGGTTGGGGATTATTGGTTCTAGTGAAGTTGGGGGAGGGGCGGGAAAAAAAACAAAAGGGAAAGGTGTGTGCATGTTCAAGGGTACTGCGGGTGTGTGAGCGACGGCAAAAAGATTAATCCGAACAGGATTGATTTATTTCATATTGTTTAGCCTTCAAGAGTGAAACAGTAGTTACTCCAGCAGATCGCTGGTTAATGTTATTTGTTTTCACACTAGTCCGCGATGGTCAGGGAAGTACTGCGTCATCGTGAAGTTTCTCCTACCTTCGAGCGAGTTCCGTACGAGTTATTTGAAAAGACCAAACGACCTTGTGACTGTGTGATTTATTAGTAAAGTTGCGGACTTTGAGTGCTGTGGACGTCTATCAACGTGAAAAATGGTGATCCGGAGGAGCCTCAGGCCTCTACGCCCGGGTAGCGCTCTGAGCCGCCGAGGGGTTCAGCGTTCCCCTGGCCACGAGGGATCGCTAAGGAGGTCCGGGACCCACTGATCAGGGACGACCTGCACCTGAGATTCGAGTGTCCTAAATCGGGAGAACTTATTGGATTAAAGGTACCTCATTTCCAGTTATGTTTGGCTCTTCGGAGTGAAGGGGCCAATTATCTGTTTATTTTCGTGGCCACAACGATCACCAGCAACGGTACAGGCCTGCAACGGGGGGTGTGAGAGTGACTGTGTGTATGTGTGAGTGGGCCCACGTGAGTTAAGTTAGTTATCAATATTTAATTTCAATATTTAAGGAACAGTTTGTTATTGTATTTCCATTGAACTCGTGATCACGTTTAAATTGTCTGAAGTGTGTATTTGAAATACACAGTTAAGAGGTGCAATACAGAGGGGCTGTCTGGCTAAAGCCTCTAATCGGTTGTTTGGGGAGACCAATCTAATTTAAGTGTTGTGACATTTTGTAAATCTTCATTGGCCATTTTCTCATTTATTTAAATTTTATTTGTTAAATAAATACTGTCATAGAGTTACTCTAAGTGATCTCAGTAAATTCATTACGGTTAAGGGAAAATATATACCTAGAGTAAAAGTTTCAACTGAAACACCCTATTGTGTTGCTTCAATCTTATATGTAAGGACATTTTATAGTTAAACTCATTATTTTTAAATCAGTAGTAAAAAAAGGAGAGATTCCTACGTTTTAGTCGAGAGACATTCATATTCGAACCCGTGTGCCCGTCCTAAGTGCTTCGGTAAGCCACCCTGAGAGGGAAGAGGGTGCTACATCAGGATGGAGAATGAGAGAAACCATGTCAGTATTGCTTTTATCTTGGGCAAGGCCAGGGTCGCTCCTTTAAAGCAAACAACAATTCCTCGTCTTGAGCTGACTGCTGCTGTCCTGGCTGTCAGGGTGGACAAGATGCTGAAGAGGGAGTTGCAGCTTGATCTGCACCCATCAGTATTCTGGACAGACAGCACAACTGTTTTAAAGTATATTGGAAACGAGAGCAGGAGGTTTCATACGTTTGTGGCCAATAGGGTGGCTGTAATCAGAAATGAAACCGATGTTGTACAGTGGAGACACATTGGCACAAGACTGAATCCAGTAGATGAGGCATCCAGGGGTCTAAGTGCTGAAGAATTCCTTGCGTGCGAACGGTGGCTGAAGGGACCAGAATTTCTCTCGAGGTGGGAAGTGGAATGGCCTAAGACCATCATGGAACAACCTGTGATCCCTGTGGATGACCCTGAGGTGAAGAAAGACCCACTGGTGAATGCCTTTGTCTCCTGAATGCAACAAAGGTGTTTTTAAGCTACTTTTCAGATTTTAAGAAGCTGAGAACGTCTGTGGCATGGATGCTTAGACTCAGAGACGTGCTTCTAACCTTGTCCCAAAAGAGAAAGGAATGACTATCTTTATGCTGAGATGCAAAGGGAAAAATTGGCACTCCGTGGACAGTCACTGGCAACAGGTGACCTTGAGAGGGCAGAAGGTGCCATCATTTGTTTTTCCCAGCAAGAGAGGTTTTCTGATGAAATTGCTGTTTTGAAAGACGGAGGATCTGTCAAACGAAACAGCGACCTCTACAAGCTGGACCCAGTGTTGGAGGATGGATTGCTGTGGGTGGGAGGAAGGCTCCGTAGGGCTGCCATGCCTGAAGTTGAAAAACATCCTGTCCTTCTTTCTAAAGAGCAACATGTGTCCAAACTCCTCTTGAAGCATATCCATCAACAGTTGGGTCACGCAGGTAGAAATCATATGCTCTCTTCTCTCAGAAAGCAATACTGGATTACTCATGCCAATTCTGCCTGCAGGAAGGTCATCTCTGAGTGCGTAGTTTGTCACTGTCTCCAAGGAAAGATGGGGGTACAGAAAATGGCCGACTTACCAGTAGAGAGAATTGTGCTAGATTTACCTGCTTTCACAAATGTGGGCGTCGACTACTTTGGGCCAGTGGAGGTGAAGAAAGGCCGGGGCAGAGCAAAGTGCTACGGCGTCCTCTTTACCTGCATGGCAAGTAGGGCAGTTCATCTCGAAGTTGCTTATGCTTAAGACACTGACTCATGCATAAATGCCATTCACCGTTTCATGTGTGGCAGAGGCCAGGTGACACATCTGCCATCAGACAATGGCACCAACTTCATAGGAGCTGAGCGGGAGTTAAGGGAAGCCATTGCTGAGTTAGACCACCAGAAGATTCAGCATGCCTTACTGCAGAGTGGTCTAGCATGGTCCTTTAACCCTCCAGCCAGGTCTCATCATGGGGGGGTTTGGGAGCGTCTTATTCGTCTTGCGAAAAGGGTCCTCTCTTCCACGCTCAGACTTCAAACCCTGGATGATGAAGGTTTTCACACCATTCTTTGCGAAGTCGAAGCCATTCTCAATAGTCGTCCCATCACAAAGGCCTCTGAGGATGCGAATGACCTCAAAGCACTTACACCTAATCACATCCTGCTCTTAAAGTCAAAGCCACACCTCCCTCCTGGGCTCTTTTGTAAAGATGATCTGTGCATGAAGAGAAGATGGAGGCAGGTGCAGTTTCTATCTGATCTCTTTTGGAAGCGCTGGGTGAGGGAATACTTACCGCTACTCCAGGAGAGACAGAAGTGGATGAGACCAAAAAGAAGCTTTTCCATTGGAGACGTGGTCATAATGGATCCTTTCGCCCCACAAGGGTCTTGGCTGATGGGAAAAATTACGCAGACATACCCTGACAAGAAAGGCTTTGTCCGTTCAGTTCAGCTGAAGACAAAAACGGGTCAGCTGGATCGGCCTGTAACGAAGATCTGCCTTTTGATGGAAGCCGAAGTGTCATAGATGAGGTCTTGACTAGATGACCTGACTACAGAGGTCCTGGGCTCAAGAGAAGAAGATTTCACTTAGATTAGTTCTACACAAATGGCTCCTTTAGTTTAAACTAGGTGATTTGGGTAATCGTGATTTAAAGAAAATATTCCCAATTATGGGGCCGGGGTGTAGGAGCCATTTATATTCACCTTTTAGATAGGTTAGTTTAGCTATTACTTATTTTAGCCACTTGGGGGACTATTACACTGGGGGTGGCACATCACTGGGAGTTAGGTATATTTACAGGTGTGGCAATTAATTAGGGACAGGTGTGGATGGTGGAGAACACACGGTTCTTACCGTAGCCGTGAGCACCCACTTCATCAGACAGTACAACAGCACTTTATTAGCACTGGGTGAAGTACCATTTTATGTAAAATATATTTTCTACCTTTTTTAAAAAAATGGGAACACCACCCAAAGAGAGCTAATGCCTGGACTTGGGATCTTTCTGCTATGAGTTGAGAACACCATGCCATCCATGCCAAGGCTTATAGGATAGCCTCCACAATGATATTTAAACATTCAGAAATGTGTACAGTGTATTATTTTTTTTGTTTAACTTTCATTACAATATTTCAATAAAATAATGAGAAATCGAGTATTCCAGCTAATTAAGTCATTCAGGCTTATTTGAAAACTAGATGGTTTGTGTGTTGGAGCAGGGTTGGAACAAAACTCTGCCGGGCTGCGGCCCTCCAGGAACTCAGTTTGACACCCCTGGTGCATTGGATTTCAATTAAAGGTCATGGAGAAATGCATCCAGTTAAAAAAGTTCTGGAAAAATGTTGGGAATATGATTATTCAAAGGTGGAAAGCTATGGCTGGATAGCAGATAAAGAGGCACAGAGAGTGGGCATAAGTGAAATTAATGTAAGTCCAACGGTAGTATTACCTATTGTCCCAGCCCGATCTCATGGCAATTCGTACATATTTTACAAGCTGGCTAATAGATTTTTACTAAATCGTTAGAATTTTACGAGTTGCCAAATCATATGAATTTGTAGGAATGACCTACACCTAACCCCGCCCCTAAACCATACCCATCACTGGGGTTTAGACAAATCGTACAAAATCGTACGAGCAGAGGTGGACAGTAACGAAGTAAATTTACTTGAGTATTGTACTTAAGTACACTTCTTGAGTATCCCCAAGTAGAAAGTGGTTATATGTAGCAGTTTTTACAGCATTTTCAGATTCACTGAACCCTTTTTTTCTGCGAAAATCCGGCCTGCGATCTGCCAGGACCTTCCTGTGTTGCCAAGTCTTACAGTATTTCTAATCCTGCAGTTTTCCGCCTAGCTTTGAATGGACATTTGGCTGATTTTTTTTTTACGCAAATCTGACAACCTCGAGATCTTCGCCGCTAAACTAATGTAAACCTCCGCGCTACTGCACAGCTAAAAGCGCTCTAAAAAGGCATGTGTTAACTCTATAAAGCCCTTTGGAAAATTAACCATGTTTTTACTATAGTAACCATAACTATGGTATTTGCAGTAAAATCACAGTATCCACAAATTTACTATTATCTCACTATAGTAACCATATGCTATTTGTAGTAAAACTTCAGTAATCACAAATTTACCATTGTTTCATTATATTTACTGGTTTGATTTACAGTTTGATTTTTGTAGTTAAACTATGGCAATACAAATGGTAGGCTAATATATGTCAAAAATCGCTGCCCTCACTTTACTATATATATATATATATATATATATATATATATATATATATATATATATATAAAATAATAATAATAATAATAACATTATTATTATTTATTTTTTGCAAACAAATGATCAAAAAGTAGGCTAAATGAAAACTTTGGAATCTAAACTGGGAATCAATAAGAATTTAAATCAATAAGCAGAATCAGAATCAGAATGGATAAAATTCAAACAATACCCAACCCTAGCCACATGTTGTGAAGTTCACAGATTTCTGAGCATTTTATGAACACTGATCAGTTGATGGCAAAATTCAAAAAGACGGTTCTTTGGCGCAACTTGCACACCCATGACCATACTGAGAGAGTATGTTCCAGTTTTCTGAAGAGACTAAAGGTTTGTTTTCTTTTCAATGTTTGCTTTGTTTGCCTAAAATGAACCATAGACTTCAATATCTCTTTGAAAAAGAACTTTTAAACAAGGATTAAAATGAGTTCAATGTAGTTGTAGGAGTGTTAAATAAAAAATAAAGATGATTATCTTCATTCAGTTGTTCCATTTCTATAGGTGTGGTAACATAAAAGCTCTTAATTCCAAAGATAATACAAGCTAATCAGTGTATTCAGTAGGTTACATTAGTGGCATAAGGTATTGTATACAACAATGCGACAATAAAACAATGCATTTACTTTTTACTTTTGATACTTAAGTACTTTTAAAAACATGTATTTCTGTACTTTTACTTAAGTAAAAATCTGTCTTTAAAACTTTCACTTGTAGTGGAGTAGTATTTGACCAGTAGTATCTGTACTTTCACTCAAGTAAGGAAGTTGTGTACTTTGTCCGCCTCTGCGTTCGAGTGAGGTCGTACGAATTCGTATGAATTAGCCACCTCATAAAATATGTATGAATTGGTCATGAGATAGCGTTGACTGTCCCTACATGGCTGTATATGTGACCATTAGTTGATCTTCAGGTGAAAAACATAATTCTGGAAAAACAAAAAAATATATGTCAAAGGAGCTGGCAGTGAGACAATATATGGACATAGAATATTATAATTGTTTACAAATATTTAGCGATGGCTCAAAAGATCCAGCATTGAGTAGAACAGCTTCAGCTGTTGTCGTTTTGGAGTTATTCAATTATTCACAGCAAAATCACCAGTGTTAAAATCCTGGTGTTTTAGAGTAAAGTGTTAATGTTATGGTGTTGAATTAACGCAGATGGTGTAAAAAGAATACTCTGACTGGTGAAACTACTGAGAGTCTGACCTTATTAGTAAATTGTGTTAACTGTCAAGTTTGTGTAGAGTTCAGGACGTGCTGCGCATGCTTTTACAGCCTGAAATTTCTCGTAGACGCCATTTTCTTTGACTCGCATGCGGAACGGCGAGGCCAGTGTTTCTTTACTTAACCAGCTAAAACAGTTATCTCATAATTAAAATATCACTGTCACCCAGTCCTAAAAAGTGCTCCGTGTAATGTAGTAACTTTGTGGAGCCAGAGATGCATGACAGGGGAGAAAATTTTCCAAGGACCCCTTTTTAATTATAAATCAGTGTGGGAGGGAGTAACGGACATGTTTAATCAGTTCCTGTTTGATTGTATAATATCTCTTTAGTAATACAATTTTCCTTAAAATACATGAGGCATGAGAAATTGAAACCTTGAAGTGCCCACTTGTAATGTGTTTTTATTTATTTGTTTTTAAATTATTATTATTGTTATTGTTGTTGTTTTTATTTTTTGCTTTTTTTGGTGTTAAATGCATTATATAACCTAAGTCATGGAATATAAATCATAGCAGGTTTCAGATAATAATGCAACTTGTAGAACTGAAAATATATGGCAAATTACTTTATGATGTCACAGACCCCACTTTGAAAACCCCTGTACTAAGTTATTATAAACATTAAAGTGACTCTCTGCACAGATGTTTTAAGACCCTTTTTTTCTCCTTAGGTTAATGTCATGTTTGTGAAAGTGCAGTTCAAAGGCTCAAAGAAATTCATAAAGTTGTAGAATGGATTCACTTTTATCGATTTCATAAATGAAGGTAAGTGTCCTTGTTCTTATCTTATTTGAAAGTACGAGCATTTGAAAGTATTCTCTTAGCCAGCATTTATAATATTTGCTGACACCTTAATTGCAGTGATTTGATGTGGTTCATAGATCATTACAGTACTAAATGTCTATTTAATACAACTATTAACTCATCAGCCAAAGTGTATAACACGAACATTGCAATTGTGAAAATTTCATATCCTGTACCATAATAAGGACATTGAGAAAAAAAAAATAAAAAGTTTTTTAATAATTTCTTATTGATTCCTTTGTATGCGAAGTATTCATTAAAGCACAACAAGATGCAAAAGGCACTCGCACATTATTTATGCGCTTTACACACATCCAAAAATATCCAAGAAAGCCACTTCTGTGAAATCAACATTAATCATTTTTTTGTGTGTACATTGATGCATCATATGGTTAATCGATTGATGTATCAATCAATATTGATGTATTGCAACCCATATTTTTAGGTATATTATTTAGTATTGTTGTAATGGCTGCTTTTTATGGTTCATTATCCTTCGTGCATAAGGAAAATAGGAACTCTTTTGCACTCTTGGAGCATGAGATTTGAAGCCAAAAACAAACTTTTCAAAAACATGCTAAAGTTTTAAGAACACAAAATATAATCACAAAGTTACTTGTGAAAAAAACATCAAATGGCAATAGGAAACCACTGGGAAACAGTTCACAGCAGAAAGAATTTGGACCAATGAACTATTTCTCTCTAAGTGACTATGAAATTGGTGAAGACTTGGCCAATGCTTTGCAAATCACAGTACAGACAGACGTTTACTCTACTAGTTGGACTAAACATGATGGCACTGAATATAGGCCCGGTCTTGCTATATGCACAGAGATAAAACATGAGCTGCCAGTATTCTGTAAAGTCACCAACATTCTTGTGTTGGGTGAAAATGTTTATTTTGTGGTTGGAAAACTTGTTACAGAGCTCTTCAGTTAGCACTGTTTTGCATTTAGAGTTGTTGATGGATATGAGTTTGATGCTGTTGTGAAAGCTGATGATCTTAAGCATCATAAACCCTACAACATTCAAAATGCATATGGACCAAATGAGGATACATATGTTGTGCCTTTCCATTGTTTTTAGTCAGTTTTAATTATTCATTAAAAAAAAAAAAATCTTTCTGTACACGAGTTAAAAAACCTTACAAAGCTTTTCCCACATCAAAACACATTGTATTCAGTGTTTCATTAAAAATGAAATGTGAAAGTATGTTGTTGTTTTATATTGGTTTATTTATGCAACTAATTGAACCTCTGGACCTAAAATAATTAGGTCTTTAATTGTTTTATAATGTATGACTAGAACAGTGCGTATTGTGTATATATAAAATTTGTGAATAATTAATGATAGGTAAGAATGAAATGTTTACCTCTTGAGTCAGTGTTACTTTATTAACACTTTTGAAACTCGGGCCAGTGTGGATTATATATACACCAGTAAAGTGTAGAGTTGAATTAACTCTGGCGATTTTGCTTACAATAAGTAAAAGGATCACAGATAATTTATTAGTTTATACAGCAGAGATGACTGCAGTTATGTTAGCAGTTCAGTGGGTGGAGAACTTGAATCATAAAAATGTGGTAATATGCTCAGACTCATATTCTGTGTTAACAAGTATTATGTATGGCAAATCCATATCAAAACAAGACATACTAATAGAAATCCTTCACTCGACATAGATTACAAAGTCGAGGAACAAATATTTATTTTGTATGTGTACCGGCTCATGTTGGGGTGGAAGGAAACAAAAAAGCAGATAAGAAGACCTTAAAAAATACAGAAATAGGACTCCATTAAGCAAATTTGAAGTTAAAGGAATAATCAAAAGAGCAATAAAAGGTTTCTGGCAAAAGAGGTGGGATAAGGAGGGAAAGGGAAGACACTTATACAGAATTCAAAGAGAAGTAGATCATAAAAGAGATGTTTGAGGAAATAGAAGGGAAGACATGGTTTTTTTCATGTCTCCGTATGCTCTCAACCATTTTTTAAGTATTATTAGGAAACATGAGTCAGGTTTATGTAATAATTGTAAAAAACCTGAGACAATAGAGCATGTTCTGTTAGAATGCACCAGATATAAAAATGAAAGGTTAATAATAGAAAATCAAATCAAGTCAATAGGCTATAAGTGGTTTGTCAATTCAGAATTTATTCAGATAATATTAGAATTTATAGAGGTCACAAATTTAATTAAAATAATTCAGTTTTTTTTTCTTTCCCCTCTTCATTTCTTATTTTATTACCTGTATTACAGTACTCATTGACGCTCCACACTCCAACTCAGTAGGTGGCGGAAATGCACTGTAAATTGGTTTGCCAACCGCCACAACGTTGAAAGAAGAAGATGATTTTCGCTTTAGGGTCCAACAAAATGATATATTGGGTATAATATATAATTTATATAATATTGGGTGACCACGATGAACAGGTACGTTTGATTAATTCTGATTGAAACGCTTTTTGGACAGCGGTTCTCTGTGTATTGCTTGCTTTCAGCCGGTTTTTTGCAAGCCGAGGTTTCGCCAGTTAGCCGAGGTTTCGCCAGTTAGCCGAGGTTTTGCAAGTGAACACTGACCGGGCAAGTCTTAGCCGATGTTAACTTGCAAAACCTCGGCTAACTTGCTTAACTTCGGCTAAGCGTTGCTTGACCTCGGCTTAGAGTTGCTCGGTCTTCACTTGCTTATGGTCGGTCTTTGAAGAAAAATATTGAAATATTTGATTTTGGCCGCTTTTTAATATTTTTCACATATGTTAACTATATGTAAATATATTTTTATCGTAAATATTTACATATATATGTATATATATGTGTATGTATGTGTGTATATATATATATATATATATATATATATATATATATATATATATATATATATATATATTTCCTTTATATGTAAATACATTTAGATGTCAGACTATGTGAATATATTAATTTGCAATATATGTCCATATATTAATTTCTAATATTTGTTAACATATTACATTTCTGTACATGTAAATATATTAGATTTCTAGAAATGCAAATACATTTTAAAACATTAAAATATTCAATTAAATGAACTTCCCAAACATGTTTCATAGAATGTATTCCCGTTTACTCAAACTTTATGTAAATAAATTAAATCTCCATACATGTAAATGTTTTCATTATCGAGATTATAATTTGCCCCTTAATTAATAAATAGAATACAAACAACATTTGGAAACTGAAAAACTGGAAAACTCTCCAGACAATGTAACTTAAAAACAGTGACAATATAAATTGACACATTAATATAAAGAGTACATTTATCAACACCAGTTCAGCATGAACCAACAAAATTATGAATACTTATGATCTTTCTGGCACATAAATGAAAGATTATCCTTCTGTAAGCATCCAGGGTCAAAACATTATGCACAAATATGCAAGTCTTAGTAGGCATTCAACTCACTGCATTTAATTATTTAAGAGCCAATCGTTAACTATGCACAATTTCTCAACTAATCACATGCTCCCCTAGTGAACCCGAATCAAGCACTGTAATGCATCAGCTAATCAGGCCCTTAACCAACATACTTCCAATAATTAATTGGAAATCACATGCAAAAATCTTTTCTTTTTTCAAAAAAACAAAACAAAAACATTGCATGTTACATTGTTATGCCAGTAGGTGGGAGCAAGAGACTGTCTTAATGAGTTAGTTAACCACTGAAAGAATAATATGACAGCGATATCACTTTATGGATATACAGCAAATGTGGGGGGAATTATGATTCACACTGGTGCACTTCTGAATAGATATATTATAGCAAACCAAGTTTAATGAATCTCACACCTAACATACAGCATTATGGTCATTTCACACTGCCACAAATTTTGTTTTGTTTGGTCAGTGCGTTCACCCTGCTGGAGTATGACAAGTGTGAAATGGCTTTTAGGTGCTTTGGGAAAAAAAAAAAAAAAAAATTATACAGGGCTCGAAATTAACTTTTTTACTTGGTAGCACTGGTGCTCCCAACTTTAAAAAGTTAGGAGCACCAGCAAAAATTTAGGAGCACCCACCAAAAATTAATGAGCAGTTAAAATTAAAAATTAAAATTAATAACAGATTTTTAACAATTCTTAAATTTAATGCAGATTGGTTAATATATTAGCTGTCAATCACCCAGTCACTGCTTTCCGCTGTCAGGTGACAGGGAGCTATAACTACCGCTGGAAATGCAAAGGGCTGAAGAAGAGAGAAAATGAAAAGAAACACTGACATATTTCTTTTGTAAACCACCTGAGTTTGGTTAAACACAGAGAGAGAGCTCCTCTTTGGCGAGGGTTAGGATGGTGTATGCCGTGTTAAATTTGACATTCAGCTCTGCCAATTGCGCACAACAGCTGGCGGCTAGGGGTGTGCAATATTAACAAAAATTATAGCGATATTTTCTAGGATTTTATCGATAATGAGAATTAGATTATATTTTGCTTGTTATTGTGCTGGTAGTCTAGCAGATTTTGATATTCTTCATATTCTGTGTGGTGATCAGTTCACAGCAGTGATAGAAATTCATCTTTTCCAACAAGTTTAAATAGATTTTTACCTTTTATGGTCATTTTCACAATTAAGCCATTTTTTCTAAAAGTGTGCATGATCATTTGAGTCAAATTCTTACATTTAATCAGTCAATTAGAATAATAAGACATTTGGGCTGTTATCAAGCAAATTAAATCAGTATCAACAAAATTCATCTTTGAATTAGAATTTTGAATTTCTGAAGTGACATTTAGATGCACTCACACCCTACTTAATGCAGGACATGAATGCATTTAACCTGCAGTTACACATGCATATATAATGTTTTAATACTGTAAACATAAAACTTTGAATACTGATATTTGAAATTATTTTTAAAAACTTAAAAGATACTTTAAATGTGAAATTACAATCGCCAGTAGGTGGCATCAAGTCACTGTTAATAAGTGAGTCATTGCGACTGAATCGAATCATTTAAACGGTTGATTAATTCAGGCACGAAACGCCGTCATGTTGCTCAGAGATGCAAAACAGTGCTGTGGCTGTGTTTGGAATTATTTTTTTGGTGAAACAGAGCAGAAACAGGAAATATGGTGTCTAAAACGTAAGTCTCTTAATGTTAACTTCTTGTTTATTGAACTGTTGCATAAAATCACATTAATAATCATGATGGTTTTTGGAGCAAAAAAAAAAAAAAAAACACCGCTCGATCTTCGTGTGAAACTATATGAAATTATATAAATATATACATTTTCTGCTCCCATATCTTGAATTTTCTGATCATTCTTCATGCATTGTAATATTGAAGCATGCAGTGAAAGAACGCACTCGCACGTGCGCTAGTCTAACCTAGATTTCTTTACGTAATGTATGCGTGCACTCTGTAGTTGTGTTTTGTTTGATTCTTGCAATACACTCGTTAAAACAACAATTAAGAAATTATCGCAAACGATATATATCGCACGCCCCTATAACAAAGGCTATATCACAAATAAAGGCAGTCATTACTGTTTTTGGTATTGACTTTTTCAAGTTACTTGTCCGATTGGGCAAGTAAATTTCTCTTTCACTTGCCCGTCCAAAACATTTACTTGTCCCGGTGTTCTGTCGATTTGTGCTACCCTGTCAGATTTTGCTACCTCCCATTAAAACAGTAGGTAGTACAATTCGACAACGAAAAATGCTACCTGTCAAATTATGATTTATTAATGTCTACACCTACCACAACCCTAAACCTACCCTTACAGTAATGCAAATGGAGTAATTATGTGTTATATTCGCGGTTGTGGCTAGAAGGGATACAGCTGCCGGAAACCAACAATAAATAATTTTTTCTACCTATTAGATTGTGTTTTATTAACATCTACACCTACCCCAACCCTAAACTTACCTATACATTAATGCAGATACATTAAATGTTGTTGTTCAGCGTGAGAAAAAGGACGCAATTTTGATGTGCGGATGCGCAATACGCCCTGGTAGGAAAATCTGATGGGTAGGATAAAATGTCAGGACACCGGACAAGCGTTAATGTCGAGCCCTGAGATATATATATATATATATATATATATATATATATATATATATATATATATATATATATATATATATATATGTATATGTGCTGTCAATCGATTAAAAAATTTAATCGCGTTAATCACAGTCATGGACTGTGATTAATCATGATTAATCGCATTTTTAAAATATTAGGATTTACCTGTAAATGTGTTGAAATAAAGAAATGCATGACAAACTAGTTTAAGGAAACAGAAGCTTTCACACCTCCGCCAGGTATGAGACATAATCCTTATTATTCTTTTATCATTATTCTTTTGTTTTTATTCAGCCATTATCAGCCTTTATACTGACAATAAAACGTTTACCAAGCCACATCACTTCAATCCCAGTATACATTTACCCAACTATTATCAAACGTATTTCTAAATAAATACAAAACATTTTCTTGCGACCTTACATGAAGTATTATGACAAAATGCATTATGAAGAAGAATTGGACCTGTTCTGCAGGTGCGTTAGAGCTAATGTTAGCATCATGCTTCATTAGACAATTTATGAGATTAATAGTACACTTTTGCTCAGAACTCACTTCAAACTACCATCGAGTGTTTGTAATAACTTCCTTTTGCGATCACATGTGGAATTTGGTCGTTTATTGTTGTTAAAATATGCTGTTTATAGCCTTTTATATCGCTGCACAAATTAGCATTTCAGATGTACACATTCATCTCAAGAAAATCACATACAAACCATATCCTATCGTAATCGTGTTTATTATCTTGTATAATCTATAGTGGCTGTTGTCATGTTTATTTCTGCTGTGTAAAAGCCTTAACATGTATGCTCTGCTGAAACTCACGTTGTTTGTGATGTTTACAACCGCCTCTCCGTTCTTAAGTTGCCAGGTATACATTCCAAGTACAATACATATTAGTAAAAGGATCTATTTTAATTTTTATTTGTCTGTATACACTTTGGGCGGCCGCGGTACATTATAAAAGTAGCGCAAAAAAAAACACAACCCGCGGCTCTGTAATTTTTCCCGCGACTGTATTTTCAAAATAACCTACTTGTGCCGTTACCCTGGCAACACTGGTTCACTGTAGCCTCATCACACACTGATAGATAACCTTCCGCGCAGCGATGACGGGAAGAAGTTGGGGTCAATCCTTATCACATGATTAATTTGCGTTAAAAAAATATTAACGCGTTAATTTTTTGATTAATCGCATGCGTTAACGCGTTAACGTTGACACCCCTAATATATATATGAAAAGTTCATTTGCAAAAACCGATAAAGGCCACTTTCAAAAAAAAAAACTTTCAAGACATCGCGAGTTCACGTTTTACTGCAGAAGCTGACAAGCGCCCTTGTTGTTTTTGAACAGAAGCAGATAAGTCCATTTTAGCAAATCAGCGCGCTGTATTCAGGTCAGGTGACAAGGCTACTTTCACTTTGAAAAGACGTGCTAGCTGAGTGGAGTTTCGTCAAAGCTGACTAAAAGTGATCGAGGATGGATAATTTCGACGAACTTGATGAACCTGTGATATCTCCTCCAGGGCGTAAAAGAAAAATAAAAGCTGAAACGTTTTCACGGAAACTCTTTGCAAGAGCAGTGCATTACAATGGTGAGGGAAAAACTCTGTGTATTGCGTATAATCTACGGCTGTAGCTATCAATATTTTAGTAATCGAGTATTCTACCGAAAATTCTATCGATTAATCGAGTAATCGGATAAGAAGAACTTTTTCTTTATTATGAGCAATACTAAATAAGACAGGTCTCTTAAAGTGATCAAGTAATTTGTTTCCTTTTTAGAAAAATTTACATGTTTATTGCTGAAATTGCATATATTAATAAAACTAAACCCATTTAGTGCATGTAATTGCCATATTATATTCAAAATACAAATATATAAAAATAGAAATATCAATTTCAAATTACTTTAAAAAAGGTATTTATAACATAGTACAACCTAAATCATTAAATAAATCAAAATAATAGTAATAAAAAAATAATAATAAAACCTAAACATTGTGCAACTTTCAAGTTTCAGCCTAACTACAGCTCAGGCATGACATGAGCCTTTACTGTCGTCTTAGAAGGCTTTGTGGCTTTTGTAAGAGGCAAAAATTAGTGGACAGGAAGCTAACGTGGAACAAAAACAAGAGTCCATACACAACATTTATTAACATATTTTTCAGCAACATGAATTTAAAGTTATTTGGAAAATAAACCCTCTTTAATGTCTCTCTGCATACTGGTGTGTGTGTAATCCTTTAAAGGAGCATGTGGTTGCAAACACAGTGCACTCTATGCAGTTACAGGGATGCGCCTAAATGAAAATTCTGGGCCGAAACCGAGAATTCTGAATGTGCTTGGTCGAAAACCAAAACTGCTTTGTAATAATTATTTATTTTATTCGATAATATAAAGTAGTTTTGTAAGACTTTTTTAATTTAACTCAATTTTAATGACACATAATTTAAAAAACACAAGACAATAAAATAACCACACTTTTATTGAAAGAAAATTGGACAGAAAATATATTAATATTAAATATCAATGTGTTATTTTTTATTCAATTCTATGCAACAGAATCAGACATAACTGTTGTTGTTGTTGTTTTTGACTAATTATCTAAATAAATAATGTATAGTCCTGTAAACAGGGTTTTTCCTTTCTCAAAATGGGGCAGAGGTGGTACCATCCTGTGCACACAATGTACCCACCCTTCAAGTGGATGAAACAAACACTTTTTACATGCAACATATTTTAGGTGTTATTATAATTATAGCTATGATTAAAGAAAATGACAATTGTAAAGTTATGTTTTATTTTCGCTCATCTAATGTTTTATTGTTATTTATTCTTAAAATAGCCTTATGAAATGTTTTATTTTTCCTCAGAAATTCTGTGTTGTGTATCTGCTTATCAAATGAAGGCATAAAACATTAATTTTATTTATCTTTTAATTATTGAAAATTAAACTTTTTGGCAAACAAAGGTGATTTACTATTAAAATTAAAACATGGAAGAAATGTTGTGTGATCATTCCTTAAAAATAAAGTTTTCATAATTTTAGTAGTAGTAGTATGTACATTGAACAATAGTAATATATTTCTGCTGCAATGTCTTCAAATTAAACCTGACTTTTATTTTGACGGGTTGCAGTGAATTCCTTTAAATTTCTGTGTGAATATGATATGACGCTAGTTTTACTCAAATGAAACGGTGAAACGCTCGTGAATTGACTCTCAGAGCAGTTCTGGAGATGATGTTCGTGTGTTTATGTCCTCATTGAGTCGGCAGATGCTGAAATCACCGCGAGCGTCACGCGCGCTTCAGTGTGTGTGTGGTAAAGAAAAACGCACGTCTCTGCCATTCATTCATACAGAGAGAATATGAGTTAATGCTCATCAGATCGCGTAAATCAGTGGGAAATGATGATTCTGTGTAAAGAAATATCAAGTAAACCTATAAAAATATAAAAACCCTGGCAAAGCTATTATTATCTGTAGGGATGCAACGATACCATTTTTTCAGAACCGATTGGATACCGAAAATTTTGAGTATCTGCTGATACTGATCCAATCTGATACCAGCGCAGTTTTTTTTTATTTTTTTTTTTTTAAATCGATGAAGAATTTCTATTCTGGACCCTGGACCACAAAACCAGACTTAAGTGTCAATTTTTCGAAATTGAGATTTATACATCATCTGAAAGCTGAATAAATAAGCTTTCCATTGATGTATGATTTGTTAGGATAGGACAATATTTGGCCGAGATACAACTATTTGAATATCTGGAATCTGAGGGTGCAAAAAAAATCTAAATATTGAGAAAATCGCCTTTAAAGTTGTCCAAATGAAGTTATTAGCAATGCATATTACTAATCAAAAATGAAGTTTTTATACATTTACTGTAAGAAATTTACAAAATATCTTCATGGAATATGATCTTTACTTAATATCCTAGTGATTTTTGGCATAAAAGAAAAATTGCTAATTTTGACCCATACAATGTATTTTTGGCTATTGCTACAAATATACCCCAGCGACTTAAGACTGGTTTTGTGGTCCAGGGTCACATATAGATAACTTCAAAAAACTCATAAATCCAAGGCACTCGAATAGTGTGAAAAAATTAAAAAGCTTTATAAGAATTTTTTTCACACTATTCGAGTGCCTTGAATTTATGAGTTTTTTGACGATACGAAAGAATCCCGCACCCAAAGAGCACTAATTAATGGACTTTTTACACCCCAGCAGCACTTTTTTTTGCATAACTTTGAATATATATAGATAACTTAATTTTGATGAAAAACAACAAAAGAAAAAATCATGATCATAATCTGACAAAAATACTATTATAAACTAGGTTAGTGGATAATTTAGCAGCAAAAGAAAAATCATGGGTGCACAATAATTTTATAAAACCTAGTGAAACATTTTTATTTACAAATAAAATTGAATAAGTGTAGGACTAAATCTGGTAAAATGGTAAACACTGCTCTTTGTATTGTTGTAAAATACATTCATGAAAAAACAAGCAAATACATTTATATTATGTTCCCATTCTTTGATTGATCTAGGGGAATTGAGGAATACATAACAAAATTAAAGGAAAGTCCACATGGAGCCTCTCATCCCAGTCCCAGCCCTAAAGAACACTGCCAACCACTAATGAATCTATTACAAATTTGATTTATTACATAAAGAAATCACAGCAACAAAGCAAATGAAAACTTCAGGAGGGGGCAAGGCCAAAATAACAAACAAAACAGAATCTTACTCAATTTTAAATCTAACTTACCTAACACAAGAGAAAATAAAATTAACAAAAAGACAATAACACTTCCTTAACTACCTAACTTACCCAAAAACAAAGGCAAAAGGATTGACAAAAGAAAATGGCACCCTCCTCCCTACAAATTATAAAATAAACAATTTAACATTAAGTAAAGAACTATCAAAAAGTCAACAATCTAAGCGGTAGCACAGCAACAGTATGCTAACTTAAACTCTAGCACAAATTGGCATTAAGTATCAATTAACAAACACCAACAAACAACTAGCAACTCTTGTCTGGGGCTGCAGAGAAGGTCCATGTGGAGAGAGAGAAATAGCTCAAGTCTCCTTCTTCCCTCTCTCTCCTCAACTGCTTTCTTGATGGCTTTTATAGCTGGTTTCCTCTCTGGAGGAGCCAATGAATGAGGAGTTAGTTGGTCATCAGCAAACGAGTATCAGGTGCCAGCAATCAACTCCTATTAAAGCAACCGCACAGAAGAGAAACAAAAACAGAACATACAAAAAAAAAAAAAAAAAAACTCTTAACTGACCCCAGAACAGTACAAATTACGTCACAGGACGTAACACCCCCATCACCAAGTTTATAACCCATGGCTTATAAACAATTAATACTTTACATATTTGATACACTTTAATCCCCATCACAGGCTCTAGAGAGCGCATCTGCCACAACATTCTCAGAGCCTTTCTTGTGTTGAATGTCCAAGTTGTATTCTTGCAGATACAATGACCAACGCATCAAACGTTGGTTCCAATTGCACATGCGAGACAGGAAGACAAGGGGGTTATGATCAGTGTAAACAACAAGAGGGGTACAATTACCTCCAACATATACTTCAAAATGCCTGAGTGCCATCACTAATGCCAGAGCTTCCTTCTCGATGGTACTATAGTTCTGTTGTGACTTTAAAAACTTCTTGGAAAAATAACAGACAGGATGCTCAATTCCTGCACTGTCTTCCTGCAGCAAAACCGCACCAGCTCCCACAGCACTTGCGTCAACTTGAAGCTTGAAAGGCAAATAAAAGTTAGGAGCTGATAAAACAGGACTATAACAGAGAAGGTCTTTGGCAGCAACAAAGGCACGGTCACACTCAGGACTCCAAACAAAGTTCTTTGAAGTACTAAGCAAATCAGTGAGGGGTGACACAATTGTTGCGAAGTTCTTACAAAATCCTCGATAGTACCCCGCCATTCCTAAAAATCTGCGTAACTGACGCTTGGTGCTGGGTGTAGGGAATTCAATAATAGCAGACACTTTTGCTTCTGTAGGCTTGACATAACCCTGACCAACCTTTTTACCAAGGTAAGTTACAACACCTTTAGCAAACTCACACTTGGCCAAATTAAGGGTTAATTTAGCGTCACATAACCTTGTAAACAGTTTCTCCAAACTGCAGATGTGATCTTCCCACTCATCTGAATAGACTACAATGTCATCCAAGTAAGCTTCACAATTAGGCAGGCCCAGCAAAACTTTTTGCATAAGACGTTGAAATGTGGCAGGTGCGTTTCGCATCCCAAAAGCCATACAGTTATACTGTAGGAAATCATCAGGTGTTACAAATGCAGAGATCTCACACGCCCGTGCAGTTAGTGGAACCTGCCAATAACCTTTTAACAGGTCTAACTTAGAAACAAACTTCGATGCACCAACTCTGTCCACGCAGTCTTCCATCCGTGGTAAGGGAAAGGAGTCAGGTTTCGTCACACTGTTTACTTTTCTATAATCTGTACAGAAGCGAAAAGTGTTGTCAGACTTTGGGACCAGTAGACATGGCGAACTCCAGGGACTTTGACTGGGTACAGCCAGACCATTTGTAAGCAGATAATCTACCTCTGATCTCATGATCGTTCGCTTTGCAGGATTCACTCTGTATGGATGTTGCTTGATTGGAATAGAATTCCCTACATCGATGTCATGAAACAACATACTGGTTTTACCAGGCACATCAGCAAACGGTAGGATATTTCCACAACATCATTTCAACATCCTTACGCTGATCTTCAGGTAAATAAGATAAACAAGAGTCCAAACTACTCAATATAGCGGAATTATTCAAACGAACACCGGGTGAATGAGGTTCAACTAGCAATTCCTCAACATCAGGACTACAAATGGGAGCTACTGTAAAACTGGGTTTCAGTGTTGGTGAGGGAAAAGGAGTCCCGGAAGAATTACGTGCAACATAACGTTTTAACAAGTTAATATGACACACTCTCTTCTGACGACGACGATCAGGAGTATTTACAACATAGTCCGTGTCACTAAGTTTCTGCTCAATGACATATGGACCAGAAAACTTGGCATCAAAAACGGAGCCGGGAACAGGAAGTAATACAAGAACAGAGTCACCCGGTTGAAAACTGCGTTGTATAGTTTTCTTGTCAAAATGACTTTTCATTTTAGACTGCACTGTGGCTAGATGGACTTTGGCTATCTTGCAAGCCTTTTGTAAGCGTTCACGAAAAGAAGTGACATAGTCTAAAATTGGGACAGCAGGGCTACTCTTACTAGTTAACTGCTCTTTTAGCAATTTCAAAGGCCCACGAACAGTATGAGCAAACACAAGCTCATGAGGACTGAATCCTAAGGACTCCTGAACAGACTCCCTCACAGCAAACATGAGTAGTGGCAAGCCATCCATCCAGTCTTTTCCAGTCTCGACACAGTAAGTGCGGATCATGGACTTCAGGGTTTGATGAAAACGTTCTATCGCCCCCTGTGACTCAGGGTGATAGGCGCTAGATAGTTGGTGCGCTATACCAAACTCTTTCAACATCTGCCCGAAAACTTTTGAGGTGAAATTCGTCCCCTGATCCGTTTGAATTACTCTGGGCAAACCAAATGTTGTACAAAACTTTAAAACCTCCCTCAACACCACCTGTGCCTTTAATGTACGTAGCGGTACAGCCTCGGGGTAACGAGTAGTAGTACACATCATTGTTAAAATGTACTGATGCCCATGTTTTGACTTTGGAAGAGGCCCTACACAATCAATCAACAACTTTTCAAACGGCTCACCAATAACAGGAATTGGATTAAGGGGAGCTTTTGGGACAGTTTGATTTGGTTTGCCTGCACGCTGGCAGACATCACAGGAGCGACAAAAATTAGACACAGCGGATTTTACTCCAGGCCAATAGAAGTGCTTTGTAATGCGCTGAAACGTTTTGTTGACACCGAGGTGCCCTGCGAGAACATTTTCATGTGCCAATTTCAAAACTTGAGAACGGTAACTGGCAGGCAGAACAACCTGATATATAGTCAACCAATCATTTAGTTCTAACGATTTTGGTCCCCATTTGCGCATTAAAACTCCCTCATCCCAAAAATAACCTACCCTTGCTGTTAAAAGATTGCCATGATCTACTGCAAAACGAACACATTTTTCAAGTGTAGGATCTGCCTTCTGCGCAGCAGCAAGGTGTTCCTTACCCACCATGGAAGGAAGCTCAACTGCAAGCAGAGGGTCATGCTCAGACATTATTTCCAGTGGAACAGACAACTTGCACTCTACCAACTCGGGTTGCTCAGCCATGAAAGAATTTGAAAGATCAACTGCATCTTCAAACTTTCGTGACTGAGACCGAGTGACTACACATGCTGGAAACACCAAAGGAAATTTCTCAACAAGATCCAGCGACGCGCACTCAGTTGGCTCACTTAGAACAACTGGCCTAGGAAAAACATTACCACCCGCAATATCATTTCCCAGGATAAGGCTGACATTGTCTACAGGTAGTTTCTTACACACACCCAATTGAAAAACACCTGTAGCCAGGTCAGACTTTATATTAACAACATGTAATGGAACACTAACGCACCCCATTTCAATTCCACGCACTAAAACATTTGCGCCGGCATATGAAGCATCAGAGAAAGGCAGCACATCCTCCAAAACGAAGGACTGGGCTGATCCCGTATCTCTCAAAATTTGCACGCACTCAGCATTAGGACTGCCAGCCAAAGACACATAGCCTGGCCGAAGAAACGGTCCAAAGGACGAGGTATCAGTGGCACACAAATCAGGAGCAGATTGTATTAATGCTACATGCTTAGATTTTTCAGGTTTTGTTTTTTCTTTCCAAGCTCGACAATCAGAGATCAAATGGCCAGGATCAAGACAATAAAAGCAAACTCTTTTTTCACCTATATTTCTTGAAAAGGTTTTGGCTCTACCACCAATTTTATGGCCATTACCGCGAGTTGCATCTTGAGCTACAGACTCCGTCAAAATAGCTTTAGTTTGACGTCCAGAAAAAAAAACCGTCCGATGAGTAAGCGTGAATTCATCTGAAAGTACTGCCGCATCCGAGAGTTTTATCACTTTTTGTTCATTTAAATGAACCACAACACTTTCCGGCACGCATGTTTTAAAATCTTCCAATAAGACCAATTCTTGCAACTCTTCAAAAGTGGTAATTTTACTTGCAAAACACCACTTCTCAAAGAGGATTTTTTTTTCCCTAGCAAATTCGACGTAAGTTTGTTTGGCTTGCTTTGAACACGCTCAATTTCTGCCGATATGCCTCAGGCACCAACTCGTATGCTCTCAAAACAGCTGTTTTCACAGTGTCATAGTCCAATGATGCCTCAATTGGCAAAGCCGCACACACCTCTTGTGCTTTGCCAATGAGGTTACACTGAAGCAGCAGAGCCCACATATCCTTTGGCCAACTCAATTTAGTCGCAACACGCTCAAAGGCAATAAAGTAAGAGTCTACCTCGGTCTCACGAAAGGGCGGTACCAACTTGACATATTTACCAACATCTACATCAGCTCTAGGTGTTAAAGAATGAGGAGAGGAACGTGGTTTAGGAATCGGCCGATCATGTAAAGATCTTATCTCAAGTTCACGCATTTTAATATCACGATCTGCTTTAACTTCAAGAGCTCTCAAATGAAGACGTTGAGTCTCATACTCTTGCTTTTTTAATTCCAATTCAAGCTCTTTTAACCGCAGTGTGATCTGAGGATCTAGAAAAGATTCTCTCTTTCCACTACCGACTGAACTTGAAATATCAGACATAGCTTCCATACCATTCACAACCTCTATCCCCTGCTCTACTGTTTTTTCTGTGAAAATACCCGCCTCTACCAATTTACGATGCAACTCATCCTTTACCACACATTTCTTTGCAGTTCTAGAAGTTAGCGTTATATTGTAGAAGTCAGCTAGCTCTAACAGATCTTTTTTTCTACAGCTATTAAACTCCTCTATCGTAGGAGACAGTGAGAACTTTACTAAATCGAAATCCATTTTTGCTCAAAAACAATATGGAATTTCCTCACCCACTAAAGTTCAAAGCAGCCAAACTAAACTTACCTACTTAAGGAAGATTACATCTACAATCAGTTGTTACCAGAGTATCCCGGACGAGCCCCCAATTGTTATGTTCCCATTCTTTGATTGATCTAGGGGAATTGAGGAATACATAAAATTAAAGGAAAGTCCACATGGAGCCTCTCATCCCAGTCCCAGCCCTAAAGAACACTGCCAACCACTAATGAATCTATTACAAATTTGATTTATTACATAAAGAAATCACAGCAACAAAGCAAATGAAAACTTCAGGAGGGGGCAAGGCCAAAATAACAAACAAAACAGAATCTTACTCAATTTTAAATCTAACTTACCTAACACAAGAGAAAATAAAATTAACAAAAAGACAATAACACTTCCTTAACTACCTAACTTACCCAAAAACAAAGGCAAAAGGATTGACAAAAGAAAATGGCACCCTCCTCCCTACAAATTATAAAATAAACAATTTAACATTAAGTAAAGAACTATCAAAAAGTCAACAATCTAAGCGGTAGCACAGCAACAGTATGCTAACTTAAACTCTAGCACAAATTGGCATTAAGTATCAATTAACAAACACCAACAAACAACTAGCAACTCTTGTCTGGGGCTGCAGAGAAGGTCCATGTGGAGAGAGAGAAATAGCTCAAGTCTCCTTCTTCCCTCTCTCTCCTCAACTGCTTTCTTGATGGCTTTTATAGCTGGTTTCCTCTCTGGAGGAGCCAATGAATGAGGAGTTAGTTGGTCATCAGCAAACGAGTATCAGGTGCCAGCAATCAACTCCTATTAAAGCAACCGCACAGAAGAGAAACAAAAACAGAACATACAAAAAACTCTTAACTGACCCCAGAACAGTACAAATTACGTCACAGGACGTAACAATATATTTATATACTATAAAATTAAAATACATTTCTTTTAAATCTATAGCACAGTAATGAAGGCAGTAACATATGATAGATAAGACAGAACAAGAAAGACTATTAATAATCTTTCATTGCGCAAAAGAATTATAATACGAAAGGCTCCAATACAGAGCAGCACAAAGCGCTTATGCACATCCCGAACGCAGAATGATGCGCTTGAAGCAGCACGGAGTCACAGCGCGCAGGCTGCGCAGTCCTCTGCGTCCGCATAGAAAAGTTCAAAGTACAAAGGGAAAAGATGTTGATGCGTAGTGTATTAAATATGTGCGTTAGTTTATTGAGCCTTTTCTTTTAACAGTTTTAGACCTCAGTTACTGTGCGCTCAGTTTGACTGTAGTAACTGAACACGCAGTTTGAATGCTGAATGGAGGATGACCGACAGATACAGCGGAGAGAAGTTTACCTGAACTTGAATTTAACAAATTAAATATTCATCTGTACCTCAGATTAAACTATGCAACAGCTTTAGAACACATGAAATATTGTGCACGAAAACTTTATGGTGCTTTATAATGTTTTTGTGCCTTTCGGGGGGCTCAACAGTAACACAGAATAGTATACGCACAATATCAGATTTGGATCGGTCTCGTCTGACCGATACCCGATCCGCAGAAAATGACCGTATCAGAGCCGATACCGATCCTGAGTATCGGATCGATGCATCCCTAATTATCAGCGCATGTGAGCAGAGCGTAGCGGGGAGCAGATCAGTGAAGGAGATTTTACCGGCGTTGCCCAGTAACGTTACAGCTGTACTACAGCATGTCACAGCACAGTAACGCTACTGCAAACACGAACAAGTATACTACATAGAAATTTCTTATCACGCGTTATTTGAGCGGACTTAGCTTTTCCGGTGAGCATGAGTGGTAAATGAGCAGAATGCACACTGATAGAGCGGAATGTAGAGTCTGGGAATGTGTCGTCAGAGCGGCAATGCATTCTGGGAATTTAGGTCACGGGAGCTACAGCGGCGACTGAGTGGTAGTGAATGTAGACGTTTTATATTATTTAATCTTTATATTATTCTACTTAAGATCGCGTTGCAGTGGTTAAGGCTTACTGTATCATCAATTGTCATATCCCTTTGCACGGCCGGTGTGAAAAACGTGCTTTCTCCGCTTTAGAATCAGTCTATGGTTAGAATGCCGAAAAAGCCAAGGTTTTACATGCAGACAGTCAGTACGTTTACATGGACATCAATACTCCGATTTTAATACGATTAAGACAATACTCTGAATAAGAGTCTACCATGTAAACAGAAATTTTTGATTACCTTAATCCGGCTAAAGTCATAATCGAAGTAAACACAAATCGAATTAAGACATGTGGAGTATTCCTATTTTAGTCGCATTATCAAAGTGCAGTACAGACATGTAAACACCTTAATCAAACTATTACCGTTGTGTAGGACTTTTCGCCACATTTTGCGACAGGATACACACACGGCAGCGGTCAACCGTTTGACGGCAAATAAAAGAGCTTCAACACCGCCGTCGTCTGTATGCATGTACAAATAATTGATTGGACTTGAAGCTTTCATAACATTAAAAATGAAACACCCAAAACGGTATATGGCATCATCACGAAGACGGACTATATATTTGTACGTGAAATTCTGGAGGGGACGTCGGATGGCGTCACGTGGTGACTAGTGATGGGAAGTTCGGATAATTTTACTGACTCGGACCTTTGAGTCTCGTTCAGCAAAATTAACGAATCTTTTTTCGAGTCATTTCGTTCATTTTAGCAAAATATAATTAAAATGTTACTTGCTACTTCCCTAAAACATCTACTACTTATGCAAACGTTGATCACACTACAAACAATACAAAACTAATGCTATAAGAAACAGAAAAGATTAATTCATTGTTTACCTAGGTCTTCTATTATTAGTTCACCTCACCTCTTATCTGACAAGTCTTCGGGTTTGAGTCGTTCGTTCATCACGTGACAGCCTTATAAGCTAAACCTATGCAGTCAGAGCCAGAAAGAGAATTGATTAGTTCGTCTCCCGAGTCTTTTGAGTCGTTCGTTCTTTTGTCACGTGACGTGACAGCATTGGACAGATAAATTAGTTAATTTACAAGCTTCCTTACAAACGGGTGCATAGTTGTTGTTGTTGTTATTATTATTATTATTATTATTATTATTATTATTTACTCTTACAGTTACGTGATGCGTTTCTGGTCTCAAATTGTAGCTTTTTAATTACAGTTTATAAATGTGAATTTCTGTCATGATGGTTCTTTTCCATAACACTGAATGTGGTAACAAAGGTAATAAACTAAAGAGTTGGTGGTTATTATTATTATTATTATTATTATTATTATTATTATTAAGTATTTTTCCCTCAGACTGAATAGGTTTAGCTTATGAGGCTGTCACGTGATGAACGAACGACTCAAACCTGAAGACTCGGGATACGCACTAATCAATTCTCTTTCCGGCTCTGACTGCATAGGTTATGCGTATGGGGTTGTCACGTGATGAACGAACGATTCAAATCCGAAGACTCGAAATAGGTGAACTAATTCAGTGCAGAACCTATAGGATGTTGCGCATGCGCGACTGAACGAATCACTCTCCGAGACGACTCGTTCTTCCCGAGTCACATTAAAGATTCGTTCAAAAAGAATGAATCGTTCAAGAACGACCCATCACTAGTGGTGACGTAATGACGCATGCCATTAATCGATCTATGTACTATAACATGTAAAACGGGAACATGAAAAGATTATTCTAAAAACAACTCATGTAAACACCTTAATCATAATATTGTCTTATTCAGAATAAGGTAAATAATTACATTACTGATGTCCATGTAAACGTAGCCATTGATGATAAGGGCTATGGCAACTGATCATTCCAACGTGATCTAATGAATCATATAAACATTACATATGTCTACATTCGCTACGGAACTCGGATGAAAATTAAACTGAAACTTATGGTAAACATCTAAAATAAAATGTGGATTTATAATTCATCTCTGTAGATTTAAAATATTATAGATACAGTGATTTGCATTAAACTGTAAGCCCTCACACCACAAATAAAAGGAAATCATATATGGAAATGTTATTTACTTTTTGTACAGTTTAAGTTTCGTTCATTCATTTATTTGATCGCTCGCATTGTTGTTCGGCGTCGCTAGTAAGAGTCTTCAACTTGTTCGGGCAAGTCAATGTATTTATTTGCGTAGCATCCACAATACACAACGTTTCAAAGCAGCTTCAAGTTCTGTTGACTCTATAATGTCTTAACTCTTAACACTGAGCAGTTTTACCGGGCAATATGACGATATAACAATGATCCACTGTTTGAAATCTAGCTATTAGTGTATTCTCCCCTTACAAAATTAGCCATGGTTTTGCTACTCTAACCATAGTTTATCCATGGTATTTAATAAGATTGTGGTTATACGAATGGTAATACATACATCAAAAACAAAAATTCAGTGCATCCCTAGTAAATAGACTAAAACGATTCTTCGAAGCACAAGAATTAGCCTTGATGATTTTTTGTATTCGAGTTACTCAAATTACTCGAGGAATCTTTCAGCCCTAGCATAATCACATCCATAATCTATGATCACAACAAAAACAACGTTTGTCGGACATGAAATGTGGAGTTATCTGCTTTTGCCAAAAAACAAAGTTGGAGTTATCTGCTTTTGCTATAAAACAAACTTTTAATATGTAATAAAATCATACTTTCAACAAACTTTAATTTTGTAAATTACCTGTATTTAAGTTATTGTTACTTAATCAAAACAACCCAACTGTAGTTTGATTGACATTACTTGGATTTGATTTCTGAAAAAATAAAATATAAATGGCGTTATCGGTTTTTGCAAATGAACTCTTCTCATATATATATATATATATATATATATATATATATATATATATATATATATATATATATATATATATACACACACACACACACACACACACACACACACACACAGTGGGGCAAAAAAGTATTTAGTCAGCCACCAATTGTGAAAGTTCTCCCACTTAAAAAGATGAGAGAGGCCTGTAATTTTCATCATAATTATACCTCAACTATGAGAGACAAAATGAGAAAAAAAAAATCCAGAAAATCACATTATAGGATTTTTAAAGAATTTATTTGCAAATTATGGTGGAAAATAAGTATTTGGTCAATAACAAAATTTCATCTCAATACTTTATATACCCTTTGTTGGCAATGACAGAGGTCAAATGTTTTCTGTAAGTCTTCACAAGGTTTTCACACACTGTTGCTGGTATTTTGGCCCATTCCTCCATGCAGATCTCCTCTAGAGCAGTAATGTTTTGGGGCTGTCGCTGGGCAACACGGACTTTCAACTCCCTCCAAAGATTTTCGATGGGGTTGAGATCTGGAGACTGGCTAGCCCACTCCAGGAGCTTGAAATGCTTCTTACGAAGCCACTCCTTCGTTGCCCGGGCGGTGTGTTTGGGATCATTGTCATGCTGAAAGACCCAGCCACGTTTCATCTTCAATGCCCTTGCTGATGGAAGGAGGTTTTCACTCAAAATCTCACGATATATGGCCCCATTCATTCTTTCGTTTACACGGATCAGTCGTCCTGGTCCCTTTGCAGAAAAACAGCCCCAAAGCATGATGTTTCCACCCCCATGTTTCACAGTAGGTATGGTGTTCTTTGGATGCAACTCAGCATTCTTTCTCCTCCAAACACGACAAGTTGAGTTTTTACCAAAAAGTTCTATTTTGGTTTCATCATTCTCCCAATCCTCTTCTGGATCATCCAAATGCTCTCTAGCAAACTTCAGTCGGGCCCGGACATGTACTGGCTTAAGCAGGGGGACACGTCTGGCACTGCAGGATTTGAGTCCCTGGCGGCGCAGTGTGTTACTGATGGTAGCCTTTGTTACTTTAGTCCCAGCTCTCTGCAGGTCATTCACTAGATCCCCCCGTGTGATTCTGGGATTTTTGCTCACAGTTCTTGTGATCATTTTGACCCCACGGGGTGAGATCTTGCGTGGAGCCCCAGATCGAGGGAGATTATCAGTGGTCTTGTATGTCTTCCATTTTCTAATAATTGCTCCCACAGTTGATTTCTTCACACCAAGCTGCTACCTATTGCAGATTCAGTCTTCCCAGCCTGGTGCAGGTCTACAATTTTGTTTCTGGTGTCCTTTGACAGCTCTTTGGTCTTGGCCATGGTGGAGTTTGGAGTTGGACTGTTTGAGGTTGTGGACAGGTGTCTTTTATACTGATCAAACAGTTCAAACAGATGCCATTAATACAGGTAACGAGTGGAGGACAGAGGAGCCTCTTAAAGAAGTTGTTACAGGTCTGTGAGAGCCAGAAATCTTGCTTGTTTGTAGGTGACCAAATACTCATTTTACTGAGGAATTTACCAATAAATTCTTTAAAAATCCTACAATGTGATTTTCTGGGGGTTTTTTTTCTCATTTTGTCTCTCATAGTTGAGGTATACCTATGATGAAAATTACAGGCCTCTCTCATCTTTTTAAGTGGGAGAACTTGCACAATTGGTGGCTGACTAAATACTTTTTTGCCCCACTATCTGTGTGTGTGTGTGTATATATATATATATATATATATATATATATATATATATAAAAATATATTATATATTAGTGCTGTCAATCGATTAAAAAATTTAATTGCGTTAATCACAGTCATGGACTGTGATTAATCATGATTAATCTCAAATTTTAAATACTAGGATTTACCTGTAAATGTGTTGAAATGAAATGCATGACAAACTAGTTTAAGGAAACAGAACCTTTCACACTTCCGCCAGGTATGAGACATAATCCTTATTATTCTTTTATCATTATTCATTTGTTTTTATTCAGCCATTATCCGCCTTTAAACTGGCGATAAAACGTTTACCAAGCCACATTGCTTCAATCCCAGTTTACACTTACCCAACTATTATCAAAAGTATTTCTAAATAAATACAACAAAACAATTTCTTGCGACCTTACGTGAAGTATTATGACAAAATAAACGCATTATGAAGAAGAATTGGACCTGTTCTGCAGCTGCATTAGAGCTAATATTAGCATCATGCTTCATAAGACAATTTATGAGATTAATAGTACACTTTTACTCAGAACTCACTTTAAACCAGCATCGAATGTTTGTAATAACTTCCTTTTGCGATCACATGTGGAATTTGGTCGTTTACTGTTAAAATATTCTATTTATAGCCTTTTATATCGCTGCACAAATTAGCATTTCAGATGTACACATTCATCTCAAGAAAATCACATACAAGTCATATCCTATCGTAATCGTGTGTTTATCTTATACAGGTGCTGGTCATATAATTAGAATATCATCAAAAAGTTGATTTATTTCACTAATTCCATTCAAAAAGTGAAACTTGTATATTATATTCATTCATTACACACAGACTGATATATTTCAAATGTTTATTTCTTTTAATTTTGATGATTATAACTGACAACTAAGGAAAATCCCAAATTCAGTATCTCAGAAAATTAGAATATTGTGAAAAGGTTCAATATTGAAGACACCTGGTGCCACACTCTAATCAGCTAATTAACTCAAAACACCTGCAAAGGCCTTTAAATGGTCTCTCAGTCTAGTTCTGTAGGCTACACAATCATGGGGAAAACTGCTGACTTGACAGTTGTCCAAAAGATGACCATTAACACGTTGCACAAGGAGGGCAAGACACAAAAGATCATTGCAAAAGAGGCTGGCTGTTCACAGAGCTCTGTGTCCAAGCACATTAATAGAGAGGCGAAGGGAAGGAAAAGATGTGGTAGAAAAAAGTGTACAAGCAATAGGGATAACCGCACCCTGGAGAGGTTTGTGAAACAAAACCCATTCAAAAATGTGGGGGAGATTCACAAAGTGTGGACTGCAGCTGGAGTCAGTGCTTCAAGAACCACTACGCACAGACGTATGCAAGACATGGGTTTCAGCTGTCGCATTCCTTGTGTCAAGCCACTCTTGAACAACAGACAGCGTCAGAAGCGTCTCGCCTGGGCTAAAGACAAAAAGGACTGGACTGCTGCTGAGTGGTCCAAAGTTACTGTATGTTCTTTGATGAAAGTAAATTTTGCATTTCCTTTGGAAATCAGGGTCCCAGAGTCTGGAGGAAGAGAGGAGAGGCACACAATCCACGTTGCTTGAGGTCCAGTGTAAAGTTTCCACAGTCAGTGATGGTTTGGGATGCCATGTCATCTGCTGGTGTTGGTCCACTGTGTTTTCTGAGGTCCAAGGTCAACACAGCCGTATACCAGGAAGTTTTAGAGCACTTCATGTTTCCTGCTGCTGACCAACTTTATGGAGATGCAGATTTCATTTTCCGACAGGACTTGGCACCTGCACACAGTGCCAAAGCAACCAGTATCTGGTTTAAGGACCATGGTATCCCTGTTCTTAATTGGCCAGCAAACTCGCCTGACCTTAACCCCATAGAAAATCTATGGGGTATTGTGAAGAGGAAGATGCGATATACCAGACCCAGCAATGCACAAGAGCTGAAGGCCACTATCAGAGCAACCTGGGCTCTCATAACACCTGAGCAGTGCCACAGACTGATCGACTCCATGCCACGCCGCATTGCTGCAGTAATTCAGGCAAAAGGAGCCCCAACTAAGTATTGAATGCTGTACATGCTCATACTTTTCATGTTCATACTTTTCAGTTGGCCAAGATTTCTAAAAATCCTTTCTTTGTAATAGAAAGTAATATTCTAATTTTCTGAGATACTGAATTTGGGATTTTCCTTAGTTGTCAGTTATAATCATCAAAATGAAAAGAAATAAACATTTGAAATATATCAGTCTGTGTGTAATGAATGAATATAATATACAAGTTTCACTTTTTGAACTGAATTAGTGAAATAAATCAACTTTTTGATGATATTCTAATTATATGACCAGCACCTGTATAATCTATAGTGGCTGTTGTCATGTTTATTTCTGCTGTGTAAAAGCCTTAACGTGCTCTGGCTGAAACTCACGTTGTTGGTGATGTTTACAGCCGCCTCTCCTTTCTTAAGTTGCCAGGGATACATTCCAAGTATAATACACATTAGTAAAAGGATCTATTTTCATTTTTATTTGTCTAGATACACTTTGGGCGACCGCGGTACATTATAAAAGTAGCCCAAAAAAAACCGCAACCCGCGGCTCTGTAATTTTTCCTGCGACTGTATTTTCAAAATAGCCCACGGCCACTTGTGCCGCTACCATAGCAACACTGGTTCACTGTACCCTCATCACACACCATAGATAACCTTCCGCGCTGCGATGATGGGAAGAAGTTGGGGTCAAACATTATCACATGATTAATTTGCGTTAAAAAAATATTAACGCGTTAATTTTTTTTGATTAATCGCATGCGTTAACACGTTAACGTTGACACCCCTAATATATATATATATATATATATATATATATATATATATATATATGTGTGTGTATCAGGGTTCCCGCGGGTCCTTAAAAAGTCTTAAATTTACTTTATCAAATTTAAATTCATAAAAAGTCTTAAATTGTACAAGAAAGTCTTAATTATGATTTAAAGAGGTCTTAAATTTGGGTACAAACCAGAATCGCAGTACAGCTTAATGTGACGATTAAACTTCAAAAGGCTATAAATAAATATGAGCGCTGCACATTTCAAAGTCCAGTGCTAGGCTGCTTTGTGTTCTGCCGTTACCGCTGGCAGAGAATGAATGTGCATGTTCAGTAAGGCTGTTGTTGTGAGTAGGGTATTCCTGCAATACCGGAGGCTGTAGTTTCAGAACTGGATTTCTAGGGCCCTATAGTTTTTTTTTGTGTTTGTTTTTTAATTATTTTATTTTATTTATTTATTTTTTGTATGTATTATGTCAGGTCTTCCAGCCAGTCCTATCAAACCTTTATAATTAATCCAAAACGCGGCAGCAAGATTAATTTTTAATGAGCCAAAAAGAATATAAGAGAGAATGAAGAACGTCATATCTCTCTCTATTCTAATTCTATTCTTTGAAAAAAAAAAACAAAAAAAAAACTTGTCCCTTTTAGACTTGCACACTAGCTTTTCTAATCTTTTTTGTATTCTATGTTTTCTTTTTATTTATTATACAATTAACAAAAGCAAAAAAGGCCTCTAACACTAGCTTGCTCTATTCTTTTTCTATTCTATGTTTTCTTTTTATTTATTATAGAATTTTAAAAAAAAATCTCTTGCTATGTGTACTGCGTTAGGCTAAATGAGACTTGTTATAGCACTTGCATATCGTTGCTCATGTTGATTTTGATTTCTTCCATTGTCCTCATTTATAAGTCGCTTTGAATAAAAGCGTCTGCTAAATGACTAAATATTAGTGGCTCATACTATTTGTGACCCGTTCTGGCAAAATTTTCAAAAATGAGTTCTTTTTATTTTTCAATTACATTCTCCATTAAAATACCTTCAAAATGATATATGACTTGTTGGAATCGGATAAAAAATGACAGCCGTTTGAAGGCAATAGAGGCAGCAGATCTGTTTTTGAGAAAAATCGAGTTAAAGATTCCAAAGCAAAATCACCAAGCACCGTTGTACATTTTCCTCCAGTTATTTTCTTAATATTAATTACTATATTATTAATCACAATATAGCTATATTTAATTTTATCTTTGTTATTAAAAATAAGAACAAAGATGCAAATAAACAGTAGTTTAATCAAGAGCAGCGAGTGATTCCGTCTTTTCTTTTAATGTATGATTAGCATTGAGCGTATCAATTTGAGACAGATCTATATTAAGACCTACTGTAATGCATGGATCAAATATAATGTTACACATCAGATTTCCCCCCAACCATTAACTAAACGTTCATGTAAGACATAACAGATTATGATTGTGTGAATCTCGCCAATACATATTTCGCAATAATGTTCTTAATAAGGGAGATCGCGCGCTCGCGGAAAGGCGCGTCTTATGCACGCGCTTTGCAAATGTCAGTCAGCGCGATCGTTTTGTTTTCATCAGCATGGGTTTAAAAATAATATTTCACTGGTTTGGACTCATGTCATGGAGAATTCGATATGAATATTCACAAAGCTGGAATGCTGCGCTTTGCAACAATAGGCTTACAACTTGTGGTGAGAAGCAGCAGCAGCCGTCTAGAAGTGCACAGAGAAAAAGGTACTCCTCTCAGAAAACGTACAAATAAAGATCATTTTAGATGTTTAATTACTATTTGGAGCATTGGGATCACTAGAAGAAGGCTTAATGAACTCATTTTTGTGAAAACCTCAAATTTGACCAAAACTGACATTTTTCATTTCTTTTGCCTGTAGCTCAAAATTAGTCCGTGCGACTTCCGACTCATTTCGCCAGAACGGGTCACATTTTATAGCACTTGCTATTCAATTCTGTATATTATTATTTTTAAGGAATTATGTAGTTATTTAATTTTATACACTTAATTATTGTCCTAACCAACTCCTAGCCCTAAACATACCCGTTGGTAACCCTCTTGAAATATTTAACCTAATTTATTTCAATATATTCAATATATTCTGGTTTAAAATTCAGTTTTCTTGGAAAGAAGACTTGTGTCTGTGCGAGACTTAAGTTAATTAGCTGCAGCGCTTCACGTCTGATGTGCTGTTTGTTTGCATCTGTTTGTTTGTTTGTTTGAATCAGGTCTCCTCTGTTGGAATAGATGGTGCTGTCCCAAAAAATAGGGTCCTGTGTGGTCCTAGAACTGCAGCCTCCAGTATTGCAGGAACATTGGGTTGTTTTTGTTCAGACCAATGCAAAACTCGACCCATGTTTTTACCCTGCAAACACGCAGAGCTGTAAATGTGAACTGGTGGATCGATAAGGAGATAATCCATTATAAAAATCTAAACAATAAAATGTGTTTGTATGTTATTTAATTAATATAATTTATTGATAATTGTTTAAATTAATATAATTAATACTTTTGACTCATCCATTTTCTTAAAAAATGGTTTAAAGGCTGAAATGTGAAGTGTATAATTTTATAAAACTTTTTGTTTTGTGAAAACTTCTATCTGAACTGTAAATCATGCTTTTTACATTCATTTTACAGTTTACCAAAGACATTGCCCTACCCTGCTCATATGGTATTAATTTTATTTGTGCAGGTCTTAAAAAAAGGTCTTAAAAAGTCTTAAATATATATATGATACAGTTTTCATTATATCTAAAAATTATATCTAAACCTAACTCTGAAGAGAACACAGTATGCCGCTAGTAGACAGCAATCCTTGTGTGTGAGAAGTCTGACAATGGTTGTTATAAATGTAATGTGAAGCTTTTACATTCACAACACTCATTTTGATCTTGTTGGTGAAGTGTGCAGAAAATTCTGCCGGACTGAAATTTAGTCTTTGGTGAACAGTTTTCAAGAGTGCAATTAAGATTTTAAGTTAAGCACCTTTCAGGCTTGTGTGAGGTTTCCACAAGCAACAAAGTCTACTTGAACAAACACTTTACTACATTTAAAGTTTAGAAAATCAAACTTATAATTCCCACCTTCACCATCCATGTGGCATGGCAGATGATGACCATTACAGACTGTTTCACTTTGAAGTGAGGCACAGTCACAGAACTCGGTTCTGTCTTACCATTATTACATTTCATTTTTTCATTCGTTTTTTCATTGGTTTTTTTTTTTTTTTTTAATTATCATCTGTGACTCGTTCTGAATTATGTTGTACCCCTCTGGTTGTAGTGTCCTCAATGCAGTGTTAAACGAGATGGCCTTGTAAGACATACAGGACTCCAAACATATTTTACATTTATTTGATATATATATTTTTTAATATCTGATAAACTTTTGAATGTTTGAGCTTTTACTTACTGGTCAGATGGTTCATAGTGCCTTGGAGATGTTCTTCGACAAGAGGTCCCCTCCAACTCTGCTGCACGACCATCAGCATGGAAGAATATAGGAACATAAACAATCTGTCACAGAGCCAACAATATAATGACACATACAGGGCTCGACATTAACGCTTGTCCGCTTGTCCGGGACAAGTGAATGTTTTGGACGGGCAAGTGAAAGAGAAATTTACTTGCCTAATCGGACAAGTAACTTGAAAAAGTCAATACCAAAAACATTAATGACTGCCTTTATTTATGATATAGCCTTTGTTATAGGGGTGTGCGATATATATCGTTTGTGATAATTTCGTAATTGTTGTTTCAACAAGTGCAAGAATCAAACAAAACACACCTGCAGAGTGCACGCATACATTATGTAAAGTCTAGGTTAGACGAGTGCGAGTGCGTTCTTTCACTGCATGATTCAGTATTACAATGCATGAAGAATGATCAGAAAATTCAAGAGATTTGTGGAGAAAATGTATATATTTATATAATTTCATATAGTTTCACTCGAAGATCGAGCGCCGTTTTTTTTTTTTTTTTGCTCCAAAAACCATCATGATTACAAATGTGATTTTATGCAACAGTTCAATAAACAAGAAGTTAACATTAAGAGACTTACGTTTTAGACACCATATTTTCTGTTTCTGCTGTGTTTCACCAACAAAAATCATTCCAAACACAGCCACAGCACTGTTTTGTGTCTCTGAGCAACATGACGGCGTTTTGTTCCTGAATGAATCAACCGTTTAAATGATTCGGTTCAGTAGCAATGACTCACTTATAAACAGTGACTTGATGCCACCTACTGGTGGCATTAATTTCACATTTAAAGTATCTTTTCATTTTTTAAATAATTTCAAATATCAGTATTCAACGTTTTATGAATCAAAACATTATTTATTCATTTGTAACTGCAGATTAAAGCATTCCATGTCCCTCAGAGCTGCATTAAACAGTGGGTAAATATATCTATTCCACTTCAGATGCAGCTTCTGTGTTTCCTACATTGCAAAGATGAATTTTGTTGATACTAATTTCATTTGTTTGGTAACAGCCCAAACGTCTTATTATACTAATTGTCTGATTAAATTGAACTAGTTAAAAAATTTAAAAATTTAAGTTTGAAAATTCATATATAAAAAAAGTAGTAAATATTAGCATTTTATTTTTAAGTTTAATATAAAATAATTATATTTGTAATTAACACTCCCTTTTTATTTTAAAATATAACAGTGTTATCACACTTTATTATTTTATTTAAAAAGAAAAATCTAACTAATTAAACTAAATGTGTTTTGTATAACTACAATAAATAATTATATTTATAACTCAAATAAATAAATAAATAAATAAATAAAATCCTGTCCGGGCAAGTAACTTTTATACTCGGACAAGTAAATGACAAATTTACTTGTCCAAAGGACAACCACATGAGAATGCTTAATGTCAAGCCCTGATTTATAATATAACAATATAATGTCAGGTTTATTAGAAATAAACTACAGCAGAGGTGAAATACAGAAAAGAGAAATAATAATGTACAGAACATACAAAAAATCTTAAAGTCAGTATGAAACGGAAGTTGCGACTGTCTTTTCTTCTCTACTGTGACGTATATCCGAGTGAAACGGCATCTGAAATGAGAGGGCGGGACTTGATTTCGTCCTTCGAGAATTGATTGGATCGTTGGAAGTTGGGGTGTTACTAACAAAATGGAGGCAGATCTGAAATGCCAGTTTGCAGTTAGTGGTGGGGGATTTCTCGCCACTGGATTCACCGCCGACACCCAAGCATGAATAAATGAGCTAGTTATTAGGGATGACGACCACGATCAACAGCACAAAACATGCCAAAACAGCGTGCGCTAGAGATAGAGAGTGAGAGAGAGCGAGAGAGAGACTGCCTGAATATGAGCGCATCCTCCATCAGGTTAAGTCATATTAATGAAACAAATTAGTTTGCAATGTCCTAAGAGTAATGTTGTCGTAATATCCTAATATCTTTTCAGTGTTTAAGGGTAACATACTCCCTCATGACTGGTGTCAGCGCTATAAAGTGAAGCATCAGCTTCAGCTTTTCCCCTGTCGTTTATCCCAGCATTTACCCCTCACATCACTAGCTCGGCACTTGCGCCATCACTCGTGACTGGAAGAGTAGAGAAGTCGTTTTGAGGGGGAGGGGAGGTTAATGTTTTTGATTAAAGATTACGAGGGCACATGAATTAAAAAAAATAATAATAATGAAGTGCACGGATGAATTCTTTATAATAAACACTACAGTATTCCATCAAAAAATAAGAATTGTAAATTTTTATTTCATGCCGACTTTGAGAAACGAGGATTTATGTTTTTAGGTTTTAAAGATGCATGATAATATAGGTGAAATATATTGTGAAAAAATGCATATAAAGTTATTTAGTAAGCTTTCTCAGATCACCCGTGTTTCCTATTTCTCCTATCAGCAGCATTAGAGGGTTTTTTTTTCTGACACTCCTAAAATCACAATACAGTTTTTATCAATATTTGTCTACAATGAAAGATAAAACCTTGTCTGAAATAACGTTAGCTTCAGCCCATTTTAGTTTATGTAAGTGGATTAACAGTACAGTGCATACTTTTAGGTTAAATTAATTAGCTTATTTCAATTCATCCATTAACAAATTCCCAGCAAAACATTTACAAAGCTATAAAAATCACTCATCTACACATAATATGTGATTTAAAATCCCAAACTTTCATAAATAAGAGCTCAAATCTATAGCTAGCTTACCTCTAATAGTTAGCCTCTATAGTTAGCTCACGGTTGTGGTGCTAACGGACTTTTTCCGATGACACTGAACCATTTCTGTAAAGTAAATATTCAACAGAAGCGTGTCAATTACATGTAAGAAAGTGTCAGGAACAGTTGTATGTAGTATTTGTGTAATTTTTGGGACTAAATTTACCTGAAAGCAGTAAAAACAACAGTGAGTGACAGAGTTTTGTTGCTACTTGTCAGCTCAGTTGCTGCCCCGTTTCCATGGAAACTCCCTCCACTCCAGTTTAAATGCGCCTCGAATGTTCAATGCGCGCCCATCAAACATTACATAAATAGTACCCGTACATAAAATTAGAAACTTGTCTTGAAACTTGATGACATATTGTTTAAGTGGAAAGTAGGCCTAAATTGAATGCGAATATAGGATCTATAATATAATATAATAATAGCTTTAAAAATGGTGAACGTAGTGTAGAAACAAAATGCATTGCTGCATTGCAAAAACACATTGATTAAAAATCATGATGCATGAATATAATTTCAGAAATAGCCTATGTAAACACACACGCAATATGTATTTTTAAAATATATGTTTGAAATATATTTCAATATATTTAACAGTGCTTCACATATATGTGAATATATTACCTTTCTGTATGGGATCACTCTTCAATTGCTTATAGTCGCTCTTCACTGCTTATGGTCACTCTTTGAAGAGCAATCATAAGCAGTGTTGCCAACTTAGCAATTTTGTTGTTAAATTTAGCAACTTTTCAGACTACCCTAGCAACTTTTTCTTCCAAAAGCACCTAGCAACAAATTTAGCAATTTTTAAAATTTATTTGGCAACTTTTATCAACTTTTGATAAGTGATTGAAAAGACACACATTTTCCATCCAAATTACACAAAAAGAAGAAAACCAAAGATGCCAAGCAGTACACACATCACATGAATTGAGTTGGCTGCTATTTGCAATTATTCAATTTAATAATAATAATAATAATAATAATAATAAATTTAGCTGCAAGCAGCGATTACTGGGGTTCAAGCACTTTAGGGACTTTATTGCATCTAAGCTGATATGGTCTTGGTCAACCTGAAATGTTGGACTGACATTACAACACATCCAGGATGAAGAATATTGCAACACACACATACTCAGCCTGAAATGAAAGGGCTTAAGTATAATATTTAATACAAAGTAAGCATACTTCGACACATGGAAACACATTTTGTTGTAGATGTAATGATTTAAAGTAAATAATAGGTAACAAAATGCTTACTACAAGTCTTCTCTTTATAATGCAATTTTCAGGTCTCACTGTAATCATAATGTGTTATAATTGTAAAATGTGATTCTTCAATTTAAATGAAGTGGTAAACTTTGACAAAATGTGATTTAAATGTTATCATAGTGACTTTATATTTTATATACATGAAAACATGGCTAACCTGTAACAAGAGCTGTATCAGTGAGAAGAATGAGCCAATTAGTGGTCTTCTACTGCTATCTTGTGGTTTTAAAGGCAATTCCAGATATTTTGTCATTTAAAATGTACTGTTTTTCACCTTTTTAACTGTTTTAGAGGCAACTATTGTCTGTGTCCTAAAATTTTTGAATTTTGCAATCATATGATACATGTGCTCACCTTTCATGAAGTTTGGAGCTTTGATTTAGGGTTAATAGGGTTTTGGATACACTACATCAAGGCAATATTTTAATATGACTCTGTTATAGCTGTCCAAATGCAAATTGTCAACATTTTTTTAGATAATTATTGACCTAGAGACTCTAAAGAATTGTACTGCAGTGATTTTATTGATTTTAAGTTTAAAACATAGCGCTAGTTCATAAAAGTAGGTTTTTAACATATTTGTGAGTATTTAATGAACAATTTGATTGACAGCATTAGTCCCAGAGACAACGTTGTTCAGAATGAGGAGATCTATCATATGATATGAAGATCTAGTGTTTGTGTGAATATATGAACATGTTCTACAATTTGAGGTCATTTTCTATAGAAATTGTGTTTTTGAGGCCTTTTAACTTTTATAGCACCACCTATGGTCCGATCTCCATGAAACTTTGCATACTTGTTAAGAGTCATGGGTCACATGTTTTCACCAAGTTTCGTAAAATTTTACCTCATTCCGTTCAGGAGTTATGCTTCAAATAACATTTGGCTAATGTTAGCATAGATGCTTTTTGGCAGACTGTTTTGCGCGAAAATCAAAATTTCAACTTTTTTTGATAATCAGTGTCCAGAGAGTATTTCTGTTTGGTTCTGATCGGGTGAAAAACCTAGGAGTAGTTCGCAAAAGTAGGTTTTGGATATAACTCAATTTTGTGGAAAAACAGTGTGTCGTAGAGAAAATCTGGTGATGCAAGGATTGCAACGATGTAAAGTTTTTGAGTCTACGACAAACGATGTACGAGTTACAGCCAAAAATGTCTGAAATTTTTGGTTTTTTGTGCTATAGCGCCCCCCTTTTGCCGATTCTGGCGAGACTTTGCCAGGATGTCCCCTCAGGGAGCTCTACGTTCTTGCCAAGTTTCAAGTCTCTAGGCCTTAAAGTTTGTTCTGCACAATCAGTTTTAGCATAGAAAAGTAATAAGAAAAAAAAATCCTAAGTTACAATAGGGTTTCACAGCACTACATGCTTGAACCCCTAATAATAATAATTGAATAATTGCTCATTTATGATGCACTTTGTTAGTAGCTTGTACTTGCGATTGTTGATCAGTTAGTACACTGTAAGAAAAATGGATAAGAGACTAGTAATTTTCCAGGACATTATTATCCATTGTAACCCTGTAACCCGAAAACACAATGCGTAACTTAAAATGCAGGTAAAAAAAAAAAAAAAAAACCAATATGGAAAATTATTTCATATTAACATGCTGTAGTAGATTGTGCCCTATGTTTACAGACACTTCTTGGAGTGTAGCATACTAACTATCTACTAATACACTGCTTAAAGCATAATTGTTGAGAATGTGTAGTATTACTAGTTTACTAACTATTAAAACAAACTTAAATGGTAATTATTCAAAAATGTGTTAGTGTTCAATAATTCAATGTATTTAGACAGTTATTTATATTTTAATATTATATTATGCATATTATTTTACAAACAAATCAAAATTAAATAATATAGCTGCAAGCAGCGATTACCGGGGTTCAAGCACTTAAGGCCTTTAAGGTGGTATGCTTTTAGGGTGTAGGCCAACCTGGATGTATAGCTGACAGTGAAACACATCGAAAATGGACAATAAGCTCACAGACACACACAAAAATAGAAATGAAATGGTTAAACTATCATATTAATAATCATTAAGCCTGCTTACACACACACACACACACACACAGATACACTCATACACGGACATACATGAACACATTTTGTTGCAGATATAGATATTTGAAATAAATGCTAGGTGATGATACTTTTTGCAAGTCTTCTCTTTTTTAAGAGTTTATATGTCATTTTCAGGTTTCTCTGTGATCATAATATGGCAAAATTGTAAAAACTGACATATCTGTATGAGGGTCAAAGACGAAAAGGGTGTTTCAAGCATCAAAAAAATTCAAGTGCAATACAGCTTTAAGTTTTGTTTTTTACCCATACATTAGAATGTGTGCTGTTTAAGTTTATATTTTTCTTAACAAAAAATAATTATTATCATGCATTTTTTACCACGTTTGACAGAAGACACGCACTAAAATGCCATTCAGTGTAACAATATTTATATACCAAAAAATCTTGTTAGGTATATTTAAAACTTGAATCATTTGATGACATATTAAAAGACTATTTAAGCATCACAGTGCAGCCGTCAAATATCAATTAACTTTAATTTTTAAATCTTTATACTTTGTTAATGTCCTTCAAACCACTATGTTTTCCAGTTTGCCAGCAATAAGTTTTTGTAAGGAAGTGAAAATCATTTAAAATATATTAATTTAGTATGATCATACATTCTTATTTGTATTTTTTCTTATTTGTATAATAAGTACAGGTCAGAATAAGTATATTGTTTCATTTTTATATTTCATATTTCATAACTGAAATATTTTATTTATGTTGTAGTTATTTTATAATTATTGTTCTTGGTGTGAACGGGCTTTAAGAGTACCACCCAAGCTACTGGGTCCACACTTAGTTTCTTAGCTTTTTGGCTTTTTACAGTGCCTAATGACTCCATAAGTTCATGGGTGTGTATAATTAATCAGTAATCAAATTAAACAAAATGCATTCAAATATTAATATTTATTAAGTTTAACACATATTTGTCAATGCTAAACATTCCTCATTTATCTGTAATATAAATAAGATGCTAAAATTGTTATTTATACAGTGATACTGTCATTCAGTGTAATGGATGACACTGTGGTGTAACAGAGAATTTGCATTACACTGAATGACAAAACCATTACACTGAATGACAAAACTTCTACTTTAGCTAATATTTCAGGCAATCAAGTGGCCACCTATTTCAAACAGTGAACTTGACCATTAAAGTTAATCACACTTACTCACAACATCTACTTGTTTTTCAAAAAATCTAACATTTAAAGGTGATTTTTGGCATTTCACTGAATGACGTGCGTTTTTGTAACCTATGTTACCACACCATAAAAAGGTGAAATTATCAAGTATTTAAGAGCAATAAACTCCCTTTTCTGCAGCACTACACGGTCTTCCAGGTGCCATTTAATGATGTCACAGACTTGCGAATGACTATCAGTTTTTTTTTTTATATGATTTCAGAATAACTTCTTATTCCTGTTACACTGAATGTTCTCAAGATGCATTTTCGGGACAAAAGTCCCCTGTCCATTTAAATACTTTAAAAAAACAATAAGACATAGTCCTTTTAATATGACACAGCCAATACATACTTGAAAATGCCAAGACAACAAATATATTTTTTTAACTTGGTATTTTATGTTTATTTAAAGATGTATTGGTAAAATCAAAGTCCGGACCAGTACACTGAATGACAATTTTACACTTTGGAACATTATTTCCCCCACATTTTGACATTTTATTGTCACAAAAATTAATTGAAATATGAAAGTAGACAATTTACTTGCATTTAAGATGTTTTTTCTACATCTAAAATGACTTTTGTAAATGTAATTTGATGCGGATACCAAAATGGTGACGTCTCGTCTTTGACCCACGAACAAAATGGTAGACTTGAATTAAATGTGATTTTAAATGTTATGACAGTGATTTTATAATATTTCCATAAGAAAACCTTTGAACAGTACTGTTTTAGTGTTTAATAAGCCCATTAGTGGTCTTCCGCTGCCATCTAGTGGTTATAAATAGCAATTTCTCATACAACATTGTTTTTTTAACCTTTATAACTATTATAGTGTTATTTTTTGCCCAATCTCTCTTAAATTTTGCATGCTTCTTTAGAATGAAATTATGCATCATTTTACACAGTTTTGAGAGAAGTCATGGGTTTTTTTTTTTTTTTTTTTTTTTAGGAATAATAGGCCTTTGGGTACACTATGTAAAGAACATATTATAAAATGGCCGGTTTATAGTTTTCCAAATGCAAATGTTCAAAATTTTTTTGATAATTATTGACCTAGAGAGCCTAGAGAATAGTACTGCACTGATTTGATTGATTTTGAGTTGAAAACTGAGGGCTAGTTCATAGAAGTAGGTTTTTTAAGTAATCTCAAATACTTAAAGGGGTCCTATTATGCTTTTTCACTTTTTCAATTTTAGTCAGTGTGTAGTGTGTATGTTTGGGCATATAATGATCTACAGAGTTACAAATCTCAAAGTACACTCCAAAGAGAGATATTTTGTTTTTAAAAAATCTCTTTTCAAGAACTACAACAAATGGCTCATTTGGGCTACAAAGTTGTTTTCCTTTATTTGTGACATCACAAATTGTAAATCCTGCCTATGGAAATTCGAATGGTAGGCGGGTGGGGAGAACGCTTGATTGAGCACTGCACGTTTCAAAATCAAATCCCAGTGCGGGTGTTTTTATATCACTGTATTTCTGATGGAAACCAACTGTTTTCAGAAAATGTTGGATGTCATTTTCATCTTGCATATAATGTCTGATAAAGCAGCGTTTGTGAGCGGAGCTCTGTTTTGTGTAAAGCGTTACCGGGAAAACCTCGAGCTCTCCCGCTCCTACAGCGCCTCCCGCTGGCAGATAATTAATTTGCATATATATGCGGCCACAAATAGTGTAAGTTTGTGGGACTATGGAATAAATAAATTCAGCTGTATAACAGTTTCATTGTAATTAATGTTATAATGTTAGAATTAAAGAACAAACATAATACCTATTACCGTTGCACTTTGTACATAGTAAATGCAGTTATTTTTAAGCTGTTGTTGACATCCTATCTAAAATGTGATTTAGTCAAAAAAAAAAACAACACCAATAACATTACCAATTTAATATGTCTTGCAATATCCATGCGTGCAAAGGTTCTGCGCGATCCTCTTGTTCAGTATTCTCGAGGTCTGAATTGATATGCAATATTGACGAACTTGCTGTTTTGGTAAGGGGCGGGGCAGTACTGAAACACCATCTAAGCTGTTCGCCAATCACAACGCAGTGGGACAGCTAACCAATCACAACACATTTCGTTTTTTGGAAGGCGGGCCTTCATCAAACCCGGAACTAATCGAGTCGTTTGTGTCAGGCTGGGGAGAAAGGTATTGTAATAATGTAAATTATGTGGAAAATAATGCGATTTTCAAACCACCAAGCATGAGAGCATGTTCTAGTACAGCCCCAAAACAAAATTAAGACTTTGTAAAAGAGCATAATAGGACCCCTTTAAAAAACAGTTTGATTGACAGCAGTGATCCTAGAGGCAAAGTTGATCAGAAAGAGAAATTCTATTGTATGATATTAAGATATAGTGTATAAGTGAATATTATGAACATTTTATTGCAATTTGAGATCATTTACAATAGAAATAATGTGTTTTTAATGTCTTTTTAACTGTTATAGCGTCACCTATGGTCCGATCTCTATAAAACTGTGCATGCTTGTTAGGAGTCATCTGACACATGTTTTCACCAAGATTTGTAAAGTTTTCAGTTTTCAATTAGAGTTTATAGGCTTTTGGGTATATTTGGCCATACCCATTTTCTAAATGACCCCGTTATAAGTAACCAAAGGACAAAATTCAACTTTTTTTTTTTTTTTTTTTTTGATAATTATTAATCTAGAGAATCCAGAGAATATTACTGAAGTGGTTTGATCAAGATTCAGCGAAAAACCTAGGACTAGTTCGCAAAAGTAGGTTTTTAACATTTTTAAATATTTAATGAACGATTTGATTGACAGCAATAGTTCTTGAGGCAAAGTTATTAATTATGAGGAGATCTATCAAATGATATGCAAATTGTGTGGATTTGTGAAACACCACGTGATTACAGAGCCAAAAAAACTTGTTAGCGCCAACTAGTGGCCGATTTCTTTCAAAATTCTTACAGACCTTTAGAGCCATGAGTCGAACATGCCCACCGAGTTTCATTCCGATCGACCTCCAGTAACCTTCTTTAATAGGTGCTTAAATTTCATTGGCCAATGGCGGCCATGTTTTTTTACATACGTGAATGTCCTCACAGACACCCATGCCCCTTTGGACCAAGACGCTGCATACCAATTTTCAAGTTGATCGGACCAATGGTTGCCTAGTTATAGCTGTTTTTAAGTTTTTTCAGACTTATAACGCCACCAAGTGGCAAAGCTTCGCATTTTTTTTATTTGACCACAGATTGAGCTCGTACACACGTGTACCAAGTTTGGCGAAGATATCTCATTCCGTTCAAGAGTTATATTTAAAATAACATTTGGCTAACGTTAGCATAGACACTTCTTTGCATACTGTTTCGCGTAAAAATCGAAATTTCAACTTTTGTTTGGATAATTAATGATATTCAGTGTCCAGAGAGTATTTCTGCAGTAGTTTGGTTCCGATCGGGCGAAAAACCTAGGACTAGTTCGTAAAAGTAGGTTTTGGATATAAGTCAATTTTGCGGAAAAACGGTGCGTCGTAGAGCAAAAAGATCGCAACGATGTAAAATTTTTGAGTCTATGACAAACGGCGTACGAGTTATGGCCAAAAATGTCTGAAATTTTTGTTTTTTGCACTGTAGCGCCCCCTATTGGCCAATTGGGCTGAGATTTTGATAGGTTCTCCCCTAATTTAGCTCTATCTTTTGGCCAAGTTTCAAGTCTCTAGCACTTACGGTTTGGGCTGCGATTTGGGCAGCGATTACCAGGGTTCAAGCACTTTAAGGCCTTTAAGGTGGTCTTGGCCAACCTGGATATATGGCTGACAGTTAAACACATCCAAAATGGAGAATAGGCTCACAGACACACAACACACATACACACACCCACTGAAACTAAATGATTAAACTAGTATATTAATACTACCGATGCACTGATTGCAATTTTCTTGGCCAATTCCGATTTTTTTTGGAAGTGTGACCTGTCGATACCGATTTTTGCTGATTCTGATTTTCTTTCTAAGAACTATAATTGACAGCATATACAAACAAAAATCTATGCAAATTTCAGTACAAAAATTATTTACATAATAAAATAAATGATTAAACATTCCAATTCATTACAAGTTACAGATTTTCTCTTACTTAACTCTCAAAATAAAGTGCTCTGTGACTGGAAAGAGTAAGTAGTAGTTAACTTAAAATGAGTTGCTTTATGTAACAAAACAGATGTCATTTCCTACTATGTTTATAAATGGTAATTTTTTCCCCTAACCAAATCTTATTAAATGTCATCTTTCACATCCAATTCCTACTTTTTCAATTAATTCAGTTAGCATACTAAGAAACTGTAGAGTTGTTACTATTCAAATGAAATTAGTATTAACAAACTCCATCTTTTCACTGCAGAGGAAACAGAAGCTGCATCTGAAGTGGCATTAACAGACTGTTTGATGAAGCTGAGGTGCCATAAATGCATTTACACTGTAAAATTTCAAATGCATAAATAATTTTATAAGATTTAATGTTTTACATATTTTTTTAAACATACAAATAAATGTTGAAAAAATGCAATTATACTTTTAAATATGACTAAACCACCAGTAGGTGGCAGCAAGTGTCTGCAGTGTTTCCCACAGACTTAGACTCTATTTGTGGCGGCATATATGCAAATTCATTCTCTGCCAGCAGGAGGCGCTTGTAACGCGGGAGAGATAGCGGTTTCCCCAGTAAAGGTTGTATGCAAAGCAGTGCTCCGCTCACAAACGCTGCTTTATCAGGCATTACATGCAAGATGAAATGAAAATGATATCCAAAATTTTCTGAAGACAGTCGGATTTGTTTAGAAATACAGTGATATAAAAACACCCACACCGGGTTTCGATTTTGAAACATGCAGTGCTCATGTTTATTCAATGAAGTCAAAGCCTTTTGGAAAATCTATTTGTGGCGGTCAGTTTTGATATTGTGGCGGGCCGCCACAAATAAATCAATGTATGGGAAACACTGTGTCTGTTTTAATGAGTGAGTCATTCATTCATTCATTCAACCGATTCAAATGGCTGATTCATTCAGAAACAAGGCAAGTGACCGTCCTTATGAATAACGTGGATTCATTCAGTAACGAAACACCTCTGTGTGTTGCTAGGAGACACAACAGTTCTGCTGTGGCTTTGATCGGAACTATTTTCGTCAGCGAAATTGAGCAAAAACAGTCAATATTTTGTCTAAAATCTAAGTCACTTAATTTTAACTTCTTGTTTATTGAAATACTATTGTATAAAATCAGTGTCACATTGCAATTGTGTTGAAATTGATATGCAGGGAAACATCATGGCCGTGTAATGTTGCTCATCTAAATCATATTTTGTAAATATCTTTTTTTTTTTCTACCGCAGTATGCATCTATAAATTTCTGTGTTACTTTGTGTGTGCTGTCTCTCTCACACACTCACTCAGACTGTGCAAGCCTCATCTGGCACGACATAAATACAATATCAGTCGCCATTTACACTGAATGCAATTAAAATTAGAATCATTCTCACGCGAAACAATGTGTTTACACACGACTGGCTGCGGTTGGAATTGAACTGCGGGTTTTGTCTGGCCAGAGGAGAACTGAATTCTGGTCTGAATTCAATAATGAAATGCCTTTAACTGAAAATTGAGTGATTAATCTTATCATTATAAATTACTGACACTCTATTCTCCAATTTGATACTGTTAAGTGCTTTGACACAATCTGTATTGTTAAAAGCGCTATATAAATAAAGATGACTTGACTTGACTGAGTGTGCGCGTGGCTGTGACGTCATTGCCTGAGCCGCTGGCAATAAAAGGATCGGCTCGGAATCGGCAAGATATGAGACTGACCGGCCGGCCGGTCACCGATCCGGGGCAGTCATGCGAAAAATCGGCCGATTCCGATCACTGGCCGGTCAATCGGTGCATCTCTAATCAATACTCTATAAGCGTATTTACACACAAAGACACACACATACACAGACATACATGCACACACATTTTGTTGCAGATATAGATATTTGAAATAAGTGATAGGTGACACAAAAGTTATTGCAACTTGCAAGTCTTCTCATTTTAAGAGTTTAGATGTCATTTTCAGGTTTCACTATAATCATAATCTGGCAAAATTGTAAAAACTGGTACGCCTGTATGAACAAAATGGTAAACTTGAACTAAATGTGATTTAAAATGTTATAATAACGATTTAATAATGTTTATGCATTGTAACCTATGAACAACAAACCTATGAACAGTACTGTTTTAGTGTTTAATAAGCCCATTAGTGGTCTTCCACTGCCATCTAGTGGTTATAAATTGCAATTTCTCATACAACACTTTTTATAACTATTATAGTTTTATTTTTTTGCCCAATCTCTCTTAAATTTTGCATGCTTTAGAATGAAATTATGCATCATTTTAGACTGTTTTGAGAGAAGTTGTGGGCTTTGTTTCAGGATTCAAAAGCCTTTGGGTACACTATGTTAAGAACATATTATAAAATGACCGGTTTGTAGTTGTACAAATGCAAATGTACAACTTTTTTTTTTTTTGATAATTATTGACCTAGAGAGTCTAGAGAATAGTCATGCTAGGGGGTGTGCACGAATAGTCGAACATTCGAATATTTGGTCTGTAATTATTATTCGAACAATAAAAACACTATTCGAATTTTACTATGTGTTAATTTGCTGGCCATAAATGCAGGGAATCCATGATAAATCCTAAGCACTTATAACTACATACACTGGGTGGCACTGTGGAGCGTGTTAACAAGTTGATAGTATTTGATCACAGAATGTCGTCATCTGCCTCGCAAAGTTTGGCGTATTTTGAAGTTTCCGCCTGAGAGGGCCCTCTGGCCTTCAGACGGAGATTTACTACTAAAGCAGGCATGGACTTCGCACAGTTCCAGTGATCTGTTGAAGACCTGTGCAAAGATGTAGGCCAGCTGGTCAGCACAGGTTTTCAGACAGGCTGGTGTGACTGTCTGGGCCTGGTGCCTTTCTTCTCTTGTTCTTTCTGAAGACCTGACGCACATCAGTTTCACTGATCTGAAGTGCGGGTGTGGGGGAGAGGGGGGTTGCTGGAGGTGTTAACGGTTGCGTTGAGAGATGTTCAGAGCGGCTGTGGGGTGCGAGACCAGTTTCAAATCTAAAATAAAACTCATTCAGGTCTTCAGCAAGTTGTTGATGTTGGTGACTTTTAGGCCTTTCCACACTGAAGCCGTGTCGTTGGAAGAGAACTGGTATTCTAGCTTTTTAGCGTAGCTCCTCTTAGCCACTGTAATCTCCTTATTGAGTGTGTTTCTGGCCTGATTGTACAAGACTCTGTCCCCATTCCTGTAGGCATCCTCTTTGGCCTGGTGAAGCTGTCTGAGTGTTGCTGTGAACAATGGTTTGTCGTTTAATACTGTCGTTTAATGTTAAATAAGTCCTGGTAGGAATGCACATGTCTTCACAGAAACTGATATAGGATGTTATAGTCTCTGTGAGCTCATCCAGATCAGTGGCAGCAGCTTCAAAAATATTAGTCCGTGCAGTTGTAATAGGCTTGTAAATAGGCTGTTTCGTTGGTTCGATCTCTTTACAGTCCTTAGTACAGGTTTAGCTGATTTCAGTTTCTGCCTGTAGTTCGGTATAAGATGAAACAGACAGTGATCAGAGAGCCCCAAAGCTGCCCGTGGGACAGAGTGATGTGCATCCTTTAACAGTGTAACAGTGATCCAATTTATTACTGTCTCTGGTGGGACATGTAACGTGCTGTCTGTATTTTGGCAGTTCACGGGAGAGATTTGCTTTATTAAAGTCCCCGAGAATGATGATAACAGAGTCCGGGTGTTGTTCCTCTCTGTCTGTGATTTAATCAGTGAGTTTCTGTAAAGCCGAGCTCAACGTGCGCTTGCGGTGGAATACTCATGAGAATGAATGAGGAAAACTCTCGCGGTGAATAGAAAGACTTACAGTTGATGAAGAGCACTTCTAGATCGGGATAGCACATCTTCTTCAACGCAGTTACATCTGTACACCACCTTTCATAGCATGCTGTCCGGAATGGCATCATTCAGCCAGGTTTCAGAGAGAAACAGAGCTGCAGAATTTGAAAAATCCTTATTCTTCTGGGAGAGCAGAAGAAGTTTGTCCGTTTTATTGGGTAGAGAGTGGAGATTCACCAGATGGATGCTAGGCAGCGCTGTTCTGAATCCGCGTCATCTGAGCTCTCACATTTGCGCGTCCTGAAGCGTCTGAACAGCGCTGCTGCTCCGCCGACTACAACGTTCAGCAAAACGTCCGAATAATCAAAAACCGGTAGAAGATTGCGTGGTGTGTTCTGCTGAATGTTCAGTAGTTCATCCCTGGTGAAACTGATTGTATTTGATAAACAAAAGACAGGAAAAACTATCAAAAACGGTAAATCAACTGGAGAGCAAAACACCATGGCAGCCGTGTTCAACGCCATCTTGAAGCATAGAATATTAATATCATAATTAATAATTACAATAATGTATGAAGATCAAACTTACAGTAGTTTATCATTATGCCTACAAGTCACCAAAAAACACACTATGAAAACTAAATAAAGAAAAGATGTGTGTAAAGTTTCAGACAATTTTCCAAAAGTTATTTACCCTAATGGGACAAAGTCAGTTGTAAATGTTAGAACTCTAAAAAAAAAAAAAATGTCAAAGGTCATACATAGAAAACACATTTTGGAAAATGGTTTTACTCCTAAATATATGTAAAATATAAAGTCAATTATTTTTCCAAACTGTGAATTCTGAGAGTCCTATAGAGGGTTAACAAATATTATTTACTTTTTCTGACTGTATAACATATTCACAAACTGTGAGTGTAAAGTAGCCTAATTACAACTTTTCAAATGATTTTTCCCCAAGTTATTTTATGTTTATGCTTTTTGGAAATAGATCTTTTCTATCCCTAATCAGGCTCATAATTTTGCATTTTAGGCTCATTTTGAGCACAAAGTATTTGCTTTCTGCAAGTGTAATTCCTTAGTTTGTTTGTTTGTTTTTATTACGTTTTATACGAGTTGTGATGGTGGAAGTTTCAGGAATGTATGCAAAAAAAATCCTGCAACTGTATCATGCCTTGTTATAAAGTGCACACAAACAGTAGGCTATTAGTGACTATATGTGACTACCTTCCAATAACACTGTCTGTTTTGATAATTGATTATAATAGCGCTCTGCTCTCATCCATGTTCTTCATTGCTACAGTAGTGGCACGTAGGGTCCCACTTTATATTAGGTGGCCTTAACTACTATATACTTACATTTAAATGAATAATTTGGTACAATGCACTTATTGTGTACATGTTTTTACATTGTACTTATATTTTTAAAAATGCCTATGTAATTACGTCTGTAATTAATTTCTGTAATTACATTTATAATTACACTGTTGACCCATCCCTTACACCTTAACCCACCCTTAAATCTACCCATATCACCAAACCTGTCCCTTACCTTACCCGTATCCCACCTCAATAGCAGCAATAGGTTTTGCAATACAGTATGAACACAATAAGTACATTGTACTTATTTTTTTATGTAAGTAGTTAAGGCCACCTAATATAAAGCGTGACTGCACATAGCTAGTAATCAGAATAGCTCGCAGCGTCCTCTGCTGGTGAAAGTAATCGTTGTTTTGAACATGCTGTAAAACTGGGAAATTTGCAGGGGCGGAATACCAAAGACTGACACTCTACCCTCTTACATTTATTATGTGTGTTATGTGAGAATCAAGCCCATTACATTGGCTGTGCTTTAACCATGCAACTCAAGTTGAGCTGAAAGTAGTTGAATAAACTTCATGAAGGTCAGATGTTGTTTTCATGCTCATATGAGCATTTGGCCTGCTGTGTTTGGATTGTCAAATGCTTTTTTCAAACTAGAATGAAGGGAAAACTTTTAAGCATCATTAATACATCAAACATAAATTATTATAAACCAGTTGATTAAAAAAAATAGTATATTGTTTTATCAATATTGTTGCTTGAACCATGCTATTGAAGTTGAGGAAACTTAAGGAACCTTTTCTGTTTCTGCAGTTGCTGCTTCATCTGTGTATTTGCAGTGCTGATAAACAAAGGTGAGAACAAAAAAATACATTCGAGAGTTAAATTCATACCACATAAAATGCCAGACTTTGTCTTTACATAAAGTTTTTGTGATTTCAGTGTGTCTGGAGGTCACAGTAGAGGCTGTTATTGGTGGTTCTGTTGTTCTGCCGTGTTCTTTCACCAAAAATGATTATAAACTTCAAGACATTGATGTAAGCTGGACACACAATGGTAGCATAATTGTAGTTGATATAATTCCACACAGTACTTCACCAGTGACGCAGGATCCAGAATATGAGAACAGAACTGAAACTTTCCCTGAAGAGTATCTGAGAGGAAATTTCTCCATCAAACTCAACAATCTTCAACACACTGATGCAGGAAAATACATCTGTTACATCACACATTCATCTCAATATCAGACTGTACAGCTGATCATCAATGGTACGTGAAAATAGTTGATTAGTGCATGAAGTTTTTAATTATTTTAAAGGTTTATTTATTTTATTTTTTTTATCTAAATACTGCAAGCAATTGATCCAATATTTGAAGTTCATTAGTGATATTCCAGTCTGAATGCTGCAATGAATTGTAGATCAATCTGTGTTGCCTTTATCACAGTGAGGTAATATTTTCTGTAAAACATTTTTTTTTTTCAGACTCACTGTCCACTGAACAAGGAAACCAAGGAGAAACAGACCATGAGGGAATGCTGCCTTTGCTCTTCCTTTACATTATATTACCCGTGTTACTTATATTGGTTATAATATTTTTTATTGTAGTATTCGTGAGAAAAATGTGCTCAATCAGCCACGGGGCAGCCACTCATGAGGTCTTGAGTACACAATATAAATCGGTAAAGGCTGATAGTCCTGATGAAACCGTTGGTAAATGACACAACTGTACAGCTTGTCTTTCCTGCAGCAAATGCATGAGCTTTTGCATTAAACATGGAGTCAGAGGAGGAGGTTGGTGCTTTCATTGTTGCTGCTGCAGCTTTGGTTAGAAAAATAAAAAGATGAGTAAATGAAGCATTTGTTTGAACAACAGAAAACCACTTGAATGAATGAGTGTTTCTGTATCTTCCTTATGTGCACACTATAAGGCTACCTAGCAGTCTAAAATGACACGTGATGTGGTTGTTCACGGTTTTGGATTTTAAATCAATTCCCAAAAAAATTATCAGGAGCTCGCAAGGTGCTCTACTCATTCATAAATCACTATTGTAAGCTGTTTTTGCGGGAAGCGGCACACTTCCGTCATTCTTCCATGCATGTCATATCCTTAAATGAAAGAGAGCAGGTCAGTGGAAGGTCTCATATTAGCTTGAAGCCACAACAAATGACCTTGCTTGAACTGATAAGAGTTTCCAAGGGAAAGGGTTTAGTTTGCATAGCATCACATTTGCTGAACATTGAGGTTCACAAAACATTGTTTGTGTGAGTAACATTTCCTAAATATCTTTAAAACAACAGTGCCTTATAAACTACTTACCTGGTCACAAGACATTTCGTGAATATCCATCTTTATTTTGTTATTTATAAATTAATTTTTAGAAGGGTTGGATGTTTTGATGTTGTTAGCAACATTTGCACTGATAAGACAATCACCTGTAACCATGGGTTCAGTTTCTGCCTTATAAGAAAAAAGGTAAAATTAAAAATTTAAATAACTTTTTATTTTTTCATTTTATATTGTATCCTTTGCCATTTCTTTTTTCTTTTTTTTGTCAAGTGCTTTTAATTACTAGTGTGTACAAGTGTGCTATTTAAATAACTTTGCCTTGTCTCTTGACTTTGTAAGTTAAAAAGTTACTTTGTTAGCTGAATGTTTACAGCTTTCTGATGTTTTGTACTGTTACATCCTTATCTTATGCACTGCATTTTTACTGTGATCTTGAAACAGGTACATTTTTTGGCTGAAGTTATAGACGTATAAGCCTGTAAATATGTTGCTGCCTTAACAATTCTATATTGGTAAACATTTGTATATTTATTTAAATGTGCTTCAGTGTGCTCAGGTATATACATTGAAAATGAGGACCAGTGTATTCATTTGTAAATAAGCTCATTATGTTCAACCCGGTAAATTGAGTAAATAAAACTGAATGTCAAATTTGTTTGGATATTTTTAATCATTTCTGAATTCAGGTTGATTGGGACACTTTTTAGCCATTGAAATGACTGGAAAAAGTGTCCCAATCAACCTGAATTCATATACTTATTACTAAAACCAAATGTTTTGCATTTACATTTATTCAGAAACCTAGTTACTCTGTGTGAACTACTAGTGATCTGACCACTGAAATTTGTTTTTCTACTTTAAAAAATGGTCCAGATTCCTAGTAGTGTCTGAGGAGCAACAAGGTAACACCTGAGTAGTGAGGGCTTCACTTGGGTTTCACAAATAATTAATGTTTAATAACTTTAGGTCTAACACATACTGTAAAAATACATAAGGCCTTTCTCATTTGTGGCACCAGGATGACAAACATGTTGCCACATCAAACACCACTTCTTAATAGTAAATGAAAAACATCAGATAAAGACAGTCATTCATCTGAAAGTGTGGAAAAATATTCATGCATACTGTTATGACCCTTCTTTTGTTAAGCATCTAGGGACTGAGAAGGGGAACATTGGACCAATAAGACCATTGCCAGCTTAACACTCCGTGTGTGAATGAAAGTAACTAAGACCTGAGACCAACAAAATCAAGCAAACTTGTTTTATTATTAAAGACTGTGACACTCGATTACACCAGACAAGAAGAAAATATATGTATATAAAAATAAAGAAAATAATTATGACACCAGCAGTTTTACAAGGTTGGAGAACTGGGGAGGTTAAAGGGAACCAGGATCATGCCAAAAGAAAGAAAATAACAAAACCAAAATAAATCTGACTAACCCATTTTAGTCTAATCCTAAACTAAAATAAAGACAAATGTGAAAAGGAAAGCAGTTTTAACACATCTTTGTAAAAGCTTTTCTTTTAAGGCTTTCAAATGTCACAGATAAGGAGTTTTGGGCCAGCCAAGTAAGATATTTTATATGGTAATCAAAGCACATCACAAACTAAACCAAACAAGCAAAACACAATCCAAAATGCCACTGCAATATTAATCTTTAATGAACCGAAACGAACGCACGTCACACCTCCGTTCATTAATTTGCACTGGCTATCAATAGCTGCTCGCATAAAATTCAAGGCATTAATGTTTGCCTTCAAAACCACCTCTGGCTCTGCACCCCTTTACCTAAATTCAGTTCTTCAGACCTATGTGCCAGCTTGCGTTCTGCAAATGAACATTACTTTATTGTGCCATCCCAAAAAGGCACAAAATCACTTTCACTGACTTTTTCATTAACTGTTCCCATCTGGTGGAACGACCTGCCCAACTCAATCCGAGCAGCTAAATCCTTAGGCATCTTCAAGAAATGGCTAAAAACACATCTATTCCATCTTTATTTGACCCTCTAACTCTAGCACTCTCTATTCTTATATTTTATCTATGTCTTTTTATTAAAAAAAAAAAAAAAAAAAACACACACACACTTGACTCTCTATCAATTGCATATTCTCTAACTGCTAAACGAACACCAGCTTTCTTTTTTCTATTCTATCTACTTTTCTTAAAAAAAAAAAAAAACACTTGCTTCTACTGTCCACAGTTGTAAGTCACTTTGGATAAAAGCGTCTGCTAAATGTAAATGTAAAGAGAAAAAAAAATCTCAGCTCAAGTTCACAGCCGGCTGGTCTAATACACCGGCGTTTCCCTTATATGGCACTGTTGGACGTTAATCAACGAGCGCGATGGAAGAACAGCCCTCTTCCGTCATCTCACCCAACCAGCTCGTCCCGAGAATGATTGACAAGTGAGACGACCAATCCGCACGTCACCTGTGAAAGTGAAAGTAAAAGGGAGAAAAAGAGAGAACACGAGAGAGGGGCAGGGGGAAAAAACTCGAGCAAAGAACACAAAAACAAGAAAATACTCAGACGACAACTCAACGTCACATAGGGACGTAACAAGACAGTACCGTTTCTAGGCCTAGAGCGCCACCAGCTGGAGGGGCGCCACTGAGCGCACGGACTGCAAGAGAGGGGCGTGACTGGAAGAAGGAGACGTAACTTCAAATTGTCCAAATCACACAGAACCACGCGAGGTGTCAAAACGAGATGTTGTTGGCAAGATGACCGGTTGTATAGAGACAATAGTGAGAATATTTCCCCCCAAAATAACGGTTTAAATACAGTGGTATTGTTTATGCAGTTAAAAATCTTTTAAAACCAATATATAAGCAAAAGGTGTAAAGACGTTATCCCCCGATTTCACAGACAAGACTAGTCAAGAGTAGTCCCAGACTAAAATACATGTCTGGGCTGTTTTAACTGAAAGCAGCTTGAACTGACTGATCTTAAAATAATTGTTTTGTCTCAAGATGCACATCAGTAGTGTTTTTATCCAAGGCACGTTTATAAAAGCTACTCAAATGTCCTAATTGAACTATGATCTGATCCTGGCTTAATCTAAACCCTGTCTGTGACCTACATAATATAGTATATTTGTGATTTCGCCGTAAAAACACGTTTTATAATGCATAACTAAGAGGGGAGCTCCATTAAGTACACATACGTCTCAAAAGTGGATTTACATAAACCATATACATCTTAAAGATGATTACTAAATGTCTATTTAACATCTGACAGGATTATCTTTGATAAATATTGCAGATGAGCACATCTAATAGACATGAAACAGATCTGAGTGTATGTATGTGTGCTGTTATGTAGAATTCACTGTTGTCAACACTGCTTTAGATTAATGCAAGTCATGTAAACAAACAAATCTACATAAAGTAACTAAACATAAGTTATCTATTTTATTTATCCATTAGTGATATTTATAATTAAGGAACATTTGTGTTGGATAAAAAGTGAGCTACATCAGCAGTTACCTCAACATGTAAATGCAGTATTGAGCAGATAAATCACAGAGGTGACTGAATCTTGTTTGGATGTTACAGGACAGATGAGACACACGTGTTTATCCAGTGAAGAGTGACTGATGAAGGAATGCTGCTATCAAAGCCTCTCAGTGAGTACACTATTGAAATTAATAAAACATCTTTTAAATGTTAAGTTGTAGTTTATTTTAATTATTGTAATTTCAAACAACTATTACAGCACTTCTTATTCTTGATTCCTGTGCATTTGCTGCAGATCTTTTGTGGTGGAGCAGGACCTGCAAGGCAAGGTGACAGCGACATTTGTGAAAAAAATGGAAAACCTGAAACAAAAGGATAAAGTAAGATCATTTTGTTACTTCTATTACAGAGATCAGATGACATTGTGCTGTTAAAATGACTGCTTTTGTATTATGTTTGGGTGTTTTTGTATGATCTGAAATGTCTGCAGACAGACCCTTCTCGCAGGTACTGCCACTGCATTTTAACAGAGTTGTGATCAAGATTGGCACGGACACCCTGAAATTATTTGTATACATTTTAAAATCTTGCTAAATACATATAAAGCCCGGAATGGTTTAACACCTCAATATTTGAGCGAGCTCTTACTGCATTATAGTCCTTCACGTCCGCTACGATCTCAAAACTCTGGCCATTTGATAATACCTAGAATATCAAAATCAACTGCGGGCAGTAGATCCTTTTCCTATTTAACTCCTAAACTCTGGAACAATCTACCTAACGATGTTCGGGAGGCAGTTTAAATCTAGATTAAAAACCCATCTCTTTAAGCTGGTTTATAATATGGACTATTGTGAATGCTGTGATACTGTGATACTCAGATACTGTGATTTCCTTCTCACATTGCTGATTTCACAATTAACTGTTCATCTGAACAGATTATGTTGTTTTATATGGTATCACTGTAATCCTTGACCATCAAAACTTTGGGGTAGACATCACCTTTTCTGTGTTCATCATGTTTGGTTCAGGAGATATGACACAAAACACATAATTTGATTATGGTGGAAAGTAAAATGGTCGCCATGGCCACCACGAGGTGTTTTTTTTTTTGTGATGGCTCCATTTCTGAAAATGTTCAGGGCCGCAAACTATACAAGTTTGCCAAGTTTCATGCTTTTACGAAAAAAGTGAACATATCAGCTCAAGTTTTGCACATTTCACCTGGACTAAGGCGCCTTCAAAATGAAAAGTAATCCACTGCGTCCTCAGTGTTTATGAGGCTGATCTTGTTGAATTGATCAAAGATATGAAAACAAACAAAAAACTCTTGTTGTCAACTGTTTGTTTTCTATGGAGCCCCGCACATGACATGCAAGAAAAAAATAATAAATTGTGCGCACGATTTACTAAAATGTGCACACGATTACTATTTTGTTCCCTCGATTTATAAAGCGTGTGCACGATTTATAAATCGAGGGAACGAAATAGTAAATCGTGCACACGATTTAGCCTACTATTTTTTTCCTGCATGGCTCCGTAGTTTTCAGACTGTATGTCCCTGTTGTTTTTAGTTCTCTCTATTTCAGTTTCTCTGAGTCACAACTGAGGATATGTATTATTGGAAGTTCTGCATTCTTGTAAAACCGAAGTTAGCTCATGACATTATATTACAACACAATGACAGCCAGAATGTGTGGGAGACACAATTCAGAAAACTTCACATTGTAAAGAACCAGAATGTACAGAGAGAACTTTTGCCTGTCTGTGTGTGTAATACTATTACTTATATTTTGTTAATTCTCAAACGGAGCTCGATGCACTCAAACTCAAAAGAATCTGCTGTCATTTGTTTTTCACTAAACATGATCTCTCTCACAAGCCCATCTGACAGCTAACTAGTTGAAAAAGAAAATGTAGGTATCTTTACATATGTTTTTTTGTTGTTGTTGTTGTTGTTGTTGTTTTGTTTGTTGAACTGCATCTGTTGGTGTTGTTAATATCAAGTAAAAAAAAAATCCAGATTGTAATCACTTGATTTCAGTTCCCTCTTTTGGTTTCTTTGCAGCTCGTGAATGAGGATGTTACTGGAGGCTCTACATTCTTGTGCAACTCTTAAAAGAAAAGACATACAGAAGTCAAGACACAAAATCTATTAAGACTGCATGACAGCAAGAACAAATAAAACATCATTCAGAGAAATGATTCATTTGAGGATCCAGAATACAATGTTTTATGAAAGGAAGCTCAACTCACACACTCATGTACGTAACTGATTAAATTTACGAATCATTTTTGTAATCCTTTTTATTTCACCAGTATGAAAACATGTAAGGATGCCTAGAGCTACCTTCTGAAAATATCCATCTGTAACTAATGGAGCCAGAGATTGATTGTGCTGGTCAGAAGAGAAAAAAATGTCAAATTTCCTTAGCTGTTGAATTAGAAACTCCCACACAGCACTGTTAACTATTTTTTTTTTTTTTTTTTCTGAAATTGAATTCCAAAGTAATTTAATAAAATAAAATAAATAAATAAAAGTATAGTGAAAGTATAGTATACTATAGTGTTATAAATGTACATTAATTTAAAATAAAAACAAGCTTTTTGTTGAACTGAAGTCCAAACACGACTGAGACGCGACGGAGACAGTGACTGACGGCAGAGACATGTTCAGTATTTCTAATGGTGAAGATTTAGTAGAAGATCAAGTAAAACACTTCAAAGTGAAACCCTTGTGAAAGTCAACTTCTGTCTTGGATAACTAAAGTAAATTTAAGTACGATTAACAAATATCTGGTGCGCGTTTAATATCGTTCACGTGGTAGTGTTGACGTCATTACGTCTGATGACACCCGTAGCACGCATGGCATACTGAAGCAGAAGAGTTACGATACTCTCCATTGTTTGAAAAAGAAGTATTTATTCCTAATTTCAGACATATTTATATCAACATATTTAAACAAAACATATTAATATTATTGGGGAACCATGATGATCAGGTATGTTTGATGAATTCTGAATGAAATGCTATTTAGACAAAAACACCAAAACGAGTTATCGAGGGCCTAGTTAGTTAGCATGCTTGTCCGGCCTGTCGTGTTTTTTTCTTTTTCTTCAAACGCTTCATTTAAATTAGAATTAAGGGGGAAAGCTTTTAAGCATCATTAATACATTATTAATTTATCATTAATCAACAATCAAGAGATTTATGTCCAAGCAAATAGCTACAATTATTATTTTGTCTTTAGCAGTTAGCAACAGCAATTTATCATCTTGAATCTCATTGCTTGTGCAGGTTTATTTGATTGTGATTTGATTTGTTTAGTCTTATGGTCTGTTCAAGGTATTTAATGTTTTGTCTGTAGGGTAAGATGGGTGTTTTACAACATTTCGTTGTAAACTGGTGTATTGTCACAATTTAGTTAAAGTTAAAGACATAAAATGACAGAATATTGTTAAAGTGATACATATGAATTACACTATTATATACCATATTATTGCATTGTATTATTTTTATATTATATTTTAAGATTATATATTTTTATGTTTATATTTTTTAACTGACAACCAAGTGTCATGATCTACCACTATTTTTTTTTTTTCTTCTTTTCCTGCAGTTGCAGCTTCGTCTGTATATTTGCAGTGCTGATAAACAAAGGTGAGCACTATGGCAAGCCATTTTGACTTTTATTCATTCTCAGGATATGACTTCTTGATATCAACAATTCAGTTTTTACTAGTTAAAATGTTAATTCTTGATATCAGGAATTAGATTTCCACTAGTAACAATGGCTATTTTTGAAATCAGCAATTGCATTTCCACTAGTAACAATGCTAATTCTTGATATCAATAATTAAATTGTTGATATCAAGAATTAAATTATTGATATCTGTAATTGTATTTTCACTAGATAAATGTCACCATAGGCTGCCATTCAAAATCAATTGTTGATATCAATAATTAATTTCTTACTAGTTGAAATTCCAATTTCACATATCAAAAATACAATTCTTACTAATAAAAATGTCTTATTCTTGATATCAACAATTTTATTATTGATATCAAGAATTAAATTATTGATATCAACAATTTAATTCTTGATATCAACGACTTAATTGTCACTAGTGACAATGTTCATTTCTGATATCAAGAATTAAATTGTTAATATCAAGAATTAAAATGTTGATATCAGAAATTACCCTCCCAATTGTTGATATCAGAAATACATTTTCAGATATCAGAAATGAACATTGTCACTAGTGACAATTAAATTGCTGATATCAAGAATTCCTTTTTGGATATATGCATAGTAATGAATTCCATTTTGGATATGTGCATAATTTAATGACGAGTGCCGCCCTTTATAAATGTTTATGGTGGATAGACGACAACGTACAGAGCCCAAAAGAAAACGGCACATTCGATTGCCCTATCATGAAAATAAAACGTTCCTGTAGGCTATTTTTAACAATTATTTTGTTTTCATTTAGGCAGAGGCTACTTACAATAACTCCGCCTACCAACGTGTCGTGGGGTTAGAATACTGCAAAAAACTTCCAAACGCTATCAGCTTCAGTGGCGCAGGTAGTAGAGCATAAAGCCTTCAGTTTTTGACGCGATAAACTCAGGTTCGATTCTGCCTTCTGCCGACCTCGTTCTACTCTCTTTTTTACCTCCCGTATCACATCGGAAAGGCATTTATTTTCAATAAAAATTAAGGAAATATTCAAAAACTGGAAAATAATGTGTGGTTATTGGTTATATAGGGTTAGTTGTAGGGGCATCATCCAGTTAATAATTTTAATACAAATTATAATTTACACTCAACACGTTATTATTGTATACTGTTTTATAATGTAGCCTACTACAATACTGAGGTGCAGATATCGCCCACTATTTGCAATAAGTAGTATAAACAGCATCAAACTACTATTACTGCAAGAAAATATTACTTACTAAAAAAAATATTTACTAAAAAAATAAAATAAAATAAAATAAATTCTGCACCTGCCTTTAAACAAAGAGAAACACCGGCACGAATTTGGGCACGCAATATGACGACTCGTCCATGTGGCCTAAATACAACGATATTTAAAAAAAAAAATAAAATAAAATAAAATAAAAATTCCAGAAAAACATTCAAACTTTGTATGACGTAGTATTATGTTTTATTTTTCATTTTGGTTGTATTTTTTATTTGATGTATTAGAAGAAATTGTAATTGAATCAAAAATAAACATGAAAAAACAACGTTATTTTTTATGTTATAGCAAAATGAATGCCTTGTTAATTTTTCCTTTAATTATCCGAAGGACTTGGTGGCCAATAAAAAGAAACGGGATAAAATTACTTTTTTTTTTTTTTTTTTTTTTTTAAACGATTAACAAAAAATAAATAAATAAATAAATCCAGACATAATATCATGTTTCATTGACAAAACAAATAAATAAAGGAGCCGTTTCTGCTGGACGTTCTTCCGCCATCTTTGGCCAGTGCTGACGGTAAAAAGAGGATTATGGGAAAACCAGAACTCATTAATATTCATTAACTCATTACCATAGCTATTCTTACTAGTAAAAATGGCATTTTTAGATATCTGTAAAAGTATTTTTATTAGTTAAAATATTATTTAAGATATCAGTAATTCTATTTTCACTAGTTGCAAGGGCAATTTCAGATATCAACTGGCTTTGTTGATATCAATAATTATTCTGTCACTAGTAAAAAAGTCTATTCTTGATATCAAGAATTTAATTCTTGATATCAAGAATTTAATTTTTGATATCAACAATTGAATATTCACTAGTGACAATGTTCATTTTTGATATCTGAAAATGTATTTCTGATATAAACAATTGGGAGGATATCAACAATTTAATTCTTGATATCAACAATTTAATTATTGATGTCAGAAATTAACATTGTCACTAGTGACAATTAAATTGTTGATATCAAGAACTAAATTGTTGATATCAAGAATTAAATTGTTGATATCAAGAACTAAATTGTTGATATCAAGAATTAAATTGTTGATATCAAGAATAGACATTTTTACTAGTAAGAATTCTATTTCTGATATGTGAAATTGGAATTTCAACTAGTAAGAAATTAATTCTTGATATCAACAATTGATTTTGAATGGCAGCCTATGGTGACATTTAACTAGTGAAAATACAATTGTGTATATCAAGAATTAAATTGTTGATATCTGTAATTTAATTCTTGATATCAAGAATTAGCATTTTAACTAGTGAAAATTAAATTGTTGATATCAATAATTAACATTGTTACTAGTGGAAATGTTATTGCTGATATCAAGAATTAGCATTTTTACTAGTGAAAATTTAATTGTTGATATCAAGAATTCATTTCCTGCAAATTAATAAAAGTCAAAACGGCTTTCCTTTTGCCATTACCATGATATAAATTCTTGATATCAAGAATAATATTTTTTACTAGTAGAAATTTAATTGCTGATATCAAGAATTAGCATTTTAACTAGTGAAAATTTAATTGTTGATATCAAGAATTAACATTTTTACTAGTGGAAATGCAATTGCTGATATCAAAAATAGCCATTGTTACTAGTAGAAATCTAATTCCTGATATCAAGAATTAACATTTTAACTAGTAAAAACTGAATTGTTGATATCAAGAAGTCATATCCTGAGAATGAATAAAAGTCAAAACAGCTTGCCATAGAATGGCAGCCTATGGTGACATTTAACTAGTGAAAATACAATTACAGATATCAACAATTTAATTCTTGATATCAACAATTTAATTCTTGATATCAAGTATTAGCATTTTAACTAGTGAAAATTGAATTGTTGATATCAAGAATTAACATTGTTACTAGTGGAAATGCAATTGCTGATATCAAAAATAGCCATTGTTACTAGTAGAAATGTAATTCTTGATATCAAGAATTAACATATTATCTAGTAAAAACTGAATTGTTGATATCAAGAAGTCATATCCTGAGAATGAATAAAAGTCAAAACGGCTTGCCATAGAGCACAAAACAAACTACATTTGACAGGTAAATTCATGCAGCATGTATAAATGTGAGATTATGTGTTAACAATTAGAGTTTGTGTGATTTCAGTGTGTCTGCAGGTCACTGTAGAGGGTGTTTTTGGTGGTTCTGTTGTCCTGCCGTGTTCTTCAGCTGAACATGATCTTAAACTTCTAGACACTGAAGTGCACTGAAGACACAATGGCAGCAAGATTGTGTTTGATATAATCAAGGGTGAAGATTCACTAGAGAAACAGGGCCAGTGGTACAAGAACAGAGCTGAAACTTTCCCTGAAGAGTATGTGAGAGGAAACTTCTCCATCAAACTCTCTGGTCTCACTCACGCTGATGCTGGAAAATACATCTGCCTCATCACACCCTCAGATGAACAGGAGACTGTACAGCTGATCATCAACGGTGTGTGAAAATAGCTGCATGATGTTTTTAATCTAAAGTTTTATGCTTTAAAATCTAAATAGACAAAATGATTGATCCAATATTAGCTCACAAGTGATGTTTCAGTCTGAAAGCTGCTGTATATAAATGATAGGGATCTGTTGTCTTCATCACAGTGCAGTAATATTGTTTTCTCTCAGACGTTTTGGTTGCAGAAACAACAACAGAAAAAAGGAAACAAAACCACTGATCAAGAAAACCAAGAAGAAATCAGACCAGACCGTGTCGAGAAATCGTGGCATTGGATCCTGGTTGTCATTCTATTAACCATACTGGGTTTACTTTTCTTTCTAATTATCTTTAGAAAAAATGTCAGGTGAACATGGCCTGAGTTCAGATGCTCATGAGGTTGTGAGCCCTGTCCCATGTTATAAGTCAGTAACCGCTGATGATCGTGATGAAGTAGCAGGTAAATGACACAGATGTGCAGCTTGGCACACCGACAGCAAATTGCATGAGCTTTCGCGCTAAACAAGGAGAAAAAAAGGAAACGGAAAAGGAAATTTTTAGCTGAAGTTAAAAGAAAATGAGGCTGTCAATATGTTGCTGCCTTAACAGTTCCGTACTGCAAGTGTTATACAGCGGTGTGACAAAGTGTTGGCCCCCTTCCTGATTTGTCACATGTTTGTCACACTTTAATGTTTCAGATCATCAAACAAATTTAAATATTAATCAAAGATAACACAAGTAAACACAACATGTAGTTTTTAAATGAAGTTTTTTATTATGAAGGGAAAACAAAATCCAAACCCACATGGTCCTGTGTGAAAAAGTGCTTGCCCCCTAAACCTAATAACTGGTTGTGCCACCCTGGCACATTTAAGTCCAGACTTTGATTTGGCCACTCCAAAACCTTAATTTTGTTTTTCTTGAGACATTCAGAGGTGGACTTGCTGGTGTGTTTTGGATCATTGTCCTGCTGCAGAACCCAAGTTCGCTTCAGCTTGAGATCACAAACAGATGGCCGGACATTCTCCTTCAGGATTTTCTGATAGAGTGCAGAATTCATGGTTCCATCAATTATGGCAAATCATCCAGGTTCTGAAGCTGCAAAGCAGCCTCAGACCATCACACTACCACCACCATGTTTGACTGTTGGTATGATGTTCTTTTTATGAAATGCTGTGTTGGTATTACAACAGATGTAACGGGACACACACCTTCCAAAAAGTTCAACTTTTGTCGCATCAGTCCACAGAATATTTGCCCAAAAGTCTTGGGGATAATCAAGATATTTTTTGGCAAATGTGAGACGAGCCTTTGTGTTCTTTTTGGTCAGCAATGGCTTTTGCCTTGGAACTCTCCCATGGATGCTGTTTTTGCCCAGTCTCTTTCTTATTGTTGAATCATGAACACTGACCTTAACTGAGGCAAGTGAGGCCTGCAGTTCTTTAGATGTTGTTCTGGGTTCTTTTATGACCTCCTGGATGAGTCGTCTTTGTGCTCTTGGAGTAATTTTGGTAGGCCGGCCACTCCTGGGAAGGTTCACCACTGTTCCAAGTTTTCTCTATTTGTGGATAATGGCTCTGACCATGGTTTGCTGGAGTCCCAAAGCCTTAGAAATGGCTTTATATCCCTTTCCAGACTGATACATGTCAACTATTTTGTTTCTCATCTGTTTATGAATTTCTTAAGATCGCGGAATGATGTGTTGCTCTTTAAACATGCTTCACTTTGTCAGACAGGTTCTATTTAAGTGAGTTCTTGATTCAACAGGTCTGGCAGTAATCAGGCCTGGGTTTGGCTAGTGAAATTTAACTCAGCTTTCTAAAATATTGTGGTTAATCACAGTTCTTTCCTGATTTAATAGGAGGGGGCAAGCACTTTTTCACACAGGGCCACGTAGGTTTGGATTTTGTTTTCCCTTCATAATAAAAAACTTCATTTAAAAACTGCATGTTGTGTTTACTTGTGTTATCTTTGATTAATATTTAATTTTTTTTGATGAACTGAAACATTAAAGTGTGACAAACATGCAAAAAAATTAAAAATCAGGAAGGGGGCCAACACTTTTTCACACGACTGTATATGTATATATGTTAATATGTAGTGAACATATTCATACTGAAAATGTTTTATTTATGGCAAGCCGTTTTGACTTTTATTCATTCTCAGGATATGACTTCTTGATATCAACAATTCAGTTTTTACTAGTTAAAATGTTAATTCTTGATATCAGAATTAGATTTCCACTAGTAACAATGGCTATTTTTGAAATCAGCAATTGCATTTCCACTAGTAACAATGTCAATTTTTGATATCAACAATTCAATTTTCAATAGTTAAAATGCTACTTCTTGATATCAAGAATTAAATTGTTGATATCTGTAATTGTATTTTCACTAGTTAAATGTCACCATAGGCTTCCATTCAAAATCAATTGTTGATATCAATAATTAATTTCTTACTAGTTAAAATTCCAATTTCACATATCAGAAATACAATTCTTACTAGTAAAAATGTCTATTCTTGATATCAACAATTTTATTTTTGATATCAAGAATTAAATTATTGATATCAACAATTTAACTCTTGATATCAACAATTTAATTCTTGATATTAACAATTTAATTGTCACTAGTAACAATGTTCATTTCTGATATCAAGAGTTAAATTTTTGATATCAATAATTAAATTGTTGATATCAGAAATTACCCTCCCAATTGTTGATATCAAATACATTTTCAGATATCAGAAATGAACATTGTCACTAGTGACAATTAAATTGTTGTTATCAAGAATTAAATTGTTGATATCAAGAATTAAATTGCTGATATCAATAGATATTTTACTAGTAAAAATGTAATTGTTGATATCAAAAATTATATTTCTACAAGTAAGAAATACAAAGCTGATATGTGCATTTAGAAATGTAACTAGTAAGAAATGCGTTTTTAATATCTGTAATAGTTTCATCGCCTTGATATCAGCAATTGAATTCCTGATATCAACAATTAAATTGTTGATATCAGCAGTTTAATTGTTGATATCAGGAATTAAATTCTTGATATCAGGAATTAAATTGTTGATATCAACAATTAAATTGTTGATATCAGCAATTGAATTGTTGATATCAACAGTACATATGTTTAAATGTTAAAAGGGCGACGCCCACTATTTGCAATAAGTAGTATAAACAGCATCAAACTACTATTACTGCAAGAAAATACTACAATTATTAAGTAGTGTAAATATAATCTATTGCTAAGAAAATATGCTATTTTCACTTACTGTAAATAGAATTCAAAGTATTCACTGAATTCAAATAGCCGCTACCAAAATCAAATTCTAAACTATCAGTCATTTCAACTGGAAGATGAAGGCTGTGATATTAATTTCATCCACTAGAGGGAACCACGGGATAAGGAATCATCCATAATAATAATAATAATGATAATAAGCAATGAACCATATGGGCAAGATCAGCGGCGCCTGCAGGTGTACGGCTGTATGCACTGTGCGTACCATGAGCGCTCAGACTGACCTGAGATTTCCCCCGCAAACATTTCAGCAGTAAATTATAGACCCGTGTGTCCCATATTTCTGTGACTGAACCAGCCATGCCATTAATAATGAATGTATCAGACTTTTGCATGCCAAAGTCAATTTCTGCTTATAAACATTACGTCAAATAGAAAGAGAAAATCGTGCTACACGCACTTTCATAAAATCGGGCTAGACTACAACAATTTGTAGCCTATTTTACAAACGGGAATACAACGAATTCATGACAATGTTTTACATTCAAGCTACCCCTAAAATTAAAAGTGAAAAGTTATTTAAAATCATCTGGAATGCAATAAGGTGATTTTTAAAGCTGTTTTTAAAGCATTTGCTGCATGGATTAAAAAAAAATAGGCTAATAAATAATTCACATATCAGACAAAATTGCGTTGCAGAAAATCCTTTAAATTTTAAGGAATTCAGAGCAGAGCAACATAAAATTAGAAAAAAATATAATCGGGCATGTTTTAGGCTTTTCCTTATTTTTATATTTTAGACGGTGATGAAAAATGACTTGCCATCTCCTCATTGGACGTGCCTTTAGAGAGAAATGCATCTTTACTGATTTCATAATGAAAGAGTTTTTGTTTTCGATTTGAATTATTTTGTTTTAAAGTAGTAATTTAAAGCTTTCTATAGATATATTTATCATATTTGTGACAATTCCTTGAGTTTCGGTTCAGCATTGTGAAGCGCTCCTATTCAAGACGAGACGGCAAGCACATCCTCTGTTTTCCTATTTATTTTATAAAAGCACAACATTTTGTTGATATTGTGAATGCACACAAATGAAAGTAGACCCTTTACAGTTCCAAATAATGTTACTCTTACCTTTATGAGCAAAAATTACGGCGTATTTTAAGTTGTTTCCACTATCAATAAAAAATGCAAGTGACCGCTCTGGCGCCTCCATGTCCTGCAAAGTGCGCTTCAGCTTCCACTCTTCACACGAACGATTAGATATGCACCTAGCGCACATTTATATAGTTCAAACATTTAAACTAACATTGTGATATGCTTGAACTGTTTATATCTATAGATTTTATTTTAGGCAAGTCTTGATGATTTGAGAAGGCTAAATTGATCAAACATAGGCTATGATCAGCTCACTGTCTGCCGCTGGCCGCTTGGTCTTTACTTAAAAACAAACAAACAAACGTTTTTATAAATTACCCCCCCCCCCCCCCCCCCCCTTTGTATGACGCAGTATTATGTTTTATTTTTCATTTTGGTTGTATTTTTTATTTGATGTATTAGAAGAAAGTGTAATGAAACCAAAAAGAAACATATGAAAAAACAACATTATTTTTTATGTTATAGCTAAATGAATGCCTTGTTTATTTTTTCTTTAATTATCCGAAGGACTTGGTGGCCAATAAAAGAAACAGGATAAAATTACTTTTTTTTTTTTAAACAATTAACAATAAATAAATAAATAAATCCAGCCATAATTTCATTTTTCATTGACAAAACAAATAAATAAAGGAGCCGTTTCTGCTGGACGTTCTTCTGCCATGTTTGGCCAGTGCTGATGCTAAAAAGAGGATTATGGGAAAACCAGAACTCATTAATATTCATTAACTCATTACCATAGCTATTCTTACTAGTAAAAATGGCATTTCTAGATATCTGTAAAAGTATTTTTACTAGCTAAAATGTTAAGATATCAGTAATTGTATTTTCACTAGTTGCAAGGGCAATTTCAGATATCAACTGGCTTTGTTGATATCAATAATTATTTTGTTACTAGTAAAAATGTCTATTCTTGATATCAACAATTTAATTCTTGATATTAACAATTTAATTAACCAATTAACTAAATTGTTGATATCAAGAATTAAATTGTTGATATCAACTAGTAAGAATTGTATTTCTGAAATGTGAAATTGGAATTTCAACTAGCAAGAAATTAATTTTTGATATCAACAATTGATTTTGAATGGCAGCCTATGGTGACATTTAATTAGTGAAAATACAATTGTTGATATCAAGAATTAAATTGTTGATATCTGTAATTTAATTCTTGATATCAAGAATTAACATTTTAACTAGTGAAAATCGAATTGTTGATATCAAGAATTAACATTGTTACTAGTGGAAATGTAATTGCTGATATCAAGAATTAGCATTTTAACTAGTGAAAATTTAATTGTTGATATCAAGAATCAATTTCCTGCGAATTAATAAAAGTCAAAACGGCTTGCCTTTTGCCATTACCATGATATAAATTCTTGATATCAAGAATAGTATTTTTTACTAGTAGAAATTTAATTGCTGATATCAAGAATTAGCATTTTAACTAGTGAAAATTTAATTGTTGATATGAAGAATTAACATTGTTACTAGTGGAATTGCAATTGATGATATCAAAAATAGCCATTCTTACTAATAGAAATCTAATTCCTAATATCAAGAAGTAACATTTTAACTAGTAAAAACTGAATTGTTGATATCAAGAAGTCATATCCTGAAAATGAATAAAAGTCAAAACGGCTTGCCATATTTATTTTGTTAAAATCTACTTCAGTATTCTCAAGTATTTACAGAGTATTGTGTTTCATTGTATACTGATTGTACACTTTAAGACCCAATAAAATGTTTAAATGTAATGGCACCTGTTAGTGTTTTTTTTTTTTTTTTTTTTTAATTTTTTTTTACACTTTTTACTAAAATTGTATTACATTTAGTAATTTAGTAGACATTTTCTGTTTCTGCCACGGGACTCGCATCCCGAGGCAACTAGGAATCACCCAAGCTTCAATCCTGATCTGACCCTTACGAAGATCTGAGAAGAGATGATGCCGACCCCTCAGAGGTCTTTAGATGATGCCAAACCTCTGACAACATACAAAACTACCAAATTTTGCTATAAGTTTAATCACAACCTATAATCATTGCAGTTAATAGTGTTCACCGTCTGTTTGATTACATGTAATTTAACTAACTGCATGATTTTCACTGTACCACTAATAACCTACTCCTAAATATATATATAAACTTTTTTTTATTTATTTATTTTTTTTTGGTAAAGCTGCTTTGCAATGATTTGTATAGTGAAATCAGTGAAAAGTGTGCTGCTCAACAGTGGCTTTTATGTAGCTGCCCTTTCAACACCATTGATTTGTCTGACAGAAAGTTTTCGTAATATGTCTGACCAAGTTCTTCTGTGTTTTAAGTCATCACAAATCTATATCTATTTAGTTTTTGTGAAACATTAGTTGTTTTCATGCATTTTGCAAGATATTGCACTAGTTTGTTTAGACATCGTCATCTTCAGAAAGATCTTTCTTCCTCTGCATATTGCATAATAACTGTGACCTGCTTAATAATGTAGAGCAACTTCTTTAAAGTTTCTCTTTAACCACCTCTGAAAAAAGGCCATTTGGATTACCTCAGAGCACAGAAGGGCTGATTGTGTGTATGTTGGGGGTCTGCTAATTGTCACGGTGGAGAAAGATGTAATCTGCTTATTGGTCAGTTTGAATATATCACATTTGGTTTTTAGTCACATGGTCAAGGAAGGGATGAAAAAGACTGTCACTGTTGCTCTGTTTTTTATTTGCTGGGGCCCTCTTCTTGGGGCTCTCTCTCTCTCTCTTAATTCAACATTAACATTAAAGTGCTACCTATTCAATACAATATAGTCACTCAATAGCAATGTTCTCCAACCACCTTTTGACTTGTGACAGTGTTTATATCTCCAATGGTGCCGAGTGTCACCACGCCACACCACACCACACTCCAAGCTTTAGTGAATGTAAAACACTAGCATCAGCTGACACGCAAACTAAACACGTATCTATGTATTTAATAACCAGTCTGATCACTATCAGAAAAGGATTCAGTGTCATTATGTACATATAATACAGAAACACAATACAACGAGATAATGCATGCAATACAAATGTTTTGATTTTGCATGGAAGGTATTTCTTGGAAGAATAGTGCTTTATGTTAAATAATGTTATCGGTGGTTTTCTTAGCCAAGCAAATTGTATTAGATATATTCCCTCTTACATGATTCTGTTTTAAAAAAAGAAAAAAGAAAAACTTCATTGTAGACTCAGAATATACAGTTTATTTAAAAGTTTATTTTGAACACTATCTCTAGGTATTTACCTAATTTAGATGTGGAAGAATATCACATACAGCCTATTAGAGGCAGGAAGCTTGTTTCCTCATGAGGACGAACAACAGATTTTGGATATTGCCATCTTTGTGGGGACATTTTGTCCCCATAATGTAGGGTTTACCTGAAACAAACAAACAAACACACACATTGTCCATATCAGCCTATATAATACAAAACAAAACAAAACAAAAAAAAACAATACAATTCTGTTATACATACAATACAAAAGGCTTGCATTCATGTTATTTCTTGGATGAATAATATGTTAAACTGAAGGCAGATATTAGCATTAGCATAACATGATAACAATGAACAAGAATAGATTTTAAAAAAAAAATCCAACTGAATGAAAAGAAACAAGCAACACACAACCCCTTGTTTGCTCAACAGTAATGTTTGAAAGGAGAATTCATGACAAGGCTGCATGTTTGGGATCTGCATGAATGAGGATGTAGCTGGAATTTCCGCATTATTTTCATGTTCTTACGTTGACCACAAACAAAACCAATGACAAGACAGTGTGTTCACATCATACCAGACTACTCACTCGCTCTTCTGCCCCAAATAAATCATTTTTATTATCTATTTTTATATCCATCTATAATTTATAAACAGCCTCATTGAGACTAGAGTATTACTAGTGAACTTTTTTTTTATTATTAAAAACTTCATTTATTAATCTTTCACACACTAGTGAACTTTAAAAAAAAAAAAAAAAAAAAAAAAAAAAAAACTCAAGCATCCTTCCTATAGCAGCCCTTAATTTGTCCTTACAAAAGGTCTCAGGTGTGATCCAAATTAAAATAATAATAATAATAATAACTGTCATATCACTGTCTTTGATAAAATAAAATTATCAATTTATGCATTTTATTGTGATTTTTGGTGTTTTTGTATTTATTTATTTACCTCTAAAAGTACCATATTTTATGTAAAATATGCTTATTTTTATGTTATATTTAATATTTCTCTTACTTCAGTATAGTAAGATCCAAATAGTCAAAACCTAAACTTTTGGTGATTTTGGTGACATCTGGTGGCAAAAAAAAAACAAAACAAACAAAAAATAAAAACATTGTGTTGGGTGAGATTTAGTTTACAAAGATGCCAAAATATGCTTACAGACAAATCTGAGCATTCTATAAGGAAAAGACGAAATAAGAGACAGAGTAATCATTTATTCTTGTCAACACCACTCCTTACAGTAAATATAAAACATCATATAATGCCATCAGGTTCCACCTCAGCAAACTGAATCTGTGGTTAAGAACAGCCTGATGAGAACAGACTCCAAAAACAATCTGAACACATAATAGCACACTACAAAACACACATACAATACAAAAGGCTCAGCTCATGCTCAAAAGGCATTCCCTGTATAAACAAATGTGAAATAATGTGATTAACATGATCATAATATAACATAATATTTGTCTATAGTAGGATCCTGCTGAAAAAGACTAGACTAACAAGTTGGCCAAGCCTTTTTAGTTCTTTTTATACTGGTCTTCGTTTAGCTGGTGGACTTGACTTAGTCACTGACTATTATCTTTCTCGCAATTCTGGATGATCAAGGAAATGTTGGTTAACTTGGTTATTATATCCTAGTTAACCTATTTGTTTATCATGAATGATCTGTAGAGGGCAGCAGAGAAGCTCTGATACAAAGAATAGATTTTCAAATGTCCAAAAATATCACTTTAACTGTGTTTACAGAAGTCATTTGATCTGTCAGTGTAATGAAAATAAGCAGCATCCATATACAGAGTTTATTAATCAATATTAATCAAACGAGCAGAAGCAGCTGCTGTGCTGAATATTGCTGCCTTGTGTCAGTAGTATACATTTATACAAAGCATCAATAAAAAACACTGATATTAACAAAAGTGAAAGGGGATTCGTAGCTTTGTCATAATTGTATTGATTATAGGCTACTGTATTTTAAAATAATATTTATCTCACACACAAAAAAAGATTGAGGTTTCTTTTAAACGTGTTTTCACTCACAGTAAGAGATGTTTGCTTGCATGTATCCACCAGTGAGGTCCACGGTAATAAAAGGTGAAAATAACTACATAATATTAACACTTCTTTAGTGCTAGAAGAATATTAAATAACGTGGTAGTGAGAGATAAACTAAACAGAACATAATGATTTGAGAGCTGCTTTACGATAAAACTTTTAAATGACAGAAAAAATCATGGATGCAATTGCAAATTAGCCTAATAAATGTTGTCTAATTCTGCCATTCTAAACTGAAATAGGCCTTGCTTGACAAAATTCAAACAACTCGCTGACATGGTTTATAAACTAGACTAATTGTTATCCAAACGTGTTAAAATGCAGAGAAATCAAATACATTTTGGGAATGCAATATTTAAAAAAAAAAAACAAAAACAAAAAAAAACCCTGAACTCAACAAAGAAAACAGCAGACATTAATATTCAAAGGCTGTTTAATTGGATGTTTTGCTTTGAACATCATTTGGATCTTTCCTTGTTTTTTACCTTTAGACTAAAAATATGTAATACGATTGAACTTTCTTTTAGAATTATAAATGAAAGAAAATGTGATACAAAACATGTAATGATTATTTAAACAGTATTAACTGTTGCACATTCACAGAAATACAAACTTCTTGGATCACTTATTTATCTCTATGTGGAGTGACCAGTGAGAGGCCTTATGTTTTTCTAAAAATAACAAATAACAAACATAAAAAATAATTTCACTGATTATCGGAATGTCTTAATCACTACAGGAGCAAATGAACTCACCATTGAAGTATATTCTGGTGCTGTTGCTGAGTTTTGGAGGTGTGCGTGTGTTCATACAGTAATAAACTCCTAATTCATCAACAGTCACATTATTAATAACCAGACAATGTTTAAACTGCACTGAATATTTCTTTCCGAATGTATTATTTAAATAAAAAGGTGATGTTGTGATTAACATTGATCGTAGAATCACTGTTGGAGGATCTGCTGTTTTCAGTAAAATCCAATAAACATCATTTTCATCAAGATCACAGTTTATGATCACATTTGATCCCAAATCAGTTAATAGATCTGCTACTGCAGCTTGATAACAGATTAATACCACTGTGTGAAGAATGAGAAAATATTATAAAAGTTTCAAGTCTGCAAAGAATATATGTTAAAAATATTCATAATATGTAAACTCACAGAGCTGAAGTTGAATGATATTCATGTTGTTTCTTGATCACTTCAATATAAACTCTTTTTTCCTCCACAATGTGTGATGAAGTCACTGCAGGAGAAGACAAGAAATACACATGAAGAAGAAGTCAAGTTTGACCACATTATACACTTTTCAATACACAACGATCCACGACCTCAATAACGAAGGGCCTCATCACTTCATTAAACGTGTACAAATTCCAGTTATGGGCCCCAATATACCAGCTATGTGCTCTTTTACTTTTGTGACCCTTATTATGCTGTCGTTCTCTCTCATAGTTTGTAGTTTATTTACTCTTCACAACCTGTTTATGGGAGAGTGTGAATTCAGTAAATAATTAGTCAAACTGATGTTGTTCTAAAGCTGTGTGATCTTATGCAAACTGCAAATCAAATCAATTTTTGAGTTTTCTCAACTTGTCGTTTTAAGTTTATACAACAAAAATTTGAGAATCTCCCACAAAAATAAGTTGAGCAAACTCAAAAATCTGCTGAAGCTGGTAAAAAAAATTATTTTTAAGTTGGCTCAACTGTTTTTTTTTTTTTTTTTTTTTTTTTTACAGTGTACGAGAATACTTTTTGTGTGCAAATAAAACAAAAATAACGACTTTATTCAATAATTTTTCTCCCCCGTGTCCCGTATTATTGGTGAGTACAATTAATGACAGAATTTTCAATTTTGGGTGAACTATCCCTATAAGGACTAACAATAAACATGGGGTATTTTAACAAATTTATGTAAAAAAAAATAAATAAAATAAAATAAAATAAAACTAAACAGTTGAAAAAAAATCACATGCTGAATTGTTCTTTGTGTTTTAAACAAGTTTTAAAATTTTACCATAATTATACGTCAATTAAAGAAAATATTAAAGGCCTAGTTCACCCACAAATTAAAGTTTGCTATTAATTTATTCACTCTCAGGCCATCCAAGATGTAGGTGGCTTTTCTTCTTCAGTAGAATAGTAAAGGAGATTTTTAGCAGACATACTGCAATGCTGCTCTTTTTCCACTGCTGGTTAAGACTGTGAGAACTTTATTAAAATAAAGATATTAACTCTGCTCTCGTTTCACAGTTAAACCTCCACTCTAGAGTCTAGACAAAGGTGAGAGTCGTTGGTTGTCAAGTGTCAAAGCCAGTGGAACATGTTTCTGGTTTTGGTTTAGCACTTCAGCAGCTGAATTTAGTTACTGCCATTATTTATATATATATATATATATATATATATATATATATTACGGTCTTCCTGTTTTTGCTGCTGCGTGTTTTGAGTTTGAGCTCCGTCAAGTTAATTCTTTATCGTCTATTTTCTAATCCTGAAATCTATTTTATACACCATCATTTTCGTTTCTATAACGTGTGAATATATCCCCTATCGTATTCTACAACAAAAACAATCAAAGCGCCTTGTTATCACTAGTTTTATTTTGATTTCCAGAGTCCGCTATTAGCTTATAGCCCGTTAGCATCGCCAGCGTGGTTGCATTAGCGGCAACCAAGGAAGGTTGCCGTTAATCTTGCTTAGATTGCTAATATTCTATTCACACACATTACCATTGTTTTACTCACTGCTACTTGCTTTAATGGCGGATGTGTGTCTACCTTTGAGTGCAGGCGAGGACACGTTCGAGCTGCATTCGGTGCAGCTGGAGCTGGAGGCCGTGGAGAAGCAGATCCGCGAGCTGGTGGAGAAGCAGGCCCAGCTGAGAGAGCGGAGAGCCGCGCTGGAAACATCCCGGGCTGACGCTCACAAGTCCGGGATAAGTATACAGCATGCCGCTAACACTCCCACCACCTCTACTGACGACGAGAGCATCGGCGCAATCGTGCTGCTCGCGGGGGTGAACGACACCAGGCTGCGGCAGACGGAGACACTGAAGAGGGACTTCAGGAGCCTGATCGAGACGGTGCGCAGCGCATTACCCGCGGCGGCGATCATCGTGTCTGGACCGCTTCCCACGTATCGACGAGGACACGAAAGGTTCAGTAGACTTTTTGCTTTAAATGAGTGGTTATTGTCATGGTGTAAAGAACAGAAACTGCTCTTTGTTAATAATTGGAATCTTTTCTGGGAGCGTCCTAGGCTTTTCCGCGCTGATGGCCTGCACTCCAGCAGAGTCGGAGCAGAGCTCCTGTCGGACAACATCTCCAGGACTCTACGCTCCATCTGACTAATAAACCCATTCTCAAATAACTGCTATGATGACTTTTGTTCTACCCACTTAAATTATATAAATACTTGTGCTGTCCAATCTATAAAGACTGTGTCTGTTCCCCGAACAGTGAAGCCAAAATATAAATATAATGCAGGATCTAGAAATAATCTGATCGTGATTAAACCAGAAAAATGCAAAACAAATAAACATAAGCAATTTTTAAAGCTTGGGCTCCTAAACATTAGATCACTCGCACCCAAAGCAGTTATTGTAAATGAAATGATCACAGATTATAGTTTTGATGTGCTCTGCTTGACTGAAACCTGGCTCAAACCAAATGATTATATTGGTCTAAATGAGTCTACTCCAGCAAGCTACTGTTATAAGCATGAGCCCCGTCAGACTGGCCATGGCGGCGGTGTTGCAACAATATATAGTGATATTCTCAATGTTACCCAGAAAACAGGATACAGGTTTAACTCATTTAAATTGCTTCTGCTTAATGGTACACTGTCAGATATGCAAAAGAAATCTCTCCTATCTCTTGCTCTGGCTACTGTGTATTGACCGCCAGGGCCGAATACAGATTTCTTAAAAGAATTTGCAGATTTCCTCTCAGACCTATTGGTTACTGTTGATGAAGCGCTAATTGTTTGAGATTTTAACATTCACGTTGATAATACAAATGGTGCATTAGGACTTGCGTTTACTGACCTAATAAATTCTTTTGGAGTTAAGCAAAACGTCACTGGGCCCACTCATCATTTTAATCATACGCTAGATTTAATTATATCGCATGGAATTGATCTTACTGACATAGATATCGTACCTCAAAGTAATGATGTTACTGACCATTTCCTAGTATTGTGCATGCTGAGTATTACTGATATTAACTATATGGCTCCACGTTATCGTCCAGGAAGAACTATTGTTCCAACCACTAATGATAGATTCAGAAATAACCTGCCTGATTTATCTCAACTGCTCTGTGTGAAAAAAGTGAAAAAAATCTAGTTCATGTGTACCCATAAATACACATGAACTAGATGAAATGACTAGCAACATGGGCACTATCTTCTCTAATACATTAGAAGCTGTTGCGCCCATCAAATTGAAAAAGGTTAGAAAAAAACGTACTGCGCCATGGTACAACAGTAATACCCATTCTCTCAAGAAAGAAACTCGTAAACTTGAGCGCAAATGGAGAAAAACTAACTTGGAAGTTTTTAGAATTGCATGGAAAAACAGTATCTCCAACTATAGACAGGCTTTAAAAGCTTCCAGGGCAGAGCATATCCACAAACTCATAGAAAATAACCAAAACAATCCAAGGTTTTTATTTAGCACAGTGGCTAGATTAACAAATAAACAGACGCCACCCAATCTAAATATTCCCTCACAATTTAATAGTAATGACTTTATGAATTTCTTCACTGATAAGATAACATCAGAAATACAATAACAAATGTAGATCCTGCAGCGTCTAGTACTTCAGCTCCATTCATCGCACTCAAAGAAAAACTGCAGTGCTTTACAACTATAGGACAGGAAGAGTTAAATAAATTTATCACTGTATCTAAACCAACAACATGCCTATTAGATCCTGTACCCACTAAATTACTGAAAGAGTTGTTACCTGTAGCAGAAGAACCGCTTCTCAATATTATTAACTCATTGATATCTTTAGGTCACGTTCCAAAATCATTCAAGCTGGCGGTTATTAAGCCTCTTATTAAAAAACCACAACTAGATCCTAATGAACTAGCAAATTACAGACCCATTTCTAATCTTCCGTTTATGTCTAAAATTTTAGAAAAAGTTGTGTCTGCTCAGTTGTGCTCTTTTTTTGCAAAAAAATGATCTCTATGAAGAATTTCAGTCAGGTTTCAGGCCCCACCATAGCACAGAAACCGCACTTGTTAAAATTACAAATGACTTGCTTCTTGCGTCAGACCAAGGCTGCATCTCATTGCTAGTTTTACTTGATCTTAGTGCTGCGTTCGACACTATAGATCATGACATACTCATAGATCGATTACAAAATTATACGGGTATTCAAGGGCAGGCTTTAAGATGGTTTAGATCCTACCTGTCTGATCACTTCCACTTTGTTTATTTAAACAGGGAGTCATCTCAATTATCACCAGTAAAGTATTGAGTACCACAAGGATCTGTCCTAGGTCCTCTGCTATTTTCAATATACAGTCAGGTCCATAAATATTGGGACATCGACACAATTCTAACATTTTTGGCTCTATACACCACCACAATGGATTTCAAATGAAACGAACAAGATGTGCTTTAACTGCAGACTGTCAGCTTTAATTTGAGGGTATTTACATTAGGGCTGCAACTAATGATTATTTTGATAATCGATTAGTTGGCCGATTATTTTTTTTTCGATTAATCGATTAATCGAATTTTTAAAACGCTAAATTTTCTTCGTTTATTTTAATGACAAAAACACTTCCACATTCTGCCCAGTGTCCTTCAAACAAACGTGCCAACTGAATGCTATAAAAACATACAGTGCTTAATTTATTAGACCACCTGTCATAATAAAGAGAAAACACAAATATTTTAGGAATCTGTCAAAGAATTGTTTAAATCTAAAAATGTTATTGTCATTTATTGGGCAAATAACAAACTGAAACAACTACATTTTTATTCACATAAAAAATAGCCTCCTGCCTTTCATAACAGCATGCATTCTTGCTGGCATTGTTTAGCTACTTTTTGACTGTAATTGGGTGTCTGAAAAAATCTTTCATAGATCTTTCATTCTTTCATAGATAACAGAAATAATTATATTATAGCATTAGAAATAGCCCACTGTTACTAAAGAGCTTACGCATATTGGAGGACTAACCAATACAGATAGCAAAAAAATGATTTTAGTAAACACCAATACTGTTAGTTTAGAGCAGCAGTGGCACAAAGCTTACATTATTTGTTATAAACCTTAAATACATTTGTTTTAATAAATTTGTTAAGCACTGTATATAGGCCTATAGTTTAAATCTCTTCATCAAAAATTAAGATAATAAAGATAATAAAGACGAATAAAAACACAAATTCAGTGTTAACCAACTCTTTGATCACAGTCACGTTTACTGTAATTTCTTTATCCTGTAAAAGGCGGCTATGAAGCGTCTGATATTTATATTCAGACAACTATACGCAGTTATCCCTTTACAGTTCTTACTCTCATAAAATACGTGCACTCCATGTTGACTTGTAAACCTTAATTGAACGTTCAACAACAGATATTTCAGCACAATGAATATTTTTGCGCTGAATATTGTCTCCCTCTCTGACGCGCGTTCACGCGTCCGCCGCGCCGGCGCTCATTCAGTAATTCGGTCATTTAAACTTAACACAGACTGTCAGGATGGGACTTTATGCAAAAATGGAAATGCTCGCGTGAATTTGTGACATTTACAGATAAGGATATGACCGTAAACTGAACGTTTTTGCGCTGAGGACGCACACGCATCTGTCAAAGCGCCTGACAGGGCAAGCCATTACGCTAATGCATTAACTTAAAGCTTAAATAAACAATTCTCATGTTTTGTGCAGCTTGAATCACGTACTTCTCCCGCAGCATCTCATTCGGTTTCCTCCACTATTTTTAGATGCATTTTGGCCACAGAAATGCGTTATTTAGTGCTGTAATTTGACGCGACCGGCTGAAGTTGGACGTGCACTGTGGGCAGACCCGACTAATCGATAATGATAATCGTTGTCGATGATTTTCATTATCGATTATAATCGATTTTATCGATTAGTTGTTGCAGCCCTAATTTACATCCAAATCAGGTGAACGGTGTAGGAATTACAACAGTTTGCAAATGTGCCTCCCACTTGTTAAGGGACCAAAAGTAATGGGACAGAATAATAATCATAAATCAAACTTTCACTTTTTAATACTTGGTTGCAAATCCTTTGCAGTCAATTACAGCCTGAAGTCTGGAACGCATAGACATCACCAGACGCTGGGTTTCATCCCTGGTGATGCTCTGCCAGGCCTCTACTGCAACCGTCTTCAGTTCCTGCTTGTTCTTGGGGCATTTTCCCTTCAGTTTTGTCTTCAGCAAGTGAAATGCATGCTCAGTCGGATTCAGGTCAGGTGATTGACTTGGCCATTGCATAACAATCCACTTCTTTCCCTTCAAAAACTCTTTGGCTGCTTTTGCAGTATGCTTTGGGTCATTGTCCATCTGCACTGTGAAGCGCCGTCCAATGAGTTCTGAAGCATTTGGCTGAATATGAGCAGATAATATTGCCCGAAACACTTCAGAATTCATCCTGCTGCTTTTGTCAGCAGTCACATCATCAATAAATACAAGAGAACCAGTTCCACTGGTAGCCATACATGCCCACCACCACCATGCTTCACTGATGAGGTGGTATGCTTAGGATCATGAGCAGTTCCTTTCCTTCTCCATACTCTTCTCTTCCCATCACTCTGGTACAAGTTGATCTTGGTCTCATCTGTCCATAGGATGTTGTTCCAGAACTGTGAAGTCGTTTGGCAAACTCTAATCTAGCCTTCCTGTTTTTGAGGCTCACCAATGATTTCCATCTTGTGGTGAACCCTCTGTATTCACTCTGGTGAAGTCTTCTCTTGATTGTTGACTTTGACACACATACACCTGCCTCCTGGAGAGTGTTCTTGATCTGGCCAACTGTTGTGAAGGGTGTTTTCTTCACCAGAGAAAGAATTCTTCGGTCATCCACCACAGTTGTTTTCCATGGTCTTCCGGGTCTTTTGGTGTTGCTGAGCTCAATGGTGCGTTCCTTCTTTTTAAGAATGTTCCAAACAGTTGTTTTGGCCACGCCTAATGTTTTTGCTATCTCTCTGATGGGTTTGTTTTGTTTTTTCAGCCTAATGATGGCTTGCTTCACTGATAGTGACAGCTCTTGGATCTCATCTTGACAGTTGACAGCAACAGATTCCAAATGCAAATAGCACACTTGAAATGAACTCTGGACCTTTTATCTGCTCATTGTAATTGGGATAATGAGGGAATAACACACACTTGGCCATGGAACAGCTGAGAAGCCAATTGTCCCATTACTTTTGGTCCCTTAACAAGTGGGAGGCACATATGCAAACTGTTGTAATTCCTACACTGTTCACCTGATTTGGATGTAAATACCCTCAAATTAAAGCTGCAGTTAAAGCACATCTTGTTCGTTTCATTTGAAATCCATTGTGGTGGTGTATAGAGCCAAAAATGTTAGAATTGTGTCGATGTTCCAATATTTATGGACCTGACTGTACATGTTGCCCCTTGGTAATATTATTAGAAAATACGGGATTAGTTTCCATTGTTATGCTGATGATACTCAACTATATATCTCAACAAGACCAGATGAAACTTCTAAATTATCTAAGCTAACAGAGTGTGTTAAAAATGTAAAAGATTGGATGACCAATAATTTTCTCCTATTAAATTCAGTTAAGACAGAAATATTACTTATCGGACCAAAAAACAGTACACAGAATCTCTTGGATTATAATTTGCAACTAGACGGATGTACTGTTACTTCCTCTACAGTCAAAAATCTGGGTGTTATATTAGACAGTGTAAGGTCTGTTTTGGGTTCTGTGTCATGTTCTTGTTTTCATGTCTTTTATTTTGAAGTTTAGTTATGGTTCCTGTTTGTGTCATGCTTACCTTGCTCTCTTGTCTCCTTGCTATTGGTTCCCTTGTTCATTGTGTCATGTTTTGATTGGTTGACCTAAGTCTTGTGTCTTGTCCCCATTGGTTGGTTCATGTCATGTGACCCTCATTGTTTGTTATAAGTAGCCATGTCATTGCCTTTGTTCCCTGTCGTGTATTGAAGTTGTAATCTACTGTCGGTGAGTCTAGTCTGTTCATGTCACATCTGTTCATGCCATGCCATGCCATTTCTGTTTCAAGCCAGGTCAAGTCTTCGTCTGTTTGGATTATGTTTGGATTTTGGATTTCACCTTGTAAATGAACTGCACTTGGGTTCTTCACTACACTCGCCTTCAGTGGACTCATTACAGAATACACGACCCCTGCCATGAACCCAGCAGATCGCCTCGTTCGACTTCGCCAAGGTAACCGGCCCATTGAGGATTATGTGGCGGATTTTTGTAAATTGTGTCATTTGGTGGACTTTCAAGATAGCTTCCAGAAAGACATTTTCTGGTGCGGTTTGAATAAGAATGTGTCTCGTTTATTGCCACTCCATACCCCTCAATGGACTCTTGAAAGATACCTGGACTATGCTTTAATGCTGGCTGGTTCACCATTTACTGTGGGGGTTGCTGAGGAGGAATGCAGCCAACCTACAGTACCCGGCACATCAGAACCTTTTAATGTCCCGACTTTCATGTCAGGAGTTGTTCACGTCACGCCTGCCAAGCCACAGCTCACTCACGTCATGTCTGCCACGCCAGGGCCTGCTAATGTCATGTCTGCCATGCCAAGGCCTGCTAAAGTCGTGACTGCTAGTCCAAGGCCTACTCACGTCGTGTCTGCTACTCCAGGACCTGCTCACATGCCAGTTAAGTCAAAGTTTATTCCTGTCATGTATACCAAGTTACAGCCTGATCACATCATGTCTGCCAATCCAGAGTCCGCTAACATCATGTCTGCTACCCCAGGCCCTGCTCACGTCATGCTGGCTACTCACGAGATTCTTCATAACATGGCTGCCATTCAAGAGCTCCATCGCAAGATGGCCGCCACTCAAGAGTCTCTTCGGAAAATGGCCACCGTTCTAGAGTCTCATCATATCTCAGCTGATCTTCCAGAGTCTCATCGTAACATGGTCACCATTTCAGAGTCTCCTCACGTCATGCCTGTCAAGCCAGAGTCTGCTCACGTCACGCCTGCCAAGCCAGACTCTGCTCACGTCACGCCTGCCAAGCCAGAGTCTACGGGGCCTGCTTACGTCACGCCTGCCAAGCCAGAGTCTACGGAGCCTGCCACGCCAGAGTCGGCTCACGTCACGCCGGCCACGCCAGAGTCGGCTCACGTCACGCCGGCCACGCCAGAGTCGGCTCACGTCACGCCGGCCACGCCAGAGTCGGCTCACGTCACGCCGGCCACGCCAGGGCCTTCACACAAGATGGCCGCCACGCCCAAGTCCCCGGCCAACATGGCCGCCACGCCCGAGTCCTCGGCCAAGATGACCGCCACGCCTGAGCCTCGACATGCCAACACCGTCCTATCAGGATCTCGTCCCGTCATGGCTACTGTTCCAGGGTCAAGTCAAATCACAGCTGATCATCACGAGTCTCGTCATGTCACGGCTGATCGTCCAGAGTCTCGTCACGTCTCAGCTGATCGTCCCAAGTCTCGTCTCGTCACAGTTGATCGTCACGAACCAAGGCAAGTCACAGTTGAACGTCACGAGCCAAGTCAAGTCACAGATGATCATCACGAGTCTCGTCATGTCACGGCTGATTGTCCAGAGTCTCGTCACGTCTCAGCTGATCGTCCGGAGTCTCGTCTTGTCACAGCTGATCGTCCAGAGTCACGTCACGTCACAGCTGATCGTCCAGAGTCACGTCATGTCACAGCTGATCTTCCAGAGTCACTTCACGTCTCCGCTGATCTTCCAGAGTCTTGTTACGTCTCAGGTGATCGTCCAAAGTCTTGTCACGTCCTGTCTGTTGAACCCAAATCTTCAAGGACAGTGCTTCAATATCGCAGTCTGGTATCCAGTGTGAGGGATACACCACTGGTGTCTGCACGTGCAGCTGGTATCCCCAAACCTAATCACTCTAGTCCTCCCGCTCATGAACTGATTCCTCCATCTGTAACACTTCCCATAACGGGAATCGCTTTATGGTGTGTCTGGGCCGTATACACCAATGCCGAGTCTCCAGAGGTGGCGGCATATGCTGCAGAACCTCCCGAGGCGGCAGCACTCGCTTCAGATCCGTGCACGATGGTGCCGCCCAGCAGTGAACTCACGGCCTGTTCTGTCACGGCCACGGAGGACTTTCATGAACTCACGGTCTGTCCTGTCACGGCCACGGAGGCCGTTCCTGAACTCACAGTCTGTCCTGTCACGGCCACAGAGGCCGTTCATGAACTCACAGCCTGTCCTGTCACGGTCACAGAGGCCGTCCATGAACTCACAGGCTGTCCTGTCACAGCCACGGAGGCCGTTCCTGAACTCACAGTCTGTCCTGTCACGGCCACGGAGGCCGTTCATGAACTCACGGTCTGTCCTGTCACAGCCACGGAGGCCGTTCCTGAACTCACGGTCTGTCCTGTCACGGCCACGGAGGCCGTTCATGAACTCACAGTCTGTCCTGTCACGGCCACAGAGGCCGTTCATGAACTCACGGTCTGTCCTGTCACGGTCACAGAGGCCGTCCATGAACTCACGGTCTGTCCTGTCACGGTCACAGAGGCCGTCCATGAACTCACGGTCTGTCCTGTCACAGCCACGGAGGCCGTTCATGAACTCACGGTCCGTCCTGTCACGGTCACAGAGGCCGTCCATGAACTCACGGTCTGTCCTGTCACGGCCACAGAGGCCGTTCATGAACTCGCAGTCTGTCTTGTCACGGTCACGGAGGCCGTCCATGAACTCACGGTCTGTCCTGTCACAGCCACGGAGGCCGTTCCTGAACTCACGGTCTGTCCTGTCACGGCCACGGAGGCCGTTCATGAACTCACAGCCTGTCCTGTTACGGCCACGGAGGCCGTTCATGAACTCACGGTCGTTCCGGTCACGGCCATGGAGGTCATTCATAAACTCACTGCCTGTCCTGTCACGGCCACTGAGGCCCCTGCTCTGCCTGCTTCGCCATGGCTCCCTGCTCTGCCTGCACCGCCATGGCTCCCTGCTCTGCCTGCCCCGCCATGGCTCCCTGCTCTGCCTGCCCCGCCATGGCTCCCTGCTCTGCCTGCCCCGCCATGGCTCCCTGCTCTGCCTCCACCGCCATGGCTCCCTGCTCCACCATTACTCCACGCTCCAGGCCTTGTTCCCCTTCACGGGCCTGGCCCTCCATTCCTCCCCCAGTTCCACCTCCGCTCCACCACCCTCCTGGACTTGTCTGTTTTGGGTTTAGGCGTCTGGAGCCGCCTTTTTTGAGGGGGGAATATGTAAGGTCTGTTTTGGGTTCTGTGTCATGTTCTTGTTTTCATGTCTTTTATTTTGAAGTTTAGTTATGGTTCCTGTTTGTGTCATGCTTCCTTTGCTCTCTTGTCTCCTTGCTATTGGTTCCCTTGTTCATTGTCATGTTTTGATTGGTTGACCTAAGTCTTGTGTCTTGTCCCCATTGGTTGGTTCATGTCATGTGACCCTCATTGTTTGTTATAAGTAGCCATGTCATTGCCTTTGTTCCCTGTCGTGTATTGAAGTTGTAATCTACTGTCGGTGAGTCTAGTCTGTTCATGTCACGTCTGTTCATGCCATGCAAAGTCTGTTTCAAGCCAAGTCAAGTCTTCGTCTGTTTGGATTATGTTTGGATTTTGGATTTCACCTTGTAAATGAACTGCACTTGGGTTCTTCACTACACTCGCCTTCAGTGGACTCATTACAGACAGCAACTTGTCTTTTGAAAATCATATTTCCCATGTTACAAAAACAGCATTCCTCCATCTTAGAAACATTGCCAAGCTATGAAACATGTTACCTGTTTCTGATGCAGAAAAGCTAGTTCATGCATTCATGACCTCTAGACTGGACTACTGTAATGCACTGCTAGCTGGTTGTCCTGCATCTTCAATAAACAAGCTACAGGTAGTCCAAAATGCAGCAGCTAGAGTCCTTACCAGGTCAAGAAAATATGATTATATTACCCCAATTTTACAGTCTCTGCACTGGCTACTGGTTCCGCATCAGTTACAAAATATTATTACTTACCTATAAGGCCCTTAATGGTTTAGCACCTGCGTACTTAACTAGTCTTCTACCACGCTACAATCCATCACGCTCCCTAAGGTCGGAAAACTCTGGACTTTTGGTAGTACCTAGGATAGCAAAGTCAACTAAAGGAGGTAGAGCCTTTTCACATTTGGCTCCCAAACTCTGGAATAGCCTTCCTGATAACGTTCGGGGTTCAGACACACTCTCTCTGTTTAAATCTAGATTAAAGACACATCTCTTTAGCCAAGCATTCACATAATGCATCTCATAATCTTGTACTGCAGTTATATCTGATCAAACACACATTATTGTTCTTTAGCTTGGATTGCACAAATAATTTTTGCTTGGTTGGAACAGCAGCTACGCTAATTATGTCTCTATTTGTTTCTCTGTTCCTGCCACGGGATTAACATTTACGGGATTTACACAAGCTTCAGTCTGGATCCAGAACACCTGAGAAGAGATGATGCCAACCCCTCAGAGGACCTCAGATGAAGCCTACCCTCAGACAACATATAGAACTACCAAATTTCGCCATAAGTTAAATATATTAAGTTTCTACAATATATAAATATATTGTAGAAACTTTATTTCCTGTAAAGCTGCTTTGCAACGATTTGTATTGAGAAAAGCGCTATACAAATAAACTTTAATTGAATTGAATTATATATATATATATATATATATATATATATATTTTTTTTAACTATTATTTATTTACAATGAATCTATAAATAGTGCTCAAGGTTTGTCTGTGTTCATACAGTCATAAATTCCAAATTCTTCAATATTGACATTATTTAATATGATGTTGAAATTATTTTATTGAAGTAAAATGCTGTTTATAGCTATTATAGAGGGACTGTAGTGATAACCAGCTTAATATCTTTCTCATAGATTATCAAGAGTAACATACTCAAACACACACAAAAACACACACATGAAAATAATGAAGCAACATTACAATAAACGTATTTAGAAAATCGCTTCATTATGAATTCCAGGTTATAACAACTGAAATGTGTTCTTAGAATAAGGGTGTTTTTCATAAATGTCAAGTTGGGAGAAGTATGTGAGTTTTTTTTATCATTATTCCTGAATCCTGTTTGAATGATTAAGTATACACATAGATATTTTCTCAAAATAAAACATATTTTAAAAACCACAGCAGACAGACTAAACACATTTTAAAAACAGGGCGAGAAAAAACAACAACAACATTTAACTCTAACAGACTTTATCATATTATGATCATTTGACTTTTTTTTTTTTTTTTTTTTTTTTACATACAGATTTCATTTATAAGCATCAATTAAACCATCTTGACAAAATAAACAGTCCTCTGTGTCGAATCAAATGTAACCTCTTCTTGATCCAACAGCATTGAAAACACAACTGATCAGGCTTCACACAAATAATGGATAATATGCACACACTCCATTCTAAAGTCAAAGTAGAAAAAATAATATCTACGTCGACAAGCATTCACAGATAAACAGATTTCAGCAGATACTGATAAAGTTCCTAAACAAACATCTGATCTGAAGCAGGAGTTTTCAAACGTTTAAAGGTCACCAACATCAAAATATGATGATTCTCTCCAGGACCCACTAAAATACAAAGATTGGTATATATTTTCATGTGTAAAACATTAATACAATATTTATACAATAAAAAAACAAGTGTCCACTTAATAGTAAATATTTTCAATGCAATATTTTCTACACATTATTAGAGTACTTTTATATGTTAATCCTAAAGAGAAATATAAAAGCCGTCGGTTCAATAAAATAATTATGACCACCAGTCTTTAGAAAGAAAAATGAAATACGAACAATATCAAATATAGTATTTTTATTTATTTATTTATTTTTTTTTTTTACTTATTTGTATATTTAGTTATTTTTATTTTTGCATTATTTATCTATTTATTTATTTTTATTTTTGGAACTTTCCCATAAATGCCAGTTTTTTCAAAACCCCTGATCTGAGTTAAACATGAAGAACAAGTAAACAAAATGAATATAAAAACAGTCATGTGTTAATATCTTCAGCAGGTTTAGAGCAGTATAAGTGCTGCTGGATTGGTTGGACTGAATATTTTTACGCAGTTTGGAAAAGTCTGTGGTTTACTGAAAATCAATATTAGCATTTTTACCTGCAATCAAACAAAAAATGAACCAAAATATAATTATATAGAAAGCCATTACACGGGTCAGCAAGAATCCTCAATAATTATCAAGACAGAAATTAATTTTAGTAATAAGAATGGATTCACAGTTTTTTAAGTGTAAATAGTCCTGATGCTGTTCTGTAACTTGTGTCTGCTGTAGATCAGCATTGAGTTCTGATTGTTCTGCTGATCTTCTGATTCCAACAAAATCATGTAATAGCCCTAGAAATGGAACAGTTTTTCAGATTCAGTATTTACAAACAGTTGTACAATAATAATGATGTAGTCAAAAGTCAAAAAAGAAATTCATGATACAAATATTTTTACAGATGGCTGAAAATTAACTCACTAATCAGCACAATGATCAGAAGTCCGTTCATCAGAGCAGATATGATAATAATAATCTTCCACTGTGTTTGATCAGTATATTCAGTCACTGTATGATTGTAACACTCAGTTAACACAGTTGGTTGAGTTGATTCTGTAATAAAAGTGTCCACAGTCTGTTACTGCAAAAAATAAAATTACTGGCTACAGATTTGTAGCACTTAAGACAATTATAATATATTATGAAATTTGTAAATATAATTGTTTTTCATGAATATTTCAAAATATGTAAGTCGTTAACGACTATTGTGTATGTAAGCAGTGATCATCAATATGTCTTGATGACTGAATGAACAAATGAACTCACCAGTGAAGTATATTCTGGTGCTGTTGCTGAGTTTTAGAGGTGTTTCTGTGTTCATACAGTAATAAACTCCTAATTCATCAGCAGTCACATTATTAATAACCAGACAATGTTTAAACTGAACTGAATATTTATTTCTGAATGTATCATTTGTGTAAAAAGGTGGTATTGGTTTTGAGAATGATCGTAGAATCACTGTTGGAGGATCTGCTGTTTTCAGTAAAATCCAATAAACCTCATTTTCTTCAAGATCACAGTTTATGATCACATTTGATTCCAAATCAGTCTGTAGATCTGTCACTGCAGCTTGACAGCACATTAATACATCTAAAATAAATAAATAAATAAATACATACATAAATAAATAAATAAATAACCCCCTTTGCCATGCATAGCATAAAACTATTTCGAATTTTAATTAAGTTACAAAGCATATATATCATGAAAAAACTCACAGAGCTGAAGCTGAATGATCTTCATGTTGTTGTCGTGGATTAAGACAATTCAGAATAAAATCTGCTTCCCTCCAAACAACACTGAAGATGAATCTACTGCAGCTCTGAAGCAAAGACAGGAAGACAAAAAACCTTCCCACATCAAGCAGAGGAAGTCAAAGTCAAATCTGCCCTGATCACATCGCTCCATTTCATTAAGTTTAACACTTTTGATCTACCTACGTTATAGATTTTCTAGTCACTTTGGTATAAATCTCAGATCATGACTGAAATTCTAAAATTCTTATCTTTTCCAGAAACTCATGTATGTGTTGTGTGTGTTTGAAGGGTTGTATTTGGATCCTGACTCTCCTGTCTGGTTAGGTTTCAGTTTAGTGTCAGGATCTGTATGTTAATGCTCTATATTTTGTTTTGCCTAGTCTTTTGTTGTGAGCACATGGTTCAGTTCTGATGAATTTGTGCCAATAGTAGACAGTAGGACAGGGGTCTCATGCACACTTTGACTGGGTTGTGGCTATGCAGCAAACTGTGATTCACTGTGTTGTGACCCCTTTCTACCATTGCCAGCATTATATTTTTCAGCAATTTGAGCTACAGTAGCTGTTCTGTGTGATCAGATCAGACAGACTAGATGGGCTTTAACTTGTTGTTTTGGTGATGTTATGACCCATTTGTCTAGCCATCACTATTGGCTTTTGTCACTCAGATATTTTCGCTTGCCCATTCTTCCTGCTTCCAACACATAAAATTTAAGAACTGACTGTTCACTTGCTGTCTAATACATCCCACCCATTGACACATCCATTGTAACAATGTAATCAATATTATTCACTTCACCTGTCAGTGGATTCAGTGCTGTGTTTACAACAACACATAAAAAAACCTCACTTACTGGCATAACAATGTAACCTGCACTGAAATCTTGGAAAAATCCCCACCACTTACACACAGGCTGATAGCTTGTCTAGGGTATTTTTAATATCTAATAAACTATAGTTTGCAGCATTTGAACACAATTCATTTAAAAGAAGATTAGTAGCTTATCTCTCTTTCTTATATAACCTTACCTAGACTAAAAATGTGTGTGTGCATGTGTTTGTGTATATACAAATAAATGCATTACAAGCCTGTTTTTTAAGCCTGTTTTTTATTAAATCATATATAGCTGCAGATAATCAACAAATACATATTTTTGCATAAAATTGTATATTTTGTAGTATTATTTTCAGTACAGATTTTCCTGTTCCACTGTTTTTCTGCTGTATCTGTTGGTGCAGTTAATAAACAAAATGTGAAAGGTCAGTGGAAATCCAGTCTGTATCCCTGTTGTTGTCAGTTCTTTATATCTCCATTTCAGTTTCTCTGCAGCTCATGCATTCTTGTGCTGCTCACATGACAAACTGAAGTCAAGTTATGACTGTTTTAAAGGCATAATGACTGCAAGAATATATGTAAGCAATAAGGTACGAGAGGCTATGATGTATTGTGAATAAGTCGTGGCTGAAGTGCATTGCTTGGCACGATGAGAAGTGGAGTATTCACAATACAGCACTCCTTGGATACCTGATTGCTTTTATGAAAAGGTTACCACACAATACAAATATTAGAACCAAACATATATGTATTAATATGTTACTTTTTTGAAGTAAATTCATTAAATGCTATCCTTCTATTAATATATATATATATATATATATATATATATATATATATATATATATATATATGTATGTATGTATGTATATATATATATATATATATATATATATTTCCTGTCTGTGACAGTAAACTGCAAGTAGACTGTGGCAGTAGTTCTTAATCCTGGTCCTGGGGCCCCACCTCTATGCACATTTTGTATGAATATGTAAAGTTTTATGACAGTCAGTTACAGCAGGCCAAATTCAACCATTGTCCATCATGGCCTCCTAACCATCCCCATATATGTTAATTGGTTTCATCACTCTGTCCACCAATAAGCTGGTGTGTGTTGGGCATTCTGGTGCAATTAAAATAGTCCATATGACGTCAGTAGTTCCACCTTAATTTTATGAAGCTACGAGAATACTTTTTGTGTGCAAAGAAAACAACACAGGAGTCGGCATTCTATTAAACAGATCTGAAAGTTTGAGCATCGACATAAAAAGAAGTAGAATAAATCAGACGAAAGTGTCTCAGGTTTAGAAACCAAGTTCAACCCTTGAAAGAGGTTTCTATGTAACCACAGATTTAGTTCCTGTTCTCTCCATAACAGGGAAAAAGTTGTCTAAACTCCTGCTTACATTCTTAGAAATGACAATATCCAGATCTTTGGCTTGAGATTTTTGAGAATCTTGAGAATATGATTTAGCAGTAAATATTGTTGTTCATAAGGGAGCATCTTCACCCATCTTTCCCTACTGGTAAAATCTTTAATTTTTTAAATGCACTGTAAAACTCTGTCAATCAAACTACTATCAAATAAAAGGAACTGCACATGCACAGGGACACAAAAAGACAATACAACATGCTAATACTAAATATGTAATAAGCTGTGACTCACTAATTAATCAAACCATGATTAATGTATTGGTGAAAGAGTTTGTTTGTTTGTTAATGCTTGTTTAAGTGAGGACCAAAACAAATCAGGTCCCTTGACAAACATAAATGCAAGCACACAATCTCCATCAATTTTTTTCCACATATCGTGGCAGTTCCAAAATGAAACGTGGGATGTACAATGAAACATGGGATGAAAACATCATAGAAATGTCAAGAAATCATAAACATACTTGACGATCATGGTGTCCCAATACAATTAATATATATTGTGCATACAATTTCTAAAACACTACCCTGTCAGAAAATAGAAAGTGTATCCATTGGCATCAGTGACAAAAAAAAAAAAAAAAGTCATGGTCTTTTTTCATAACATGACATGAGGAAAAAAATATATAGATTAGATGGTTAGACAGTCAGAAAAAAAGAAAAATGTCAAATTTACAGTCACCTACTCAGCCTCTGTTTTGTTACCTCTGGTAAGCAGGTTTCTGTTAGCCCATGCTGTAGATGCTGGAACTACACCATCTGACTGCAAAAAGCCTGTTTCTCCATACTCTTCCTAAAGTAGACGTGATTTCTGTCACAATTGTCCTGTGTCATACTATCAGTTTTACAGAAGCGATTAGATGTTAGTCGTGTACCCTCTACACTTATAGTGTATGTGGCTGCTATTATGATTTTTCATTCCCAAATCAATGACCTGTTGATAAGCTTTCTGAGGGGAGTGAGCCAGTTAAATCTCTCTCCCCTCCACATTGCTCACTTGGGACTTGAAGCTCTGGCAGAGCCTCCATTTGAGCCACTGATGATAGCTGAATTACAAGCACTCTGGCTGCACTACTGTAAAGCGAGTGGGGGACTTGCTCGGAATCACCAGTTTGAATCCCACTCAGAGTGAGTGAGGGGAGTAGATCCAGAGGCGTTACATATGATCAGCTTTTTGTCATTCATTGGCTGCTCAAAAGGACTGCCTTTATTGAAGTCAAGTCGTGACATATTGTCAAGTATGGTGACCCATACTCGAAATTAATGCTCTGCATTTAACCCATGCACACACACAGAGAGAGTGCTGTTCATTCACAATCCCCACCTTCATTTCCTGCCGGCGCGAGAATCGAACCGGCAACCTTCAGATTACAAGCCCGACTCCCTAACCATTAGGCCACGACTACCCCCGAAGCAAAGACTATCTCGATGGATTATAGATGCAATAACTTTGTCATGGCTAGGAATGCCCTGTTGGGGTTACAGCCCACTCCACAAGAGCTATGGCCTCCTCATGGGCTTGGACACATGAAGCATCTGTTCGAGTCATTTGTTTGGCAGCTGGTTGATCTTCACTGAATACCTTTGCTAGATAACCTCCTGAGGTAAATGATATCATGTGATAGAGCTAGCACTGTTGCCAGCTGTTTTGTTAGCTTGAAAAGACTGTGAAAGTGTTGATGATGCTGTCGCTCATATTGTTCACTCACAATAGTGCCATCAGCGCTGATTTGCCTGATGAATCTTCTAGCTGTCCTCTACTTCCCATGACTAGATTCTTTCTACAGAAGCTTACACATTTCAGACAAACATCTCCATTAGGGGTGTTGCGATATACCGGTATTGACGATGACTGTGATATTCAAAGCAACAATTATCGATGTCATGTTAATTTAGTGTTTGACGATATACCAGTATTGGCGATAACCGCAATATTTAAAATGAACAGGATTGATAACACCACATGTAAATACTCCAGCGCCAGTTTCTGGTTGACCTCCAGGTGGCAGTATTGCGCCTTAAAACTGACACCTGTCACATAAGAAGAAGACGCAGCGCTAGCAGCTACTCCGAGAAGAGCCGTGTTCATCAGAGTAAGTTGCCATTATTTTACTAGTCATTAGAATGGGAAATGTTACATTAACCTGTTAACAGAGGTTTTCTGTGTTCATATATTTAAGTAAAGGGCGCTTATTTTAATAAGTACCGTGTTTTCTTTACTCGTCTTATTTTTGTATTTGTAATCAATACGGCCTGTGCGTAGAAGCACTTCGTTTCTTTGTTCAAATCTGTTAACAGTTGCACGATTAAAACTGATCTTGAAAAACTGAGCGACCACATTGCTACATTAAACTCTGTAAAATGGTAAGTTGGTCGCAGTGCCATGCACTTAATCTCATCTGGGGCCGTCTAGACGCACATTAAAACTGAATTAGCAGCGCTCTTACTGCATGACTTCAGTGGCGCCGGCGCAACTATAGGTTAAAGAGCTTAAAACACGGGTACACAAGTTAACAGGTTAAAGTATCAGTTTAAATGTTAATATGGCAACACTTTACAATAAGGTTCATTAGTTAACATTAGTTAATTACATTAGTTAACATGAAATGAGAATGAACAGTACTTCCACATCATTTATTAATCTTAGTTAATGTTAATTTCAGCATTTACTAATGCATTATTAAAATCACAAGTTGTGTTTGTAAACTTTAATGCACTGTGAACTAACATGAACAAAGAACGACTGTATTTTTATTAACATTAACAAAGAATAATAAATTGTGTAATAAATATATTTTTAGTTAATACATTAATGTTATCAAATGACATCTTATTGTAACGTGTTACCATTAATATTTATTCATCATACTGTTGAAATTGACAGTATTTTTTCTCTTGTTATTTCATAGGAGCTCCAAAGAAGACAAAGAAAGCTAGAGTCTTGTGCCCTGCGTTTATCAGTATCCTTATGTTCGTTGGGTGAAAAAGAAAAACTCAATAAACAAAGTAAAAAGTAATTTGACTGATATCTTTCCCCCCCCCCAAGGTTTCTATAGATATCTCGATATATCGATATCATGAATTCTTATGGCCACAATAATCGTGATATGAAAAATCTAATATCGTGACAGCCCTAATCGCCATGCTTATACCTGAAACCAAAACTAAAATAGGAGGTGTGTGTTCTGCATTTCTGATGTGGATTACCTTTATGTGGATGTATTAACCCTTTGAGCGGTACGGTCCCACATATGGGATTCTTATTTCCGTGCCCCTGGGAGTACGGTCCCACATATGGGATTTAGAACGTTCGGTGACGTCACATAACTGCCAAATTCAAACTGTGGTTTCGCGCGTTTACTGGCGCTGAGCCAGAGACAGACGTGCACTGCGACTGTAATATTATCACAACAATGCAGTGTTCTTAACCGCATAATGCATATTTTAGGTTTAAGACATTTAAATACACATAAGTACTAGTAAAACAATACATTTAGAGCTTGTAAAATACACACAGATGTCTATGGAAGCAACAATAACAATCCATTCCAATTTAATTTGCCGATGTGTTTTATTCATATCAGATACACATAGTGTAAGTACCTATAAAGTTCACTCTATTCTTCACCCAGTTCACCGGCCACTTACTTGCATGTATTTCGGGAGAAATTGATGAATTCACGTGCTGTAAAACTGACTGACAGGACTCTCTGAACTGCAGCGCGAACAAACATGGCGGCGCCCGTCTCACGTTACAGATCACGAACAAGATCATTTATAAAGGTGTTTAAAGGACAAAACACACTCATTTACGCATATTTGTGAATCGGAATATCAGATTGTCCATGCCATGGTAAGCAAGTTTGTGAATATGTTAAATAAAAAAAGGAAAAACGAAATAAAAACGATCCATCTGTCATACAGTGTTATTGTGGCCGCGGTGTGTCACGTGACAATCATGACGCGTCGCCATGGAAACAGTAAGGGCAAACGTTCTAAAATAACGGTCGCCTTAAAAAAACTCACTCTGGGGGGACCACTAGAATATTTTAAACTCACCACTGAAAAGGTTAAAGACTGTTTACTGCTATCTTCTTCGTATTCGTGCATTTCTCCTACACCACACCGTGACAATGTGAGAGGAACCTTCTCCATCAAACTCAACAATCTCACTCAAACTGATGCAGTGTTTATAGCCTGTTTCATCATAATTCTCTTTAGAAACAGAATTCAAGCTGCCTTATTCTCTTCTGTCATGACTGATGAACAAATGAAATGACATAACCAGGTCAAAATGTTTCACCTTTCACTTTCTCACCTTTCTGATTAATTGTTACAGCTTTCATTTGTTCTTTCCATTGTAAAATACACTGTTTTATGCTGTTTGCATGGCATAGTTTTTTATTAATTGTACAACCCGAATTCCGGAAATGTTGGGACGTTTTTTAAATTTGAATAAAATGAAAACTAAAGCCAATATTTCTGGACATTTCTGGAATTCGGGTTGTACACACACACACACACACATACACACATATATAGTTTTTTTAATGTTTCTAATAATGTAACATTAAACATTTGAACATTGTTTAAAAGAGTACATGGCTCCATCGTTTCATCAGTTATATCAGGAAAATATCAGGAAAATCATATCTTCAGACTTGAAAGTGAAAAAAGTGAAAGTGAAAACTTCATGACACTACTCATCCAGGTTTTCAGAATTTCCAGACTGGACAAATTAACATTTAACCACTTAGATAGGTAATATAATAATTAGTGTCATTACTTATTGTGAGAGTGATAGTAATGACTCAAGTGTTACTACATTCTTCTAAAGGAATTACTAAATACTGTATGTAAATTCTTAGTAGTTTTCTGTGAGGTATGAACATTAGTTTACATGTTTAAAGAGGCAGCCACCTACAACAACCACACAGACCTGCAGGAGTACACCAAAACTGTGACTGCTTACATCAAAAAGTGCATAGATGATGTGACAGTCACCAAAACCATCACCACACGTGCCAACCAGAAGCCATGGATGACAGCAGAGGTTCGTGGGCTGCTAAAGACCAGAGATGAAGCATTCAGATCAGGAGATAAAGCAGCCCTCAAAACAGCAAGAACCAATCTGTCTCATGGCATCAAGAAGGCAAAACATCAGTATGCTAAAAAAATCAACAATCACTTCACAGACAGCAGAGACACTCGGACCCTATGACAAGCCATTCAGACCATCACTGACTACAAGCCCCTGCCACAGGCCAGTGACGATGACACATCTTTACCAGAGGCACTCAACCACTTCTACTCACGATTTGAGATACAGAACGACACACCTGCACAGAAACTACTCACATCTCCAAACGACCAGGTACTCTATCTCTCTCCAGTCGACGTAAGGAAGACCCTATCCAGGATTAACCCACGAAAGGCTGCGGGCCCTGACAACATACCTGGACGTGTACTGAAAGACTGTGCTGCACAGCTGACGGATGTCCTAACAGACATCTTCAACATCTCGCTGAGCCAGGCAGTCGTCCCCACGTGTCTCAAATCCACCTCCATAATTCCAGTACCAAAGAAGTCACCTGTGTCCTGTCTGAATGACTATCATCCCATAGCACTGACCCCAATCATGATGAAGTGCTTTGAGAGGTTAGTCATGCAGCACATCAAGTCCAGTCTCCCAAATACGCTGGACCCACTCCAGTTTGCATACCGTCCAAACCGTTCCACGGACGATGCAATATCCACCACTCTCCACCTAGCTCTTACCCATCTGGAACAGAAAGACTCTTATGTAAGAATGCTGTTCATTGACTTCAGCTCAGCATTCAACACAATAATCCCACAACAGCTCATCCACAAACTAAACCTGCTGGGCCTTAACACCTCCCTCTGTAATTGGATCCTGGACTTTTTAACTGCAAGACCTCAGTCAGTCCGTGTCGGCCGCAACACCTCCAGCACTACCACACTGAGCACAGGTGCCCCACAAGGCTGTGTGCTCAGCCCACTGCTCTTCACGCTGCTGACCCACGACTGCACTGCCAAGTCCAGCTCCAACCACATCATCAAGTTTGCTGATGACACAACTGTGGTAGGCCTCATCAGCAACAACGATGAAACGCACTACAGAGAGGAAGTGGCACAGCTGGCTGAATGGTGTGGTGCTAACAACCTGTCCCTCAATGTGGGTAAGACGAAAGAGGTTGTGATGGACTTCAGGAGAAACTCTGTTGACCACCCCCCGCTGACCATCGACGGCTCAACCGTGGAGAGAGTCAGCAGCACTAAATTCCTGGGAGTGCACATCACAGAGGATCTCACCTGGACCACCAACGTCACGTCACTCAACAAGAAGGGACAACAGCGCCTCCACTTTCTCCGCCGGCTGAAAAGGGCAAGTCTCCCTCCACCCATCCTCATCACTTTTTACAGGGGCACCATTGAGAGTGTGCTGACTACCTGCATCACTGTCTGGTATGGGAACTGCAGTGTTGCTGACCGCAAGACCCTACAACGGACAGTGAACACTGCCGCAAAGATCATCGGTGCCCCTCTCCCCTCCATCCTGGACATTTTCCTTTCACGATGCTCCAACAAGGCCACCAGCATCGTGAAGGACCCCACCCACCCCTGTCACAACCTCTTCCAGCTCCTGCCATCAGGTAGAAGGTACCGGAGCATCAGAGCTCGCTCTGTCAGATTGCTCAACAGCTTTTTTCCCCAGGCTGTGAGAGCTCTTAACTCCAATCCCCCTGTCCCCCTCTGAAACCATGAACACCTCAGCCCTCCCACCCCCCAACTCATTAAAAACTGTTGACAATTTTAGTAAGTGCAATTCTGAATGTGCTACACACAGGTGAGTGGGCTATACAAACCACCTGTAGTAACGCACTCATCCCACTATATGCACACTAGACACTTTCTACAAACACTCCCTGCCACAAAGACTCTTAAGAAAATATATGTCTACTTGAACATTGCACTACAAAATAATACGTTTACTTGAGCATTGCACTACAAAATGTTTTTGCACTATGCACTGTCTCCCACAAAATCTCTCTTCTGCACAATAATGTACAAAAAATATATTTTTTCTGCACAATTTCATGTACATATATCTCTTTCGCACAATTTCATGTACAGTATTTATGTAAAGTTTTTGTACAGTCTCAGTTTGTGTATGTGTGGACAACTAGGTATAGCAGTTATAGTATTTTTTAGTATATGTATAGTCAGATAGTTAACTGTTGTATAGCTCTATTGTTTTTCCTATACTTGCATTGTTGTATGTTTATCTTATGTTTAACTAGTATGTAGCACCGTGGTCCTGCGAGACACGACATTTCGTTCCACAATATGTCCACACATGTAGCAGAATGACAATAAAGCTCGACTCGACTTGACTTGACTAGTTACTGGTTGGCTATAACAGTGAACTAATGCATTCAGCTGAGTGCTATTACTTACTAATTCATTAAATGGAGTTTGTTGTTAGTTAATAGTAATGTAATGCTAATTGCTGTAGCATCTGCTTAGGATCATTGATGGCTGTTTACACTTTATGTCCTAAGAGATCCTTTTAGCCTTTTTACATTTGCATATAATTCACAGACCTGGCCCCACATTCTACCTTTATATGGGTGCTAAATTGCCAATGGTTGTCCCCCACTATCTAGAAGATACTACACAGATCAACTCTTTGTTCTCTCCATCGGACTTCAAACACATTCCAACGAGAACTAAATCACCCTCGGTACCAGGCACCAACGGCCTGGCTAACCAGTGGACTACCTCCACGATTACAATACACATAACACACACACACATAGAGACATTTTCTTTATTTAGACTATAATTAATCAGTTACAAATGTATCTGGTATATGCATGTGTTGTTTGTTTGTTTCCTTATTGTTTGATCCTAGTTACCACTCGTTATTTGTATTAGTTAAGCTCTAAATGCTCATATTTAGGTGTATGAATGTATCTCTGGTTTAATATCTTCTAGATGTTTCTTTCTTGGTATCAAAATGATCTGCTCTTTATTCATCAAACAATGATGTACACTATGTGATCATGAAATGCATCATACTATTTTTACTGTACTGTGGACAAAACTACACCGATTCGTCAGACCAGTCATAAAACATTCAAATGAGGTGTCAAGTGGGACAAAGAAACACTTTCCCACTGAAACTATGTGCCTTGTTATTGGTCAAACTAACCAAAATGGGTGTTACAGGAAAACCAGATAAAACTTCTCCCACACCCAAAAGGGGTGCTTCTCTTTACTTTCGGTTCCTGGGAGACACACATATCACCTTGGAAATCTTGCGACTCCCCTTTTGGAGTCCGATCTTCTGGCAATTTTAAGTTCAGTAACCAATCAACCCATGGCTGGAATGACGAAGCTTTCACTCCTAAGAATTCATCCGGAATCTATGCATTATACACACACCAGGACACTTTACTCAGCACCAACAAAACCAATGCAAGTAACCGCTTGTTAACTGTTTAAATGCGCTTGTAAGGAAATTATTTTTCGTGGCCAGAGAAATAATTTTCCTTACAGTCAATAGACGATTAAAACTGTCCGTACTGTGGACGAACACATCATTTTATTGTACTATCAATGCTACAGTTAATTCCTGAAGATGAATATAATTGATAATAACCCATTATGATTAATTATGTTCATCTCACATTGAGCTAATTTGCTACATTGCATTACTTATTTTTTCTTGTTTAGCTATTCATGTTTGTCTGGATGTATTAATGTGTTGTGAAGCTACAGTGGTAGAACCGATTTGGGATCAAATGTGTCCATAAACTGTGAAAATGAAGTTTATTGGATTTTACTGAAAACACCAGATCCTCCAACAATTCTGTGATCATTCTTAACCTCCAAATCATCAAAAACAGCAACCTAAAGTAGCGTCCAATTCACCTGACTGATGTGTGTTAGCAGCAATAATTTAATTAAATCACATTTAATAAATGATGTGCAATTGTAATAGTAACAAATATAAAATACTAAATAATAAAAAATGCATTTCATACTGGCACACTTATGAATTTTTCAGGCAGCAACATACTGAGAGATTCATTTGTCCTTTAGCAAAAAAAAAAGAAAAAAAAAAAGCTAATCTTTCAAGGGCTAATTTTGTTATACACTCCGAATTCTGGAAATGTTGGGACGTTTTTTAAATTTGAATAAAATGAAAACTAAAAGACTTTCAAATCACATGAGCCAATATTTTATTTACAATAGAACATAGAGAACATAACACATGTTTAAACTGAGAAATTTTACACTTTTATCCTTTAAATGAGCTAATTTCAAATTTGATGCCTGCTACAGGTCTCAAAAAAGTTGGGACGGGGGCAACAAAGAGCTGAAAAAGCAAGACATTTTGAAAAGATTCAGCTGGGAGAACATCTAGCAACTAATTAAGTTAATTGACATCAGGTCTGTAACATGATTATAGCTATAAAAGGAATGTCTTAGAGAGGCAGAGTCTCTCAGAAGTAAAGATGGGTAGAGGCTCTCCAATCTGTGAAAGAGTGCATAAAAAGATTGTGGAACACTTTAAAAACAACATTCCTCAACGTCAAATTGCAAAGGCTTTGCAAAGCTCATCATCTACAGTGCATAACATCATGAAAAGATTCAGAGAAACTGGAGAAATCTCTGTGCGTAAAGGACAAGGCCAAAGACCTTTGTTGGATGCCCGTGGTCTTCGGGCCCTCAGACGACACTGCATCACTCATCGGCATGATTCTGTCATTGACATTACTAATTGGACCCAGGAATACTTCCAGAAACCACTGTAAGTAAACACAATCTGCCGTACCATCTGCAGATGCCAACTAAAGCTCTATCATGCAAAAAGGAAACCATATGTGAACATGGTCCAGAAGTGCCGCCGTGTCCTGTGGGCCACGGCTCATTTAAAATGGACTGTTTCAAAGTGGAAAAGTGTTCTATGGTCAGACGAATCCAAATTTGACATTCTTGTTGGAAATCACAGATGCCGTGTCCTCCAGGTTAAAGAGGAGGGAGACCTTCCAGCGTGTTATCAGCATTTGGTTCAAAAGCCAGCATCTCTGATGGTATGGGGGTGCATAAGTGCATACGGTATGGGTGTGACAGAGGCCAGCGGGTAAGTGCTGTGCAGGTAAAACCTCACTCCCCGATCTCAAAATGAGGCGCTCTAGCGACAGATGCTAGGGGCCGTGGCCTTTAGCCTCCTTGTTAGAGCGCCCGCCTCCCATGCCGACGACCCGGGTTCGAGACCCACTCGGAACGAGGTGTGGCAGGTGCGGACCCGGGGGGGTTACATGGGCAGCTTGCATGTTTTGGAAGACACTATGAATGCTGAAAGGTATATAAAGGTTTTAGAGCAACATATGCTCCCCTCAAGACGACGTCTATTTCAGGGAAGGCCTTGTGTATTTCAGCAGGACAATGCAAAACCACATACTGCAGCTATTACAACAGCATGGCTTCGTAGAAGAGTCCGGGTGCTGAATTGGCCTGCCTGCAATCCAGATCTTTCACCTATAGAGAACATTTGGTGCATCATTAAACAAAAATACGTCCACAAACTCTTCAGCAGCTGGAAACCTATATCAGGCAAGAACGGAACTAAATTCCAACACCAAAACTCCAGAAACTCATAACCTCAATGCGTCTTCAAACTGTTTTGAAAAGAAAAGGAGATACTACACCATGCTAAACAAGCCCCCGTCCCAACTATTTTGAGACCTTTAGCAGGCATCAAATTTGAAATTAGCTCATTTTGTGCATAAAATTGTAAAATTTCTCAGTTTAAACATTTATGTTATCTATGTTCTATTGTGAATAAAATATTAGCCCATGTGATTTGAAATTCTTTTAGTTTTCATTTTATTCAAATTTAAAAAAAATCATCCCAACATTTCAGGAATTCAGGTTGTACTTGTTTATGCTACATTGTGGTGACCAAACAAGGATAGTCCACACAAGTATAGTAAATCCTGACATTTTTGACATTGTGGGGACTGGCCTGTGGTCCCCGAGAGGAAAAGACATTATTAAAAATATTAAATAATGTTTATCTGAAAGTGTAACAATGCAAACAAATTTTCTGTAAGGGGTTGGTTAAGGGTTAGGGGATAGAAAATGGCGTTTGGTCAGTATAGAAGTAGGCTAATAGAAGTCTATGGAAAGTCCCCACAATTCACAGAAACAAACGTGTGTGTGTGTGTGTGTGTGTATGTGTGTGTGTGTGTGGATGAACATAGAGCTTTAGTATGGATTATGCATATAAAAAATAATTTGATTAATACATGGGATATATAAATTCAATTTATGAAAAGCATACAGCGCACATTTATTTTGATCATATGTTACTTATTGTCAGGTGACTGAGGCAAGGAATGAAAGAGGACTCAAGAATGCAGATATTTATGGAATTTCATTAGACTTCAAAAATAGACAAAACACAAGCAAAAATTTCCCATGGGGGTAAAACCACAAGTCCAACCAGACACAGCACAGCACAGCAAGACACGGCAGGACAAAACAATACACAGCAACACTAATTAGGAACCATCCACAATGAGCTAGTACTGAGAACACAAGGGGAATAAATAGGGAAGGAAATGAGGAGGGTAATAAGGGAAAGCATGTGCAGCAAATCAACCAAATCAGGTAACAAGAAGGTGGGTAAGGCTTGCCACACACTAGATGATTTTCATATCTTAACTGATTTTAAAACCATGGGATACCACAGACATTTAAACCGATTTTTAGCCTTATAATCCTCTGAATGCAAACTAAATGATTCGACCAGACCACGAGACTGATGTTTGTTGATAGAAACGATTTCAAAGTGATATAAGATCTCACTGCGACTCCTGAGATTAAATGTGACTAGAGAAGAAAAACAAATGGAGAACAATCGACATTATCAGCATTCTGTTTTACAGTGAAAAACAAAGTATAAAAAAGAATATGGGTGTTGTACTCGGCTTTCATGGCATGTTTGTGGCTGCCAAGTTTCAGCTATAGAAGCATGCAACGTCCGGTAAGTGACGCTTGGTCGCTCTCATTGGCTATCAAGGGAATCACGTCAGAGGCAGTTCGATCAAGAGTCGTAAATATCAAACATGTTTCGATATTTAACAATTTGAGTCTAGATCGGGGGACAACACATATCTGGCCAATGAAGAACATGAGCATATACTACACAGAACACAACAACACACGGATGGCCCAAGCGAAAGTCAAATATCGAACCGGTAATGCTAATCCCATTTGCTCACAGCAGAAGATAAACACATAGAGCATTAATGGCCGATGCCCGACACTGAACCAAAGCGAATAAGATGGAATTGCCGGGATCCAAACATTAAGTTCTGCACACATAGCAACTCACGTGGGTGGAAGAGCGCATGGCGAGGACAAAACCTTATGGTCACAGAAAGACAAGACCAGAGGCGTCATGCCCATTCAAAGTGAGGGGGCACATGGCTGAATAATATTTTTTTATATTTGATACAATCACACCGGTGTGATTAGATCGTTCAGTGCGGCACAGCATCAGCTGCTAAATTCAAATCTGCTTTTGCTGGCTGGCGCTGAGCCAGAGAGACGTGCTTGTACAGCGCTGCATTATAACCAATCACACACATGATTCTGTTGAGCTTATGAATGCAATGGCCAATCAGAGACGTTCAGATGAGTCATTACTGAAACGCGGTGTTTTGTTCACTTGCTCACTGACTGAATTATCTGGCGAATTCTCTCATCAGAGACAACAAAGTGCAGATGTGCTTACGAATGTAAGTTAAGATATTCATTTCACAGTGCAAACAGCTTCAGTGATTTTAATGGGAGTTTTTGAGAGTGCCTGAACTCTGGCTAGACTGAATGAAAATGTTCTTTGATAATATAAATGTTCTTTGCTCTCTATAAAATGAAAGTGTTACAATTAGTACCTTACAATATCATTATTAAATTCACATTAAATACAAAGTCAGTCATATTAAAAATATTTTATGGCATGACACCCATATCTGGTACTAAGTAAAAAGTTGGGTTTTCATGTGTAGTTAATAGATTACACTATTAGTCTATTTTGCCCATCACCATTTATTGATCAAATAACAATCTATAAAGGTGCAAAACGCAAATACTTACACATATTTGAGAATCAAGATATTCCCTGATATAGTTACCACGTTTGGAAATATTGGAAATAAATAACCCTGACAACTTCTATATGTGAAATATATGTTCATAATCTTTTAAATTATGTATATGAATTGCAAAATTTATTAAACATATAGTTTCATATATTTGTTACATATCTTTTAACTCAAGTTATGAATATGTTCCTACATTGTTGTACTTGCAATACACATGGCCAGGGCTGGACTGGGGCTAAAATTCAGTGCTGGACAAATCCAGGCCATTCGGCCCATACGTTCAGCTTTGAATATTTTGAACTGTAGTAAGATCTGTAGTAAGGCCTATTATTAAGATCATGGTATAAAACCATGCTCCTCATTACAGGTATATGGTTTCCAAAATAAATAATAATAAATGTGATAGTTTAGAAATGGGATGTAATGTTAAAATGTGGACACTGTAAACTCTTTGAAATTCAATCTATTCAAAATGAATAAGAAAATCCTATAGAAGCATACAGAATGTTTGCATTTATGTGGTTTAAATATACAAAATAGGCATATTATTAACAAAAACTATCGTAACATACATTATCATATAAAAATTTGGCAGGTACATACATGTACGCACAGGTACTGCAAGTGTGGATGAACAAATACTCAAGTTACAGTGGGCTTTATCATGATATCAAAATTCAGTACTGATTGCTTATTAATATGATAATGTTATGTAATGGTGCCTTCTATCATTGAATTAATGATTATTACAAAACTGTTAAATTAGATAAAATGTGAATATTTACGTGCCGTTATTGAGCTTGCATTTATCAAATATTTTTGTTGTATAGATGTGATGCTTAGTTATAATTTTATAAATTTTTCTGAATTGTTTAATGTGTGTTTACTTGTATGAGCCACTTTGTTGTATGATGTTATGCTCAGTAATGTGCCAGTGTGCTGTAAAATAAAAGATTAATGTTTTTGTTTTAAGTTTAAAGTTGTTTTCTTATATAGTGCAACAACAATAAAATACATTTCAGAAAAATACCAACTTTTTCTTTGTGCGCAAATAATAAACAATAAATAAATGATTAGTGTGTCCACTTTACATTAAAGTTCACTTTGACAGGTTACTAACGTTTATAACTTATTAATAAATGGTTCACAGGTGTTCACTTCACATTAAGGTTCACTTTGACAGGTTACTAATGTTTATAATTCATTAATAAATGGTTCACAGGTGTTCACAACATTAAGGTTCACTTTGACAGGTTACTAACATTTATAATTCATTAATAAATGGTTTACAGGTGTTCACTTTACATCAAGGTTCACTTTGACAGGTTACTAACGTTTATAACTCATTAATAAATGGTTCACAGGTGTTCACTTTACATCATTTTACATTACACTATCTCATGAAGTCATGGTTGTGCTTTTGTGTCCCCTATCAGTTTTTAATAACTGTGGATAGGTATCATGAACTTTTGCGAATAACCAAGGGTAAGATACAGAGTAGCTTCTGGTAAGAAAAATTGTAAGAAATGTGACACGAGTCATGAGATATAAATGAGAAAAACATAAATGCAACACCCTTCAGTCTCATTTTTTTCTGCATCATGAAATATGAAATCAGGAATCTGGTTTTGAGTGAAAAAAGTATGAATAAATATATTAATTAAGCATTTATAATGTGTGATGTGTTAAAAATGGCTCACTATTTGGCAGGTATTGCATTAAAATCACCCTTTTTATTCATGCATTTATAACTGTTTATCAATCTATGTAAATGCATAAAGGTAACCTTAAAGTAAAGTGTTACCACAAAAACTGTAATATTCTATATTCAGACATAAAACACAAATAATATGAATCAATAAATATGTTTCTGCCTGAACATTTCTGTACACAAGTGTTCTTTCATCATGTTGTACTTGCTTATGTTCAAATTAGAACAGCTCTTCGTTTACTGATTCATTAATTAATATCACATTACTCAACTTTTCTGTTTACAGACAGAGTGCACAAGGCCTAACAGTAAACATGGTGCTTAGGGTTGAGATCTGCTATGCAGACCTAAGACAAGAGCACAACTACACTAATAACACTATACAAGTGAATAAATGGTGTCCTTGTCTTTAACCACTGACAAATTTGCATCATGTGCACTACTCCAGTCAGTATGGGGTAGAGTCTGGAACAACTTTACCACTCACAAGGTGCATGAGAACAACTAAATACAGGACTTCCTCACAGAATGTGAGGAAAAAATCCAGCACTAGTTGTGATAAGCAGATATTTATTATAACAGCACTACTACTCCAGTCAGCACAGAGGATTAATCACAAATGAAAAGCTTTTTCAGACCAGTTACCAAGAAGGAATAGTGGTTATCCTGTATCAAGCACAAAACATAAGTTAAAAAGACAATCAATGTGAAAATTCACAAGGTATGTTTATGCATTTTAAAAGTCTCTTAAAGTAATGCTGCTAACCACCTTATTTTACTAACAAATGGTAAATTTAAATTCTAAAATCCCATAGGATGTTCCCAATGGACTCGCTAAAATCAATCCAAATTATCTTCTGGGTTTCATGAAAACAAACTGAACTAGCATGCCAATATTGTACACAGCCACTTGAATATGGAATGTTATAACAAAGCAAAAGAAGAAATTTGAGTGTGACAATGAATTCAAAAATTTAATTTAAATTAAAACAAGCAACACGTATAACCAAACATATATGCTGATACTGCAGTTTGCCTAAACAAGCAAAGTTTGAAAGGCAAGTTCATGACAACATCACAGTGTTTTTTGGGATGTTTTCTTTCTACCTCTTTCAGCTTCTGCTTGTCAAAATGAGGATGTAACTGGTGATTTGAAACAAAACCACAAAACACACTGTACTTGCCCACTTGCTTCATCATTTAGTTAATGCCTTTGAGTTTCTCCTCCCATCAGTCCATCAGAGATCATTATCCTTTAGTCTCTGTAGAGCGCTTGAACAATCTGTCAGGATGAAAACAGGAGAGAAGTATGAGGCAGATCTTTCTGGACTGAGCCCAGATAATAAAGAGAAAACAGGTAATTTCTTGTTGTAGTAAATGTCAAGTGTCCAGTTTTTGAGTTGTCAAGTTGTTAAGTTTTTGAAAGTCAGGCTGTAAGTCCCTGTTACTTTTAGTTTTCTCTCTTTCCTTTTTCTATAGGTCAGAATGAGGAGGTTGCTGGAAATGCTGTGATATTGTCCTGCTTTTACAGGGGCACTAAACTGAAGTCACAATATGATGTTGGATTGAAGACACAATGGCATCAGGAATATATTACATTTTTCAGAGAAATACTTCCCTTGAGGATCAGGATCCAGAATTACATTTCCCCAGATGAGTTTATGAAAGAAGCTGCAATCTTTTACGCATGTAATCTGAGTACATTGACTCATTTAATCTACTGCTGTTCATAGTATGAAACGTCACATCAATTGTAAGGACAGCTACAGCAACCTGTTGAAATTACCAGATTATTTTTATTATATATGTCAACCTTAATTATTTTTCACTGAAACTGGCACAATATGTTGTAGTGTAACCAATGAAGGCAGGATATAAAAGCTTTTGTCATTTATTTTATTTAAACCTAGACTAAACTAACCAGACATGACAAAGAGATGTTTGGAAATACAAAAACTGAGATCAGAAACATGTTCGAAATTAATGGTGAAAATTCAGTAGATCAAGAGCCCTGAATATACAGAAGTAAATTTGAGAAAGATTTAACAAAAATCTTGCACACATTTCTGTTCAGTTCACGTGATTATTGTCAGCGTCACTGTACGTCTGATGTCATTCGTCGGACACGTTGGTATATACGGAAAAGGAAGAGTTATGATAGATTCAGTTTTTTGAAAAGTAGTATTTATTTTATTATTATATGCAGTATAGTTTAATAAAACATATATTGATAACATTGGGCCACCATCATGTTCAGGTACGTTTGATGAATTCTGCATGAAACTGTACTTCTTGGCAATGAAGGCCTGCTGTAGTTTGTGTACTCACTTTTGCATTCAGCCTGCTTTGTTTTCATTATCAAATACTTTTTTTTTTTAAACTAGAATTAAAAAGGGGAAATTTTTAAGCATCGTTAATGCATTAAACATGAATTATTATAAACTTGATTATCAGGTTTAGCTGCTGTTATTTTGATTTAGGCATTAGCAATTAGCATTAGCAATTTGTATTACCGTCATTTTAGTTTTATTTGATAGTACTTTGATTTTCGTAGTCTACATTTAATGATTCATCAGAAGGGTAGAAAGGATAAATATGCTCCCCTTCAAGAACATTTACTTTCAAACTGTAACAGATTTTAGAGATTTAGGAGACTGTCCTCCTCCAAAAAACGACCCCATAGGTCGTATGTGCAAGCAGCTTATTACGACCATATCTTACGTTTTAAAATGAACCGCCCTCTAGCGCTCCTGTAAATAATGGCAGTGCCGTGTGTCATGAAATGACGTTTGACCGTCGTTACCAGTTCATATACTATTTGTTTTTTCGTATTTACACGAAATTACTTAATACAGAAAACTGAGTTGTTTAATAAAAAAGAAGAAAAAAATCTATTTTTGTGCCATTTTGGAAAGTAAAGAACCACATTAAAATAATTAAACTCTTTTCAAATATAATTTTAATTTTAATTAGGACTATATTATTGTTATTATTATTATTATTATTATTATATCTTAATTTAAAAAATAACTTTAAATTAAACATTTTCTAAGAAAGCACCAAAAAAAAAAAAAAAATCGCTGAAAATGTTTAAAAGCACTGCAGATGATTCAAATGATATTTTTTCCTTCTGTCAGCTAATGTTAACATTAACAATATCACCATATGACCATAGCGACACACACACACACACACACACACACACACGCACGCACACACACAAATAAATAACTAAATCAATCAATCATTCAATAAATAAATAAATCAATAAAATAAAATAAAAAAGCAAGCAAGCGCCAAGAGGAAGATGAAGCAAACGAAGAAGAAGAATGAGAAGGGAGGCCTGGACCAGGCGTTGCACTGATTGTCGTAGCTAAGGTGTGCATTTTAAGTATCCTGTTGTTATTTTTAATATTCATAAGTATTCATGTTGATTGTCTGCAATCCATGTAGAACTATGTAAGTCCAGCTCGACGTTTTGATTATGGTTTGGTTTTACCCATTAATAATAACACGTTATTATCTTGCTACCTAACGTACTATCTTGCTTGATCGCTAGCATCATGTGCCGCTAGCTCACGTGCAAACATTCCAGCTAGGTAGGTTTGTGCACTTTATAACGTAAAATCCTTGCTTCTCAATTAACTATAAACCGGAGAAGTTAATTTAGGGGACCTTCCATAATTTATCCGGTTAATTTATAAATAGACAATAATTTAGGAGGCATTCCCTCCTAAAAAAAAAAAAATAATAATAAAAGGTTTAGAAAAGACTAATGCCCTTTTTGTAACAAAACACATGTAAATGAATGGTAAATAGCAATTATGATATGACCTGTAAATTGTCTGATGAATCACATTCTCTGTCCTTTGATTACAAAATCAAGTTATGTAATATTTCCAGAATTTGCCACAATTTATTTCAGCCTACTGTATCCCAAACTGTGTAAAAAAAAAAAAATAAATAAATGAAATAAAATAAAAAATCTCTTTAGAATTAAGGTAGGGTCAGCATTATAAGAATATTATCTAAATTGCTTAATTTCAGCACATTATGGAAAACTATCAGTTCCACTTTAAATTAGGGATATACAATTTTAAAGAATTATTAAAAACATAAAAGGTGCAGTATTGGCAAAATTGTTTGACAGAATCAGGTTCAGGTTGACAGGAAATAAATAAATCCCCATTAGTGCATTCAGATTTATAGGCACAAGTGGTCAGGGACCAGTCTGTGCCCACTCTTACAGAGGCCTGGTTGTTCTGATTGCTGCGCTCTCAGAAATTGTGTTGACACTCAGCTTATTCCTCTTTGACCTTTGTGGTCATTTCAGAAACAAGTTAAATGCAGGGTTGGTACAACCTATCTCATCTGTTTGTTTTTCAGGTTTTTGTACCCATCTAATTCATCACTGAAATATTATAGAAATCAAACGGTTCTTTTAAGAGTCAATTTCTTTCTCCTCCTCTCTCTCTCTCTTTCTTTTTTTATCTCTCTCCCTTTTGTATTTGTTTGTACTTTGACTTTATTCATTATTTCTCTTTAAAAAACATCTTCAAATGGCATCTGAGTCGTTCAAGCAGTATAAGGAATGGCTGGAAGCAGCAAAAAACATGGCAGATGAGTTGGAAGCCCAAAAGATAACTAAGATGGCGCCGCAGATGGCAGCTACTGTGCTTTGCTCTTCAGTGTTTGTACTGTTTTTGTTCGTTTTTCCTGTTTTTTGTTTCTCAAACACCATCAGTTTTACCAGGGATGATCTGCTGAACATTCGGCAGAACACACCACAGAATATTTTACCGGTTTTTGATTATTCGGACGTTTTGCTGGACATTGTTGTCGGCGGAGCTGTAGCTCTGGTCAAACGCTTCAGGACGTGCAGACGGGGGAAGCGAGCCGGCGCGCTCGTGAAGCTCAGACAGCGCGGATTTAGAACGGCGTTGCCTAGCATCCATCTGGCGAATCTCCGCTCTCTACCCAACAAAACGGACGAACTCCTTCTGCTCTCCCGGACAAACAGGGACTTTTCAAACTCTGCTGCTCTGTGTTTCACGGAAACCTGGCTGAACGACGCCATTCCGGACAGCGTGCTACATCTTCCGAGCTTTCAGCTGTTTAGAGCGGATCGTGAGGCAGAATCAACGGGGAAATCACACGGCGGCGGGACGTGCTTTTACATCAATGAGAGGTGGTGTCCAGATGTAACTGTGTTAAAGAAGATGTGCTGTTCAGATCTAGAAACGCTCTTCATTAACTGCAAGCCTTTCTACTCGCCGCGGGAGTTTTGCTCGTTCATTCTCGTGAGTGTTTACATTCCTCCGCAAGCACACGTGAGCTCCGCTTTACAGAAACTCACTGAAATGATCACAGAGACTGAGCAACAACACCCGGACTCTGTTTTAATCATTCTCGGGGACTTTAATAAAGCAAATCTCTCCCGTGAACTGCCAAAATACAGACAGCATGTTACATGTCCCACCAGAGACAGTAATATATTGGATCACTGCTACACAGCGATAAAGGACGCATATCACTCTGTCCCACGGCCAGCACTCTGGAGAATCAACACCTAGCAGACGGTCTGAACAAGTTCTATTGCAGGTTTGAAAAAACACCCCACACCCGCCCTGAACACCTCTCCACACAACCGTTCACACCTCCAGCAACCCCCGTCTCCCCCACACCTGCAATTCAGATCAGCGAAGATGAGGTGCGCCAGGTCTTCAGGAAGAACAAAAGAAGGAAAGCACCAGGTCCAGACAGTGTGTCACCAGCCTGCCTAAAAATCTGTGCTGACCAGCTGGCCCCCATCTTCACACAGATCTTCAACAGATCTCTGGAGCTGTGCGAAGTCCCCTCATGCTTCAAACGCTCCACCATCATCCCCGTCCCAAAGAAACCCAAAATTACTGGACTTAATGACTACAGACCTGTGGCTCTAACATCTGTGGTCATGAAGTCATTTGAAAGACTGGTTTTGGCTTATCTGAAGTCCTCCACTGGACCCTTACTGGACCCCCTGCAGTTTGCCTACAGAGCAAACAGGTCTGTGGATGATGCAGTCAACATGGGACTGCACTTCATCCTGCAGCATCTGGACAGACCAGGGACTTATGTGAGGATCCTGTTCGTAGACTTCAGCTCCGCTTTTAACACCATCATCCCGGACACCCTTCAGAACAAACTAACTCAGCTCTCCGTCCCCACCTCCGTCTGTCAGTGGATCACCAGCTTCCTGACAGACAGGCAGCAGCTAGTGAGGCTGGGAAAATACACATCCAGCACTCGTACGATCAGCACTGGAGCTCCTCAGGGCTGTGTTCTCTCCCCACTGCTCTTCTCCCTGTACACTAACGACTGCACATCTAAAGACCCCTCTGTCAAGCTCCTGAAGTTTGCAGACGACACCACACTGATCGGCCTCATCCAGGACGGTGACGAGTCTGCCTACAGACAGGAGGTTAAGGAGCTGGCTGTCTGGTGCAGTCTTAACAACCTGGAGCTCAACACGCTCAAAACTGTGGAGATGATCGTGGACTTCAGGAGGAACCCCTCTGCACTCCCCCCACTCACCATCATGAAGAGCACTGTGACTGCAGTGGAGTCATTCAGATTCCTGGGCACCACCATCTCCCAGGACCTGAAGTGGGGCAATCACATAGACTCCATTGTGAAAAAGGCCCAGCAGAGGTTGTACTTCCTTCGCCAGCTGAGGAAATTCAACCTGCCACAGGACTTGCTGAATCAGTTCTACTCCGCCATCATTGAATCCGTCCTCTGCACTTCAATAACTGTCTGGTTCAGCTCAGCTACCAAATCTGACCTCAGAAGACTACAGAGGGTAGTCCGGACTGCTGAGCGAATCATTGGTACAACCCTCCCCACTCTCCAAGAACTGTACTCATCCAGAGTGAGCAAAAGGTCTGGCAAAATCACTCTGGACCCCTCACATCCAGCACACTCCCTCTTTGAACTGTTACCGTCTGGTCGACGCTACAGAGCTCTGAGCACCAGAACGACCAGACACAGGAACAGTTTCTTCCCTCAGGCAATCCATCTCATGAACACTTGACATTAAAAGTGGAACACACAACACTATTATAAATTATTTATTCAACACACATACTTATTTTTTTCATTTCAGATTTGCACATATTAGACCTGTACACCATAATTGTCTATATATTGTGTTTTTGCTATTTGTACATTGCCTATTTGTAAATTATTCTTTTATTATCTGTGCCCTGTCCTGTTGCTGTCTTTCTGTTGCACTGTAGAGCTTCTGTCACAAAAACAAATTCCTCGTATGTGTAAGCATACCTGGCCAATAAAGCTCATTCTGATTCTGATTCTGATTCTGAAAAGTAAGCTTTTTCACATATTATTTCTCTATCATGCCATTTACGTAAATTTAAAAGAATAGGGCTCTTCTCATGCCTCCCCCAAATATATCATTTTGTTTTTAATTTTAGACTTCAAAAAAAAGAAAACAAAAGGGAAGTCAAGACTGCAATGTTTCTTGGAGGAAGAGAGACGAGCATGGGAACATCCTACCACAACACGTTAAGAAGAATCGATCTGGTTTGTAAAATATACAGTCATCCTATTGTTTACGCCTCTTGTGTTTACGCTTTTGGTCAGCAGTTATGTTTTCTGTGTCATTACATTCTGTGTTTGCAGTTAAACCTGCTGGCACTAAGGAGCTTGCAGAAGTTGAGGAGATGCATATAAATGAAAGTCCAGAAGAGGTCCCAAGTCTTGGTAAGCATAAATTGACAGTCTAAATAATTTCAGCCTTTGTATTTAAATTGAAAAATGTCACATGGCAACTGACAAAAGTATGTAATAGCCATTTTTCATGATGCATATGAAGTGACAAAGCCATATAAGAAATTGATATGTTGCTTTATAAAAATGCATTAATGCAACTGTAGTTTTCATTATTATTGTTATTGTTATGATTTTTTTTTTAGATCAACATCTTCAGAGATTAAAAAACCTACTAAATTCTGTCACTGTCTCTGCATCAGATGAAATAGAAGAGGCACCCACCATGTCTGTATGGACCAAAAGACAGGTCATGTCTGAAAAAAAATTTAGGGCTGCATTGCCAGAAATCTTAAATTGCATGCTGGCTGCAGAGACTGTAACCCAGCATTGCTGTCAACAGTGCAAGGCTGTTGTCCGGTGTCTAGAGTGTGTTCCATCAGGACGTCAGTTTTTCTGGTTGACATGTGACTCTGAGATCCACAGTAAACATGTGTTTCATGACAGAGAAGCTATGATTGATGGTTTTTTCAAGCCTATTCCACCAACATCCTTAGTGGTGATTGATGAAAGTGGCCAATTTCAACTCCGCGAACAAGGTGTGTTCAAAGTATTTAGAAGGTGTCCTCTCACCATGTTTTCATAATGTCCACTACATGTACAATGGTACTATTTAAGCTCTTGTCTGCAGTTTCCTTTAATAAATGTGTCGACATTATTGATATTACTATCTGAAATTTTCAGTGTGTATGCTTCCTATTCCTCCACCAATGCAAATTTGCTCCTGTGGTCCAACCCAAGCCTTCACAGTTATCCCAGGAAAGCAGACTGTCTTGGTGACTATCAACGGTATGTCTTGTCACTTCCTTCTAAATTTTTATAACCCAGGAGATGAAATCATACATAATAGTGGCTTACTTATTTTTGTGGCTTATTTTTTGTCCTGTGTTGTACAAATACTGGTCAAATAGTAACCACGTGTTTATTTTAAGGTGCATACAACCTGTGCCTGCCTAGTATATGCTGTCCACTTTGTTCTTGCAAATGGACTCCTGGGATTAGTGACTTGCTTGAATATAAATACTGGCCAGCAACCACCAGCTGCCAAATGCTGTTCAAATTTGATGTGTTCACATCATTTGAGCAGATGATTAATTTCCACAGGACACATAAAAGCTGATAGGCCAACAAGGTGCTCCAGATCAAATGTGATTCACACAGACTCACTATGGTTATTAATGTGATAAATAACTATGGTTATTTATCACATCAATTGAGGAGAATACAATGTTTATGATTATGCGATTTTGTTGTCAATTCATTCTTATTTAACAGGACAGATGAACCATCTCTTTTTGATGAATTATTCATTGCACAAGATGCCAAAGTATCTGCCTTTGTTGACCAAATCAGAAGCCAGATGATTAGTGTAAGGATTTATTCAACTCTACAACCCTTCTTTATTTATATACAAGCTGCAAATGTAACATTCTTTTGTACAGACATTGCTTGCAGGTAAATAAATAACCACTGCCAAATGATGTTTTACCGTTATGCCATGGGCATAACACCATGGCTAGCTAAAAAGTACACCTTTATTATATTATGGACTTAGAAATGTAATATGGCTACTGTGTAATCAGTTTAGTTTACTACTACAACAGTTTAGTCCATAAGGTATAAGGAAATATTATCATTTATATGATTGCATAGTGTTCTTTGATTGAATTGTACCAGTCACATAGATCCTGATTTGACTCCTTACCATTTTGTGCCATGCACATGTGTTTTTCCCAGTACAGGTACTGGCCTTATTTGGAAAAGATGGCAGAGAAGTTGCCTGAGCTCCTCCAACCACTTACCACGATGAAGCCTTTTCTGTCTGTAATGCATGGCAAGTGTGAGGTACAGTGTGCGAGTTAAATGTTTGCATCATAAGATGTTTTTTTAGGAACATAACCCTACAGCATCAGAAAAAAAGAGCTTCCTTTTTATCTGTAAATACAGGTGTTTCAAAAAAGGTAGTGCACATAAGTGAAATCCTTTAGTGCAGTGGTTTTCAAATCTGTCCTGGAGTACTACCAGCACTGCACAATTTGTATGTTTTCCTGACACACCCAATTCAGGTCTTGCAGTCTCTACTAATGAGCTTGTGAGTTACAAAATGTGCAGTGCGGGGGGTCCTGACGGACAAGTTTGAAAACCGTTTTTATAAAATAGATTGTTCCGGTCCTTGATTCTGATTGGTTGAGCAGCATTCTGTGTGTTGCTTGGCAACCATTTTTTTGGAACCGCAACTGTTTCTGAGGAACTACATTGTTTGGTGGAAGAATACTGTTTTTATTAATATCATTTCACTTATTTGCTCTGTTTTATTTTGTGAAACCTTACTAAGTATATGGAATAACCATTTTATAAAAGCAATAAGTCCTGTGAAGCCATGGTGTACAGTGAATTTACAACAGCTAAGAGGGTTTGTTACAGTGCCTCTTAGCTGTTATAAATTCACTGTAAACCACGGCTTCTTGGGGCTTATTGCTTTCATTTATATATGTATATATAATTATATAAAACACTTATGTACTTGTAAAACTCATTTTACATTTTCAAAATTTACTCATTTCACAAAATCTAATTTATAATACACAGTCTAAGAAATAAGATTATATTGATAAATGTCTTCATCTGATGTTTTGGAGCAGGTAAGGTGGGGCGGTAGAAGTCAGGATGGTGCAGGAAATACTGTTGGTGAAGAGGTGGAACAGGTCAATAGCTTCCTGTCAAGGGCAGCTCTTACTACAAAATACATGACCAAGTCAGGTTGGTTAAAAGGTAATACTCTGTTTGACGCACAATGCTAGATTGTACAATTGATTTGTTCTTATCTGTTTTATTTTTAAAGGCAGAGCAGATATGATAACTGTGCTTGCCATGGGATGGAACCATAGGAAGGTGGAGAGTCTCCATAAGACACTAGCAAAAAGATTTGTCAAAGTAAGAAGGCTACACTGAATGTTTACCCTCTGGGGTCTGAGGTGCTTTCTTGGCTCTGGAGGTGTTTTGACATACATTTGTCTTGTTATGGTCTTGTAGTTCACTTACAGTCAGTCACATTCAACGTTACATCAGTTCAGTTCTGATGTAACGTCTCTGTTACATACATAACCGAGACGTTTTGTATACTAACACGTCGATTAATTACAAGTAATAATCAAACTGAACATTTTTCTATAGTAGATAAATGTTCCAAAAATATAAAGACGACAAAAGGGAATCTCGACTGCATAATTTATGGTAATGGGGGACTGTGCTCATGCTTTCCCCTGCATTTTTTTTTTTTTCGGGGGCAGTTGTGGCCTAATTTTGCAGTGATTCTATGTTTTCTCAATTTTTTCTTTTTTAAATAGACTACACAGAGAGCAGAAATGGAAGCAGCCAATCTTGAGAGTTTCAAACAGGAGTTCAGCATCTCTGTGGAAGAAGATGTGGATCAGTGGGTGAAAGATGTCAAGCACTGGGCTGCCACTGGTATGTGATATAGTCTCTTGTCTATCAATTGGTACTTTATTTTCCATACATTTGGCTAAACTTTAGCAGTGATACTGTGTTTTTTGTAATGGTTGCTTATTTCTGTTTTTCAAGAGAAACCCGGTACTCACAGTAGCCAGGAAGAGCTCCAGAGAGAAATTGATGAAATTATTTATTCCATCCGAAGAAAGAAGCATGATCTATATCGACAAAATGGTATTTGTTATTACGTCACTCAACTTGCATTTTTTTATTTTCTTTTTGTTCTAATGAAATTTTCTTAACCTTACAGACAGCAGCCAAACAAGGCAGCGCAAACGAAGGAGACTTGGTGAGCTGAAAAAGACACTCAGAGAAAAGATTATGCAGTACAACGCCATTCCTGGCACTGAAGAGAAAATTGACCCAGAAGCAGCATGCAGTCTCTGTGATGATGTCATTCTGCCTTGGGAAGCACAAGGAGATGGTAAGTAATGTGTTGTATATTTGTGCTTTTATTAATTCACTAAATTATGTTGATTGTTAATATAAGTAATAACAGTGAGCATTTTAAGACTGGGTGATGAAAAAGGTGCAACATACAGTAAAGAATGACATGTTATATACTGCTGTTATCTGTAATGTTACGTGACCCTGGACCACAAAACCAGTCTTAAGTGTCAATTTTTCAAAACAATACATCATCTGAAAGCTGAATAAATAAGTTAGGATAATAATAAATGGTTAGGATCTCACAATATTTGGCAGAGATACAACTATTAGAAAATTTGGAATCTGAGGGTGCAAAAAAATCTAAATATTGAGAAAATCACCTTTAAAGTTGTCCAAAATGAAGTTCTTAGCAATGTATATTACTAATCAAAAATTAAGTTTTGATATAGTTATGGTAAGAAATTTACAAAATATCTTCATGGAACATGATCTTTATTTAATATCCTAATGATTTTTGGCATAAAAGAAAAATGGATAATTTTGACCCATACAATGTATTTTTGGCTATTGCTACAAATATACCCCAGCGACTTAAGACTGGTTTTGTGGTCCAGGGTCACATATGAAGTCATAGTAAAAATCTGATTGTTATTGTTATTCCTGTAACACATATGCTATACTACAAGTGGTCATCACTATTCTATTTAAATTAGTATAATATATATTATTTTAGCTGCAACAACAGGATAAAGTCTGATGAACGGCGTGAAATAAATCTGCCTACTTATTTGATATCCTACATCATAGAATATGTAATGCAGCCAATATGTTTTTAAATAAAAGTAGGCATATCTTAATACTGGGATGAGCATTTAAATACCTTTCTTTGTTATATTGTAGTTAGGATTGGGCAATGTCTACTAAATTGGCATCAGACGATGTCTACTGTGAAACATCGCGATGGACGATGACATCAGGGGGCGGGGCCAGGGTATGATGATAAAGCAACATCATTTAAATCAGGAACCAGAACAAATACTCTACATTGTATCGCATTTTTATATGCACAAATACACTATCTGTGAAATCAGATACTATAACGCTTCTGCGGATATTGTCTATCATGGCAAGTGTATCAAATGAAAAAAATAAATGCTGAAGTGCTCTCAAACACTCAAAGACAGGCGTTTTATGCAGAGCACCTGTTGTTTGCAGCTGCCTAAAAACACTTTGGTGGACACACCACCTAAGTGATGAGAGAAAGGTCAGATGCCATCCTTTCAGCGGGTTTTAGCGTCTTTCCATTGCTCTAATATTTAATTTTATACTTTTTATAAAAGCCATTTATTTGTTATAAAGACTCACCTCAGAAAAAAGAATTTTGTCAGACACAGTTGAAGTAAAAAGTCCCTGAGACAAATGCGCTGTCCTGATTCAGTACCTGTGGTCAGATGAGATGGTGCAGCCAGGTCTGTGTCATTATTTCAACATTATCTTCATAACTTGTTTCAAAATAAAAAGTTTCACACCTCAGAAAAATTAGCTTTATCCTTTCCTGTCAACACTGTGTGTGCAGATTCAGACTAGGGGAATCACAATGCCGGCTCAACATTGTGATGTTTGTTAGCCATCGGCGATGGGCGATGGCATCATTTATCGGCCCAACCCTAATTGTAGTGTGATGTTTCAGTTGTAAATTATGCATATTGGCTGCATTATACATTATAAGCATAGTTATGGATAATATAGTTAGTATATTATCTATATTATTACCCATATAAATTGTTCTTGTTGGACAAGTTCTTTATCAATATTACTCTGAAGGCCCGCAAAATGCCTAATGAAGACCACTGTGCTAGACGTAAAGCAGAAATAAGTGTTTTGACTTTTTTTTTTTTCCCCTCCACTTTTATTTTCAAAAATAATGGCGACTCTCCGCTTGAAGAGGCGACTGTTTGATCAAGTCATGCTGGTCAGGCGATTGGAGGAGGAGAAGATCATAATTGTAAAGGAAATGACTCAGCACTATCTATTTAGTGCATTTATGCTCTTAAATGACAAACTAACAATTATAAACAATTTTAAAAATCAAGTGTATATAAAAAAAACAAAGCCACTGACAGATATTTCAAAACATTTTATCTATCCAGTCACCAAACACAGAAAACTGAGGCAACATGCTTTACAAAGCAGTTACAGAACACAGGAATAAATCTGAACTGATGTGCAATAACACTGAAAAACAAAATCTGATTTCAGTCTCTGCAACTGAGGCATCAACGATACAACCTAAAAACAATCAATACACTGGAACACACATCTTCAGGATGAACTTTGAATATTTTCTTGTGGCTCCCAGGAGTTTTTCCACTGCGTCCCACTGTAAGACAGACAGAAAGACAGCAATATACTATATAAATACTAATAAACTAAACAAAATACTAATAAACTAAATACTAATAAACTAAACTAATAACTATATATAAATACTAATAAATCTTGACACTGCAATGAGACGTAGTTTTCAAGTATGCATGCATTCTTTTTTATTATACCAGGGAATAATGATGGTATCAGTTTCAAAACATAACCCACATTACTTATTTTGTATGTAATTTGTGTGTGTATTATGTTATGTAATTTACTTGTTTGAATGTTTATGCATAGTTTATATAAATGTTTTGTTGTTGTTGTTGTTTTGTTCTGTCAATTAACTACAGTGCAGTAAACTTCAGATAACATGCATACCATCCAGAGCAAGGATGCCACTGCACCAAAACCTCCACATGGCCCTTAGAAAAAAACAAAACAGAAAGAAACATGGTGAAATGAATGTCATTTTATTTCTACACAAAAAGCTACAATCATATATCAGCTGAACGGTAAATATAACAAAATCCAGGTGAAATAAACAAAGTGAAATTAAAAGTCAATGGGACTAAGTCTAACATTAGAAACATAATAAAACTTTAATTATTAATTATTAAGTCACCTTTATTTATATAGCACTTTTACAATACAGATTGTTTCAAAGCAGCTTTACAGTGCTAACAGGAATATTATGCATTGTTTGTCAATTTTATCATTGTTCAATAGTGATTCAGTACATTCAGTTCACTTGTTAATCCTCAGTTATAAATTTAGTTCATTTCATTTGTACAGCATCTCTGTTGAAAAAGATGTCATCATCTAGCTCTGCTGAGTTCTCATATAATAGTGTCAATGAGGCCAGAGCAATAATATTAGCATAATTACATTTATTACTATATTATCAATTAAATTTTGAAAAATACAAAACTTCAGTTTTTATTTTTGTCAAACTACAACCGCTATTGAAAAGATTTTAAATTTGCAAAACTTAAATTGTGCAGTAAAACTTGAATTAAAATTTGTGATAACATGAATGTTATGAATACCTAAACATTAATTTATTATATGTGACCCTGGGCCACAAAACCAGTCTTAAGTCACTGGGGTATATTTGTAGCAATAGCCAACAATATATTGTATGGGTCAAAATTATCCATTTCTCTTTTATGCCAAAAATCATTAGGATATTAAGTAAAGATCATGTTCCATGAAGATATTTAGTAAATTTTCGACCGTAAATATATCAAAACGCATTTTTTGTGAGTGGATGCCGCAAAATCACGGGAAAAAAAATGACCGGAAACATGCCTAGAAACTTGGCTCACTGCTGCCCAATCTTTGAGAATTACCCAGTCAAGTTTGGTATCGATGTAAAGCTTCAAATTTCCACTTTCGGTTTCATCTACTCTCCACAACGTCATTACAGCGGTTAAATCAATGGTGTAAATTAGTAATGTGTTGCTAAGGACTTAATTTGGACAACTTTAAAGGTGATTTTCTCAATTATTTTTATTTTTTGCTCCCTCAGATTCCAGATTTTCAAAACAGTTGCATCTCGGCCAAACATTGTCCATACAAACCATACATCAATGGAAAGATTATTTATTCAGGTTTCAGATCTCAATTTCGAAAAATTTGTCATTTTTCTTTTTTCCCCATAGACACATTGTAATTACACCACACAAAATAGCAAATTAGTATTATTATTGTTATTAATTTTTTTTTATTAATATTACTTTTAGCAGTACTTTAATTTTTTATTTTTTTACAGACCTACCTGATTCTTTTCCTCAAAATTTTTTGGTAGGGGAAACTGGTGGAGTCTTTATGAATGGGGCATTCTGAAACAAATTAGAAAATGGTTATAATTTGTAAGACATAAGTAAAAGAAAACGTTCAACAGACATCTTCTACCCATTGCCATGAGGGTCATGGATAAAGATAATTTTTAAAAGGAAACTGAGAATTGAAAGTCAACTGAACAGGACCCTTTTCATTGATGTTACAGTAATATGGAATGAAAAAAGTGACATTTTTGAGACGTGGGGATTCCCACAACACACCACACTTGTGTGTTTTTGTCTTTTTTGTTAAAGTTTTAGTTTTTCTTGTTAGGAGCCTTTTTACAATACTCCAATGCCCATGATAACATGATAACAAAAAAACAATGAGAAAGGCCCTGTTCCTTCAGGTGACTAAAACAGTTTCACACCGCAAAAACTAAGAACAGTTTTGATTCATATATCAAAACAAATCCACAAATCAACAAATTCATAAATACCTCTAGGTTCTGCTTTCCTCTTTATTTGTCTTTTTTTTTCTGAGGAAGATACTGAGTCTGGACTACCTAGCTCAGTGGGCACAGGAGTGAGTTTAGAAGCGGCAGAAAGGGTACAGGCAGGTGGTAGCGGAGAAGCCAGGGAAGAAGATATAGGACTGGGTTGAGAGAACTTGAAAACAGGCTGAGTCGGGGGGGGGACTTGAGGAGCAACGGATAACGACATAGGTGAGGACAAGGAGGTTGTGAAAGAAACAGGAGAAGTTAAGGAGGAAGATGCAGGAGTAAGTAAAAGAGTTTCAGACTCAGCGGGGAACAGAGGTGTTGACTCTGATGCCGGGTCTGCTGTGTTGTTTAATGGTGGAGTCTCTGTCTGTGTGCCGTTTGTTGCTGGAGTCTCTCCCATGCTGCTTGCTGCTTTAACTGTGTTAGCCACTGTTGGAAAAAAAAATGTGATATGAACTTAATAATCTGCTGTAATCAACACATTTAAAACAAATCTTTTTAAACGCTGAAATACACTATGCAACTCTGTACTGGCATAAGAAACTAAAATACATGTGCCTCATTGCTTAGAAGTTGCATGATAAATGAAAAAGATATGTTATAAAACTGTCTAAAACTATCAAACATGTTTGATATCCTCCATCTGGATGGAATCACAGCTAGAAGCTAAGCAAAAAAAAAAAAAAAATTAAAAAGAGTATGTGATTTTAAACATGATTTTCTGTAAAATCTTACTGCCCAGAATGTGAAGGCTGGCTTTGACTTTCAGCAACTAGCATCAATACATGATGTGAAATTGAATGACCAAGTATACACTGCTATGTACATTTGCAGTTCATACACTATGCTCATCTTATCATAGCATAAAGTAGAGCAGAATAAATTGAAATAACAGTAATCTATGGGAAAAAATGCTAAAAGTAAACACATATGTAATGCAGGGCTGGACAATAATTCAATATCAATATATCATGATATAATTTTTTTCAATAACAGTGATATGATTTTTAAACACATTTATGATATTTCAATATAGGCTACATTGCAGCATTTGTGACTGACTGACGTTCAGGGCACAGCCGTCAGAAAGAGCAGAACACTACAGCAACAGCAGCAGTGCTGATCACACACAAATTAGACCCACACAGTTGAATAAACAAATAAGGATTTTGCAGTGTTTATAGTACTAATCTAGCTCATTTGTGCATGATTGCATTTAAGTGTCTTTGTTTCAATAACAACAGCCTCAAGAAAGCCCGTTAGGATGTGGGACGCAGCATATGGTAAAGCTGCGCTAACTTATTTAGATAAAAATGGGACAAATAATTACATTATGGTGTCATAATTTAAGTAAATGAATTCAAATTAAAAATTTATCCCATTCAGGTAACAGCTGCAAAATTATCCAAAAAAAAAAAAAAAAGATTACACACCAACATACTGAATAAATTAAATAATCAACTGTACAGCGATAATATAATGTGTTCTGTTGCAAGTACAGATCTCATGTTTTCTCATGGGTTATTATAAAGCTGTCAAGTTGTCATTTGTTGAAATAATCAGTTCCTGGTTGATTCTGTTTTTGTGTCTTTAAAGCCCTTGATGGTTATTTTTGGTATCGTGAATGGGTGTCCTTTGTTTTGCCTCACTGAAGTTGGCAACCCTATTGAAGGCTCAGTACAAATAAAAGGTGAACTTTTTTTTTTTTTTTCTGTTTTTATTTCTAAAATGGAATATAGTTTTACAGGAGGAGGTTTAATAGACTTGGCAAATGCATTTTCAGAGGTTTGCAAGTACAGACACCCATTGTGGGCATTCTTGGCAGTTTCTCTGAGGCTTTTATATATACGTATATATATACATATCTATCAATATCAGAATTATATCGTATCAACTGAAATCAAGAAATATACTGTGATATAAATTTTGGCCATATCATCCAATCCTAACTTAATTTAATTATTTTGTTGTTGTTTTCACTGATTAAACATTTGAGTGTAATGAGCATTTTATGAGTGTAACTCAGCATTTGGACAGATACTATTATTTGGTGTGTGACAGGTGATTACACACAAAACTGTTTGCTGTACAGGAACCTGTCTGTTCTATTGAATGAGACATTTTACCATTACAGGGAAGCAGAGGTGTTGACTCTGATGCCGGGTCTGCTGTGTTGTCTAATGGTGGAGTCTCTGTGTGCCGTTTGTTGCTGGAGTCTCTCCCATGCTGCTTGCTGCTTTATCTGCAATAGCCACTGTTAAAAAATAAACATGAGAATAATAATAATAATAATAATTAAGCAAAAATAAATAAATAAATAAAGTTTTATTATTGTCTTTCTATTGTATTTTATTAAGTCTTCCTATGAGTTGTACTTTACGTAATATCAATTTGACATGATCAAAATAATATATGGCAGGCCTCAAGTTTTCTTATGTAATTTGAACTACATAAAAAGGAGGCTTCAAGGTCAAAAGGTTGGGAACCACAGCACTATGACTGAGGATCACGCACTAACAAACTTTCAAATTAAAAGAAAATACATATTCACCTTTTTGCTAGGAGACATGATAAATGAAAACAATATGTGTTCTAAAATGATAGTCCTATTGAATGAGACATTTTCAAATAAGAAATCAAGAATAAACATCATGCTGTTCACGTTAAAGCAAAAAATGAATTCTGCTTAGCAAAAGTATGTACTGTTGGTACTGATTACTGCTGATTTTTCAAATTATTTCTCAAATAAATCAAGGACGCACTAATAAACAATGGCATATGTGAAAATATAGCATGCACATTTGTGTTTATTACCATTCAGAAGACTTTCATACAACCTCTTTATCGTGACAAATGCATCCTGAACATCTTCTGTGTCCATCTTCCATGGACAGAAGCACTCAGCAGAAAAACCATTTGAGGTTCTCCTGGCAAGGAAAAGGACTGGATACCTTTCTAAAAGTTCCCATTTGTGGAGCTGGAATAAAATTGAGACTATAAATTTAAATAAATAAAATTGAGGAAAAAAAAAAAAAATTAAGAAACACACACAGGCTTGACAACTATTTGAATTCACTGAGCGATCAGAGATAAATAAAATTTTTATATTAGGGCTGTGATATCAAATAACAACACACACATACACGTATATATGTATACTTAGATATAGATATCAAAGTGTATACAGTATGTACACACACACACACACACACACACATATATATATATATGTGTGTGTGTGTGTGTGTGTGTGTGTGACCACAATATTATATAAATATGGGCATGCTACCCTGTTCTATATGATTTTTTATTTTACTTTCTAATGTTAAGCACAAACTTCTAATTTGTGTTCTTTATCAGACCTGAGCACAGTCAGTGGAAAAATACACAGATGTAATGCTTCAGTCAGTGTACACGCTGAAGAAAGAATTGTTGAAATGTATAAATTAGTGCTGTCAAATGATTAATCACGATTAATCGCATCCAAAATAAAAGTTTTTGTTTACATAATATGTGAACTGTGTATATTTATTATGTATATTTAAATACACACACATACAGTATATATTGAAAATATTTACATGTATATACATTTATATATTTATATTCTTATATTTTACATTATAATATAAACAACATATTTTTTTCAAATATATACATGCATGTGTGTGTATTTATATATGCATAATAAATATACACAGTATACACACATATATTATGTAAACAAAAACTTTTATTTTGGATGCGATTAATCATTTGAAAGCACTAGTATAAATATAGAAATGCATATATAAAAGTAAAGAACAGGGACTGTTTGCTTAATATTTTATGATTAATGTCTGAAAGATAAACATACCAGTAGATTGGTTGCATCATACACTTTGTTCACACTGCTGTTTTTTTTTTTGACGGTCTTTCCATTCTTGGGAAAGCTGTTTCTTTTTTTCCTCAAGCTTTTGCTTATATGGCTGCTTGGAACTACAGTGTAGACACGTTTTGGTTGCTACTCCAATTTTTTTTCCTGCATATGTAGCAGTCCTTTAGAGTAGGCATCTGAAAAAAGAAACAAATGATAATTAGAGTACTACATGCTGTGTTAAGAGGGGATAAGAAATATTTTGTCACCCCGACTTTACAGTGGTTATTATATAATTAACCATATATAATTATTTCTCAGCCTCTTCATTAGAATATAACCAGAATATACAGGAAATTTGTATGCAGTATTAAAAAACTGAAAAAAAAACAAAAAACAAAAAAACCCCACCTTCTATAAACTAAAGTGGCAAATTATTTAGTGACCTCCCCTTACACTTGAGCAATAGCAGGACCCTGGCTCTTAAACCTAAATGGAATAGAAAAGGACTGGAATAGCCAGGAAAACTTTCAAAAGTTTTCCAATTAATATTGTTCCTGTTATTTATATACACAGTTTACACTGTTTATTGTTACCTGCTAATCCTGAGGAGCTGCTAAACAATTTTTCTTTGTTGCTTTTAACAATGACAGTAAATATCCCATATTTATAGATTCCATTGTATTTCTTAAAAACAATTACTTTATTTGAAATAACAGTTATTACAAACATTTTATTTAAAATGTTAATGTGTATTATTACTACTACTAATAATAGCCTAATTATGATGATGATAGCATTTGCATTTTATTACAGTTATAGAAAAATATCCATAATTGGATATTATAAAATATCCATAATTGGATATTTCTGCTAAATATGATCTGAAATACGATACGAATCGTCATTTAGAACATCAAATGGACGTCATTAGGAATTAACTTAAATGTAGTTTGCATGTGAAATATTTTAAGTGTTTTCATGATAGAACGAGACAGATGAACGAAATCTGGAAACCATGTTCGTTTTAACAAAATGTGTGGAATTTTTACATGGTCCCTTAACAAAACTTTTACAATTTCCAATTAATATCACACTAAATGCTAAATTTACAATGCTGTTGTGTTCTGCTCAAATTATTTGACCGTCAAACATGTTAAAATAATTTGGAAATAGCGTCCCGTTCAGATTTAACACGGGAAGCATAACGTAAATGAATTCTGAATAGACGACAGAATTATAGGCCTAATAACATTTACATTTACATTTACATTTATGCATTTAGCAGACGCTTTTATCCAAAGCGACTTACATTGCATTCAAGTTACAGTTTCTACATTTTATCAGCTCTTGCTTTCCCTGGGAATCGAACCCATGACCTTGGCGTTGCTAGCGCCATGCTCTACTATTTGAGCTACAGGAAAGCTCAAATAGTAGATAATAGTAATAACGTTACTTGTCCAACAATAATCGATCTCTTTCGAATATTTGAAATATTGTGACGACGGATATTAATAAAAGGAAAGTTTAATGTCACTTATGATGTTCACGCTGGCTAACTTTTCCATTTAGCCTACTTATGGATATTTCATAATGTCATTTAACGTTTTCCCAAGTAAATACAGCTAAACATCACAAACGAAGGTGAAACAAAAAAAAAAAAAAACCCGCCCTGATTACATATTATTTTGTTCTCACATTTATATTATCAAGGTTCGCTAATAACATAGCCTACCTGTAATTAGCCTCGATTATCCCGCAGAAAATCCACAATGCATCGAGGCGAAATGTGTGTGGTTTAAGTTATTTCCAGCTGCCTTTAGGGGCGCTATTTTCAGGAACGCTCCACTGGGTCGTATTTGAGGAAAGTTGCAAACGACCTATACGGCCGTATGGGTTGGAGGACTTGTTGTTAAAATAGCCTGAATTTCAGTCTGAATGCAGCTGTATAGAATACGAATGGATCTGTTCACTTGCTGTCTAATATAAATGCATCTATTGTCTTTATTACATTGTAGTAATGCTGTTTTTTTCTGAACTTGTTTTGTTGCAGAATCAACGGCAGAAACTGGAAACCAGTCCACTAAAGAAGCAAACCAAGTACCATACTGGACAAAGATATTAATCTGTGTTTGCTTTCTTTTATCTGTAATAATTTTCCTGCCTATGGCCCATTTCACATTTGCTGGAGAAAAAGAGCTCAAACTGCCATATAGAAGGAAAAGTGTCAAACTGAAGTTACTGTTGCACACATTGCTAGCGTCAGCAGCATCTGAGCAGCCCATATTTTCCAGCACCCATGTTAACAAATGAGTGCAGATTCTATCTTTGTTATACTCTTGCTGACAGAAAACAATGTACACTGCTTGTTTTTATTGTATAACAGAATGAGATCTTGAAATACTTAACAGCAATTTTTTTTATTTTTTTTTTTTTTTATTTTTTTTTTTTGCTGTCAATATTGTCAATATGTTGCTACCAAGTTATTTTGTATTCTTTGTATGTATTTAAGATGTGTTAATATTAGGACTGGACATCATTTACCAAATCTGATTAATTCCAGATAACACATCAGGATTAGACTGTTATCTTCTGAATTATAAAGACTATTTGCTAAACTAATCTTTTCCTTTTGAAAGTTTAATAGAAAGTATTATGAATGCCTCTCTCCCCTAGTTACTCAAAGCCTTTTACACTGCTCACAACTGCAATATGTCTTAATAATACTAAATACAATATTTATGCCTTTGTTTTTAGTGTCTCAAGAATGTGCAAAATGCTATAATAGATCACAGTCTGTTTTTTGTTGGGCACGTTTCAAATATTATTACTGTTGGATATTGTTACTTAGTCAGATTTGATTTCAGATGAGATTTTGTTTTGTTTTTAGACATTTATAAAGTATTTAATTAGTTTGACCATTTGTATGTATTTATTCATTCATTTGTTACAAAACAATCCAAGTGAAAAAAAAAAGAAAGAGATAAAATCACTTATCTGAATATTGTCATTTCTAAGAATATGAGGAGTTTGTTTTGACACCTTTTCTCCTGTTATGGAAAGAACAGGAACTAAATGTGTTCTTACATAGAAACTTCTCTCCAAATTTGCTTTCTACACCTGAGAGACTCTCATTTGGTTTATTCTACTTCTCTCTTTATGTTGATGTTCAAACTTTCAAATCTATTCACCAGTGTTTTATGTTACATTACATTATTACATTACAAAATCTGTAGTTATAAAATGCAATTTATCATGACAATCGAGGCAAGTGTAATATGGTTTTAGTTAATCAATGTGTTATGTAAAAAATATAATTATAATTAATGAAACTTCAGTGCTGCCCTACAAGAAAGTTCTTAGAGAGGTTTATTTCTGATGACAACTTATGTGATCTCCAGACTCTTTGTTTCTGGATGTTACCTAATCTCATTCTGTTTAAAAGCAGTGAATCAAATAAAGAGTAAATGTACTCAGACTTACATGAGTACGAGAATGAAGCTTCCTTTTGTAGCTCCTTTGGTAAATGCAAAGAAAATATATGTCCTAATATATGATTGATCAATATATTAAATGCCATAATGGTATATTAGAAATTATACAGAATAATATATTGTGTAAATATATTACAATATATTCAATAATACATCAGGAATTGCCGCTTTCATATATTTGAAAATATGTGACAATACATTTACTTATATATCACAATATATGTAATTTTCTTTTCAGTAATACACTGATATATAATATATATGTCCATGTGATAAGATATGGTATACTGCACGTGTAAAAATATATTGAACATATATTTACACATGCAACATATACACACATATATGGAAATACATATTTCTTATATTTAATAACCATTTATGATATACGTTTCATATTTTGAAATATAGCTAGTTTACAATAGCTTAAGTACACCTGCTCATCATAAAGTATTAGCGAACAAATTATCACTGTGCTGAAGAGTCCACAGCCATTACTATTTAAATAAAGAAAATATATTATATAACATATAATTTAACCATTCATCTTCCTAACCACAGGCTATACTCTTCTGCACAGTGGTAACCCCACAAACTTGCACATACCAGAAACCCTTTTACATTTCATAATAATACAACATTAAACACTAAAAGATCTCCCCCTATATTAATATTGAGCAAAAAAAGAACATGACATAACACTTAATTTTAAAATTTTTACTCTCCTTTAACAGTCAGAAGCAAAGCATGCTGGGAGCTCGAAATCTGATTTAACTCATTCCGTGAATGTGTGTATATACAGTGGGTACAGAAAGTATTCAGACCCCCTTAAATTTTTCACTCTTTGATATATTGCAGCCATTTGCTAAAATCATTTGTTCATTTTTTTTCCTCATTAATGTACACACAGCACCCCATATTTACAGAAAAATACAGAATTGTTGACATTTTTGCAGATTTATTAAAAAAGAAAAACTGAAATATCACATGGTCCTAAGTATTCAGACCCTTTGCTCAGTATTTAGTAGAAGCACCCTTTTGATCTAATACAGCCATGAGTCTTTTTGGGAAAGACGCAACAAGTTTTTCACACCTGGATTTGGGGATCCTCTGCCATTCCTCCTTGCAGATCCTCTCCAGTTCTGTCAGGTTGGATGGTAAACGTTGGTGGACAGCCATTTTTACGTCTCTCCAGAGATGCTCAATTGGGTATAAGTCAGGGCTCTGGCTGGGCCATTCAAGAACAGTCACGGAGTTGTTGTGAAGCCACTCCTTCATTATTTTAGCTGTGTGCTTAGGGTCATTGTCTTGTTGGAAGGTAAACCTTTGGCCCAGTCTGAGGTCCTGAGCACTCTGGAGAAGGTTTTCGTCCAGGATATCCCTGTACTTGGCCGCATTCATCTTTCCCTCGATTGCAACCAGTCGTCCTGTCCCTGCAGCTGAAAAACACCCCCACAGCATGATGCTGCCACGACCATGCTTCACTGTTGGGACTGTATTGGACAGGTGATGAGCAGTGCCTGGTTTTCTCCACACATACCACTTAGAATTAAGGCCAAAAAGTTCTATCTTGGTCTCATCAGACCAGAGAATCTTATTTCTCACCATCTTGGAGTCCTTTGTGCGGGCTTTCATGTATCTTGCACTGAGGAGAGGCTTCCGTCGGGCCACTCTGCCATAAAGCCCCGACTGATGGAGGGCTGCAGTGATGGTTGACTTTCTACAACTTTCTCCCATCTCCCGACTGCATCTCTGGAGCTCAGCCACAGGGATCTTTGGGTTCTTCTTTACCTCTCTCACCAAGGCTCTTCTCCCCCGATAGCTCAGTTTGGCCGGACGGCCAGCTGATAGCCTGTCTGTTATATTTTTAATATTTAACAAACTAGTTTCAAGCATTTAAATACAAGTAATTTAAAAGAAAAATAGGGAAGGGTTCTGGTCGTCCCAAACGTCTTCCATTTAAGGATTATGGAGGCCACTGTGCTCTTAGGAACCTTAAGTGCAGCAGAAATTTTTTTGTAACCTTGGCCAGATCTATGCCTTGCCACAATTCTGTCTCTGAGCTCTTCAGGCAGTTCCTTTGACCTCATGATTCTCATTTGCTCTGACGTGCACTGTGAGCTGTAAGGTCTTATATAGACAGGTGTGTGGCTTTCCTAATCAAGTCCAATCAGTATAATCAAACACAGCTGGACTCAAATGAAGGTGTAGAACCATCTCAAGGATGATCAGAAGAAATGGAGAGCACCTGAGTTAAATATATGAGTGTCACAGCAAAGGGTCTGAATACTTAGGACCATGTGATATTTCAGTTTTTCTTTTTTAATAAATCTGCAAAAATGTCAACAATTCTGTGTTTTTCTGTCAATATGGGGTGCTGTGTGTACATTAATGAGGAAAAAAAAAAGAACTTAAATGATTTTAGCAAATGGCTGCAATATAACAAAGAGTGAAAAATTTAAGGGGGTCTGAATACTTTCCGTACCCACTGTATATCACATTATATTTTGCAGTATATTACATATATTTTTGTTCCATAAGGAGTAGCATTCTGGATCCTTGTTCTCAAGTGAAACTTTTCTCTGAATGATGTTTTATGTATTCTTTCTTTCACTCTATACACTGTCATAGGTTTGGTTTATCATCTCTGTATGCAAGCAGGAAAGGAATGAGATTCCAGTTACATCCTCAATTATGAGCTGCAGAGAAATTGAAAGGAACAGATAGAGAACTTAAAACAACAGAGATACAGTCTGTGTTTTATATTTGCCTTTCAAATTTTCTTTATTAACTGCACCAATATATTTATTTGATGATAATGCATATATATATATATATATATATATATATATATATATATATATATATATATATATACATACATTTTTCAGTCTAGGTAATGTTATAAGTAAAAGAGATTAGCTACTATTTTTCTTTTAAATTACTTGTATTTAAATGCTTGAAACTAGTTTGTTAAATATTAAAAATATAACAGACAGGCTATTAGTGCAGGTTACATTGTTGCACCAATAGGTGGTGGCAAGGGACCGTTTTATGAGTGAGTGAGTCAGTCGCTGACACCAGTAATATGAAAGTCGAAACGGCTTGTGATAGTGTTCTTTATCGTGATGCATAACGAAATGGATATTTTTTTCTTAAACAAGAAAAAAAAAAAAAAAAAAAAAAAAAAAAAAATATATATATATATATATATATATATATATGGCAGAACTTGATTTTGTCCATCTAGAGTTAGTTTGATCATTGTGGTTTGCTATTGCTCTGATGTCATGTGAGTGACAGGTTGTCCCATCTTTGCGCCAGTAAACACAACATAAGTGAAGAGAAGAGATGTTGTTGCAAGAGAGAGGGGAAGTAACACTGATCAGCCACAGCACTGAAACCACTGACAGATGAAGTGAATAACATTGATTACATCATTAAAAATCTCACCTGACAGTGGGTAAGAGATTTTAGACAACGAACAGTCAGTTCTTGAATTTCATGGGTTGAAAACAGGACAAATAGTAATGGCTAGACGACTGGGACAGAGCATCTCCAAAATGGCAAGTCTTGACTAGCAAGTCAAAGGCCATCTAGCCTGTCTGGTCTGATCACACAGAAGAGCTACTGTAGCTCAAACTGCTGAAAAACTTAATGCTGGCCTTGATAGAAAGCTGTCAGAACACACAGTGAATCACAGTTTGCTGCATATGGAGCTGCGAAGCTGCAAACCAGTCAAAGTACCCATGAGACCCCAGTCCACTGCCTACAACAGGCACAGGAATGTCAGAATTGAACCATGTGCTCACAAAAAAAAAAAAAAAAAAGACAAAACAAAACAAAACATGGAGCATTACATCCGGATCCTGACACAAAACCAAAATCAAACCAGACAGGAGCATCAGGATCCAGATTCCAGACTTCAAACACACACAACACACCACATGAGTGTCCTGAATAGATAATGTGGAGGTTGAATAATTTTGATATAAGAAATATACCAAAGCACTAGAAAAACTATAACATGATCAAATATCAAATGTGCTTAAGCTATAGAACGTGTTAAACTTAATGAAGTGATGATGGTGAGGGGGAATTAGCTGTTGTGGTCAGAGCAAATTTGACTTTGACTTCCTCTTGATGTGGGAAGTTTTTTTTTTTTTTTTTGTCTTCCTGTCTTTGTTTCAGAGCTGCAATAGTCATCTTCAATGTTGTTTGGAGGGAAACAGATTTTATTCTGAAGTGTCTTAACCCACAACAAGAAGATGAAGATCATTCAGCTTCAGCTCTGTGAGTTTTGACATGATATCAGTATATTTACATGCTTTGTAACGTTATTAAAATTATAAATAGTTTTATGTTATGCATCACAGGGGGTTTACATCAGTAATGTTTTATTTATTTATTTATTTATTTATTTATTTATTTATTTTATCTTATAGATGTATCAATATGTTGTCAAGCTGCAGTAGCAGATCTACTAACTGAATTGGGATCAAATGTGACCTTAAACTGTGATCTTGATGAAAAGGAGGTTTATTGGATTTTACTGAAAACAGCAGATCCTCCGACAGTTATTCTACGATCATTCTCAAAACCAGTACCACCATTTTACACTAATGATACATTCAGAAAGAAATATTCAGTGCCGTTTAAACATTGTCTGGTTATAAATAATGTGACTGTTGATGAATTAGGAGTTTATTACTGTATGAACACACGCACACCTCCAAAACTCAGCAACAGCACCAGAATATACTTCACTGGTGAGTTCATTTACTCTTTCAGTGATCAAGACATATTGATGATCACTGCTTACATACATACATGCCATTTACTGTAACATTTTTAGATACTTATGAAAACAAAATTTTATTTATAAATTATTTTCAGTGCTACAAATCTGCAACCATTGTAACAGTTGTTAATGTAACAGACTGTGGGCACTTTCTTTACAGAATCAGCTCAACTAACTGAGTGTCACAATCATACAGTGGTGGAGTTTATTGATCAGAATCAAATACAATGGCAGATTATTAGCATTATATCAGCTCTGATGAACGGACTTCTGCTCATTGTGCTAATTGGCAAGTTATTTTCAGTCATCTGTAAACATATTAATATGATGCTTTTCTTTATAGGCAGCTGAAGTTAATTAAATATGTAAATATTCATTATTTAAGCTTTTGACTACATTTTTTTTTTTTTTTTTTTTTTTGTAGAACCTTCTCTAAATATTGAATCTAATAAACTGTTCCATTTCTAGGGCTATTAAATGTTTTTGTTGGAATCAGAAGATCAGCAGAACAATCAGAACTCAACACTGATCTACAGCAGACACAAGTTACAGAACATCATCTGGACCATTTACACAAAAACTGTGAATCCATCCTTATTACTAAAATAAATTTCTGTCTTGATAATTATTAAGAATTCTTGCTGACCTGTAGAATAGCTTTCTATAACACTTCATTTTGGTTATTTTTTGTTCATATGCAGCTGAAATTGCTAATATTGATCTTTCAGTATGCCACAGTGGACTTTTCCAAACTGCGTAAAAATATTTGGACGAGCAACAGCACCTGTGCTACTCTAAACCTGCTTCTCTGAAACTTCTTTAAAAAATAGATTGGGAGTCAAACTGGAGTCTGCTGGAAAGTTCAGGGAAAAAAAATACTAATAAAAGTAAAAATAAATATACAAATTTATAAAAAGTTAAAATCAACTGCATTTGATATTACGGTCACACTTTATATAAGGTGGCCTTAACTACTATGTACTTACATCAAAAAATAAGTACAATGTACTTATTTTGTTCATATTGTATTGCAAAACACTTTTGCTGCTATTGAGGTGGGATACGGGTAAGGTTAGGCACAGGTTTGGTGGTATGGGTAGGTATAAGAGATGAGTCAACAGTGTAATTATAAATGTAATTACAGAAATTAATTACAAATGTAATTGCATATAGGTATTTTTAAAAATATAAGTACAATGTAAAAACATGTATGTACACAATAAGTGCATTGTATCAAATGGTTAATTTAAATGTAAGTACATAGTAGTTAAGGCCACCTAATATAAAGTGGGACCGATATTACTTATGTTTCATTCTGCATTCTAAAGATTAGTTGGAAGTCATGCGATTAATCACAATTATTTTATTGAACAGACAGTTATAATTTTACATTTTTCTTTATGTACCTGCCTTTGTATTTTATTGGGTCCCTCAAGTGAATCATCATATTTTGGTGTCTGTGGCATCAAAACATTTGATAACTCCTACTTCAGATGAAATGTGTGTTTAGGAACTATTTACTATTTTGTCTCTTTGTCATTTGGAAGACATATGTTTTGGAATCGCTGTCTTAATCTGTATCTGCTGAAAATTTTTGTGAGTGGTTGTCGATGTGGATATTTATTTTTCTATCAGTTTAACCTTGAATGGAGAGTGTGCACATTATTATTTTTGTGAAGCCTGGTTGAGCTTTCCATGCTGTTGGACCAAGAAGATGGTACATTTTACAGGATATAGAGGCCTGTGTTTTTTTTTTTTGTTTGTTTTTTTTTAAACAGAATCAGTTAAATGACCATAAGATAATAAAGTCTGATAGTGTGAAATGTCATGGCTTGTCAACCTTTTTTTCTCTAACTCAGCACTTTTTTTTGTGCTGTGTTTTAACAAAATGAAAGTGTGAAGAGAATGCTGTGCATTTTAAAATGTTTTATTTTGAGAAAAATCTTTGAGTATATTCTGGCATTCAAATAGGAATCAGAAAAAAAAGAACAATTTCAAGAACAAAAATAACAAAAATTGCTAACAAATAAATGACAGAATAGCTGGGTATTACTACAGTCGATGAAATGATATTAAATTTCCTCATGTAAACAGCATTTTACTTTTATATATAATTTTAACATCACATTAAATAATGTCACTATTGATTGCTTAGGACTTAATGACTAAACACAGGCAAACCTTAAGCACCATTCCAGATTCATCACAAATATAATTAAACTAAAAAAAAAAATTCTATTTTGTACTGTACTGATATCATAATTTGTAAATTAATATGTATTAATAAATTAATAAATAAACAAACTCAGTATTATTTTCAACTAAACTGAAGTGCTAAACCAAAACCAGAAAAATGTTCCACTTGCTTTGGCACTTGACAACCAATGACTCTCACCTTTGTCTAGAGTGGAGGTTTAACTGTGAAACGAGTGCAGTTTTTTTTTTCAACACCTTGTGTTAATGAAGTTCTCACAGTTGTCTTAACCTCAAATAAAACAGCAGCATTGCAGTGTGTCTGCTTTCATTGTTCACTAGCTCTACACATTTAGTGCACATTTCGCACTTGCCAAATGTGTTAGTTCACCCAAAAATTTAAATTTGCTGTTAATTTGCTGTTAATTTACTCACCCTCATGCCATCCAACATGTTTTTTTTCTTCTTCAGCAGAATAGTAAATAAGATTTTTGGGTGAAACCATGGTCCTTGGTGATTCATAAAATGCTAGTCAGCGGCTATGGGCAAATTAGAGTCAAAAAAGCATATCAGGGAACAAAATTAATAGCTGTGGCTCCTGACTATATATTCAAGTATTATGAAGGAAAATGATCGGTGTGTGCAAGAAACTTAAAGAGGTCATCGGATGCCCATTTTGCACAAGTTGATATGATTCTTTAGGGTCTAAACTAAAAGTCTATAACATACTTTGGTTAAAATTTCTCAATGTTAGTGTAAAAAACACCTTTTTAAACCTGTCAAAATCAGCTCTGTTTTCAGCACGCCATTCTAGTCCATGTTGCTTTAAATGCTAATGAGCTCTGCCGACCCCGCCCCTCTCTTCCGTGGGGTGACGAGTAGACTGTGAACTTCAGCCATGAAACTGGCTAACTACTACATTATTAGGAAAGGCAATTTGCAAAGATTCATAAAAACCCATACACTCACTTCTTCTGTAGGTGAGGCTGGATCACGAATGATTCGCGCGAACATAGAAGCATTTAGGCAGATTGGGGATCGGCGCATTCCCTTCAAAGCAAAAGTAATGTTAATCCTCTGTGTCTTCAGCGGCTCAGATGTCGGGAGTAAATGACGAATGCTATATTCATTATTACATCCAACAACAAAACACCTCAATCGCTTAATCGCAGATGTTCTTGTCTTCCCCTGCACCGGAATCGACACAATGGCGGACTGATGACAGCTCACTCAGGGCGGGTCTAAGGTAAGATGGCCTTGTCAATCAACTATCGTGGGAGGGGCCTGTGCAGAACTACATCATTCTGACAGGAATCTCAGGACAGCCTGATTCGAGAAAGGGAATTTTAAAACAGGGATTTAAAAAAAAAAAAAAAAAAAAAAAACACTGGGTGGATTTTTATCATTATAGGATGGATGTGTACACACACTTCCAACACACATTTATGTTAAAAAAACTTGAAAAGTGAATTTTGCATCCAATGACCCCTTTAACATTATTTAAAACATTATTACCTGTAATCTAGCCTCAGTCAAACAGGGAAGTCTGATTCTTTTCCGCAAACTTCTGCCCGAGTCCGAAGTGTTTCAGTTCAGTGACTGTTGGAGTAACTTGAGCGCTGAATGAGTTGGCAAAACCAGCACCACATAATCATGTACACCAGTATTTTGGCTCATTTCAAGTCGGGGTGACTGAAAGTGAGTTTTGATTGAGCAACTTGTAAAAGTGCTTCTCAAGCCTCGAAAAGTTTCAGACTCCAGTTCACTAAACATTTGCAAACAGTCTGGACCATTTGCATTAGCCTACACTATGAAATTGCAACGCTGTTGAAGGAAAAAAAAAAAAAAAAAAGAAAGAACAAATAAATAAATAAATAATAGGTATTTATTTAATTTATTTTCACATTTATTTATTGATATATCTTTGTCCATATGGTCATGACAGTGAAACAATAACTAAGAACTAGTCAGAAATCATATCTCTGTGTTTTCATGATAGGCATGATAACATTTTGCACATTTATAACATATTTATTTGCCTAGCCTACGTGTTTTATCCAATAGAGGGCCCCATACAACAGTGAGACAAACGCACTATATAAAACTCAAAGAGGCTCATTTAGAGTAGTACTTTTGTAAGTGGTGGTGATTTCCAATTGACAGTAAATGACTAAATTCTTCTAGTTTTCAGCATAAATCTCACTATATTTTGTTGTTTGTGCTAGTTTGCAATTTGATATCTTAATGACTTAATTCAAAACAAGGCTAATATCTTAAACAGTTGTGCTCATTTTTAAGAAATTGTGTTTAAACATCCCTAAAACTATGGCAAAAATACCTTATTTGACATACAAGTTGGCAAAAAGCACATTTGCAACTTTCCCTGAGGATACTGTACATAGAGGTGAAGGCAAGTGTACCTCACAAGTCCTGAAAAGTGAAGCCAGAAGATTTTGATCGGTGGTTGGCTGAAGTATAGGTCATAAACCCCCACCTCTCCATGTGAATAAATCATCAAAACATCAAATTACACTTCAGATATATATAATTTTTTTTTTTTTTTGTCTTTCCCCTCAAAAGATTTCTGTTACTTTATCACACTCTGGTATGTTCAAGTGTTTGCTTTTTGGTAATGTTTTTGGTTTTAGGTAGTTATTTGATGCTAGAAAAATAGGGTGTGCTCGGCCAAACACTTCCGATTTACAAAAGCTGTCCACTCAAGCTTGTTTCTGCCACTGAATGAAAATAAAAAAGGTAATTGCGACTTTTTTTCTCACAATTCTGTACTCCGATAGCTGCCCGAAAGGCATTTCAAAGATGGCCACAGAATGAGATGACTATGGGCTTGTCTAAATACCCACACTTGCGGTCTTGGCCACTTGAGAGCATGTGCACACGACAGGAAGTAAGTGCGCAAGACTGTTCCAGGTCTTAAAAGCACCAAAGCGCAATGCTCTTAACGCACACCAAATCCACATCTCAAATATCGCTCCGGAGTGGTTTTCATGGCTAAGTGTATCCCATGCATACTGAAATGAACTGTACTCATCACCCAGAACTCATCATTTCCCTCTAATTTTTGGGGTAGGTTGGTGGTTTTGGTATAGTTGTACTTTGTCTAAAATGTTCCAGGACCAACAAAGATGCTGATCCAGTCTTGAAAGCATAATACATAGAGCTCTTTTGTATTTTGGAGCCATTCCCTTTGGAACATCCTGTAGGATTTTAGAATGGAAGTTCACGATTAGTAAAAAGAAGACACATGAAAAGGCTCTCAATTGTTTTATTCTACCAAACTCAACTAAACTAAACTAAAATAAAGTTTTCAGGAATTAACAAATGATATTTGTTAACATAAACATGAAATTATACATTAAAAAAAAGCAAAAAAAAACAAAGTAAATGTAACATTGGCAAACACAACATGAGAAAGAACACTCATGGTACAGAATTAGGCAGCAACATACTGACAGATACTTTATTTAGCTCCAGCTACATTCATACATGTGAACCTTTCACTGAAAAGGATGATTGACTCACAGTAGTTCTGCATCTCGAACTCTATAATTCCCACTTACTGCCCCTCTGATCTTTGCCCCATCACTACTGTATTTTTCATTACTACAAGGCATGCACTTAAATACAGTTTTTATAAATGAAAACTTTAAAAATGTATAAAAATTTAACAAATCATATACTTTGAAGAATTTGACAATGATGCCATTTCATTGGTTTCTGATTCATTACTTTTAATTTGTCATTTACGGCACTGTTATTTGTTCTTCAGTCGAAACAGAGGAATGTAAAGTAGCTTGATTTCTTTTTTTCTCAAGTGAAATATGATGAAACCAGCTATAAGCCCTACTAATAAAGCTACTACAATGTAAACCCAGAGCAATGATTTCCCCACACACTCCTTTTTCTTCTCCTTTGTTTTCTTGATCACTGGATTCGTTTCCTTTTTCTGCTGATTCTATAACAAAACAATAAAGAAAACAACAACATCATTGCACCGTGATAAAAACAACAGATCTGTCCATCATGTATATACATCAGCATTCAGACTGGACTATCAGTAGTTGATTAAACACTTATTGTATTGAGATTTTATAACACTTTTTAAAATTAAAATCATCATACAATAATTAACTAGTTTTACAGACCCCTGATGATCAGCTGGACAGTCTCCAGTTGAGAATCAGATGGGTTTGTGATGTAGCAGTTTGTAGTTGTATTCCGCTTCAGGGGATCGTAAACAATACTCGAAGAACACCCGACGTCAGCCTCAAGAGGCTGATTTCCTTAGTAGATTATATCGGCGCATGGCAATGCTTTCCGAATATATCTACATGGGTCCTGCGTACAGTAGAAAGAGGGTACAGACTGCAGTTCGGTTACCACCCCCCGAAGTTCAATGGGGTGGTCTCGACCGTGGTGCACCCCGAGCAGGGTCGGGTGATGAAACAGGAAGTTCACTCCCTGTTGGTAAAGGAGGCCATAGAACGTGTTCCTCCGCCAGACAGGGAGTCTGGGTTCTACAGCCGGTACTTCATAGTTCCCAAGAAGGATGGGGGGTTGCATCCAATTTTAGATCTGCGGCACTTGAATCGTTCTCTGAAGAGATTCAGGTTCAAGATGCTCACTATTCCCATCATCGTGAGTCAGATCAGATCCGAGGACTAGTTTGTCACGATAGATCTAAATGACGCATACTTCCATGTTTCCATCATTCCTTCTCACAGGAAGTTCCTGAGGTTCGCTTCCGGGGTGAAGCGTTCCAATATCGGGTTCTTACATTTGGCCTAGCTCTCTTCCCTCACACTTTCACCAAGTGCATGGATGCAGCTCTAGCGCCACTGAGGCTTCAGGGTATCCGTGTGCTGAATTATATAGACGACTGGCTTATACTGCCCCAATCTCGAGAGATGGCGGTTCGGCATCGAGATGTCGTCCTTGGCCACATTCAGAGCTTGGGGTTGAGACTCAACACAAAAAAAAAAAAAAAAAAGAGCGTGTTGTCGCCCGCCCAGAGAACCACGTTCCTAGGGGTGGTATGGGACTCGACAACGATGCGGGCAAAATTGTCTCCCGCTCATATCGAGTCTATCCTGGTGATGGTTTCTAGGATAAGGCTAGGTCATGCTATCACTGTAAAGCAGTTCCAAAGACTGCTGGGGCTCATGGCAGCTGCGTCCAATGTAATACATTTTGGCCTTCTGTACATGAGACCCCTACAGTAGTGGTTGAAAACCAAGGGGTTTTCCTCGAGAGGGAATCCGTTCCGTATGATCAGGGTCACGCACCGATGCCTTCGTGCCCTGTCCATATGGAGGAAACCTTGGTTTCTGTCCCAAGGCCCAGTATTGGGAGTGTCATGTCGCTGAAAAGTCGTTTCGACAAACTCATCCCTTACGGGTTGGGGCGCGGTCATGGACGGCCGATTTGCGAGAGGTCTGTGGCAGGCCCAGCATTCCTCATGGCACATGAATTGCTTGTAAATTCTAGCGGTCTACAAGGCTCTGAGGAGCTTTTTCCCAGATCTCAGAGGTCACCATGTCCTAATCCGAGCAGACAATATGTCGGTGGTCTCGTATTTGAACCATCAGAATATTTGAACCAAATATTGTAACTCTTCCGCATCACTCGAATGACCATAAAGTGACGTCAAGCATCCAACGCACGCGCACCAAATATTTGTTAACTGTGTTTGTAAATGTACTGTAATATTTTCTAAATACTATAGTTGACTTTCACAAGCTTTTCACATGTACTCTTGATATTATACTCAATCTCCACCATAAGTCATATCAAATGTCAAATATATCAAATATTATTTTTCTATGAAATCTGTCATGTGTGGACTTTAGTTCATCAATAAAAGACATTACAAAAGTTCTTACTTTTATTTCTTATCTTCATTGGTTAGACTACAAAATATTGTGCCAGATTTCATAGAAAAATAATTAAATTGGTTATGAATGAATCCTTACATGTAATGTGATGTGGTCCCAATTACTATTTAATAAACAGAGTAAATTTAATCAGCTACTTACATGAATATGAGAGTGAAGCTTCCTTTAGACTCTGACAAAAGGCTGTATTCTGGATCCTGATTCTCAGACGAAAAAAAAAATCAGAAAGTTGTCTTATATATTCCATTGTGTCACAGTTTCCATTGTCACTGTCATGTCTTGAATTTAATTTATGATGAAAGAGCAGGACAAGAATGCAGAGCTTCTGGTTTCATCTTTATTTGTGACCTGGAGAGAAACTAAAAGAGAGAGAATTAAAAAAAAAAAAAAAAAAAAAACCCCGGGAAAATAAGTTCTGAACCTTTCATGAATTTGCTTTTCAAATGGTTTCAATAATGAATTGAAACCAAACATGTGGCATTTTCTACAATAAGAAATTACCTGTATTGACTATTTATTTATTTTACTTTTTATTTTATTTTTTTTTTCACAAAAGGCCTCAGTTTATAAAGACCTGCTTCATGTTGTTTTCGATTCGTGACAGATTGAACAGGTGACACAGGAGTGTAATCAGTCTGACAGCATCAGAGACTCAGAGAGGAGTAATGGAAAGAGATGTAATCACTTGGCCCCAGGATATTGGAGCTGAATATATCACAGATTAGCCTAGCCCCATGTGTCTTCAGTAATCGGCTGCTCCATGACAACAAAATAAACACAATTAACCAAATGTAAATTACAGCTTACTTTACAACATACTTTAAATTATTGGATTATTTTAATTTCAGCTTTAAGTCAATTTGTGTATCCTCTAAACAATATTGAAACTCAAAATTATAAAACAGTAAATAAAAGAAGGAGTTTTGCTGTAAAATCATTAAACTTCTGTCATTCGTGGAATGGGTGTTCAGAATAACAAATTTATATTGTTTTAACTATTTTAAAATATTTCAAGTGAACAACAAGACAAAATTTATGTATATCTTGCATACAGGGTGGTAAGATGGTGCCTACATAAACACTTTAGTGACTTCTTGTAAGGCATATGTAAATATAATAGGCAAATATGTACATATTAAATGAGCTCAATATTCAGTTTGTATTCCTAAACAGATAAGAGTGTTTGCATTTTCAAGCCAATGGTTTCCTCAGGAAATTCAATTTTTAGAATGACAATTCACAATTTATGAATAAAATAAGATTTACAGTTACCATTAGGCTACTTGAAGAGACTTTCATATGTTTTTATTCAACAGATTACATACAGGCATGTGAATTTTGTGTATACATAAGGTCTAAAGGTGTCACAAGAATATGACTGTCTTTAGGTGCTTGATGAATCAGAGAACTTTGTAATGTAACGTAAGGGAAACAGGTCAATTTAGCTCAAAAGGAATCATTTATGATTTTATAGGGAATTTGAACAGAATCACTGTTTCACGGCTGATCACTGAGTTGGCAGCGATTCACAGAACGAGCCGTATAACATCAACTCAGCACTGGATGTTAAAATCCAAAATATAGTGAAAACACTATTAAATAGCACAGTAACAAGATCGGCAGATTAAGACATTAACTTGTAAGCACAAAACACAAGATACTTCTCTTTTCAATATAAATAAGACTTTATTTATATAAACCTAAGACATGTAGACTAATCTAAAACATGAACACACGCATTCACACATTCTTACACATTGCAGAAAGAGAAAAAGTGGGGAAAGGATGAGTTTAAGAGAATGAAAATGTGAAATCCCAAGTTTATAGCAATTGCATTGACCTGAACAACCATCAATCACTTAATTAACCCTCGCATTGAGTTTCTCAATAAGGCTAAAATTTATATTAAGTGCACTAGCTCAGTTAGAATCTGGAGGTTACTTGCATTGCCTTTGTGTTAAGGGATTCCCTTTTGTCATTGTCTTTGCAGGAACGGGGGTTTCCCGAGGTCGCTGACTGGCTGACAGTTCAGTGGTCGTTCTTAGTGAAGTCTTGGGAAGCCAATGGTTGGGCGTTGGCTGAAGATGGTTTCGGAGTCCGTTGCTAGTTGAAGTTTGAAGCGGGTGTGTGCAGTCGGTAGGGGTGCACGATAAATATCGGGCGAAAATTAATGCGCATCTTCAGTAAAGTCGGTTCTCTAAACGCACATGTAAATACCAACATGTGCGTGATTTCACATTGAGCAGCAATTACTACACAGAGCCGTTGTTAACTGACAAGCTGCGCTAAACCACAAAGGCTCTGTGTAGTAAATGCTACTCAATGTATAAATCACGCACGTGTTGGAATTTACCGCTGATTAGAGAACCGGCTTTACTGACAAGATGCGCATTAATTATCGCCCGATATTTATCGTGCACCCTAGCAGTCGGAGCTGGACTTTGCGGCAAACTTAACTTTTGAACACGAAACTCAATGGAAAGAAAAGAAACTAAAGAAAAAGAATAAAAAAAATGTAACGAGACTAGGTGGTTTTTCTTCTCATTGTGGTGTTAAGTAGCAGCTGGCATGTAGGCCAGACCACACTCAAAGAGCACAGAAAGTGATGACAAAAAGCATGGCTAAAAGTTAGAAGAGAAGAGAGAGAGACTTAGAAGATGTCCTGAGTTTTTAAACTCAGCTTTTGGACCCGTCCCAATGGGTGTCCTGATTAGTGTCCCAATTAGATATGATCTTAGCTCGTTTCTCCTCCCCATCCATAAAATCATGTATCAGTCACATGGTCCGAATTTTACACGCTCTTGCAAAGTATACTTTTGGATGTGATTTCTATAACAAGACTATGATACATTTGACAAAGAATTGATTGGAAGAAACGTTTGAAGCATGATTTTTCAAACTCATACATACCAAACATGAATATTAACTCTTAAGCTATTCCCTAGTTATTAAAAAGGCATACATAATATGTGATTAAAACATGATAGTCTAATGTGTGGGTTACGTACATAATATGGAGTTATGCATAGAAATCATTAGTTGCTCATAAGTACTTTTAAGATGATTTTAGGTGCACATGGAAAAGAAAGTCTCTGTGTAGTTCCATGTAGAACAAAAGACATGTTCTGTGAAGACCAGAGAGAGGTTAAAAGGTCTCCTAAGGAATTTCAGTCTCAGTCTTTGTCTTGTGGGGGAACCAATCCAAGTAAGTCTGTAGCTCGTGATTTCTATCACAGATTTACATGTGACGGTCACGCAGTGCATCTCTTTGACCGTTAATCTTGATTTCTTGCCCCAAATTTGACCGTCTCCTTCCTGCATTGGACTTATCAATAAGTATTCTTTTGTCTTAATGTTGCAAGCTGTTCTGTGAAAGAGGCTTGCTGGTTAGGCTGTCTTCAGACGGGCTGGTGCTAGGATCTAATTTATGACATTGTCCTGTTTTCTTGGGGCCTCTCTGGAATTTCGGCTCCTCATGTTTCGATGTTCTGATCGAGTCTTAAATTTGTATGATTCGTTCTGATCCTACAACTTGTTACAAACATCTACTTTAACTGCAATTAATGAGTTGTGAATGTGTTTTAAAAACAGTGTGTAAACTGCAAGGTTATTTAACAAGTCCAAAATGGTCGTAAAGACAGCAATTTATAATTTGTGTTTCTGTCCAACAATTACTGTAGCTGTGCTTGCAGCTTATCTCAACTCTGACCACATTTCATGTGTATAATATTCATCTTAATACACAATATACTAGGGGTGTCAACGTTAACGCATGCGATTAATCTAAAATCTTTAACGCGTTAATATTTTTTTAACGCAAATTAATCATGTGATAATGCTTGACCCCAACTTCTTCCCATCATCGCAGCGCGGAAGGTTATCTATCATTGTGTGATGAGGGTACAGTGAACCAGTGTTGCCAGGGCAGCGGCACAAGTGTGCTATTTTGAAAATACAACCGCAGGAAAAATTACAGAGCCGCGGGTTGCGTTTTTTTTTGCGCTACTTTTATAATGTACCGCGGCCGCCCAAATTGTATATAGTAGGGGTGTCAACGTTAACGCGTTAACGCATGCGATTAATCTAAAATTTTAACACGTTAATATTTTTTTTAACGCAAATTAATCATGTGATAATGCTTGACCCCAACTTCTTCCCGTCATCGCAGCGTGGAAGGTTATCTATCATTGTGTGATAAGGGTACAGCGAACCAGTGTTGCCAGGGTAACGGCACAAGTGGACTATTTTGAAAATACAGTCGCGGGAAAAATTACAGAGCCGCAGGTTGCGTTTTTTTGGGCTATTTTTATAATGTACCGCGGCCGCCCAAAGTGTATATAGACAAATGAAAATTAAAATAGATCCTTTTACTAATGTGTGTTATAGTTGGAATGTATACCTGGCAACTTAAGAACAGAGAGGCGGTTGTAAACATCACAAACAACATGAGTTTCAGCCAGAGCACACGTTAAGGCTTTTACACAGCAGAAATAAACATGACAACAGCCACTATAGATTATATAAGATAATAAACACACGATTACGATAGGATATGGTTTGTATGTGATTTTCTTGAGATGAGTGTGTACATCTGAAATGCTAATTTGTGCAGCGATATAAAAGGCTATAAATAGCATGTTTTAACAACAGTAAACGACCAAATTCCACATGTGATCGTAAAAGGAAGTTATTACAAACACTCGATGGTGGTTTAAAATGAGTTCTGAGTAAAAGTGTACTATTAATCTCATAAATTGTCTTATGTAGCATGATGCTAATGTTAACGCTAATGCACCTGCAGAACAGGTCCAATTCTTCTTCATAATGTATTTTGTCATAATACTTCACGTAAGGTCGCAAGAAAATGTTTTGTTGTATTTATTTAGAAATACTTTTGATAATAGTTGGGTAAATGTAAACTGGGATTGAAGCGATGTGGCTTGGTAAACGTTTTATTGTCAGCATAAAGGCTGATAATGGCTGAATAAAAACAGAAGAATAATGATAAAAGAATAATAAGGATTATGTCTCATACCTGGCAGAAGTGTGAAAGGTTCTGTTTCCTTAAACTAGTTTGTCATATATTTTATTTCAACACATTTACAGGTAAATCCTAGTATTTTAAATGTGCGATTAATCATGATTAATCACAGTCCATGACTGTGATTAACGCGATTAAATTTTTTAATCGATTGACAGTACTAGTATATAGACAAATGAAAATTAAAATAGATCCTTTTACTAATGTGTATTATAGTTGGAATGTATTCCTGGCAACTTAAGAACAGAGAGGCGGTTGTAAACATCACAAACAACGTGAGTTCAGCCAGAGCACGTTAAGGCTTTTACACAACAGAAATAAACATGACAACAGCCACTATAGATTATATAAGATAATAAACACATGATTACGATAGGATATGGTTTGTATGTGATTTTCTTGAGATGAATGTGTACATCTGAAATGCTAATTTGTGCAGCGATATAAAAGGCTATAAAGAGCATATTTTAACAACAGTAAACGACCAAATTCCACGTGATCGCAAAAGGAAGTTATTACAAACACTCGATGGTGGTTTAAAGTGAGTTCTGAGTAAAAGTGTACTATTAATCTCATAAATTGTCTAATGAAGCATGATGCTAATGTTAGCTCTAATGCACCTGCAGAACAGGTCCAATTCTTCTTCATAATGCATTTTGTCATAATTCACGTAAGGTCGCAAGAAAATGTTTTGTTGTATTTATTTAGAAATACTTTTGATAATAGTTGGGTAAATGTATACTGGGATTGAAGCGATGTGGCTTGGTAAACGTTTTATTGCCAGTATAAAGACTGATAATGGCTGAATAAAAACAAAAGAATAATGATAAAAGAATAATAAGGATTATGTCTCATACCTGGCGGAGGTGTGAAAGGTTCTGTTTCCTTAAACTAGTTTGTCATGCATTTCATTTCAACACATTTACAGGTAAATCCTAGTATTTTAAATGTGCGATTAATCAGTCCATGACTGTGATTAACACGATTAAATTGTTTAATCGATTGACAGCACTACAATATACAATATTCGTCTACATTTACATACATGTTGTATGTAAACAGAACTGGATTTCTAAATGAAAGGAACTGTCGGAGATACTAGTTCATAGATGTCTATGGGGCATCTGCTGCCATCAGGACGCTGCAAGTGGTAGTTCTCCATTTAATATCACCATGATCCATCAGAGAGATTTCTGGTTTCACCACTAGATAGCAGTGGTTAGTTTGGCTAATTCTCTCTGGGCCAGTGTTGCCAAGTCTGCAGTTTTCCCGCTGAATTGGGCTACTTTAACACTGTTGCGGGTTGTTTTTCATGTCCACGGGTTGAAGCGACCCCAATAACGCGATATTTAGCCCCTGAAATGCGAATTTTACCAGGGAACCCTGCCAAAAAAACGTGTATTTTACCCCCCAGAAAGCGATTTTTAACGGGGACCCCCCTCGAAACACAATTGGGCTAGTTTTGGGCTATTTTTGAGTAGCAATTGGGCAGGTTTTGTTGTGAAAACCTGGCAACCCTGCTCTGGGCCCTGTCATACACCTGGTGCAATGTGGCGCCAGGCGCGACGCAAGTGTTTTTTGCCAGTTTCAGCCCGACGCAGTTATCATTTTCACTTCCTGCGCCATGTTGTTTAAATACCAAATGCATTTGCATCCATTTGTGTGCTCATGGGCATGCTGGTCTGAAAATGAGGTGTGTTCAGGCACATTGTTGGCGCATTGCTATTTTGAGGCATCTGAAATAGATTGCGCCATTGACCAACCAAATCCTGGTCTAAAGTCAATTTTTTTGTTATTTAAAGAGCATGTTCGTAATATGCGCCTATAGGCGGGTCCACAACAACACCAAAAAAAAAACTACTTGAGTAGAGTAAAAGAGTAGCCTATTTAAAAGTACTCATGAGTATTGAGTAGTGAGTACTGAGCTGTGGATTCTACCCCCTCATAATCTGATCGCGCAGGCGCCTCACACGCACACAAACAACATTAGTTCTAGCGTTGCTTGACATTTCAGCTATTCATCATCAAACTAAAATTCAGTCGACCAAATATAAAAGTTACACTGTTTATTTTAAAAGGTCCGCTGTGAAATCAGCGTGCAGTAACGGGTGTTTCTGGTGTAAAATCAATTTATCTTTCATGAGATTACTTCCTCTTTTTGACCGGGGATTGTTTTCAGCCGCCACATTTATCAACATACGATCATTCGTATGATGAGATTGGCAGCATACGAATGTTTTATGAATCACACGTGAACTCTGTCGTAAGTTGATTTGTGCACACGGATCTGTGCTCGTTTCTATGTTAAATTGATGAATGAGGCCCATTGTGTTTTATTAGGAGATGCACAAAAGTTCTTCTGTGGCTTTATAGGTAATATTTTCACATACACTATTTAGCAAAATCAGACAATATTGTGTCTAATATATACCACAATATTAACTTCTTATTATTGAATTGTTGTAAATAAATATCACATTTGCAACTGGTCAGTGTTCAAAAAATGCTGGGAAATCACTTCATGTAGCCCTACAAGTGTGATTACTGATAAACTGTCTGAAAAAAAGAAAGTCACGTTTTAGAGAAGGAAAAATCACCCACTGACTTTCAAAGCCGCTACGTAGTAACGACTTTCTACTTCGAGGACCTTGATAGAAATGTAGTGGAGTGAAAAGTACGATATTTGTCTTTCAAATGCAGTGAAGTTAAAGTCATAAGTTTCCAGAAAAAAAGAATACTCAAGTAAAGTATAGATACTCAAAAAGTGTACTTAAGTACAATACTCAAGTAAATGTAATTAGTTACTGTCTGCCTCTGGCTATTCTGAAACCTACCCTTAACGTACCCATTAAGCACACTTCCATTTTTGAGATCAGATTATAAAAAGAAAAAATAATTTATTATCCTACTTGATGTCTTAACCAATTGATGTGTTTGTTACTATACACCTCCTATAATTTCAAGTCAATCAGATAATTACACACTGAGATATGGGTCTCCATGTGTTCACACTGTCTGGCGGGCATTTCGAAAGTGTGGTGGCTACTGCCATTGCTGTGAGAAATCACTCTCAGTCTTGGGGTTTTGATGCCAGAAGATAGACTTTATTGTCGGAGACAATGAAGCCGAGAAAACTCTACAGAGCAATCTAAAGAGTTTGTGCCTGTAAACTTCTTTTAAACAGTTTTTCCTCAAGGCGTGTTCATGTTCAATACATTTCATACATAGTCGTTTTACCTTTTTTGGCTGTCTCCAGCCTGCCACCCCGAAGCAGACAGGAGGCCTTAATTTTATGTTCCGTGAAAGTAAGGGCCCCATCATATATTTTGTCTAATGTCAAAACAGGACACGCAGCTTCACCATATGTCTGCCTCATTCTCATACAGACTTCTATACATGCAGGCAAATACACATGATTATAATAGTAGAATAATTTGATACATAAATGGCTATATTTCACATTGATTGTACTTGAAGAATTCACATCTTGATCCATAAAAATCTTCTACATTCCCCTCTTTGAGACTTACTAAGTCTCACCTTACCCAGAGTGCAACTTCATAATTCAGTCTCATCAGTTATCACTACTTAGTGACTAAATTAAGTCACACAGTTTTATTACCAATGACCAGATTATGCAACAGCACTTTGGCGGAGTATCAGGACCAAAAGTCTTCCTCCACCCCTGAAGAAGTAAAAAGATCCTGTCTCCCTAATCCTTTATTTAAATAAAACAATGTAATTAGCATGAGCGTGAAATTGATTCAGCGCTTGCCTGTGGTTGTTACAGTTATGTAGAATACAATAGAAGTAAACATGAAAACATAAAAAATGTAACGTCACAAAAATGGCATAGTTGATCTTCAGCCCAGATGCTTTGCGTATTGTAGACGTCCATTTTAGTTACCCTTAAAAATCAATTTCCCATTATCTTGCCATCTTAGAATTTCCATTTACTTAGCTGTGGCTTTGAAACTAGTGACCTCAGTATAGGAAGTGCACAGTAAAACAGTAATCTTCCTATCAATACTGCAATTCCTAAAAACATTCCTAGTTTAACTAACCATGTTCCCCATGCTCCTAATTTTAGATCAAACCAGTCTCACATTTGATTATCCTTTCTAGCATTTGCTTTATCTTCCATTCTTAGGTTTTTTTAATTTGATCATTACTTCACTAAATGCTCCTTCTGGAGCAGTATTATTTGGTATATACAGTGGGTACGGAAAGTATTCAGACCCCCTTAAATTTTTCACTCTTTGTTATATTGCAGCCATTTGCTAAAATCATTTAAGTTCATTTTTTTTCCTCAGTGTACACACAGCACCCCATATTGACAGAAAAACACAGAATTGTTGACATTTTTGCAGATTTATTAAAAAAGAAAAACTGAAATATCACATGGTCCTAAGTATTCAGACCCTTTGCTGTGACACTCATATATTTAACTCAGGTGCTGTCCATTTCTTCTGATCATCCTTGAGATGGTTCTACACCTTCATTTGAGTCCAGCTGTGTTTGATTATACTGATTGGACTTGATTAGGAAAGCCACACACCTGTCTATATAAGACCTTACAGCTCACAGTGCATGTCAACGCAAATGAGAATCATGAGGTCAAAGGAACTGCCTGAAGAGCTCAGAGACAGAATTGTGGCAAGGCACAGATCTGGCCAAGGTTACAAAAAAATTTCTGCTGCACTTAAGGTTCCTAAGAGCACAGTGGCCTCTATAATCCTTAAATGGAAGACGTTTGGGACTACCAGAACCCTTCCTAGAGCTGGCCGTCCGGCCAAACTGAGCTATCGGGGGAGAAGAGCCCAAAGATCACTGTGGCTGAGCTCCAGAGATGCAGTCGGGAGATGGGAGAAAGTTGTAGAAAGTCGTAGAAAGTCAACCATCACTGCAGCCCTCCACCAGTCGGGGCTTTATGGCAGAGTGGCCCGACGGAAGCCTATCCTCAGTGCAACACACATGAAAGCCCGCATGGAAGGACTCCAAGATGGTGAGAAATAAGATTCTCTGGTCTGATGAGACCAAGATAAGGCCAAAAAGTTCTAATTCTAAGCGGTATGTGTGGAGAAAACCAGGCACTGCTCATCACCTGTCCAATACAGTCCAAACAGTGAAGCATGGTGGTGGCAGCATCATGCTGTGGGGGTGTTTTTCAGCTGCAGGGACAGGACGACTGGTTGCAATCGAGGGAAAGATGAATGCGGCCAAGTAAAGGGATATCCTGGACGAAAACCTTCTCCAGAGTGCTCAGGACCTCAGACTGGGCCGAAGGTTTACCTTCCAACAAGACAATGACCCTAAGCACACAGCTAAAATAACGAAGGAGTGGCTTCACAACAACTCCGTGACTGTTCTTGAATGGCCCAGCCAGAGCCCTGACTTAAACCAAATTGAGCATCTCTGGAGAGACCTAAAAATGGCTGTCCACCAACGTTTACCATCCAACCTGACAGAACTGGAGAGGATCTGCAAGGAGGAATGGCAGAGGATCCCTAAATCCAGGTGTGAAAAACTTGTTGCATCTTTCCCAAAAAGACTCATGGCTGTATTAGATCAAAAGGGTGCTTCTACTAAATACTGAGCAAAGGGTCTGAATACTTAGGACCATGTGATATTTGAGTTTTTCTTTTTTAATAAATCTGCAAAAATGTCAACAATTCTGTGTTTTTCTGTCAATATGGGGTGCTGTGTGTACATTAATGAGGAAAAAAATGAACTTCAATGATTTTAGCAAATGGCTGCAATATAACAGAGTGAAAAATTGAAGGGGGTCTGAATACTTTCCGTACCCACTGTAAGTACAGCGTTGTTCCCCAAACATAACTTTTTCAGTTAACAAATAATATAAAGCTATTCTATTTTGCTATGTCATTCTGCTTGTTGCATCCAATTGCTCTCCTAGAAGTGATAAGGCCTCATCAGTGTATTAATAAATCTTTGCTGATTGTAATATATATCCATTCTGTATTTTTATTTTGCGGAATCCAAATGAATATTGATTCAATCCCTGACTTGACTTCATCTCTTGCTTGAAACTCATTAGGTATGCCTTTAGGTTGACCAATTGAATTTATATAAACTGCAGGGTCTTTTTCATAGGCTCTTTTAGATCTGGATTTTTCTTCATTTGTTGCTTCCTCTTCTAGAGAGATGTGACTCATTTTATGTGTCAGCATAACCCTAGTACATAATCCTGACCAGTTTTCTGGTAACGCTGGCAAGAGGCCATATTTTTCGCACCTAAATTCTTTGCCTGTCTGCACATCCATTTTATACCCTTTTTTCGCTACCCAAAATTGGTAGTTCCGTTTTTTTATTAGTTATGCCTGTCTGGTTTGCCACAATTAATTACTAGCCTACCTGGTCCATTTTTTTTAATGGTTGAATTTGGCCAGATCCACCATTTTTTAAAATGGTTTATTTTACGGCCTCCTATTGGTTGGAGGTGTTCACATGAGACATTCATCAAACCTGTTTACTTCTATCTGTCACACCAGCACTGCCCAATGGATGGCCCCTTATAATCCACAATCTGTATTAAGACATCCAGTTGGAATAATTCAACATATTGATCAGTATAACGATTGCTTTCATGATTATTCATATTTTAGGTAAGATAATACTATTTTGAGTAAATATCATAATATAAAGTTAACATAACACAATATGATTTAAATCGTAGAGAAAATAGTCTTTTTGCTCTATTTCGCGAAAATGGTTCTTAACAAAGCCATGTTGTGCATCTCTGCACTCAGCAGTGTTTCATTACTGAATGAATTTACCTTTTTTGAACGCCTTGAATCAGCGATTCATTGACCCATTCATAAAAACAATTTCTTACTTCCTGAATGAATGAATCAGCAGTTTTGAATGAATTAATTGAATAAATGACTGGCTCAGTCATTAAGGTAGTGGTTTGCTGCCACCTACTGGTAATTTTAGTATCATTTTTAGAAGTATCATTCTATTTTTGTCATTTCATATTTTTGTGTTCTAAATTTTATATTTAAAACAATTTCATAATATTTATGCAATTTGTAAGTGCAAATTATAATTAATTATACTTGTCTCTTAAAGAAAAAAAATTAAGCCACTTAGCCAATGTAACTTTTCAGCATAGCCTATTTTATTTGAAGTGTATCCTGTGTATCTCTGTGCTAAACCGTGGATATCCACTCACTCTGCCCCTGGAATCAAACGCATTAGTTTAGTATTCTAGCACTTTGCTCTACTGATTGAGAATGCATTGTAAAAATGGAGCTTTAATAATTTGAATGTGATGGATTATCAACTAATTATGTACCTTCCTTATAGGTGCATTCATAGATGTAGTATATAACATTTTTATTAACGACAAAGTGCATACAGCACCAAGTTTGACAGTTGAATTAAATTCTGTAAACACTGCTTTGAAAAAAAAAAAAATGTTTTTTTTATTTTTCTTGTGCTTGCAGGTTCATTCACACCATCAACCTTTGTGGCACCAAATGCACTGAAAGTCACAGATCAGATGGAATTCTGGAAAGAGGGTGCAAAGAAAAAGCATCAGCCTGAATCCCCTCTTGGTGTTTCTCATCAGAGTGCTTGTCAACTTTGACTGGCAAAACTACTGAAATTTAACACAACAACACAAACTAATTTTTACTGTATTATTTTATTTTATTTACTTTATTTTTAATTTTGTACGGCCTGTTTTGCTTTACAGTATGTGTATGCCATGCCCAGGGGACTGTGGTGATGCCATTTTCTCAGCTAGTGCATCCCAGAGGTCAAGATTTGTAATTTGTACTTTTAAAAAGAACACGTTCAACAATTAAAGAATATTATCAGAACTAATTATCATGAGTTATTGAGATTTTTATGGGTTTGGAGTGGTAAAAATCATGGATTACAGTGTTGTAAGGCAATTGGGTTGTTTTTTACATGTAAAAAAATGTTTAAAATAAATTAAAATAAACTCTAAAGTACTGATACTGTAAATGACAATACAGTAATAATACTGTAAATGAAAATACAGTAAGGACATTATAGTACTGCAAATGAAAATACAGTAATCATACTGTAACCAATTTTACAGTAACTTACTGGCATCCAGCTGCCAGTAAGTTACTGTAAAATTTACAGCAATCTCTTTACAGTGTAGTGAAGTAGAGAGTTAAGATTGCTAATATATTTGATATTCAGTAAAACTACATATTATTCGAAAATATACTCAAGTACTGTAATTAATTACATTTACTCCAATACTTTACTCTGCAGTAGATGGCCACAATGTATATTGAAAAGCTATGTGTAATAAAACTTTTTGCGATACAGTTGAGACTGAGAGAAAGCCTCGATAGTAAAGCTTAATTTAGCCATCACTAAATCTACATAACGATTGTTATCTTACCTGTCGAGCAAGAAAAAAAAAAAAAAAATCTCAGGGTTGGTTTTAAATTCTGTTAATAATCGCAGTTACTATCTCTGAAAACCCAAACAGAGTATTACGGGTTCGGTTTCCTTTTTTTCTTGTAAACTCTTACTTGAACTGTTTTAATGGAATTAACAATTACTCTCACCGCACCACACACATAGCTAGACCTTCTTTCAGACGTGACATAATCACACAAAAATGAATTGCACCCAAATGATACTATTTGTCAAGTGTGAATTGTATTAAAACCAGTAAAAATGTTTGACCTGGAAACATCATAATATTTGAATATCCCACAACCATTAAAAATTAAAACATACACTTTTTTTAATTCATAGATATAAAAAGTGCGATTTCAATTATATTTTGACCACTGAAGAAGGAAATGTCTCAGATTTCCATTCCTTGTGAATCAGGTTAAAACAAGGAGGCCGTTTCGAACAACAATTGTTATGCACTGAATAACTGTTTTGTTCATTTATAAGCAGAAAATCTTCCATTGTAGGTTTAAAGAAGTGATGAGCACATCATTGCTGAGGTAGTGGATCATCGCATGTTAAAAAAACGTGTGTACAATGTGGTCAACTTCTTCCTGTTCATACAGTTTTTCTACTTTAGTGACTTCATCTTATGCTCTGTGGAGAGAACCAGATTTTACTGAAGTGCATTAATCAAGACAACATGAAGATCATTGAGATTCAGCTCTGTGAGTCTTTACATATTATGCATATTTTTTTTACAATACATTCACAAATTTTATCATAAATTGGTTTATTCTTCACACAGTGGTATAAATCTGTTGTCAAGCTGCAGTGGCAGATCTACTGACTGATTTGAGATCAAACGTGACTATAAAATGTGATCTTGATGAAAATGAGGTTTATTGGATTTTACTGAAAACAGCAGTCATTCTACGAACCTTATACAGCATACAACATGCAACATCAATATCACCTCATTACTATAATAATACATTCAGAAAGAAATATTCATTGCAGTTTAAACATCGTCTGGTTATTAATAATGTGACTGCTGATGAATTAGGAGTTTATTACTGTATTAACACACGCACACCTCCAAAACTCAGCAACAGCAGCAGAATATACTTCACTGGTGAGTTCATTTACTCTTGTAGTAATTAAATCAGTCTGATAATCAGTCTGATTATTTACATTTGTTATTACTACAGTTTTTTTTTTTTTTTTTTTTTTTTAATTACAGGAACATAATAAGGCCTCTCATTGGTCTCTCCGCATAGAGATTAATCTGTTATCAGTATTTAATTCAGTTTTTCAAAACTGCATCTTTGTCATTGTGCTCCAGTAAAAGACTGACAGTAACAGACCGTGAACTCTTTCATTACAGAATCAACTCAAATAACCGAGTGTCACAGTCATACAGTGGTGGAATTTATTGAGAAGAATCAAACACAATGGCAGATTATTATCATCATATCTGCTCTAATGAATGGGCTTCTGATCATTGTAGTGATTGGTGAGTTATCTTAAATGAACAAATTAAATGTACACTAATGATACTGTCTGTGAAAATATCAATATGATGCTCTTCTGGAGTGAGCATGTTTTTCATTACTTAGTTTTTTGACTATTAGTTTGGCATGTTTCTGTCTCCATATTGATAGAGTTTCAAAATGTTGATTCTAATTTATTTGTTTCATTCTTAGTTTTTGCTGTTGGGAATGCAGAACAGATGGAAAAACACACTCATAATGCTGATCTGCAGACAGATGTTACATATCAGCCACAAGACACAAAAATGTTACAAGTGCAATAAGGTAAATATGTGAAACCATTTAAAATCTTAATATCATTACTAAAATTTTTAGCTATTATTTTTGATAATTATTGAGGAATATTGATGTTTTTTACTTCTAAAAGTAAAACTAATTATAGTAGATTTTGTTTGGAATCATTTTGATTCAGTTTAACTGCAGCTGAAACTCTATTTTCTTCTCATTGCTCTTTCAGTACGCCGAGGTGGACATTTCTGGCCATATAAAAATAGTCATCTAGTCAACAGCATCTACATGTGACTATATAACATGTGTATAGGTATAATGTGAATAATATGTGAAAAATAAATTGTTTTACTGTGTAATATTAAGAGTACTCGAGAAACTGAGGCTAGTTGTCAAACTTTTCTAATAAAAATTAGCATTTAGAAAATTTCTTTATTGACATTTGAATTTAAAACTGTATCTTTTTTTGGTGTTGTTTTTGTTTTTGTATCTAACAATAACTTACCTTAAAAGAAATGAATGGCTGCTAGACCTGATAATAGTAATGGCTAATTGTATATTATATTTTGAATATTATATTAAAAGTATAATATTGATACCCATTGTATGTTATTTTATTGAAACATGGCATTTGTTAAAAAGGACAAATATACATGTGAAGGAAAATATTTTTTTTTGTAACTAATAATATTCTCATGTATGAAATTTTACAAACATATAAAAGTAATTATTCTACATTAACTCTTTCATATTGCATTACTTTGTTAAATGCTTTGGAAAAAAAAATGTTTTGTTGTATATAATTTTGTATTCAGCAAAAATAAGTAAACAAATGAATAAAAATAGAAAAAAAAAGTTCAACTCAACTGAAGTGCTAAACCAAAACCAGAAATATGTTCCACTGGTTTGCTCGCTGACAAACAGTGTCTGTCACCTTTGTTTAGAGCGGAGGTTTTCTGAAACCTTTATACGTTTATGTATCTCAGTTCTCATAGTTTTCTTAACCTCAAATGGAAACAACAGCATTGCTGTCATGACATGATGGCCGTTGTTTTTACATCTAGACCTACACATTTAATATCAGAAAATTAGACAACATGTAAAGATGAAGTGTGAAGTTTATATTGCTGTGAATGTTTAATACTCTGCAACTGTCAGAGCCGATTCACAATGTGACATACATACATACATACATAAAAAAACACAAATAAGCTTTGACATTAGTGTTTATAAATATGGAACCTAAAGATGACCTGCTAAACGTAGCTGACAGTTCCTAGTTATGTGGATCTGTGGCCTATAGAGCATATATGTCTGATAATCAGTGATCAGATATTAAAAATCACCAACCTGAACCGCTGTATATACAGTATATATATATATATAGGTGTTTAATAGAATGTCGCTCAACACTCGTTATTATTGGGTAATTATTTCACAACTTTCATTATATACACCTTGGGAAAAAACCAATTCACAATGTGACATACATACATAAAAAACACAAATAAGCTTTGACATTAGAGTCTATAAATATGGAACCTAAAGTTGACCAGCTAAACGTAGCTTGACACGTCCTAGTTATGTGAATCTGTGGCCTATTAGAGCATATCTGTCTGATAATCAGTGATCAGATACTAAAAATCACCAACCTGAACTGCTGTGTATATATATATATATATATATATATATATATATATATATATATATATATATATATATACATACAGATACAGAGACAGATAAGAAACATGGAAAGTCCAAAATGATGTTCAATCCAAAACATTCAATTAAACAATTACAAATTATGGCAATATTGTTCAAAAAAGCAAAGAATAAAAAATAAAAAGAATAAAAATCATGGCGATACAAATATGCTAGGTGTTTAATAGAATGTCGTTCAACACTCGTTATTATTGTGTAATTATTTCACAACATTCATTATATACACCTTGGGAAAAAATACAGAGATCATGCAAACAAATGTGAGTGGAAACACAATAGAGGTTTAAAAGAAAACCTCAAACCTTTTTGAGTGAGATAAAAATTAGATATGCATGTAAAAAAATAAAAAAAATAAAATAAAGCATAATCAGTACAATTATGTCAGAGCAAATCTCCTTTTTCATTTTCTTTTCTTTTTTTTTTTTTGTTTATGTTTTTGTTTATATCAATATTGTTCATACATGCTTTACAATACTGACACAGGGCGGCAATATTCAGCACAACAGCTGCTTCTGCTTGTGTGATGTTGAATAAACTCTGCATATGGATGCTGCTTATTTTCATTACACTGACAGATCAAACAGCTTCTGTAAAGACAGTTAACATGATATTATAGACACTTTAAAGTATTTTCTGTTTCTATTAGAGCTCATCTGCTGCCCTCTGCAGGTCATTTTATCATAGGCAACTAGGTTAACAAACATTTACTTGAACAACCAGTGGCATCACGTGAAAGACCATGCTGGTCACCCAATTCCACCTGCTAAACTAAGAAAACACCAGTATAAACACTAAAAAGGCTGGGACAACTTGTTGGTCTAAACTCGTCTTTTCAGCTATTCAGGTTCCTATTATACACATCTATTCTGTCACGTTATGCTAATGCTAATTATATTATTTCACATATTATTTATCCAAGAAATGCCTTTTAAGTACAGTATGTGCTATTTGTTACAGCATTTTGTATTGTGTTTTTATTCTATGGACAGATAGATTTTAATTCTGTTCTCAACACGTAGATTCAGTCTACAGAGGTTTAACCTGATGACATTTTTTGATGTTTTATTTCATGTAATGAGTGGTGTTGCTGTGGTGACATTCAGATCCGGGATGTTGGATTTGGGAAGTGACATGACATATGGCCAAGTATGGTGTCCCATACTCGGATCTGCATTTCACCCATCCAAGTGCACACACACACACCGTGAACACACACCCGGAGCAGTATACACCAACACCCCCCATGCGAGAGGCATGTGATAAGGAAATATACCTAATGGATTGAGTCATTCATTGATAAATATTTGCTTTGGTAAATAACTACTAGGAATTGTGTCACACAGAATCTTATTGTCATTCAATTTAGTTTGGTGGCAGGATTATTTCAGAGTTGCTGTTTTTAAAGTAATTGAAACAATTATTCAAATTTTTAAAGTAACTGAAATGTATTACAGTGTAGAGAGTGGCTTTTCCAAGTTAAAAACATGAAGTAATTTGGTTTTAGTCTAAAGTACCGTGGCAGTGTTTTAAACGTAATAAATATTGTCTGAAGCCTGAAGTAAATAGTTTTAACTTGACAGTGTTATTTTGAAACAGTTTTTCAGATGATACTGTCAGGGTTGGGGATACCTGGCGTCCCTAACGATGAGCGGCTCTGAATATCATGTGTAATCAGTCCAAATGATGGGCAAGGTGTCACGGGCGGGGTGACGTAATGACCAGCTGGTATAAAAGCACATGCGGTGAAACCAGCGTCAACTTCTAGGAATGAAGCAAAACGCTGACAGGGATGTAGGAAGTGTGGCACCGAGACGCAGCATCTCGTTCCTTTGAGGAACCAGGGTAACATACATAACCTGAGGCGTTCCTCTTCAGGAACTCGAGCTGCGTCCGGTAAGATGCTTTGGAGAACGAGATGCCCATGCCGCTAGACTTCCAAGTCCCTGTCCTGTGTGTATCCCTCAAGAGCACGACGAGGGCGAGAGAATGGAAGAGCCTGGAGTGGCCCATATCGAGGCCAAGAACCTGACGAAGGTCAGAGGCGTGGACCATCCCACAGTGTTTCAGATGTCCTGTATTAGGACACCTGCGAGAAAGGCCTTGGAATGGCCACCACACTTAGGGTAGAATGAGCTCTGACTCCCGTCGGCCAGGGGAACTGAGAGAACTCATAAGCAGTTTTGATGGCATCCACTATCCACCGGCTGAGGGTCTGCTACGTAGCAGGCAGACCTCTCTTAGGGGGACCGTAGCAAACTAGCAATTGGTCCGACTTTGTCCACATGACAGCTCTGTGGACATATGCGTCCAGTGCTCGTACTGGACACATACAATTGTGCTTCTGCTGGTCAGGAGGACAGAAGGCCTGCAGCACAACTGACCGTGGTACACGGGACATACTGGAGACCTCTGGAGAAACGTGTAACCAAGGGGTTTCTGAGAGCCGTCGGAGAGCTGTCGAGGAAAGAAATCATGTCCGAGAACCATACTCGGCCCGGCCAGAACGGTGCTACCAGAAGTAGACTGACCTCGTCCCGGCGCACTCTCGCCAGAACTTCCGGGAGCAGATCGATCGGGGGAAAGGCATACAGACGAAGCCTCTGCCAAGTCTGTACCATAGCATCCAGCCCCAGTGGAGCTGGATGAACTAGAGAGTACCAGAGGGGATATTGCGCTATCTCTCTCGTAGTGAAGAGGTCCATCTGCCAAACACTCTCCAGATCTGCTTCACCACATCTAGGTGAAGCATCCATTCCCCGGGCCTCAGCCCCTGTCTCGACAGGACGTCTGCTCCCATACTGAGATGCCCAGGGAAAATACCCTTGGCCCCATACAAGGATCTGGCACGCCAGCCTCTACAGGGGGCGCGAGCACAGACCTCCTTGGTGGTTGACACAGGCGACCACCGATGTGTTGTCAGTGCGCACCAATACATGGCGATCTCTCAGGTCTGGGAGGAAATACTTCAGTGCACGCAGCACGGCCAGCATCTCTAGGCGATAGATATGCCACATGAGATGGCGACCACTCCACAGACCATGGGCAGGGTGGCCACTCGTGGCCGCTCCCCAACCGTTGAGGGACGCGTCCGTCGTTAGCATTACACGGCGACAAGGAGCTCCCAGCCCCGGGCCCTGAGACAAGACCAAGGTTGTCTCCATATGTCTAAGGCACGAAGGCAGCGCAGCGTGACCTTGAGCATGCAAAGCTGGTTTCCCCTCAGGGAGAACCCCTTTGTCTTGAGCCACCACTGTAGGGGTCTCATGTACAGTAGGCCAAAACCATGTTGGACGCAGCTGCCATCAGACCCAGTAATCTCTGAAACTGCTTTACAATGAGTGACCGGCCTTCTCTCACTCTCGCGACTGCATTGAGGATCGACTCAAACCGAGCAGGTGTCATACGAGCCTGCATCGTGAGCGAATCCCCACCACGCACAGATAAGTGGTTCTCAGAACCGGAGAAAGCACACTTTCCTTGGCGTTAAGTCTTAACCCCAGCTCTTTCACGTGAGTGAGAACGACATCTCGATGCCGAACCACAATCAGCTCTGATTGAGCTAATATCAACCAATCATAGACGTGGTTGAGTATGCGGATGCCCTGGGATCATGAAGGAGCCAGAGCAGCATCCACAAACTTCGTGAACGTGCGTGGTGAGAGTGCAAGGCCAGAAAGGAAGATCCCGGTATTGGTAAGCTTTGCCCCCAAAGCAAACCTCAGGGACTTCCTAGATGGGGAAGGATGGCAGCCCTCCATCCTTCTTGGAACGATGAAGTACCGGCTGTAGAACCCGGACTCTCATACACGAGAAGGGACCACCTCAGTGGCCTCCTTACTCAAGAGAGTGTCAGCTCTTACCAGAGCCTGCTCGAGGCCCACCGGAGTGACCCCCTAGAATGAGGCAACCCACTGAGACACATTTGGCAGTAGCCCAAATAGTCTACTAGGGAACCAGTCTCTCGAGACTGGCCTCTGGTATACTTAGAGCGGCTAGTTCGGTGCCCTGGATGGCACACCAGCAGGAGACAACCGACCTAGCTGCTCAAGAGACCCCCGAAGGGGTGGCGAGCATCTCAGCTCCGCTACATTTCCGGGCGGAAGAAACTGAGATGTGTGCTCACTGGAGATCGCTGCGCCCTGGAACACTGTACGTGGCAGGGTTGGCAGACCGATCTCCTGAGGGCACTGAGGAGAGACTGGCACCGTGCACTGCGGTGTACACCGTTCTTCCCCAGAGGGGCCTGTCCTCCATAATCCTGAGCCATAGGCATCAGAACTCTGTTGGGCTGAAATCTCCTATTGAAACGACGGTCCTCAGACCGGCGTCATCTCCAGGAGACTATGGTAGAACCAGAGCCTGCTAGGCAGGACCCAACGAGACATGCTTTGCAAAGCTCCCACACCGCTAGGTGACTCCAAAGGGAACCAGTCTCTCGTGACGCCTTGCCCATCATTTGGACTGATTACACATGATATTCAGAGCCGCTTACGCTTATGATGTTCCCCAAAGCGTCTTACTGGACGCAGCTCGAGTTCCTGAAGAGGAACTACCCAGAGGGGGAAAACAGTAATGATGTGACGTTTGTCACAGAGGCTTCGAAGCTTGTATCAAAAAAAACAACACATCTCACACTGAAGCACTGTATCGGAGATTGATTTGTTTTGCCAAAAGCACGTGATATATGAATTCCGAAGCTTCATTCGCCTGAAAACCACGTGACTGCTTCAGTATCAGGTTCAAACAAAGCGAACTTCAGCACCATTTCCTTTACATTATATTACATTATAATGCGTTAGCATTGTTTTCTTTTTATCCTAATTTATATATTAAGGTCAAATGAACTTTGCCCATGATATAACAATCTAAGGACTGAGGCAGAGTTAACATTGACAGAACACAGATTTAATTCATGAGTTTATGTTTGACTTATTTGAATTATTTTAGTGGCAGTACACCGACACAAATGAATGACTTTGACAATGGCCATTATGTTTATACAATAAATTAAAACAAGGAATCAGTAGTAGAACCAGATGTGAAACAAGCAGCTGTAATGAATCACAGCACTTTGGAAGGTGTTATTAATTTTTATGACCACAAGATGGCCACAGCATGAACCATTTTAAAAAGCTTCAAGTAATGAACCTTTTTCCGATACAATTGGGTTGAAAGCTTCATTGGTTCAGAACGCTTCACTTCGCCATCACTAGAAAACAGGCAAGGCATGACGACAATCTGGACTGGGACACAAGACTGCAAACACAAGGAGATTATAAAGGGAGAAAATGAGGAGGGTAATGAGGTAAACACAGGTGGGGCAAATGAACCAATAATCAGGTAACAAGATGGGTGGGGTCAAGACAATTGACATGAGAGCACATGGCACACGGAAAACAAAGACAAAAGCCATGTGCTCACACAAAACAAAAACACAAGCGCATGGCCAGCAAAACAAAAATCACCAGCCATGTGCAAAACAGGACACGAACATGCAGCTAATGAGAATACTCATAATCCGCGTGTTCACACAAGACATAACCAGAATCAGAATCAGAATGAGCTTTATTGCCAGGTATGTTCACACATACGAGGAATTTGTTTTCATGACAAAAGGTACCGCAGCGCAACAGAATGACAGTGACAGAACAAAAAACAGATAATAAAAAGAAGAATTAAAAAGAATAACAATATACAAATTGACAATTGTATGTACAGGTATATAACAGTAGACAGTTTTGTATGTACAGGTATATTATGTGCAAATTGAAATGTAGACTAAGTATGTGTGTTAGATAAATAAGTGTATAAATAGTGTGTGTTATTATTGTCAAGTGTTCATGAGATGGATTGCCTGAGGGAAGAAACTGTTCCTGTGTCTGGTCGTTCTGGTGCTCAGAGCTCTGTAGCGTCGACCAGACGGCAACAGTTCAAAGAGGGAGTGTGCTGGATATAAGGGGTCCAGAGTGATTTTGCCAGCCGTTTTGCTCACTCTGGATAAGTACAGTTCTTGGAGAGTGGGGAGGGTTGCACCAATGATTCGCTCAGCAGTCCGGACTACCCTCTGTAGTCTTCTGAGGTCAGATTTGGTAGCTGAGCTGAACCAGACAGTTATTGAAGTGCAGAGGATGGATTCAATGATGGCGGAGTAGAACTGTTTCAGCAGCTCCTGTGGCAGGTTGAACTTCCTCAGCTGGTGAAGGAAGTACAGCCTCTGCTGGGCCTTTTTCACAATGGAGTTTATGTGAATGTCCCACTTCAGGTCTTTGGAGATGGTGGTGCCCAGGAATCTGAATGACTCCACTGCAGTCACAGTGCTGTTCATGATGGTGAGTGTGGGGAGTGCAGGGGGGTTTCTCCTGAAGTCCACGATCATATCCACAGTTTTGAGAGTGTTCAGCTCCAGGTTGTTAAGACTGTACCAGACAGCCAGCTCCTTAACCTCCTGTCTGTAAGCAGACTTGTCACCGTCCTGAATGAGGCCAATGAGTGTGGTGTCGTCTGCAAACTTCAGGAGCTTGACAGAGGGGTCTTTAGATGTGCAGTCATTAGTGTACAGGGAGAAGAGCAGTGGGGAGAGGACGCAACCCTGGGGGGCGCCAGTGCTGATGGTGCGGGTGCTGGATGAGAATTTGCCTAGCCTCACTAGCTGCTGCCTGTCTGTCAGGAAGCTGTTGATCCACTGACAGACGAATGTGGGTACAGAGAGCTGAGTTAGTTTGGGCAGAAGGCGGTTTGGAATGATAGTGTTAAAGGCTGAGCTGAAGTCCACAAACAGGATCCTCACATAAGCCCCTGGTCTGTCTAGATGTTGCAGAACATAATGCAGTCCCATGTTGACTGCATCATCCACAGACCTGTTTGCTCTGTAGGCAAACTGAAGAGGATCCAGCGAGGGTTCAGTGATGTCCTTCAGGTGGGCCAGCACCAGTTTTTCAAATGACTTCATGACCACAGACATTAGAGCCACAGGTCTGTAGTCATTTAGTCCTTTAATTTTGGATTTCTTTGGGATGGGGATGATGGTGGAGCGTTTGAAGCATGAAGGGACTTCGCACAGCTCCAGTGATCTGTTGAAGATCTGTGTGAAGATGGGGGCCAGCTGGTCAGCACAGGATTTCAGACAGGCTGGTGTTACACAAACTGGGCCTGGTGCTTTTTTCCTTTTCTGCTTCCGGAAGACCTGGCGGACCTCGTCTTTGCTGATCTGAATTGCAGGTGTGGGGGAGAGGGGGGTTGCTGGAGGTGTTAATGGTTGTGTGGAGAGGTGTTCGGGGTGGGTGGGGCTTTTTTTTTTTTTTTAACAGTAGATTCCCATGCACAAGCCAGGTAAACTATATATTATAAATATTATTCTGAGTTCTACACAAATGAAGATTGCCAGAGAGAGCTTAGCGAGGGGCCTCGCATTGCCCAATACTTCTTTAAAGGTAGGGAAAATAAGACGAGTGAAGCGCAATGGCAGGACAAGCACCACATTCCACAGGGAATCAGAACCCCAGATGAAGCCACAACTAGCACAACACCACCTCCAGTCCAAAGCCTAGAGCCCAACCAGTCACAATCAGCTTTAGAACGAAGGATGGATGGGTATAAGCCTGAAATCCTGTGGCCTAAATTCTGCTAGAAAAAAAGTAGGTAACCATCCATTCAGATCGTCTTCTTGAAGGTCTGAAAGGAGATGTGGAAAGAAGGCTGGAGAGAATGGGGGAGGTCATCTACAGCTACGGAGTGGAGAGATCTGGAGCAAGAAGCATGAAACCAAAGACGACCAAGGAACCACCAGCTCACTGCAAGTCTAGAAGTCAGCTAGAGATCTAGAGAGTACTTTTGAAGTACCTCTGTCACCAAATGAAGGTGGCATGGAAAAAGGTCATCATACCACAGGTATGGAGAAGGATAGGAGGAACTCTTATTCCTAAGGAGAAGTACTCCTCAAACATTAACCAGTTTTGTCAGATCAGTCTGCTAAATGTTGAGGGGAAAACAATTTCCAGTATTGTGGCTCAAAGGCTTTCAACGCTCTTGCTGAAAAACATCCTTGTTGACACCTCAGTGCAGAAGGCGGGGTGACTTACAGGATGTCTGGAGTATGCAAGTATCATCTGGCATCAGGTACAAACCACCAAGAAGGAAAAGAAGGACCTGCATGTGGCATGTGGAGCATCGCGATGGGTGGTTGGAATAGAACAACTGGAGAATGGGCTGCGTCTTCCCCCAATCAGGGCGTATATGGATGACATGACAACCATAACAGCTACAAAACCATGCACCAAACATCTGCTGGATAAGCTCCAGGATAATATCAACTGGGCACAAATGAAGATCAAACTCAGCAAGTCCCACAGCATCTCCATTGTCAAAGGCCAGCTCACCAATGAGAGGTTCTGCATCAGTGGGGAGTCAATAATGATGTCGAACAGGTGGAACAACTCAGGCAGGACACAATCAGCAGCCTCAAACAGATCAACAACACGGCAAAAAGTGGTAAGTAGTAACACGGCAACAAGTTGTGGTGCTTCCATTTTGGTCTGCTACCCTGTCTAATGTGGCCAATTACCATCTACGAGGTCAACCTGTCCCACGTCAGTGGAGTGGAGAGACTGGAGAATGCTCAAGTAAGGAAGTGGCTTGGGCTGCAAAGAGGCATGAGCAGTGTAGGGCTGTATGTGAACGGAGATCTTTCCTTGCCTATTTCAAGCCTGGTGAAAGAGCACGCCTGGAGATGACACTCACTGAGTCCCGGGATCCCTTGGTCCCACCTTGGCAACAGAAAAGAAATAGAAGCCGGGTGCAGCAGTAGCAGATCCGAAGGCTGCCCTCAGACATCGGGACATAGTGGGATATGTCCAGCAGGGTAGGGGAGGAACACCCACATGTCTAATAATTTCAAGAGTAAGACAGAATAAATCAAAAGTAACAATTTATTATCAGTCAGGTTAATATGTATTATGCCAATTACATAGCCAATTCAAAGATATCAAATCAATACAAGACATCAAATTCTCAAAGATGAATCTAAGAGTAAGATGCATACCTAACTTTTAGAAAAAATACATAATATGAAGTGTGTGGACACCCTTCATACTATGGGCTCATTCTGGCTGCAGAATTGCCCTGATATTCTTGCAAGATTTCCTTAAGTACTCAGCCCAAGACCAACATCCCCGAAATGGAGACAGGAACTAACAATTGGAATTTGTATTGATCGAGTTAACACCTTTTGAGATAAAAGGTAATTTTGCATGAAAAGCGCTGTGAACTGACCTGCCCTCTACAGTATGCAAAATATCTCTAAACTCTTAGGATCTGTATTACCTTTTAGTTTACTTTTTGTAAGAATGAGACCATTGTGCCAGATGCCCTGAGACAATTCAAATGATACCAAACATGACTGTAAATATAACTTGCATTCATGTAGAACATTATATTCTACTATTGACCATTCTGAGTGAGCTGAATGAAGGGAAGGATGGGAGAGGGGAAGGAAGGGGATGAAAAGGAACTGATGCATATGTGAGAGAGGCGTTTTCCCACATTTTCTCTCAGTGGGATGTGGAAACAGATGTCTGTATGTTAATACACTGTGTGTGTGTTGTCCATCTCAGAAGTGTCTGAGGTTCTGTAATTCTTACAAGCAAACACAAACTGTGCAAAAGCCGCAGCTCATCGAATGCACTCAATGTCCAAATTTACTCATTCATTTTCATTCACTCCTTTAAGTGGACTATATTGGTGGACTAGGAGGACACAGCTTAGACAATTTGACCTGAAATGCAGTTTTGGCTGTGTTTGGGCTAGTTTTGAGTACCAGTTGGTTTGTTATGCTGACCTGACAACCTGTTGAAAAGCATGTGCTAAAAGTACCCGAATTGTCTACCATTTTCTGGTAGATTTTCGAAACAGCTAATATAATACCACAAACTATCTCGCTTTGGAGGAGAATTCAGTTCAGAACTACAAACACAAATAAAAAGTGTTTCAAATCTACAAACGTGGTGGATGTGCATGAGACCGACAGTTAAGTAAAAGGTTTAGAAAAAGGGGTTTGAGGGGTTTGAGTCAGCATTTAACCTGAAAAAAAAAAAAAAAAAAAAACCTATTTAATATTATCTGATCAGTACGTTGGTCAGTACAATATAAGAAAGAATATGTGTGGTACAGAATTACTCAGGCAGCAACTCACTGACATATTCATTATTTTGGCTACGTCAAAAAATGTGTTATTTAAATAATATACAAGATCTCATTCTGTTCATACAATAAGAACAATGCAGTTCATCTGGCATTACTACAACAGTGTCTTTTTGTACATACACACACAAATTTATTTGTACTTCAATTTAAATGGAAGAAAGTGAGGCAGCCTGAATTCTTTTTCTTAAGTGAAAAATGAAACTGGCTATAGACACTATTAATACCAAAACCACTACAATGCAAACCCAGTGTAAAGATGATGTCACCACATCTGCTCCTGTATCTTCTCCTTGGTTTCCTTGATCAGTGGATTTTTGTCTTGTTTTTGCTGTTGATTTGGTAACAAAACAGTAAAGAAAAAAACAGCATCAATGCACTGTGATAAATTAAGCAAATCTGAATACTGTCTGAACACTAACTGTATTCAGAACTTTTTAAATTAAAATCATCATACATGTATCAATTACTTTCACACATCGATGATCAACAGTACAGTCTTCTATTCATACGAAGGTGTGATGTGTTTTCCTGCGTAAATATGTTGAAGATTGTTGAGTTTGATGGAGAAGTTTCGTCTCAGATACTCAGGCAGGAAACTTTCAGCTCTGTTCTTGTACTCTGAGTCCTATAACACTAATGAATCTTCACCCTTGATTATATCAAACACAATCTTACTGCCATTGTGTCTCCAGTGTACTTCAATGTCTTGAAGTTTAACATGATGCTCAGTTGAAGAACATGACAGAACAGAACCTCCAATAAAACCTTCTAATGTGACCAGCAGAGAGACTGAAATCACACAAAATTCAACTGTAAACACAAAGGTCTGCTATTAATATATGTTAATATGGCATGGATTTAACTTAAATGTAGTTTTTGTTCTCACCTTTGTTTATGAACACTGTAAACACACAGATCTGCAGAAACAGCACAAAACAGTAGATCATGATACTAATAATGAGTCTGATTCTAATTTTTTGACAAAAAAATAAATAAAATAACATAAAAAATATCTAAAATTCACTATTAATGACTTGCTTATTAGCATGAAAATGACTAGCATTGGCTGTTTATTAGTATTTAAAGCACATATTAATGCCTCATTCTGAATGACCATATTTTAGATCTCATAATCCTACCCCATACCTAAACTTAATATTTAATAACTATTAATAAGCAGCAAATTTGGAGTTTATTGAGACAAAAGTCATGGTTAGTTAATAGTGAGAATTGGTTCTTAAAATAACATGTGACCAATATAATGTAGTGTAATAATAATAGACCAAAAAAAAAAGAAAAAAAATCCACGCTTTCATTTTGGTAAAAGGTCAGCCTGACATTCATCAGGCTCAAATTAAAAACACTGGTCATTAAAGAGTCCAACATGGTAGTTTGCAAAATGAAAATCTACCCAACTGCATCAGTTTGGGTTAAATTGTTGGCAACTATACAACATGCTAGAAATATATTAAACACTGCAATAATGATTCAATCCTAAAATCTCAAGAACTTGCTTATTTAAACTGACTTCCTCTGCTTGATGTGAAAAGTTTTTTTTTTGTTTTTGTTTTTTGTTTTTATGTCTTCCTGTCTTTGCTTTAGATCTGCAAGTGCATTCATCTTAAATATTGTGTGGTGAGAAGCAGATTCACTTTGAAACATTTTAATCACTGCAGCAACATGAAGATCATTCAGCTTCAGCTCTGTGAGTTTATTACATTATGGCAATATGTTTAAATGCTTTATAAACATACACTTTATAAATAGTTTTATGTTATGAATCACAGGGGTTTTACATTCTTTCTTTCTTTCTTATAGATGTATTAATCTGTTGTCAGTATGGTGTGGCAGATCAACTGACTGATTTGGGATCAAATGTGATCATAAACTGTGATCTTGATGAAAATGAGGTTTATTGGATTTTACTGAAAACACCAGATCCTCCAACAGTGATTCTACGATCATTCTCAACATCACATTTTTACAATAATATAATATTCAGAAAGAAATATTCAGTGCAGTTTAAACATCGTCTGGTTATTAATAATGTGACTGCTGATGAATTAGGAGTTTATTACTGTATGAACACACGAACACCTCTAAAACTCAGCAACAGCACCAGAATATACTTCACTGGTGAGTTTATTTGCTCCTTAGCGATCACGACATACTGATGAATGCTACTTACAAACATGTCATTTACTGCTTACATTTTTAGATACTTATGAAAATATAATTCTATATATAGATTATATCATATCAGTATATTCACTGCTACAAATCTGCACAGTAACAGACTATGGAAACTTCATTACAGAAGCAGTTCAACTAACTGAGTGTCACAATCATACAGTGGTGGAGTTTATTGATCAGAACCAAACACAATGGCAGATTATTATCATCATATCTGCTCTGATGAACGGGCTTCTGATCATCGTACTGATCGGTGAGTTATTTTCAGCCATCTGTACAAATATGATGCTTTTCACCATTGGCAGCTGAAGTTAATGAAACATAAATATTCTTTATGCTTTTGACTACATTATTATTGTACAACTGTTTGTAAATTTACGGAATCTGGAAAACTGTTCCATTTCTAGGACTATTAAATGTTTTTGTTGGAATCAGAAGGTCAGCAGAACAATCAGAACTCAACACTGATCCACAGCATACACAAGTTACAGAACAGGACTATTTACACTTAAAAAACTGTGAATCCATCCTTATTACTAAAATTAATTTCTGTCTTGATAACTATTGATGGTGCTTGCTGACCTGTACAATAGCTTTCTATAACATTTTTGGCTCATTTTTATTCAGCTGCAGCTGAAAATGCCAATAATGGTTTTCAGAATGCCACGATGGACTTTTCTAAACGGTGTAAAATATTTTCAACAGCACCTGTGCTGCTCTAAACCTGCTGAACACATGAGTATGACTGATTTTATACTTATTTTGTTTACTTTTTCTTGATGTTCACCTCTTAAATTTCTATTTTAGATAGATAGATAGATCAGGGGTTTTCAAATTGGGGCCTGCAGGAAAGTTTAGACTACTAATAAAAGTATAAATAAATAAATATACAAACAATAAATAAATCATAAAATCATGAGATTAATCACAATTATTTTCTTGAACCAACAGTTATAGTTTTATATTTTGTCCTTAAGTACCAGCCTTTGTATTTTAGTGGGTCCTGTAAGTGAATCATCAGATGAAATGTTCTTCAGATGAAATGTGTGTTTAGGAACTTTAATGTTTACTAGTGTGTCTCTTTGTGATTTAGAAGATTTTTTTTTTTTTTTTTTTGGAATCGCTGTCTTAACCTGTATTTGCTGAAAATGTTTGTAAGCGTTGTCGATGTGGATATTTCATTTTTCTACCAGTTTGACCTTGAATGGAGAGTGTGCAATTTTTTTTATTTTATTTATTTATTTTTGAAGCCTGAGTTTTCAATGCTGTTGGACCAAGAAGATATTACATTTTGTATGATACAGAGGACTGTTTATTATATCAAGATCTTTTATTTGATGATTTTTTTAATAATCAGTTAAATGACCACAAGACAACAGTCTGATAGTGTGAAATGTCAACCTAGCACTGTGTTTGCCTGTATTTTAACAAAATGAAAGTGTGAAGAGGATGTCTGCTGGAGATTTTAAAATGCGTTTTATTTTGAGAAAACATCTATGAGTTTATTATTTTGCCATTCAAATAGGAATGAGGAAAAAAGGTGCATCATATTAGATAATGTCACTATTGATTAATTAGGACTTTATGACTGTATGAAAACAGACAAACCTTAAGAACCATTTACTAGATTCATCACAAATCTAATTAAACTAAAAAAAAAGAGAGGAAAAAGTCACAAGCGGTTCTTTGGAAATGGCCTGGCATGAGTCACACCTCAAATTTGTATTTGGTACTGTATTGATATCATATTAATTTACAAATTATGTATTAATGTATAAATTAATAAATAAACAAACTACTCCATTCCGAACTACTAGTGTTATTTTCAACTCAACTAACCTGAAGTGCTAAACCAAAACCAGAAACATGTTCCACTGGCTTTGGCACTTGACAGCCAACGACTCTCACCTTTGTCTAGAGTGGAGGTTTAACTGTGAAACGAGTTCAGTGTTTTTCCAACACCTTTGTGTTTATGAAGTTCTCACAGTTGTCTAAACCTCAAATGAAAGGGTAGCATTGCAGTTTGTCTGCTTTCATTGTTATTTACATGTTTAGTGCACATTTAGCACTTGCCAAACGTGTTAGTTCACCCAAAAACGAACATTTGCTGTAAATTTAATATAATTTTTTTTTTTTCTTCAGTAGAATAGTAAATAATATTTTTTAGCTGAAACCAGATCTTGGTGATTCATAAAATGCTAGTCAGCGGCTACCGGCAATTGAGAGTCAAAAAAACATATCAGGGATCAAAATTAATACCTGTGGCTCCAGACAATATATTGAGGTCAGTGTGTGCAAGAAACTCAACATTATTTACAACATAATTACCTGTAATCTAGCCTCAGTCAAACGGGTGAGTCTGATTATTTTCCGCAAACCGGTTCTTCCGGACAGTTAGTTTGAAGTGAGTAAACTAGTCTTAATTAACTCAGCGTTTTAATAATCCATGAGAAACCATAAAAGCTTTCATTTCACCCCTTCGTCCATTTGCTTGGTTCACGCATGTGTATAACCGTCTCATTGGTCTTCTGTGTGTGTAGGAGCTGTTTCCTCAGTTCAGTAACTGCTGGAGAAACTGGAGCACTGAATGAGTTGGCAAAAACCAGCACCACAAGATTATAGGCTACTCTGGTGTTTTGGCTCATTTTGAGTTGGGGTGACTGTTATGTCTGAAAATGAGATTGTGCTGCTCGAGCCATAAACTGTTTCAGACTATTCAGTCCAATCCAGTTCACTAAAAAGAACTGGTTCAAAAGAATATTTCATTTGTGAATCGGAATGAATTGCAACACTGTTAACGAAAATAATAATAATAATAAAAATAGGTAAATGCAATGGGTAAATAATAGGTAAATCTACAAAGAAATATAAATGAATGAATGAATGTTTCCAAGTATATTTCCTCATTATGTATAATTGCATTTTTCCACATTTTATTAATTATTAATTTATTAATTTATTACTTTTATATATATATATATATGATATTTGTCCATAAACTAGTAAGAAATGTCTATCTTTAATGTATTTTCATGCTAATATTTTACACATATAAAATGTATATTTATAGACTTATATGTTTTATCCAGTAGAGGGCGACACACAACAGTGAGACAAACACAATATATAAAACTCAGAAAGGGACTCCTACACTCTTAAAAATAAAGGTGCTTCAAAAGGTTCTTCAAGCGATGCCATAGAAGAACCATTTTAGGTTCCACAAAGAACCATTCAGTCAAAAGTTCTTTAAAGAACCATCTCTTCCTTACCTTTTTATAATCTGAAGAACCTTCTTTCACCACAAAGAATCTTTTGTGAAACAGAAAGGTTCTTCAGATGTTAAAGGTTCTTTATGGAATCATTTAGACAAAAAGTTCTTCTATGGCATCGTGAAGCACCTTTATTTTTAAGAGTGTAGTGGTAGAAAGATTTGTAATTGACAGCAAATGGCAAAATTTACTTGTATTTTTATATATTTTTCTAGTTTTCAGCATAAACCTCACTATATTTTGTTGTTTGTGCTTGTTTGACTTTGATAATGACAGTTTTGCTCAGTTGAATTCACATTGTTTTAGGGATGTTTAAAAGCCATTTCTTAAAAAAAAAAAAAAAAAAAAATATATATATATATATATATATATATATATATATAATAATAATAAGGTCTTAAAATACAGTTTGACCTACAAGTTGGTAAAAAGCACATTTGCAGCTTCCCTGGGGATTCTGTACATAGAGGTGAAGGCAAGTGTACCTCACAAGTACTGAAAACTGAAGCCAGAAGATTTTGATCGGTGGTTGGCTGCAGTATTGGTCATAAACCCCAACCTCTCCATGTAAAAAATAAATAAATAAAATCAAAACATCAAATTACACTTAAGATTTCTTTTTTTTTTTTTTCTCTCTTTACCCATCAAAGCATTGCTGTTACTTTAGCACACTCCATATATGTTGAAGTATTTGTTTTTAGGTAATGTTTTTGGTTTTAGGCAGTGCTTGAAGTGGGCCGGTACGCACCGGTATGCACTTCTATATTTTAGCCTTTGGAGTACCTGCACTTTTTTGTGCGTACCGGCACTTCTGACATGTTGCCGGTACTCCGAGTAAAATCGTCAGGGTCTGGGTGATTATATGATCCCATATATGATTAGAAAGGACACTATATTTAAAAAAAAAAAAAAAAAAAAAAAAAAATTATATATATATATATATATATATATATATATATATATATATATATATAATAATAATAATAATAATAATAATAATAATAAATAAAATCACACTACCCAGACGGGATCACCTCATCTCGACCAATCACGTGAATGAACGCAAGCAGAGGTCTACCTCATTGTGTGGTGCGCGAGAGCATGTCAGGGGAGGCGCGCGGAGTAGTAGAATAATAATAAATTGATTACTAATTTAAATCAGTACTTTATAACGAAAATATCTTAAAATGAAAAGCAGCATGCTTTTGCAGTCACAATTTTAAACCAGTAAACTCCTGGAAAGTCTAAGGATCCAGTGAACGAATTCAAACAGTAAGCTCAAAACAGCGCTAATGCAGAGAAAACACGCCCGATTTCATCAGCGATTGTGGAGAGAATAGTGACTTATGCCCAGATGTCAGTAAAATTATTCTTTTCAGCGTGTATTTGGCTTAAAAGCAAGAGTGTTTTAGAATGAACACTGATTATGCGGTGGTCAGAGATTTAGAGATTCTGAATGGATCCGTATATTAAAGGCAGGCGATTTAGTGGTCTTTGGCGTCTCCCTGTGGTCCTGTTTGATATCGCAGCTTGACTTGTGCTAATTTGTATTGAAAAAAAACAAAAAAAAACTTTTATTTATTGATTGTGGCACTATACATTCATTGTGAATTATTAAAAAGGTATTTATTTAATATAAATACATACATAAATGGGGGGGGGGGGGGGGGGGGGCAAACACTTCAGATATACAAAGACGGTCCACTCAAGCTTGTTTCTGCCACTGAATTTAAAAAAAAAAAAAAAACCCGCACGAAAAATTCGGACTCGTCACGGATCACACGGAGACGAATACCAGGAACAGGGAGACGTGGAATGAATCAAACAAAGTCTTTACTTGAAATCAAAACAGGGAAGTACATAACAGGCTAGACACACTCACGCGACAGACAGAGATGATGTTCAATACTCGACAGGAAACACATGGCAGAACACACTATAAATACACAACGTAACTAGATAAACACACACACAGCTGGACAATAATTAACTAATAAACACAGGAACAGGAAACTAACCAAATATGGGCATACAAGAGGAAGGGGAACACAAGACACGCAGACAAGACAGACCCATGGCGGTCAAGGAGTTCAGGAGGCCATGGCGGTGCGGCCTTCGAGGCCGTGGCTCCAGCCCCAGCCACTACGGCACTAGCCATACTACCCCCCCCCCCCCAAAAAAAATAAAAAAATAAATAAATTACTTGGAGGAACTTACGGGGCTTAACTGGAGGTCAGGGACCCTCTCTGGGCTTAACGGGGAATCTGGAGTCTTTCCTGGGCTGAACTGGGGATAAGGAGCCCTCTCTGGGCTGAACTGGGGATCTGGAGCCCTCTCTGGGCTCGACTCGGGAACTGGAGCCTCTCCTGGGCTCGACTGGGGAACTGGAGCCTCTCCTGGGCTCGACTGGGGAACTGGAGCTGGAGCCTTCAGTGGGTTATCCTCCGGAACATGAGCCCCAATGGGGCTAGGCTCGGAATCTGAGGACCATTGTGGGCATGACTGGGGTTTACCAGCACTCCGTGTGCTGGCTGAGGCATCAGGGGCCCTCTCAGGGGTAGACTCGGGAACCGCTTCTGTAGGTGCGTCCCGCGAAACAAGCAGCTTGGGAATGGCCTCCTTGGCCACTATAGGAGAAGCTTCCTGCTTCAGCGGAACCCCCACAGACAAGACATGACCGAGAAGACTGGGTTCCGGAGGACTGGAGAAGACAACAGGGGACATAACCTGACTTGGGACAGGTACTGGAGGGCGCTCTGGCAGGCGCGTTCGTGGTGCGGGCACTGGAGGGCGCTCTGGAAGCGCGGACGCTTTAACGGCCAAGTGGCTTGCCACATTAACTGCCGCAAGGCTTGCAATACTCTCTGCCGGCGGGCTTGCCATATTTACTGCCGGCAGGCTCGGGAGAGCCGCGGACGACGACGGGCTGGTTCTGACTCGGGCCCGGACACTTCCCAGACACCGGTAGATCCCCTCCAGCACAGTCCTGTGGTGTCTGGGAGGTCCACGGGGCGGTGGTAACAGGCCCCGAGCCGGAACAGGTGGAGGATGGCCGCATCGTCCAATGAGTCAAGTCAAGTCACCTTTATTTATATAGCGCTTTTAACAATACAGATTGTGTCAAAGCACTTAACAGTATCAAATTGGAGGATAGAGTGTCAGTAATGTATAATAATAAGATTAAACACTCAATTTTCAGTTAAAGGCATTTCATTATTGAATTCAGAGATGTCATTGTCTAGCTCAGTTTAGTTTAAATAGTATATATGAAATCAAATTGACGATAATCGTTAGAAATTAAGTGTCCCCAACTGAGCAAGCCAGAGGCGACAGCGGCAAGGAACGAAAACTCCCTCTGTGACAGAATGGAGAAAAAAACCTTGGGAGAAACCAGGCTCAGTCGGGGGGCCAGTTCTCCTCTGGCCAGGATATTATTATTTATTTTTTTTACTTATTGTATTAATTAAATTTTAAATGTATAAATGTATTATATTTCTATTTTTATATTGTTGCAATTTCTAACAATAATAGTATTATGTAGTTAGGTATTTTATTATATTATAGTTATTTTGTTTAATTTTGAGTTTTATTGTATTTAAGTCGAGGTCTTCACTGGGGATATGTCCCTGGGGCTCATCCAGGTGTCCGGCCTCCGCCGACGGTCAGGGTCGCAGACATCATCTCCCGGCGCCATCTGATCCGGACACGGACTGAGAAACAGAATAATAAAGAAACAGACAAATATTAGCGTAGATGCCATTCTTCTTACGATGTAACGAGTACATCGTGTGTTATGAGGAGTGTTCCCAGTTCCGGTTGATCTAATTAATGCAGCCTAACAATCCTTTAACGAATTTGAATAATAGAAGTGTATTAGTGTGTTATGTGTAAGCTAGGTTAAAGAAATGTGTCTTTAATCTAGATTTAAACTGACAGAGTGTGTCTGCCTCCCGAACAGTGTTAGGTAGATTGTTCCAGAGTTTGGGCGCTAAATAGGAAAAGGATCTGCCGCCCGCAGTCGATTTTGATATTCTAGGTATTATCAAATGGCCAGAGTTTTGAGAACGCAGCAGACGTGGAGGACTATAATGTGATAAGAGCTCGCTCAAGTACTGAGGAGCTAAGCCATTCAGGGCTTTATAAGTAATTAACAATATTTTAAAATCTATCCGATGTTTGATAGGGAGCCAGTGCAGTGTTGACAGAACCGGGCTAATATGGTCATACTTCCTGGTTCTAGTAAGGACTCTAGCTGCTGCATTTTGGACCAACTGTAGTTTATTGATCAAGCGTGCAGAACAACCACCCAGTAAAGCATTACAATTTAACCTTGAGGTCATAAACGCATGAATTAGCATTTCTGCATTTGACGTTGAGAGCATAGGTCGCAATTTAGATATGTTTTTGAGATGGAAAAACGCAGTTTTACAGATACTAGAAACATGGCTTTCAAATGAAAGATTGCTATCAAACAGCACACCTAGGTTCCTAACTGATGAAGAAGAATTGACAGAGCAGCTGTCACGTGTTAGATAGTGTTCTAGGTTATTACATGTGGGGTTTTTAGGTCCGATAATTAACACCTCTGTTTTTTCAGAATTTAGCAGTAAGAAGTTACTCGTCATCCAGTTTTTTATATCGACTATACATTCCGTTAGTTTCTCAATTTGGTGTGTTTCACCGGGCCGTGAAGAAATATAGAGCTGAGTATCATCAGCATAACAGTGAAAGCTAACACCATGTCTCCTGATAATATCTCCCAAGGGTAACATGTAAAGCGTGAAAAGTAACGGCCCTAGTACTGAGCCTTGAGGTACTCCATACTGCACTTGTGATCGATATGATACCTCTTCATTTACTGCTACGAACTGATGGCGGTCAGATAAGTATGATTTGAACCATGCTAAGGCACTTCCACTAATGCCAACTAAGTTTTCTAGTCTATTCAAAAGAATGTTGTGGTCGATAGTGTCGAACGCAGCGCTAAGATCCAGTAGAACTAATAAAGAGATACAACCATGATCAGATGATAGAAGCAGGTCATTTGTAACTCTAATGAGAGCGGTCTCAGTACTATGATACGGTCTAAATCCTGACTGGAATTCCTCACAGATACCATTTTTCTCTAAGAAGGAATATAATTGTGAGGATACTACCTTTTCTAGTATCTTTGACAGAAAAGGGAGATTTGAGATCGGTCTGTAATTAACTAGATCTTTGGGGTCAAGTTGTGGTTTTTTAATGAGAGGCTTAATAACAGCCAATTTGAAGGTTTTGGGGACATATCCTAATGACAATGATGAATTAATAATAGCCAAAAGAGGATCTATGACTTCTGGAAGCAGCTCTTTTAGTAGTTTAGATGGAATAGGGTCTAACATACATGTTGTTGGTTTAGACGATTTAACAAGTTTATACAATTCTTCCTCTCCTATAATAGAGAATGAGTGGAATTGTTCCTCAGGGGATCTATAGTGCACTATCTGATGCGATACTGTAGCTGACGGCTGCATGGTTACAATTTTATCTCTGATAGTATCGATCTTGGAAGTAAAGTAGTTCATAAAGTCATTACAGCTGTGCTCTTGAGAAATGCCAACACCTGTTGATGCTTTATTTTTCGTTAAATTAGTGACTGTATTGAATAAATACCGGGGGTTATGTTTGTTTTCTTCTAGAAGAGACGAAAAGTAATCAGATCTAGCCGTTTTTAATGCTTTTCTGTAGGATAGGGTACTTTCCCGCCAAGCTATACGAAATACCTCTAGTTTTGTTTTCCTCCAGCTGCGCTCCATTTTCCGGGCTGCTCTCTTTAGGGTGCGAGTGTGCTCATTATACCACGGAGTCAAACTGTTTTCTTTGATCTTCCTTAAGCGTAAAGGAGCAACTGTATCTAAAGTGCTAGAAAAGAGAGAGTCCATAGTTTCTGTTACATCATCAAGTTTTTCTGCGCTGTTGGATATGCTGAGGAATTGAGATAAATCAGGAAGATTACTTACAAAGCAGTCTTTTGTGGTAGAAGTGATGATTCTACCATACTTGTAACAAGGAGTAGAATTTACAGTTTTAGCTATATGGAGTTTACACAAGACTAGATAATGATCTGAGATATCATCGCTTTGCTGCAGAATTTCAACACCACTAACATCAATTCCATGTGACAGTATTAAATCTAGAGTATGATTTCGACAATGAGTAGGTCCTGAAACATGTTGTCTAACCCCAATAGAGTTCAGAATGTCTATGAATGCTGATCCTAATGCATCTTTTTCATTATCGACATGGATATTAAAATCACCAACAATTAAGACTTTATCTGCAGCCAGTACTAACTCAGATAGAAAATCAGAAAATTCTTTAATAAAGTCTGTGTGGTGCCCTGGTGGCCTGTACACAGTAGCCAATACAAACATCACAGGGGATTTATCACTAACACATGTTTCTCTAGATAATGTTATACGCAGCACCATAACTTCAAACGAGTTATACTTAAAGCCTGCCCTCTGAGAAATACAGAGAATATTGCTATAAATTGTAGCAACACCTCCCCCTTTACCTTTTGGACGTGGCTCATTTTTATAGCAGTAATCTTGGGGGGTAGACTCATTTAAAGTAATGTATTCATCTGGTTTTAGCCATGTTTCTGTCAAACAAAGCACATCTAGCTTATGGTCAGTGATCATATCATTTACAAATAGTGCTTTTGTAGAAAGGGACCTGATATTCAGTAAGCCAAGTTTTATCAGTTGTTTCTCTGTATTGTAAACATTTTTTATTTGTTGAACATCAATTAAATTGTTACTATTACTTTGGTTTGGACGTTTTCTGTATTTTCTAGTACGGGGAACAGACACAGTCTCTATAGTGTGATATCTAGGTGAAGGAGTCTCTATGTGCTGAGAATTAACTGCCTTCTGTGACGTGAGGCGGCTAGCAGACGGTCGGTTTAGCCAGTCTGTCTGCTCCCTGACCTGGGCCCTAGTTAGTCAAGTACGAACTCTAAGACTATGTGCCATATTTCTAGAGAGAAGAGCGGCACCACCCCAGGAGGGATGAACACCATCTCTTTTCAACAGGTCAGGTCTGCCCCAAAAACTCTTCCAATTGTCTATGAAACCTACGTTATTCTGCGGGCACCACTTAGACATCCAGCCATTGAGTGACGACAGTCTGCTATGAATCTCATCACCCCGGTAAGCAGGGAGGGGGCCAGAGCATATTACAGTGTCTGACATCATACTTGCAAGTTCACACACCTCTTTAACATTATTTTTAGTGATCTCCGACTGGCGAAGTCGAACATCATTAGCACCGACGTGGATAACAATCTTACTGAATTTACGTTTAGCATTAGCCAGCACTTTTAAATTTGCCAAGATGTCAGGCGCTCTGGCTCCCGGTAAACATTGGACTATGGTGGCTGGTGTCTCTATTTTCACGTTCCGTACAATAGAATCGCCGATTACTAGAGCACTTTCATCAGGTTTCTCAGTGGGTGCGTCACCGAGTGGGGAGAACCTGTTTGATGTTTTGATCGGAACGGAAGAGCGGTGTTTTGACCCGCGACTATGCCGTCTCACAGTCACCCAGTTGCCCTGCTGCACGGGCACAACCGGAACCGAACAATGTACAGGAGTCCCTGAGCTAGTCGCATCCAAAGCAGTATCTACAGCTCTCACATTCTTACTATCCTCAACTAAAGTTTGGATGCGTGTCTCTAGTTCTAAAATCTTCTCTGTCAGCCTAACTATTTCCCTGCATTTATCACATGTGAATCCCTCGTCGCTGACAGAGAGAGATAAACTGTACATGTGGCATGAAGTGCAAACAACAAGAGAAGGAGAAGCCATTACTCACCTTGATTGATGAATGATACCAACTTAACTTACCACTTACCACTGTTGTTTGATGAACTTGTGAAAAACGGAGCGAGAGAGAAATGAAAACGGAGCGAGAAAAAATAAAACAATAATAGGCGCGAATAGAAACGCGAATGGAACCGCGAGTAACAAGCTAACCAGCTAACGCGCTGCACGCGCGCTGCACTCGCGGTTTTAAAAGCGAACGATCAAATTAGTTAGATTAGTTTGATAGATAATACCAGAAATATGGTGGGAATTAAGTTATATATTATCACTTTAAACAACAGAGAGTGAAAGTAAGGTAAAGATTCAATAAAAAAGCGGAGCTACAATCGCAAACCTCTCAGCAGCACAACAGACAGGAACAGACTGTCAGACAATCAGGAATGAGATCCTCGCGGCCAGTTTGCAGAACTCCCGGTGAACTCAAAAAAGGGGAGAAGGGCGAGGAGACGAGCGGCGAAGTCCATAGCCGCAGGAACAAAACAAAAACTTTCCAAAACAGAAAACAAAAACACGGGGGAGGGAGCGCCACTTTTGTTTGGTCGAGTGTTCTGTCACGGATTAAACAGAGACTAGGAACGGGGAGACGTGGAATGAATCAAACAAAGTCTTTGAAATACAAGAGGAAGGGGAACACAAGACACACAAGACAATCCTGACAGGACTCAGTGTGCAAGGACCTTAAGTATTAAAAATTATTAGATATTACTTAGAATTTGGTAGTAAAACACAAAGTGTTGAATATTTAATTGGTGCAAAGATTGGTTTATTTTGTTTATTTCACACTCTCTATTGGGCCAAATACAGGAAATACATCAGGTAAGTAGATAAGTGGTCAAATGCAGTGTGGGAAGTCCTTTGGCTTGGCTCTCTTTGTTGTGGGAGTTTGATACTGCGGCTTCACCTCATGATCACTATTGCTCAGACTGTTTTCTAATGACGTCATTAGTGATGTCTAACCTTACAGTCTACTAATACTCTGAGAGTTAGCTGACATGTAGTTGCAACGCAAAGTTGCGTATAGACAGAAGAATGTCTTTAGTGGAAAACCGAAATGAAGTGTAATCCAGCATTTGAACTCATCATTTCCCTCTAATTTTAGGGGTAGGTTAGTGGTTTTGGTATACAGGTGTACTTTGTCTAAAATGTTCCAGGATCAACAAAGATGCTGATCCAGTCTTGAAACATATTACATAGAGCAGCTTTGAATTTTGGAGCCATTTCACCTGGAACCACCTGCAGGATTTTTATTTTAGGAATAAACAAATTATATTTGTTAATATAAACATGAATTTATATGTAACAAAAAACACTGGTACATAATTACTCAGACAGTAACACACTTACTACATACAGTAACTGTAACATACAGTAACAATGCAGCAAAAAATGTGTTCCCTATTTAGTGTTCATGATCTCATTCTTTTATACAATAAGACCAATGAAGTTAATGTGGCAATATAACAACACAAAACTGCCTTATGCACCAAAGATAACCAATTAAGGAACTAAGAATTCAGCTAAAGGCAAAACAATCAGAAAAGTTATAGTAAGTGAAAAATAAACTTTAATACTTATTTGTCATTTATGGATGTTATTTGTTCATCAGCTTAGACAGAACAGCATGTGGAAGCTTGAGGGGTTTTTTTTCCCTTTTTTTTCTCAAGTGAAATAGGATTAAACTGGCTATAAACACTAATACAGGTACTACAATGTAAAGCCAGAGCAATGATTTCTCCACACTGTCTGCGCCCGAATCTTTTCCTTGGTTTTCTTGATTTCTGGATTCGTTTCCTTTTTCTGCTGTTGATTCTGCAACAAAACAGTAAAGAAAATAACAACATTACTGCACTGTGATAAACACAACAGATCTGTCTATATTTTATATACAGCAGAATTCAGACTGAGATATCAGTAGCTGATCAAACGTATGGTATTCAGATTTTATAAAGCTTTTTAAATTAAAATCATCATACATTAATCAACCAGTTTTACAGACCGTTGATGATCAGCTGTACAGTTTTCTGTTGAGAATCAGATGGGTTTGTGATGTAGCAGATGTATTTTCCTGAATCAGCGTGAGTGAGATCAGCGAGTTTGATGGAGAAGTTTCCTCTCAGATACTCATCAGGAAAAGTTTCAACTCTGTTCTTGTACTGTGGGTCTTGTCCTACTACTGAATGTTTGCCCTTAATTATACTATACACAATGTTGTCATTTTTGTCTCTCCAGTGGACATCAGTGTTTTGAAGTTTAAGATCATGTTCAGCTGAAGAACACGGCAGGACAACAGACCCACCAAAAACACCCTCTACTGTGAGCTCCAGAGATACTGAAATCACACAAACATTAAGTCCAAACATACAATCTGACATTTATACATGATACATGATATTCACTCTTAAATATAGTTTGATTTTTGCTCACCTTTATCTATCAGCACTGCAAATACACAGATGAAGCAGCAACTGTGGAAACAGAACAAAAAACAAGTTCCTTATTCAACAAGTAGATCATGACATCAATAATGCAAACGACATGAGTTTAATTGAGGTAAGATGTAGTAAGAAAAAATGATGAGGGCGTTGAATAGCCTATATCAGTAAAGAAGTTTATTGCCGTGTAGCACTGACAAGGTAAGTGCTTGGGTTCAATGAAATCAGAGTAGACCCCAAACATAAACTCAAACCTTTTCATCCTAAATTCAAATCTTTTCTCTGTGTCTCTGTGTCTTACACTCATTCCCATTCAACACTGTGATCATCTGAAAATGGTGCAGAAACCACATAACTGTTGACTGACTTCTCTATAATAATTAAACCACTTCGGAAAATGAGCATGATAAATTTAACAAATTTTTTATATGCAGGGCATCGTCTTCTATCTTACCCTACTAGCAAAAGTAGCACTGATAAATAAAACCAACTGCATGAGACACAAAACATGGTAGGCCTAATACAAAATGCTAATGCTAATTGCTAATAGCTAATAACTAAAATAATAGTTACAGCTATAAACCTGTTATGAATTATGAATTATTAGTATTAATGATGCTTAATATCTTTCCATCTTAACTCTAGTTTAAACAAAGAAACCGACAACCGAAATACAAGCGTGTGAACTACAGCAGCTATAGGCCTTCGGTGAAGGACAACATGACAACAAAGAGCTTCATTCACAAAGCATCCAACATACCTGTTCATCATGGTGTCCCAATATGATTAATATATGCTTTACTTAAATATACTGTATCTAAATGTCTGAAATTAAGATTAAATACAAAGTACTCAAACAACAGAAAATATTGTAACTCTTCTGCATCACTCGGATGACCATAAAGTGACGTCAACAGCATCCAAGCGCATGCGCACCAGATATTTGTTAATCGTTTGTAATTTTACTATAGTATTTTCTATACTATACTTGACTTTGACAAGCTTTTCACGTGTACTTTTAATTACATTCTTTATTACACTCTGTCTGTCTGTCATTGTGTGGATTAGTTCCATCGATAAAGACATGACAAAAATTCTTAGTTTTAGTTCTTATCTTCATTGGTTAGACTACAACATATTGTGCCAGTTCCACTGAAAAACAATTTAGTTAAAAAATAAGAATAATATCTGGTCAATTCAATAGAATATTTATGTGTAATGTGATGTGGTTTCTATTACTATTTAATGAGCAAATTTAATCAGTAACTTACATGAATATGAGAGAGAAGCATCCTCTAGAGAAAATACTGTAATCTGGATCCTGATCATCAGCTGAAATATTTTCTGAAAGTTGTCTTATATATTCCTGCTTTCATTGTGTCTCGATAGACTGTCATATCTTAGCATGAGCTTCTGATCCTAAGAAAGAGCAGCACAAGAACACAGAGCTTCCAGTTACATCCTTATTTGTGACCTGGAGAGAATTCAAAACAACAAAATAAGATCTTGATTTTTCATTATTTTGCCTTTCACATGGTTTTAAAAATGAATAGCCCTAATTAACAAACATTTGTCATTTTCTACAATAAGAAATTACCTGTATTGGATTTTTTTCTCACAAGTCCTCAATCCAGAAACATCTCATCTTGTTTTCATCCTGACAGACTGAGCAGGCGCTGCTAAGAGAAACAGGAGTGTATTCAGTCTGACAGCATCAGAGACTCAGAGCAGTGATGGAAAGAGTCACTTGGCCCCAGGATATTAGAGCTGAATATATCTCAGATGAGCCCAGCCCCATGTGTCTTCAATAATAATCTCCTCCCTGCCAACAAAATAAACACAATTATCCAAATGCAAAATACAACTTACTTTACAACATGCTTTAAATTACTGGATTAGTTGGTTCAGTTTCAGCTTTAAATCAATTTGTTGCATCCTCAAACCAATGGAAACTCAAAGTTATAAAACATGAAATCCAAAATAAAAGAATGACTTTTACTTTAAAACCATTAAACTTGAGATATATATATAAATATATATAATTTTCAACCAACAACAAGACAAAATCTATGTATATCTGACATACAGGCTGGCAAAAGGAAAGGAAGTAATGGTGACTGCAAGACCTCAGTGACTTCATGCTTTAAGTCATATGCAAATATAATAGGCAAATATGTACATTTTAAAGGAATGAGCTGTTCAATTTGTTTTCCTAAACAAATAAGAGTATTTGCATGTTCGAGCCATTGGTTTCCTTAGGAATTTCCTAAGTTTTAGAATGAAAATTCACAATTTATGATAAAATAAGTTCTTTAACAAGACCAAAATGGTCATAAAGACAGCAATTTATAATTTGTGTTTCTGTCCAACAACTATTGTAGTTTTGCTCTTCTGACATCATTCTGCAGAGCTGCTTCATATCTCAACTCTGAACACATTTCTATATACAAATTTCATCAGAATAGTCTTTTGTGTATTCCTATGTAAAGAGAACTGGGGCCTCATTTATAAAGCGTGCGTAAACTCAGATTCAAACTTCCTGTTTGTTGCTGCTGCGTGTTTTGAGTTTGAGCTCCGTCAAGTTAATTCTTTATCGACTATTTTCTAATCCTGAAATCTATTTTACACACCATCATTTTCGTTTCTATAACGTGTGAATATATCCCCTATCGTATTCTACAACAAAAACAATCAAAGCGCCTTGTTATCACTAGTTTTATTTTGATTTCCAGAGTCCGCTATTAGCTTATAGCCCGTTAGCATCGCCAGCGTGGTTGCATTAGCGGCAACCAAGGAAGGTTGCCGCTAATCTCGCTTCCATTGCTAATACTCTATTCACACACATAACCTTCGTTTTACTCACTGCTACTTGCTTAAATGGCGGATGTGTGTCTACCTTTGAGTGCAGGCGAGGACACGTTCGAGCTGCATTCGGTGCAGCTGGAGCTGGAGGCCGTGGAGAAGCAGATCCGTGAGCTGGTGGAGAAGCAGGCCCAGCTGAGAGAGCGGAGAGCCGCGCTGGAAACATCCCGGGCTGACGCTCACAAGTCCGGGGTAAGTATACAGCGCGCCGCTAACACTCCCACCACCTCTACTCCGTGTGTTTCTCTGCACAGATCCTGTGCACCCAGGACGCGATCTTCCCAGATGTCCTTCACTCCGGCGCCGGGACACCACGGACCCTGGGTGCAGCAGCAGCGGAAGACGCGAGCCAGGCCCCGGGCGAGGACCTCTCCCCCTCCGCCGCCTCCGGTCTTCGAGATCTCCACCCGGAACCGCTTCGCCCCCCTCCGCGAGACGGAACGCGACGCTGTGATCGTCGGAGACTCCATCGTCCGGCACGTCCGTGCTACGTTAGCTGAAGGTAAAGCACACACTCACTGTTTCCCTGGCGCTCGTGTTCTCGATGTTTCTGCGCAGATACCCGCGATCCTGAAGGACGACGAGAGCATCAGCGCGATCGTGCTGCACGCGGGGGTGAACGACACCAGGCTGCGGCAGACGGAGACACTGAAGACGGACTTCAGGAGCCTGATCGAGACGGTGCGCAACGCATCACCCGCGGCGACGATCATCGTGTCTGGACCGCTTCCCACGTATCGACGAGGACACGAAAGGTTCAGTAGACTTTTTGCTTTAAATGAGTGGTTATTGTCATGGTGTAAAGAACAGAAACTGCTCTTTGTTAATAATTGGAATCTTTTCTGGGAGCGTCCTAGGCTTTTCCGCGCTGATGGCCTGCACCCCAGCAGAGTCGGAGCAGAACTCCTGTCGGACAACATCTCCAGGACTCTACGCTCCATCTGACTAGTAAGACCATTCACAAATAACTGCTATGATGACTTTTGTTCTACCCACTTAAATGATAGAAATACTTGTGCTGTCCAAGCTATAAAGACTGTGTCTGTTCCCCGAACAGTGAAGCCAAAATATAAATATAAATTTAATGCAGGATCTAGAAATAATATAATCGTGATTAAACCAGAAAAATGCAAAACAAATAAACAAAAGCAATTTTTAAAGCTTGGGCTCCTAAACATTAGATCACTCGCACCCAAAGCTGTTATTGTAAATGAAATGATCACAGATAATAGTTTTGATGTGCTCTGCTTGACTGAAACCTGGCTCAAACCAAATGATTATATTGGTCTAAATGAGTCTACTCCACCAAGCTACTGTTATAAGCATGAGCCCCGTCAGACTGGCCGTGGAGGCGGTGTTGCAACAATATATAGTGATATTCTCAATGTTACCCAGAAAACAGGATACAGGTTTAACTCATTTGAATTGCTTCTGCTTAATGTTACACTGTCAGATATGCAAAAGAAATCTCTCCTGTCTCTTGCTCTGGCTACTGTGTATAGACCGCCAGGGCCGTATACAGATTTCTTAAAAGAATTTGCAGATTTCCTCTCAGACCTATTGGTTACTGTTGATAAAGCGCTAATTGTTGGAGATTTTAACATTCACGTCGATAATACAAATGATGCGTTAGGACTTGCGTTTACTGACCTAATAAATTCTTTTGGAGTCAAGCAAAACGTCACTGGGCCCACTCATCGTTTTAATCATACGCTAGATTTAATTATATCACATGGAATTGATCTTACTGACATAGATATCGTACCTCAAAGTGATGATGTTACTGACCATTTCCTAGTATCGTGCATGCTGAGTATTACTGATATTAACTATATGGCTCCGCGTTATCGTCCAGGAAGAACTATTGTTCCAACCACTAAAGATAGATTCAAAAATAACCTGCCTGATTTATCTCAACTGCTCTGTGTACCCATAAATACACATGAACTAGATGAAATGACTAGCAACATGGGCACTATCTTCTCTAATACATTAGAAGTTGTTGCGCCCATCAAATTGAAAAAGGTTAGAGAAAAACGTACTGCGCCATGGTACAACAGTAATACCCATTCTCTCAAGAAAGAAACTCGTAAACTTGAGCGCAAATGGAGAAAAACTAACTTGGAAGTTTTTAGAATTGCATGGAAAAACAGTATGTCCAACTATAGACAGGCTTTAAAAGCTTCCAGGGCAGAGCATATCCGCAAACTCATAGAAAATAACCAAAACAATCCAAGGTTTTTATTTAGCACAGTGGCTAGATTAACAAATAAACAGACGCCACCCGATCTAAATATTCCCTCACAATTTAATAGTAATGACTTTATGAATTTCTTCACTGATAAGATAGATAACATCAGAAATACAATAACAAATGTAGATTCTGCAGCGTCTAGTACTTCAGCTCCATTCATTGCACCCAAAGAAAAACTGCAGTGCTTTACAACTATAGGACAGGAAGAGCTAAATAAAGTTATCAATGCATCTAAACCAACAACATGCCTATTAGATCCTGTACCCACTAAATTACTGAAAGAGTTGTTACCTGTAGCAGAAGAACCGCTTCTCAATATTATTAACTCATCGATATCTTTAGGTCACGTTCCAAAATCATTCAAGCTGGCGGTTATTAAGCCTCTTATTAAAAAACCACAACTAGATCCTAATGAACTAGCAAATTACAGACCCATTTCTAATCTTCCGTTTATGTCTAAAATTTTAGAAAAAGTTGTATCTGCTCAGTTGTGCTCTTTTTTGCAAAAAAATGATCTCTATGAAGAATTTCAGTCAGGTTTCAGGCCCCACCATAGTACAGAAACTGCACTTGTTAAAATTACAAATGACTTGCTTCTTGCGTCAGACCAAGGCTGCATCTCATTGCTAGTTTTACTTGATCTTAGTGCTGCGTTCGACACTATAGATCATGACATACTCATAGATCGATTACAAAATTATACGGGTATTCAAGGGCAGGCTTTAAGATGGTTTAGATCCTACCTGTCTGATCGCTTCCACTTTGTTTATTTAAACAGGGAGTCATCTCAATTATCACCAGTAAAATATGGAGTACCACAAGGATCTGTCCTAGGTCCTCTGCTATTTTCAATATATATGTTGCCCCTTGGTAATATTATTAGAAAATACGGGATTAGTTTCCATTGTTATGCTGATGATACTCAACTATATATCTCAACAAGACCAGATGAAACTTCTAAATTATCTAAGCTAACAGAGTGTGTTAAAAATGTAAAAGATTGGATGACCAGTAATTTTCTCCTATTAAATTCAGATAAGACAGAAATATTACTTATTGGACCAAAAAACAGTACACAGAATCTCTTGGATTATAATTTGCAACTAGACAGATGTACTGTTACTTCCTCTACAGTCAAAAATCTGGGTGTTATATTAGACAGCAACTTGTCTTTTGAAAATCATATTTCCCATGTTACAAAAACAGCATTCTTCCATCTTAGAAACATTGCCAAGCTACGAAACATGTTACCTGTTTCTGATGCAGAAAAGCTAGTTCATGCATTCATGACCTCTAGACTGGACTATTGTAATGCACTGCTAGCTGGTTGTCCTGCATCTTCAATAAACAAGCTACAGGTAGTCCAAAATGCAGCGGCTAGAGTCCTTACTAGGTCAAGAAAATATGATCATATTACCCCAATTTTACAGTCTCTGCACTGGCTACCTATTAAGTTCCGCATCAGTTACAAAATATTATTACTTACCTATAAGGCCCTTAATGATTTAGCTCCTGTGTACTTAACTAGTCTTCTACCACGCTACAATCCATCACGCTCCCTAAGGTCGCAAAACTCTGGACTTTTGGTAGTACCTAGGATAGCAAAGTCAACTAAAGGAGGTAGATCCTTTTCACATTTGGCTCCCAAACTCTGGAATAGCCTTCCTGATAATGTTCGGGGTTCAGACACACTCTCTCTGTTTAAATCTAGATTAAAGACACATCTCTTTAGCCAAGCATTCACATAATGCATCTCATGATCTTGTACTGCAGTTATATCTGATCAAACACGCATTATTGTTCTTTAGCTTGGATTGAACAAATAATTGTTGCTTGGTTGGAACAGCAGCTACGCTAATTATGTCTCTATTTGTTTCTCTGTTTCTGCCACGGGATTAACATCCCGTGGTAACTAGGATTTACACAAGCTTCAGTCTGGATCCAGAACACCTGAGAAGAGATGATGCCAACCCCTCAGAGGACCTCAGATGAAGCATACCCTCAGACAACATACAGAACTACCAAATTTCGCCATAAGTTAAATATATTAAGTTTCTACAATATATAAATATATTGTAGAAACTTAATTTCCTGTAAAGCTGCTTTGCAACGATTTGTATTGTGAAAAGCGCTATACAAATAAACTTGAATTGAATTGAATTGAATCCTAGAGTGTGCGTACGCTTTAATTCACGCCAGCTCTCATATTTATAAAAACTGTCTTTGACGTGGAAAAGTGGTTAGCGTCACGTCAGGGTCTGAGCAGACGTACGCACTTTTTATTGTCGGAGTAGTGCAGGTTTTTTAAAATGTAAGCTGTTCTTGCAGCTCGCTGTTCTAAATTATGATGATTGGTGATATTTTATATGTAAATGGCATAAATTAAGGAGTCGTTTACAAGCAGAGAGCTGAAACCATTCAATTGCGAGTTGCAAGTTCATTGCAAGTTAAAGATCACTTGCGATTCATAGATTTCACATCTGAAAGAGACACGCGTTTTCTGTTCATACGTTCATTCTATGAATCACGCGTAGCCTACGCATATTTGAGAGATGATCGTAAGATCAAATTTAGGATAGTTTCTGTGCAACATTTTATAAATGAGGCCCCTGGAGTTCTAAATGAAAGGAACTGTTGGAGGAACTAGTTAATCTAGGCTAGTGCTATTCTGAAACCTACCCTGGAAAAAGTAGCTTAATGTGTTCGAGCTGTTGAACTTTTATGTTATAGATTATATTTTTGGTTAATAATAAAAAAGACCATATATAATTTTCAGAACAGATTGCTTAACATCAGGCACGTGCACATAAAAGGGGGCTTGAGCCCCTGCCCTTTTTCTTCCTTGAGAGAAAGTGCCCTTTTTTTTTTTTAATAAATGAATATATGTATACATGTGTGCGTGTGTGTTTCTGTTTGCGCACAGCATTCCCTGTCAAACAAATAAAAAATCTAAATATCAGGTCGGGTTGGGAAATGTTGAGACTCTGTCGAGTTCCGATGCCTTTCTCCCCTCCGCGTCTCCGTGCAGCACAGCAGTGTAGCACACATTGATCTGCACGTGCATCACAAACAGGCAGAGAACAGCAGAAGTGAAGCCCTCCCTCCCTCTCCAGTTGTGTTTGTCTTGGTGTGGAGGTGTGTGGTGATAAACAAAAGACTAAGCTACCTGTGCCTCAAATTTACAGCTAATTATCCAAAAGACAAAAGGCAAATATAGTTAATTTGTCTTGCTAACATCCATGACTCAACTACCTTGTAAGCTAAGGCAATAGGAAGTCTAGTAGGTTACACCAGTGCGCGTTCTTTGACTGCATGATTCAGTTTATTAAAATGCATTTAGATTAAGAATGATCACAAAATTCAAGATATGGGGGCAGAAATGTATATATTTATATCATTTCATTTTTATTAATCTGTATCACGCCAAGACTGACGTTTTTTTTTTGTTTGTTTTTTTTTTCCACCAAAAAGCAACATGATTACAAATGTGATATTGATTTTATACAGCAGTTCAATAAACAAGAATTTAATATTAAGACACTTACGTTTTAGACACAATATTGACTGTTTTTGCTCTATTTCGCCAACAAATATAATTTCAATTTGCATCTCTGAGCAACAGCTGTTTTGTTCCTGAATGAATCAATCGTTTAAATCAGGGCTATTCAATTAGTTTCATTTGAGGGCCAGATTATCGAATTGAAAATTTGAAGGGGGCCGAGGGGGGTTCGTCCGAATCTCTTTTTTCTATAATTAATTGTGATTAATTGCATATTAATATATTTATGTTATTATTATAATTTCACATTGAACCTCCAAATTAATGTAGAAACAACAAAGATGGAATATTTTAAATACAGTTTAATGGCATCTTTTTACTAAGCAGCCACTATTAATGAAGGCCATATCATTGATACTAATAATGTTACTGATATCTCTATTAAATGCATTTTCCCTCTATTTTAGCCATTAATTATAGCCATTCAACATTACAGTATAATTGAAAGTCATTGTTTTTTAACATGTTTTTTTAACACTTAAGTGCCCTTTTTTCCACTTGAGCCCCTGACCCTCAAAATGTCTGTGCACGTCCCTGTTTAACATAGATGTCTATGGGGCCTCTGCTGCTCTCAGAAGGCTGTAAGTGGTAGTTCACTTAATGCCATCATGATCCAGCAGAGAGATGTCTGGTTTCACCACTAGATGGCAGCGGTTATTTTTACTAATTCTCTCTCTGTGTTTCACGATTGGTTCTTCACTGAACATCACTTTCATATGCACTTGCTCACAGTAGACACAGAGTTCACAGGAACAAACCCTGAGATGACTGAGAAAATCGTTAATGAGTGAACTAATGAACCCAATCTAAATTTGTTTGGTTTTGTAAAGTTTTTCAACTTGCTCTGTGAGACAGTCCTTCCTCACAGACAATCCAAGTCACTCTTTCATAGAATCCTACTAGAAGCTTCTTAGTATCAGGAGACTTAAAGGATAGTTCACCCAAAAAATACATTCTTCCTTCATCTTCAGAACACAAATTAAGATATTTCTGATGAAATTCGAGAGCTTTCTGACCATGTATAGACAGCAAGAGAACTAACACATTCAACGCCCAAAGGACATTGTTAAAATAGTCCATGTGACATCAGTGGTTGCCTTAATGTTATGAAGCTAGAAGAATATTTTTTGTGTGCAAAGAAAGTTCCCAGTTGCTGTCAGGACTTTAAACTCACAAATGCAGGTAAAGGTCAATGTTAAAATACTGTTTCTGGACATGTTATTCAACTACAGTTTCTTAATTCATTCCAATCTTTATTTCTGTCAATACTGCTGTTTTTATACAATATGCACAATGTCAATGTGTGATATGATCACCTGGTCACTTTATTTATCAGGACTTTAACAAATGCACTAAATGTGGCATGTCAAGGTGCAATACTAGTCACTAATCACTACAGCCATACTTTTAATTTGCACTTTTTGTATATATTAACAGTTTCATGTCAGTGTAGAGGTCAATGTGCAGTACTGTCAGATTGCTCAGTGTGCAATATTATGACTCACTTGCTGTGTGTACTTTTATAATTGCACTGTACAGTCTATAGTCTTGTTTATTGTCTGTAGTTATGTTTGTTTTCTAACACTAGTCATTGTATACAGAAAAATCCAGTGACGATAAAGGCTTTCAATTCAATTCAATTTCAATTCAATTCAATTTACTGAATTTACACTATGCCATAGAGAGTTTGTGAAGGGTAAATAAAATATAAATTATGAGAGAGAGAAACAGAGCTATATAAGTGTTACAAATGTAAAAGAGCACAGCTGGTCCATGGGGCCCCGTACCTGGAGTTTGCAGAGTCGGCCCCTGATTACAGGAGACAATTTTCTGTCTCAGAGCAAATGTCATGAATGATGCCAAACTGATGCTTCCTGTGAAATCTGACCTGATAATATTATTATAAGCTTACTATTGTGAATCTGGGTTAAGGCAATGAGACGGTTTTTAATTTTTATATACTCAATAACTGTTTTTGTTCATTTTTCACCAGAAATTTTCTGTCTTACATCATGTTTAATAAAGTGACGAGGCCCTTCATTATTGAGGTCGTGGATCATTGTGTGTTAAAAGTGTGTACAATGTGGTTGAAAACTTGACTTCCTCTTCATTTCTTTCTTGTCGTCTTCACACATGCAGTGTGGAGGGAACTAGATTTTATATTGAAGTGATCAAGACAACATGAAGATCATTCAGCTTCAGCTCTGTAAGTTTACATATTATGAGTATTTTTAACATACATTCACAAACTTTGCAAATTTAAAACTTTTATAATTATTTTTTATTCTTCACACAGTGGTATTAATCTGTTGTCAGTATGCAGTAGCAGATCTACTGACTGATTTCGGATCAAATGTGACCATAAACTGTGATCTTGATGAAAATGAGGTTTATTGGATTTTACTGAAAACAGCAGATCCTCCAACAGTCATTCTACGATCATTCTCAACACCAAAATCACCTTTTTACCCTAATAAAACATTCAGAAAGAAATATTCAGTGCAGTTTAAACACCGTCTGGTTATTAATAATGTGACTGCTGATGAATTAGGAGTTTATTACTGTATGAACACAGAAACACCTCTAAAACTCAGCAACAGCACCAGACTATACTTCACTGGTGAGTTCATTTACTCCTGTAGTGATTAAAACCGTGATAATCAGGGTGATTATTTACATTTGTGTTTAATAGTTTTATTAGAAAAAATGTAAGGCCTCTCATTGGTTGCTCCACATAGAGATTAGTTTTTATTGATATTTAATTCAGTTCTACAAAACTGCATTATTGTCATTGTGCTCCAGTAAAAGACTGACAGTAACAGACTATGGACGCTTTTATTACAGAATCAGTTCAGCTAAGTGTCACTGAGTGTCTGAATCAAACACAATGGCAGATTATTATTATCATATCTGCTCTGATGAACGGACTTCTGATCATTGTGCTGATCGGTGAGTTATTCTTCTTAAATTAAATGAGCAAATTAAATAAACACTAGTGGTGCTGTCTGTGAAAATATCCATATGAGGCTCTTCTGCAGTAAGCAGGTGAAAATGTTAGTCTTTCGATTATAATTTGGCATGTTTGTGTCTCCATATATATTGTTACAGTTTAAAAATATTGAATCTGAATTCTCGGTTTCTTTCTTAGTTTTTGCTGCTAGAAAATCAGAACGGTTGGAAAAATATGTTTATAATGCTGATCTGCTGACAAAAGTTACATATCAGCCACAAGACGCAAAACTTTTACCAGTACAATAAGGTAAATATGTGAAACCATGTAAAATCTTAAAATTGTTACTAAAATTAATTGCTATTATTTTTTACATAACTATTTGCACTGAAGGTTTTTACTTCTATAAGTACAACAAACTATAGTAGACCTTTGTTCAGATTAATTGTAGGTTAAATGCAGCTGAAATGCTAATTGTTTTCCTCATTGCTCTTTCAGTACGCCGAGGTGGAGAACTATTCAACTGAATATTGAATATTTGAATGAAATTTAATATTTCCACCATTATTGGTGGAAAAGATACAGTTTAGGAGTTAGATATGCATTAAGCATCATTGTCAGATTCATTGGTATTCCTTTATGAAGTATAATGTAAATTTTTGATCTGGTTCATTCACATTTAGCCATTAAAATGTTTTGCATGTAACAATAAATTAACTGAAAAGAAGTCAAAGGCTGCTAGATCTTATACAGATTTACCAATGTACTTCTCCTTACTTTGTTAACTATTTCAGAAATAATTTTTGTTGTTGTTGTTGTTGTTGTTATTTTTTATATAATTTTGTACTCAGCAAAAAGTGTGTTGTGTGTTGTTATCTTGTATTCTAATAACCAGACACCAAACTTTTAGATACCGATTAAATTTTGCAGTTCTAGATTCCAATTTTGATACCACAGCAAAAACGCCCAGCCTAACAAATATAAAGTTCAGACATTATTAAAGACAAGTGCTGGATAGCCATTAAAAAATAAATAGAATAAATATACAAATTACAAGCAATAGCAGAAATTAAATAAATAAAACAAAGATATAAATTAAACAGTGTTTTAATTTTTCAGGTTTGTAGATGTTCAGGTGCAGAAATTGAAAATCATATAATATCTACATATATCAGATATTATCAAATCTTTTATCATATCTGTATGATATCATATAAACTATTTTCTTTGATTGCATAATAAAAATAACAGTTATTTGGAATTTTATATTCAGCAAAACAAAGAAAAAAAATGTTACGGATAAACTGAACTGAAGTGTTAAACCAAAACCATAAATATGTTCCACTGGTTTGCTGATTTTGCTCACAAACAACGTGTGTCACCTTTGTCTAGAGTTGAGGTTTTCTAAAACCTTTATATCTTTATGTTACTCAGTTCTCAAAGCTCAAATGGAAACAGCAGCATTGCAGTATGTGACATGATGCTTTTCTTTCTGTCTCTACATACATATTTAATATAAGGCCATTAGACTATATGTAAAACAACTTTGTACATGATACTGAAATATTTCAATATTTATGTGAATATCCAAGAGTTAATGGACTGTTTAAATAACTTTTACATGTTCTATATTTCTTATTCTTTCATTTATAATTCTGGTAAATTTTTAAACTTTTTGCAGATTTTTAGTCTAAAGGTATGAAACAAGGAAAGACCCAAATAACATTCAATGCAAAACATTCTTTTAAATTCAGCTTCTGAATATTCCTGTCAGCTGTTTTCTGTTGCGGTAGTTTTCTGTTTCATATTCAAAGATGATCTTTGTTGAGTTAAGTTTTTGAATAAAACCCTGTGTCTGTTAGTCTTGGGTCTGGTATCTTGTCTCTTTATGTTCTTGTTCAGTGAAAAATCAAAATGTGAAATTGTGTTTTCACAAGAACACAAATAGATGTTTATATTATTGCCCAAAATCATGGACACTATGCACATTTTGTTAATATTTTTTTTTAAGTACAACCGCAGTGAAGTGCAGACATGACAAAACGCTTGGTTTAAGATAGCCTAAGACATTATTTTATGGTAAAAAAAAAAAAAAAAAAAAAAAAAAATTAAAATGCAATAACTTTTATTCATTATAATGAGCACACCAAAGCAGGCTATTGTGAAAAGCTTCTAACAATTCTTTTGGTGAACCACCACTTTAAAAACTCTGGGAGACTGAATTATTACCGAATCCCAGGAATTAACCAAATATAGGCTACTCCTCAGAAAGATACCGGGGGAATTACTGGTGGATATGACCACACAAGTAACATCTCTTGAGCGGAAACACAGAGGTTGAAAAGATACATCAACCTTTTTGTGCGAGATAAACATCAGATGTATATATATATATATATATATATATATATATACTAAAAAATAGAGTAATCAATACAATTATGTCAGAGCAACGATTCCCCCCATTAATATCAATGTTGTTCAGAAATGCTTTGTATATAATAGATGAATAAATAAATCAGCACAGCAGCTTCTCTTTTATAGTGTGATATTGATTAATATGAATGCATCTCATTTTCATTATACTGACAGATCGAACAGCTTCTGTAAAGACAGTTGGAAGTCTTTTCTGTTTGTAGCCCCTCTGCTGCCAGGTCATTCATGATAGGTAACTAGAATTTAATCAACATTTCCTTGATCATTTCAGTGAAGAAACATGAAAGTGAAAGACAGTGAAAGAGCATGCTATTCAATCAAGTCCTCCAGCTAAACCAACATCATGACAGCATAAGCACTTAAAAAGCTGGGACAACTTGTTGGTCTAGCTAGTCTTTTCAGATGTTTTTATGGGTGTAGGCCTATAACTGTAGACATCTCTTTCACATTATGATAATGTTGATGTTTCACATATTATTCACCCAAGAAATGCCTTTTGTGCACAAGCTGAACCTTTAGTATGTATTATAGCTTCTAGAAGGCTACTTGTCTTCAGACTGGTTCTTAACAACACAGATTCAGTTTGCAGAGGTGTGACCTGATGACATTATATGTTGTTTTTTATTAACTGTAAGGAGTGTTGCTGTGGTGAAACTCATCTCCAGGGTGCTGAAGGTGGAAGAGAGCGCTGTTCATTCACTCCCCTCACCTACAGTACATTTCCTGCTGGTGCTGAGAATCAAACCTGCGACCTTCAGGTTAAAAGTCTGACTCTCTACTGCCTCACTAAAAAGCACCACATTGCCCTGTGCGAAGTCAAGTAACCTTTATTTATATAGCGCTTTTAACAATACAGATTGTGTCAAAGCACTTAACAGTATCAAATTGGAGGATAGAGTGTCAGTAATATATAATAATAAGATTAAACACTCAATTTTCAGTTAAAGGCATTTCATTATTGAATTAAGAGATGTCATTGTCTTGCTCAGTTTAGTTTAAATAGTGTCTATGAAATCAAATTGATGATAATCGTTAGAAATTAAGTGTCCCCAACTGAGCAAGCCAGAGGCGACAGCGGCAAGGAACCAAAACTCCCTCTGTGACAGAATGGAGAAAAAAACCTTGAATATAACAAGGAAATACAACCTGACTTTTTCACAAATTTGTGTTTCAAGTAGTTTTCAGAATTTACTTAACAAACAGCTGACATTTTTCTGCAATAAAAAATTACCTTCTTTACTGTGGGGCATATTCTTGTGTATTGTAGGCTATTACAGCATGTTGTACTGTTTTTATAGCATATGGACAAAACATTTTCGATAATTATTCTCATAATATTGTTTCTGAAATGTATTGAAGATATTTTTTTTACTGTTTTGTGACTTGATGCTGTAACATTCAAGCTGTTTTAATTAGATTTATTTTTATTGTTATATATGTTATGCAGTTCTTGGATAGAGGCTCTAGGGGGCAGTGAGTGAAACAGTAAGTCAAGCTGATATATTAAATTGTGAATGCAGAAGTCTGATAAATATCTGATGTGTTTCATTTAATGAGTGGTGCTTGAGAGGAAACTCTTAACAGCAGGATGTGAGAAGAGCCCAATTCCATGTGTTCATGATATTCAGGTGCCAACAAACGACTGGGGCCCTTAGAGACCATTAAAGAGGTTGGTTATGATGAGGGGACATTTATTTGGAGTTCAAACATTGATTCTTTTTAATACATCTGTTCCAAATGTGCACACCACTTATATTATGTTTACAGGTCATCTCTACTGTGACCTGCAGAGACACTGAAATGACAGAAATGAGTCTAAATACAATCAGTGCAGCACTTTGATTTATTCATTCATTCTTGTATTAAATGAACATTAATAAAAGTATATAATACAAACAAAAGTGGAAAATCTGGTTTTGGTTTGCAATATACAGTACATATAAAACCTAAACCTGATGTGTTTAAAATTACTGTACACATGCCAACATACATTATTTTCAATTAATGTTTGTGGATGTTTTTTTTTTATTTTTTTTTTTTATGAAAGGCTTTTGATTAATAATTATAATTACCCTGATTTTGATTGTTATTATGTTTGGTGGTAAAAGTTTTCAGAAGAAGCACAAAAGACAGACAAAATGAAAACTCAAGGTAATGCAAAATAGTATTTTTGTATGTCTGTTTAATTTTATCACAGATGTACTCGTGGTTTAAAGAAGGTGTTGAAAAAATAAAGCTCACTGAGGTCGGGGGTCATTTGGGGTCTCATAAAACAATGAAGCTCATTTGATAAGCATTTAACACTTCATTTATACCAGTGAACATTAATTGCTACAGACATGTTTATTCAGTGAGGTTCTTGGCTTCTGTCTTATTCAGTTCATGTAAACATACAGTACTGTGTATACTGAGTATTCTCACAAAAAAATATGAAAAACTATGACAAAAGCTGTTTTAAAGTTAATAGATATTTACTGTTAAAACAAACCTGTTTTGGCTTTGTTTTTCACTTTACAGCATTATGTCTAAAACTGTACATAGTATACTGTAAATTTCTCCATGCATCTCGCCACAGTTCAGAGTCATATATTTAAAGTGTCTTTTGCTGAACTCTCAAACATTCCTGCTGTTATTGCGTCTCAATACATCGTCTTTATCATCACTGTCAAGTATGTCACGAATGCAGATCTGACGTCTTCATTCTGACCTGAAAGAGAGAATCAAAGGTCAAACATACACCCTTCTCATAAATTTGCCATTCAAATTTCATTCAAATTGGTTAATAGGCATATCAGCACACATATTAGGTTTTGTGTCTTTCCTTCATGGTTACATTAATCAAGTTTAACTTTTTGGCTCACATTTGTTGTATATCTATTATCATTAATATTTGTCTTCAGTTTGACATACTATTCATCCAACAAATACCTAGCATGCAAAAGCGTAGCATTTTGAATTGTATGTATTATATCACTGTTGTATTGTGTTTCTGTATTATATGGTTATGATGACACTTAAGTTTGTTCTGATAGTGATCAGACTGGTTCTATGTGTTCTACGAGACAAAGATACGTGTCATTTAGTTTGCGTGTCAGCTGATGTTTTATATTCACTAGGCGTGGAGTTACTGTGGTGACACACGGCTCCAGGATTTTGGTGATATAAACACTACTGCAAGTCAAAAGATGCCACACCCATTTCTCTACCAAATTCTGCTGCTGATAGAATGATGTGTTAAAAGAATTAATGAATCAGATTTGGCGAAGGATGTACTGCTAATAGACTAATTCTGTGTTTGCAAACAGTGATGACGTTTTTTGTGGGTGGAGCCTATCTAGTGGCAGAAAATGACAGTTTTCAAGTAGCAGTCTATGGAATCATGGAATAAAAGAATAAAAACGGTAAATTTGAGTTTATATTTAAAAATTCTGACTTTATTTTCACAATTCCGAGATTATATCTCACAATCCTGATAAGGAAAAACAACTCATCATTCTCTCTTTTCCTCAGAGTTGACAAAGTTGCTATTGTTGAGTTAAATCGAGTTATAAAGTCTGAACTATGAGATAAAAACTTGCATTTGCGAGAAAAAAAAGTCAGAATTGTGAGATAAAATAAGTAAATGTTATGTAAAACGTTAATAGTAATAGGTTTAGATAGTATTCCATGCTCTAACTGTAGCACTAATACAATATGTCCCCTATAAACTGCATGTGAATATTAGACCTATTGTTTAAATCAAATTTATGCTTTAAAAGTAGAGTAATTATAGCACTTTTGATCCATAGTCTGTCTGTTTAAAGTTTGCGTTTAGCTTCAAATGGCGTCTTTGACGGCAATATTGTATAAAATAATTTGCATTCCAATTCTGACATCTAAAGGCACAAAAATATTATTTTTTTCTCTTATTCCATGGATTTTACCCATTTCCCTCCACTTGTTACCAGTGTTTTTCTGCCACCACAATGCGCTCGCAGCTGAAGTGATCTGTCACGTCTACTCCAAATTGGTCTATGCTAACAAAAATACAATCATATTTACATAGAACTAAATAAATTTAAACACAACATGAAGAAACATGTCATAGCAAGATAAGGATTGTCTTTCTAAACTATTAATAAGGTTTTTTTTATTATGTGAGAAGTTTATGCGAGAAGAAAACCTTTTACTTTTTATTACCCAGGATGAGTGGAATTGAGGATGATGGATGGAGTTAAAAATATATCATGTTATTTACAATGACTGAACAATTAGAGGCAACAAGGTGCTGATGATCCCACATATTTTAGGATTCACATTTTCAGGCTAATTGCCATTTGCCTGTTCATTTCTCTTGTAATTTTGTCTCTTTTTGCTAATTAAAACTAAAGGAAGAAGCCTTATTAGCAGGCCAGTATTATGAATCTCTAATGAGATTGTTGGGAAAAGGGGAAACCTTTAAGTTGATTATTTCAAATAGAAGCAAGGAGATAGTTATCTGAAATGTGTTTCCTTCTGGAGAAAGAATCCAGTAATGGGAAGGAGAGGACAGGTAGAAGATCCTACATGTTTCCTGGAAATGGTGTGCAAGGGGGTTTGAGATACATTTTCTCTTGATTGGTGGGTGTGTCAAAAATGTCAGCCCAATCAGCAGCAACATGTAGGCCTATATAAACCACGCGGTATTAAAGACACAGCTCGCACAATGGGCCCAAGTGAAGTCGTTTACAAATGTGTCCGCTGCAGCTTTACAGAATTTGTAAGTAAATATAATTAACATCAAAATAAATTCACAAGAGCAAGCATATTGTTTGCACAGGTTTATTTACATTAAAGGCAAAATAACTGAAATAATAAGAGCACAAGACAGAGCTGGAAATTTTTTAAGTCTGTCTAAATATTATGTAGTAATTGCAATATCTTCTGGTCCATATCTTTTCCAGTGCTAGACACTGATTTATGTAACATAAAAATACTATGCATATTTATATATTTTCCTATTGTATTGTGGAGTGACACTTTCATAAACTTTTCTATGCACTCTAAAAAATGCTGGGTTATTTTTTAACCCAAAATGCTGGGCTGAGACTCTTGGGTCTTCAAAATGGTCTCTCAGTTTGGTTCACTAGGCTGCACAATCATGGGGAAGACTGCTGATCTGACAGTTGTCCAGAAGACAATCATTGACACCCTTCACAAGGAGGGTAAGCCACAAACATTCATTGCCAAAGAAGCTGGCTGTTCACAGAGTGCTGTATCCAAGCATGTTAACAGAAAGTTGAGTGGAAGGAAAAAGTGTGAAAGAAAAAAATGTACAACCAACCGAGAGAACGGCAGCCTTTTGAGGATTGTCAAGCAAAATTGATTCAAGAATTTGAGTGAACTTCACAAGGAATGGACTGAGGCTGGGGTCAAAGCATCAAGAGCCACCACACACAAACGTGTCAAGGAATTTGGCTACAGTTGTCGTATTCCTCTTGTGCGTCTTACCTGGGCTAAGGAGAAGAAGATCTGGGCTGTTGCCCAGTGGTCCAAAGTCCTCTTTTCAGATGAGAGCAAGTTTTGTATTTCATTTGGAAACCAAGGTCCTAGAGTCTGGAGGAAGGGTGGAGAAGCTCATAGCCCAAGTTTCTTGAAGTCCAGTGTTAAGTTTCCACAGTCTGTGATGATTTGGGGTGCAATGTCATCTGCTGGTGTTGGTCCATTGTGTTTTTTGAAAACCAAAGTCATTGCACCCGTTTACCAAGAAATTTTGGAGCACTTCATGCTTCCTTCTGCTGACCAGCTTTTTAAAGATGCTGATTTCATTTTCCAGCAGGATTTGGCACCTGCCCACACTGCCAAAAGCACCAAAAGTTGGTTAAATGACCATGGTGTTGGTGCGCTTGACTGATCAGCAAACACACCAGACCTGAACCCCATAGAGAATCTATGGGGTATTGTCAAGAGGAAAATGAGAAAAAAGAGACCAAAAAATGCAGATGAGCTGAAGGCCACTGTCAAAGAAACCTGGGCTTCCATACCACCTCAGCAGTGCCACAAACTGATCACCTCCATGCCACGCCGAATTGAGGCAGTAATTAAAGCAAAAGGAGCCCCTACCAAGTATTGAGTACATATACAGTAAATGAACATACTTTCCAGAAGAACAACAATTCACTAAAAATGTTTTTTTTTTTTTTTTTTTTTTTTTTTTTTTTTTAAATTGGTCTTATGAAGTATTCTAATTTGTTGAAATGGTGAATTGGTGGGTTTTTGTTAAATGTGAACCAAAATCATCACAATTAAAAGAACCAAAAACTTAAACTACTTCAGTCTGTGTGCATTGAATTTATTTAATACACGAGTTTGACAATTTGAGTTGAATTACTGAAATTAACTTTTCCACGACATTCTAATTTATTGAGATGCACCTGTATATAAAAGTGTTTATATATGGACTATTTTAAAGCTGCGGAGTAACCACGTACCTGTGTGATTTGTCAGAAATTTCTGTGTGTATGAAGTGTGATCTCCCATATCTGTGTGCCAGTGACCATGTGACATGTGACGTGTGTTTCCATATAACTAGCATATTAATATAAAACTGTGATTATACTGACTGGAACGTCCTATTGATCACACAGTTTGAAAGCACACCTTTCAGCCAATCAGTATAGCATATTCAGCTTCTGTAGAGCAGGAATTTAACTCATAATCATGATGAACTTAACACAGTTAATTGAACTGAATCATTGCTATTAAAACAATCTGTATTTTGTTTACTTTATTTTATAGGTTGGAACAAACATGGTGGAATTCATTAACTGAGCAGAGTCCACAAAACCCCATCCATTTGTCATGGCGATTTGAAATTGCCAGCAGATCTCCCAGTCATTGATCGTAATCAATGGACAGGTAAGGATATTCTGGACAATTTTTTTTAAAAGGAATTGCAAATTGTATTTTCAATTGCATTTTTCCACATGTGGACGCATAAATTGTGACATAGTCCAAACGCAATTGAAAATCTTGCATTACAGTTTGCGTTTTCGCTTTGTGAACTCAGTGACTGACATTTCAAATGGAAAAGCAGCTGTAACTGTATTTCTCTTGTCTTACAAGTAATGAGTCTTTCATATTTAAATAGCAATATTAATTACCACGTCTGCTTTTTCATTCTCTCTGTGTCGCACATGTAACCTGCCAAAACTCAAATGGAACCGCAATTCCTTCAGCATTTGAATTTCCGATGCCTTACACGGAAACCTGTCAATCCATGTCAGGGGTGGGACTATACTATGGGGCGTGTTTGTATTGGGAGGTGACGTCACTCACAGACGATTGTGCCAAATAAAATAATTCATAAATAATTCTGTGTCGTTTTTACCCCAAATCTCTCAATGTTTGCACTCTGATTGATGCATGTCACCAAAACAACATTGCAACTCTACTCTTATTTGCCTATTTGCATCTTACCCTGTTTTATTCCTCTCTTGAGGCAGGTGAAAACATTTGGTTAATGGTGAATATTGACCAATAGTGGGTACCGTTGTGGATCCCACTGTTAGCAGGGAATAGTCGCTGCATTTGGGGTAAAAATGATGGAATTTTTTATTGTGTAAGGTGCCAAGAATATAGAGAGACTTGGGATGCACTGTCTGTTCTTTCTCACGCATCTCTCGGAGTGGCAGCTGCCTTTAGTTGTGGCAGGTTTTGTGGCAGCTGCCTTTAGCAGTGCCTTTACCTCCATTGTTCAAAGCATTTGGCACAATTGCCTGTGAGTGACGTCACCTCCCAATACAAACATGCCCCATAGTATAGTCCCACCCCTGACACGGATTGACAGGTGTCCATGTGAGGCATTAGAAATTCAAATGCTGAAGTAATTGCGGTTCCATTTGAGTTTTGGCAGGTTACATGTGCGACACAGTGAAAAAGCAGACGTGATAATTAATAAAACCCGATGTTCTTATGCATGATGCCAACATTAGTCTGTTTCGTTCTTATTCTGAGGTCACTGTAGCCACCTGGATCCAGTCTGTCCTCTGTAACCAGTCCTACTCGCTCTGCTCTAAGCGGGATTCGAACCGTGGTCTCTGGTGTGGGAACCGGGTGCTCTAACTAAAGACCACAGCCTCTAGCATCAATTGCTAGAGCACCTCTTGAGATCAAGGGAGTGAGGTTTACTAGCCTACAACAGTTACATCTGCACAGTCTGACTCTGGTTCATTGCTGCTGTCACCTCTGGTTTGCTTAGTTGGGGACACTTAATTTCCAGCGATTATCGTCGACTTGAAAGCACAGATACTATTTGAACTGAACTGAGCTGGACGATAATTCACTGAATCAATGATGAACTGACTTTAACTGAAAATTGAGTGTTTACTGTTGTCCTTTTTCATTATTACACACTATTTTCCTATTTAATACTGTAAAGCTGCTTTGACGCTGTGTTTTTTTTTTTTTAAATATGACACGCTCATTTCTCATAATACATTGAAAATACAGTTGAAAATGGACTTTGCTTTTCAATTTGAAATTTGGCAGTCACTGTGCATTCGTGAAAACGCAAACCGTAATGCAAGATTTGCAATTGTGTTTGGATTGTCACAATTTGTCACACGTGGAAAACACAATTGAAAATATAATTTGCAATTCCTTTTGAAAATTGTCTGGAATGTCCTTCCATAGGCTCTATAGCAGAGCACACTGCTCTCAGCTGTAGATCTTTGCTTCAAAGCTTTCTAAGTGTTTGACGATAGTTCACACAAAAATAAAAATTCTGTCATTAATTATTCACCCTGGTCTGAAAGCTCTTGGATTTCATCTAAAATATCTTAACTTGTGTTCTGAAGATGAACAAAGGTCTTACGGGTTTCTAATGACATGAGGGTGAGTAATTAATGACAGAATTTTCATTTTTGGGTGAACTATACCTTTAACTACGCTAAGCAGTGCGCATCTACCTAGGAGTCTTTGATATAAATTTTAGGACATCTTTAAACGATTTTGCATTCTCTGTCTTTTTACATTTTAATTGTCAATGTCATTTCACTGTGTATTTAAATAGTTAAACATGTCAAATTGTAATAGTCAAACAGTTAAAGGGACATGTCATTCAGAACTAAATTTTCTTATTTATTGCAACTCTATTTCTGTTTTTTTTTTTTTTTTTTTTTTTCAAAATTATAAGAATAACCCAGCAAGAATAACCCAGACACACAAAAATTCAAACACATAAATGGTAAAAATGACCATCTTGGGTTTTCTCCACAACCCAGCTTGCTGGGTTAAAATGTGTGAACCAGCATGCTGGGTTACTTTAACCCAGTATGTGTTCTGTCCAATATTTACCCAGCGCTGGGTTGCCAATAGGGTTATTTTTAACCCAGCCAATTTTAGAGTGTGCTCTTCTGATTATATAATGGTAAATATTACAATATCATAGAACAACAACAGTGATCAGCAATAACGATAAGCCTAATACTCACAATAAAAATAATGTCATATAGATCATAACACTCTCGGAGGTAAGAAGTGGATTATCCTTCACCTGAAATGTTTGTCTTTTCATCCTGAAATGCGAGGCAAAGGTTGGATCACAATAATTAGGAACCACAGTTTCCACAAATCCCTTCACTCGATTGGGATGTACTCTTTTATTCTGCAGTATTAAACACGTATTTATACCGATTTCATCAGGCTCTGAAAATTCTTCAAAAAGAACACAAAGAATGGCCTTCTCAGCTGCCATAGTTGCAACTCTTGCGTCATCAGAACAGGGTGTTCAACGCACCACCGTTTCCATTTAAAAAAACGTTTTTCACCTTTTTGTCAGGGCTGAACGCAGCCCAGATCAGTAAGCGAGGCCAAAACAGAGGGGCGTTTTCGACCATGTTACCCGATTGGCTGACGTCATAGTGACATTAGGTTTAGGGGTATTCCATATTCCAACATGTTTTTCCCTCAACTTAGACAAGTTGATACGTACCTCTCCCGTCTCAGTGCGTGCACTTAATCGCTCTAGCACGCGGCGCCACTATGCTAGCATTTAGCTTAGCACCATTCATTCCTTAGGATCCAAACAGGGATGAATCTAGATGCTACCAAACACTTCCATGTTTTCCCTATTTAAAGACAGTTACATGAGTAGTTACACGAGTAAGTATGGTGACACAAAATAAAACGGGACGATTTTCTAAGCGGATCAAAAATGATAACTATAATGTATGGCAGAAGAGCACGTCGCAGCACTTCGACCTCGGCGCAGTAATATTGGTTCTATTGATGGAAGTTAGAGGGAGAGGGAGAGTTTTCAGGAGTGATGATATTACTGCACCGAGGTCGAAGTGCTGTGAGAAGAGAGAAGTACTCTTCCGCCATACATTATAGTTATCATTTTTTATCCGCTTAGAAAATCGCCACTGTTTATTTTGTGTCACCGTAATTACTCATGTAATTACTCATGTAAACATCTTTAAATAGGGAAAACATGGAAGTGTTTAGTAGCTTCTAAATTCATTCCTGTTTGGATCCTAAGGAATGAATGGTGCTAAGCTAAACGCTAGCATAGTGGCGCCGCGCGCTAGAGCGATTAAGTGCACGCACTGAGACGGGAGAGGTACGTATCAACTCGTCTAAGTTGAGGGAAAAACATATTGGAATATGGAAAAACGGTGGCGTTTTCCTTTAAAGACTTCAATCTACTTGGTTCGATAGTGAACACTGAGGCCACATCAACTATGGAGGTTAAGTGGAGAATCGCAATGAGAAAGTCGACAATAAAGTCACTGGACAGGGTTTTTAAATCTTAGGACATCACCCTGTCAACCAAGATTCGGCTTATACATAGTTTGATCTTTTCCGTAGCCACCTACGGTTGCGAGAGTTGGACATTAAGGAAACAGGATAGACGAAGGATCAATGCATTTGAAATGTGGTCCTGGAGGTGAATTTTTAGAAAACATTCTGGTTAACTTATATTTGGAACATATGGAAAATTTCATATAGCTACACAAAAAAAAAAAATTGTGCAAATAATAAACCTAACGTCATATTATTCAGAAGTGAACTAACACACTATTATGAGACTCTTAAAGATATGAAAAATAAAAAAAGCCATGAATGACGTTGGTTCAGCACACTACGGAAAGCACGAATTGTCCAACCTGACGACATGGGCCCTGTCCCAAATGGAAAACTTCATTTGCACTTGTGGTCGACTCTTACGGACTTACAATAGCCACTACGTGCTCGTGTCCGTTAAATCCACAAGACCGTAAGGTTTCCCATTCGTCATTTTAGCTATAAGAAGTGTGCTTGTGAGTGCCCCCTATGCTCCCTCAATCCACACTTCCAGTTCACATGGATTTGTGGGTTAATAAAAAAATGTTTTTCAAAATTAAATTTAAAGAGAGAGATAGATCGAATGAATGTCTTATCCAAGTATAGCTCAAAATGTGTGCTCTTCTTTTTATGTTATAGCCTAATATTTTACTTTGTGTTACATTTTAATGATTTTTCTAATGATATTTCTAACAAGGAAAGACTTTTTATTTCATCAGAAATCATGTCTATTTTTGAAAGGGTATTTATGGAGAAACATGCCGTCGGGTGTAGTTCCAGCATCTACCAGCAGCGACTAACAGGAACCTGTTAACCCATGGCTCTATGACGACTTCCGCTACCCAGAAACGGTAACAGTAGAGTTAGGTACTTTCCCGTTATCCAAAAAAGTAGTATCGTGGAAATTATGTACAAGCTAAATTAAATATATCGGGGCAACATGATCATCGGGTATGTTCATAATTTCTTCTTGATATTTGGTTTTCACACGAGCCGTTCATCGCACACATTTTAGATCTGATCTGCCGCGATATGTACAAAAAGTGAAAGTTTGCTCGCTCGTATTTGGCCTGGTTTATTTCGATCCTCATTTAAACTAGCATTAACAAACAAACAAATCCTTTCAAGGTCATTAATGCATTAGTCATGGTTAGCTGAATTAGCCATTAGCGAGTTGCAGGTTATCACATATATCTGTTTTAGCCATTAGCATTAGCATGTTGTATTGTCTTTGTGTCGTGGTGCATGTGCTGTTATTTTTATTTGATAGTAATTTGATTGACCGAGTCTTACAGTGCATTCAAAACATTAAAGATTTTACCAGGAGGGTAAGACGGGTGAAGATGCTCCCTTATGAACAACATTTAACTGTTAAATCATATTTAGAGATTAGCATCTACAGAATAATTAGGCCTATACAACATCCAGTATATTGTTAAGGGAAATAAATGGAAGCATTTATTAATTTAGTTGTAAATATGTGCAGTTTGAAAATTTAGTGACTATTTACAACTCATTTAATCCCATTTAATATTTATTTTATAAATATTAGAGTATTAGAAGAATTTCAATTTAACTTGCACATAAAAATAATATTTTTACTAAGTCAAGGTTAATAAGAGGGTAACTATTTGAAAGTGTTTCAAGATTTACTGAAGTTTATGCAGGGTTTCATTACTTTGACGTAGTAATGTAATACAATTTGTCGTTTGAAATGTTGGGTAAACGTACCTATTAAGCTCACCAAAATCTACATTGAGTCATTTTTAGTACACAAGATATTGGTTTCAGTACAAAAATTTGTTAAAATAAAATATTAATCTCTCACACAAAAATATTTAATTTTATTTTAAATGACAAAAGCATTTCAATTAAGATATACATAATTAAATTCAAAAAGTCTGGCTGTGCTTAATGGGTACATTTCTGTACCCTTTAAGCACACCCTTGTTCTCATTAAGCTCACATCATGTTTTATTAAAAATTCTTGTTTATTTTAAGGAAATTTTTTAAAGTATAATTGTAAAAGTATATATTTTTGAAGGTACAAAGTTAATCAAAGAAAAACAGAACACTAAAATCAAGTAACAAGGCATTCAATTTGATCAGTTATATATTCATAATGAAGTGTCATCTAAGCACATTGAAACATCTAGACTAGTCCACTTTCAGCTAAGTAATGCATTCAATAATCAAATAAACCAAAAAAAGTTTTTTTTTTTTTGTTTTTTTCATGGGGATGAACACAGAAACTAGCCACATTGTGAAACCCCTTTTTAAATGGATGTCAACTTATCTATAGACTCTTAAGGCTGGAATACACTACATGATTTTTGCCACAATCTTCCACAGATTTACAGTCTGGAGAAGGTGATGCTAGTTGCCAAAGATCAGAGCCAGTCTGCAGATTTGAGTTGACAGAATCCATAGAAATTCGATTAACTTAACTTAAAGTGACAACCATCAGTTAATATTTGAAGTCTGTTTATGAAGTATTTACATAGATGTTTAATGTGGAAGAGCTTAAAGAGAGCACACTGAGCTTAATTGGAGCAGCAACAATTTTTAATAAATTTCATGTAATATATATTAAAATTACAGGATTTTGCTAATTAAATAGTCTAGGTCATGTATCAAGTTCATACATATTTTAATATGAATAACTATTATTAACAATATCTATGAAATTATACTTTTTCTTATTGATATCACACTGAAGCTGTGTGATTTTCATAGTAATGTACCCTTTAAACTCACCTTAAAATAATATGAAATCTTTAAAAGTTACAGCACTGTAAAACCACAGACCAGCAATTAGGGTTGGGTACCGTTCACATTTTAACCGGTACAGTACCTGAAATTCGGTACCGGTACCTTTTTTCGGTACTTTACTCTCGGTGTAATAACAGAAACATTTATTTTAGTGAAAAAATAAGTCCAAAACTCTCAATTTCAACATTTTGAACAATAGGGCCCTACATTTTTTCTTTTTTTTCTTCCAGAAATTCTTGTTTTATTTTTTCTGATAATCAAATGAAGGCATGAAACATTTATTTATTTTTAATCGAATGAAAATGAAACCCTTTTATGTTTTGGCAAACAAACAGAGGTTTACTGTTAAAATTAATACATGGTAGAAAAATTGTGTGAATATTCCTTAATAATTGTATTTTTTCTACAATTAAGTGGTTAAATGTGGTTGTAATAATTATTTTTATCATTTAATTATTTAAATTTGACAGTAAATGGAATATATAAAGACGTACATTATACTGTACAAAAGTAATACAAGACAGGGCTCGCAAAATTTTCAAAATCCCTGGTAGCCCTTTAGGGCAGGTACTCTTCAGATTTTGTAGCCCGAAAATTAATTTAACTAGCCCAAATAAAAAAGACCATTTTTTTAAATATAGAAAATCAGATAAGTCTAAATGTCAATCAAAAACGTTTAATATACAAATATCAACAAATATCAATGAAAGAATTTTATTTTACTATTTACAGGGTATCTGCAGAATTTTTAAAAATCAATTTAAGGCAATTTATGAACCTTTTTAGAGCTGCACAAGTAAAATGAACACTGTATGAGTGTGGTTGGACAATGTCTATGGTAACATTTTAAGCCATAAAATGACTTGATTTACAGTTTAGATACAAGTTTTCACACAAAAAAATCTTATAAAATGCATTTCAGCTTTTAAACCATTTTATGAAAAGGGACAAGTCAAACATATTATTATATTAAGACATAATTATTACTGTCTTAATTGTTTAGATTTGTAGAAGGGCACATTAACTTCTTTCACATTTACAACTCTATGTTTGCTGCATAAAAACATGGGTCGATATTTGCATTGATCTGAACATTAAGATCACTCTCAGCCACGAGGTGGCACTTTAGGAGCAAATATAGCGACTTCTCCGGTAATGGCTGTACACAAAGCAGCACCGCGCTCATATATACGCTGCTTTATGAAGCATTTTATAGGCAAGATGAAATGAAATGCCAATGACATGTTTCTGAGGACAGACAGTTCCCTTCAGAGACACATTCACATAAAGACATCTGCGCGCCGTCGTTTGACTTTGAAATGTGTAGAGCTCATTATTTAATGACATCTTTGCCTTTTGAAGTTTAATCCAGCTAATAGTGCAACACCGTATCGCATGAGCTACAGAGTAAACTTACTGAATTGGAAAACTCATACATATGAAGGCTGTATATGTGACGACAACGTTCAAAAAGTATCAGTTTTCAAATCGTGCAGGATGTTAAAAATTGTTTTGAAGTCATAACATAACATTCTGCAAGTAATTGTGTGAAAATTAGCCTTTATTAATCAAAACTGTACCTGTAAATCGTACTTCGTGTGAAAAGGAATAAAAGTTGTTGGAGTTTTACTGCCTCTAGTGTTCATTTAACTTGAAACTGCAGTGAATCGTACATATAGGTACATTTTTTTTTTTTTTTTTTTTTTTTTCCAAATTTAAGTAGAGGTTCGTATTTCCAATGAGCCTAGGTTGATTCATTCATACCGAGGCTAACGGAACATCCAGGATTCATATTTAAACCGTCTTTTTGCGTTTTAATATTCACATACACTAGTTCACATAGCGATTCGAATTAAGTGACAGACCTTCTTATATTCATCCAAAAATTGACGAATTCCGTGGCATTCCGCGCTTTAGAGTAAATTTCGTTTTTATGAATGGACTCTGCCATCATGTCTGCGTTTTCGCGGAAACCATATGACTCTAGAAATGTAAGTACACTTCAGAACATTTCAGAATGATTTAATGTGAATCGGTACTCGGTAGTACCGACGCAATTCGGTCGGTACCCTTAAAAGTACCGAGTTCGGTACCCAACCCTACCAGCAATAAACTGTCAATTCATAATATTATGAATGTAAAAATACAAGCCAGTAATACCTATAAAGTAATGTATTAGCACACAATCTTATACAGCTAGTCAGCTAACTGTGTTCTGTAGCATCTGCGCTGTGTTGCTAAAACTATCTTTTGGATCTAATGTAATTATTTCCCACATCCAAGTTCCAGGTTATAATATGCAAAAGTCTGAACATTAATCTCTTAATTTTACAATAAGTACTGAAACTTACCCAAAATAAAGGTTTAAACATCTAAAAAATGCACATTTAAGGGGCTCCTTTTTTGGTGAAAGTTTTCAGACAGCTTTCAAAATGGCCGCCAAACAGTGTGAACACATGGACACTCATATATCAGTGTGCAATGGTCTTATTGGCTTGTAATTATAGGAAGTATATAGTAACAAACATATCAATTGGTTAAGACATCAAGTAGGATAATAAATTATTTTTTTCTTTTTATAATCTGATCTCAAAACTGGAAGTGTGCTTAATGGGTGCGTGAGCTTAATAGGTACGTTTACCCTAGATCAGACAAATTAACCACAAAAACCAAAACCATGATATTCTAAGTTTTAATGGCAGTGAGTAACTTCCTTTCATACTTTTATACTTTTTTTAGTTTGTGCAACTGGTAAACAAACTTCGCCTACCTTGTTCTTGCGATAGTATTGAGATCACAGCTAGTTAGAGAGCTTTTCTAACCAACATGATCACTGGTGATCAGTTCTGTGCATCTCAAACAAGCCTGGTGCCAGTGTCAAGCTGTACTGGCTAACGATTAAGGAAGTTAAAAGAGCTTGTTTTTTGTATTTCTGCAGATGCCGTTTCATCTGTTTGTTTGCAGTGCTGATAAATAAAGGTGAGCATCTGTATTAAATTTGAATGATAAATTAATGTCACATGTATGAATGTCAGATTGTGTGTTTACAATTACAGTTTGTGTGATTTCAGTGTGTCTGCAGGTCACAGTGGAGGCTGTTATTGGTGGTTCTGTTGTCCTGCCATGTTCGTCAGCTGAACGTGATTTTAAACTTCAAGACACTGATGTGTTTTGGAGAGACAAAGACAGTGAGATTATTTATAATTTAATTAAAGGTACAGATTCTTTAGAGAAACAGGACCCACGGTATAAGAACAGAGCGCAAACATTCCCTGACGAGTATAAGAGGGGAAACTTCTCCATCAAACTCAACAATCTCACTCACGCTGATGCAGGAACGTTCATCTGCTATATCACACCCTCAGATGAACGGGAGACTGTAGAGCTGATTATCAATGGTGGGTACAAATAGTTAATTTACACCGATCATGCATAACATTATGACCAATGACAGGTGAAGTGAATAACACTGATTATCTCTTCATCACGGCACCTGTTAGTGGTGGGATATATTCAGCAGCAAGTGAACATTTTGTCCTAAAAGTTAGAAGCAGGAAAAATGGTGGCTAGACAACTGGGTCGGAGCATCTCCAAAAACTGCAGCTGTTGTGGGGTGTTCCCGGTCTGCAGTGGTCAGTATCTATCAAAAGTGGTCCAAGGAAGGAACAGTGGAGAACCGGCGACAGGGTTGTGGCACATTGATGCACGTGGGGAGCGAAGGCTGGCCCGTGTGGTCCGATCCAACAGACAAGCTACTGTAGCTCAAATTGCTCAAGAAGTTAATGTTGGTTCTGATGGAAAGGTCAGAATACACAGTGCATTGCAGTTTGTTGCATATGGGACTGCATAGCCGGCCGCAGACCAGTCAGGGTGCCCATGGTGACCCCTGTCCACCGCCAAAAGCGCCAATAGTGGGCACGTGAGCATCAGAACTGAACCACAGAGCAATGGAAGAAGGTGGCCTTGTTTGATGAATCGCATTTTCTTTTACATCACGTGGATGGCCGGGTGCGTTTGCATCACTTACCTGGGAAACACATGGCACCAGGATGCACTATGGGAAGAAGGCAAGCCAGCGGAGGCAGTGTGATGCTTTGGGCAATGTTCTACTGGGAAACCTTGTATCCTGTCATCCATGTTACTTTGACATGTACCACCTACCTAAGCATTGTTGCAGACCATGTACACCCCTTTCATGGAAACGGTTTTCCCTGGTGGCTGTGGCCTCTTTGAGTGGGATAATGCACCCTGCCACAAAGCAAAAATGGTTCAGGAATGGTTTGAGGAGCACAACAACGAGTTTGAGGTTTTGACTTGGCCTCCAAATTCCCCAGATCTCAATCCGATCAAGCATCTGTGGGATGTCCTGAACAAACAAGTCTGACCATGGAGGACTTAAAGGATCTGCTGCTAACATCTTGGTGCCAGACACCACAGCACTTCAGAGGTCTGTTTTGGCAGCAAAAGGGGGACCAACACAATATTAGGAGTGTGGTCATAATGTTATGCCTGATGCCTGTATGTCTGAAGTTTTAATTTAAAAACAGCCTGAATTCCTGCCTGAATGCTTCTGTATACAGTATGAATTGTTTTGTTACCGTTTTTCATAGTCAGTGTTTTTTTTTTTTTTTTTTGTTTCCCCCCCAGAATCAACAGAACCAGAAGAAAACCATGGACAAGAAATCCGGGTGGCAGATATCACTGATCTGTGTTTTTACTCTATCATTTTTACTAATTTTGGCTATAGCCTGTTTTAAATTTAAGCAGAGAAAAAGAAATCAAGCTCCCATATAGAAGGAACAGTGGTAAACTTAAAGTTTTAGACTCTCATTCTCATTTTCTGACTTTATTGCAACTTAAATGTTCCTTTTAGTCGAATTTGTACTGCTTTCATCATTTCTTTCTGATGCAAAATACTGTTAAGGCCTGTTGCACCTCAAGCGTTAGCGGCGTGTGAGCAGTGCATATATTCTGGCACCCGTGTTAACAAATGAGTGTTTACATCAGACGTGTGAGTGACATGTCTTGCAAAATCACATTTTATGCTGCAGTTTTACTGAAGCACAGCTCGTGCCATGCTCACCCTTGCAGTGTGAAACAAGCATTACACTGTTTTGTGCCGTAATACTCTTGCTGACAGAAAACAATGTGCACTGCTTGTTCTTACTGTATAACAATGAGATTGTGAAACAGTCAAACAGGAACATTTTTTGCTGTCAAGATGTTTCTGCCTTAACTCTGTCCCACAAGTGTCCCACAGCATTTTATACTGTGATGTGTGTGTGTATTACTCAAGGCCTTATACTGCTCCCAAACCCAAAATGCCATCTTAATAACAATCACTACATTTACAGTAAGCCTTAGTTTTTAGTGTCTCAAGAATGTACAAGGTGCTATAATAGATAGATGTCATTCCAGTGAAGGATATAAAGTAAGGTGTATTGTCATTTCTAAGAATATGAGAGAGTAGATGTTTTGACAATTACGAACAGGAACTATGAAACTTCTCTTAAGGGAAGAATGTGCTTTCCAAACCTGAGAGACTCTCTTCTGGTTTATTTTGCTATTTCTGTTCTTATTTTGTATCCATGTTCAGAGTTTCAAAGCTATTCACCAGTGTTTTATGTTGTTTTATTGAAAAAATAAGACACATTATATTATAAAAACTAGTTATGAGAAAAAAAAACAGCCTTAATTTTGTCAGTTCTAATAATTATGCATTTAAAATTAACTGGATCAAACAACATACAGTTACATAATTTGACAATAAATTTGCTGTAAAAAAAACAAAATCAGTTTTATTATGATAATTGAACTAGGAACATTGTTTTGGTTAGTCGCTTGTTTTGTGATGTATAATATGATTATATAATTATTAAAATACTCAAGTGCTACCCTACACAATGACTCCTGTGATCTCCAAACTGACGTTTGTTTCATGTGGTTTAGTTTAGCAACGTGAATAAAGACTCTCTCTCGGAGAAAAAAATAAATAAAAAAAAAAAAAAACTTTTGACATTTGTAATATGATTCCTGATATCTCTATACATTTATAAAAGACGAGTTGGATGTTACCTACTCTCATTTTGTAGAAAGAGCAGCAATGCAATAAATAAGTATATAGTAAATAAACTCATGAACTTACATGAGTATGAGAGGGAAGCTTCCTTTCGGAACATTGTATTCTGGATCCTGATCCACAAGTGAAACAATTCTGTGACTGATGTTTTATATAATCTTGCTGTTGTTGTGTCTCAATACACTGTCATAACTTGACGTCTGTTTATCGTCACTGTATATGAAAGAAATGCAAATCTTCCAGTAACATTCTCATTCACGAACTGCAGGGAAACTGAAAGGGGTGGAGGAGAGAACAGAAAACCACAGGGATATCGTCTGGGTTTTCCATGCATTTGCCTCCCAAATTTTATTTACAAACAGCACCAACAGATACAACAGAAAGCTCTCTTATAAAGGAAATAAATTAATAAATACGGGTTGAATTTTTCTATGAAACTACCAGTGTTTAAGTTATTCATTTTCATATCTATGCTCAATCCAGAGTAATCTGCCTCACAGTTCCTCTCTTTTCATGCTGACAGACTGTACAAGTGCCGTAAGAGACTCAAGAGTTTGATATTCTCTGGTAATGTGAAGGGAGAAGAGTCAATAAGATTCAATGGTTGTATAGTCAATAAAACCGGGTGAGCAGGTCAGCTGACATGTAAGGTATGTTGTATAATAATATATAAACTTATTTGAATCCTAATATTTTTATTTTTATCCTAATATTTTTATTTACCATTAATGAGAGAGAACTGATCTAGCAGTGAGGAAGTGCGAAAGTAATGTTTAAAAATAATCTTGCACTATAGGCTATTTTAACGAGAGGTCAGTGGCTTAGTTATGCAGTATACAATGTATACAAAATATGCAATATATTAATATTTTTATTTACATGTATGTTGATCAAGAATACATACATTTCAGTCAGTGCGATTTAATATAAGAAAGACATTGGATAGATGTGACAGGCTGTCAGTCGGTGTGTTACATTGTTACACCAGTAGGTGGCGGCAAGGGACTGTCTTTATGATTGGGTCATACAGTCAAGAAACAGCCTATGCCTAAGTGATTGTGCAGTTGTTCTCCCCTATTGATTTTTTTTTTTCTTCAACTTGCACCTCTACAGGCGTGCGTTTGCTTTGCCTCACTTGCTCATACGGTAGACCATTCATTCAACCATTTCACCCAAAAAGGCTGCTTTATTCAGGAACAAACTAGGTGTTGAAATATATATTATTATGAGGTTCAACAAATGAGGAAGGCATCACTGAGGTAATGCTGCAGCCTTTGAATCACTTCACTGAGATCAATGCATGGTCAGTGACTAAGTGCTGATGCCACTAATGTGAAATCCCCTTAAAGTCAGCATAAAATGAAAGTTGCCATAGTCTATTCTTTGTGAGATAATCGAGTGAATAAAATTATTGAACAAGGAAAAAAATTGCAGGGCAGGGCTTTTGCTGTGATCTCATGTGAGATCTCTACCCTTGAACCCAGGGGTTTTCACTCTTCTCCGTGTCAGAGGTTATATAGGCTACTGTATATACAGTGGTCGAATTGTAAAAAAAAACAATTCGGGGGGATGGTGTGTTCGGGGGTGTTGGGGGGGTCTTGTGGCTAATTTTACACAATGATTACAAAATTGGTCTCATTTTTAAAAATGTTTCTATTTAATGATAAATTTGCCTTATTAAATTAACTATTATTTATAAGTTTTTTTTTCTTTTTTCTTTTTTTCTTTTTTTTTTCCTTCAGGGGCCTGAAATAGAGGAATTTTGGTCAATACTGATAATCAAACAATATTTTGCTGAATGAGTTTTTGTGCTGGCACCTTGACTGGTTTAGGTCTGTCATAGATTAATAAATACGACAATAAAACCGCCAATAGGTGGCAGCACGTCCCTGTTTCAATAAATGACTTACTGAATCATTCATATCAAACGATTCGCTCAAAAAGGCTGATTCAATAGAAACGAAAGAAGTAGGACCATCTGAATGGACCGCTGAATCACTGGCTCACTCCATTCGTTCAAAAACTGATTCATTCACAGAATGAAACACCATGTTGCTAGTAGTAGTGTGTGTGTGTGTGTGTGTGTGTGTGTGTGTATGTGTATATTTTATATATATATATATATATATATATATATATATATATATATATATAGTATATACACACATTACATAAATTTTATCTATATATCTAAATAAAAACAGACTATAGATATACAGTAGGCTATATGATCCAAAGTAACTAGTGACTAACTACTTGAGTAGTTTTTTTATCCGATACTTTTTTACTCTTACTCAAGTAACTATTCAGACTATTACTTTTATTTGAGTAAAAATTTCTAGAAGTACTTTTACTTTTACTTGAATACAGTTTTTAGGTACTCTACCCACCTCTGCACACCGTTCAGGACTATCTTTCAGGATTATCTTCACTAAAATATATAGTTCAGTCATGAAACTCTAGATGGCGCAGGCTGACGGGCTGTTAATGTAACTGATGATATTCAGAGAGATAAATGACTTGGCACAAGCTGATTGGTTCATGCTGCATATGCAGCCAATGAGCTTACTGCCTTGCATTTATATGGCTGGCTAGCATTCATTTGAGATTCCTGCAGCGCATTTCAGAGTTTCTCTGAAACCCTCTACCTTCCCCTGCTCCACCTGTATAGATCTGCTACAGGTTATTTTATATGCTATTTTTGCAGCAGCAGTATGTCTTAAATACTCACGGCACCGTGTCACCATAAGCATTGGCAGTAGCAAGTTCCTGTACTTGCTTTCAGCAGCAGCAATAATCTACAACTACAGCAATAACCAACAGCAGCAGTGTAGCAGATCTATTCCACCTAGAGCAAATACATTAACATTGTCATATCCATCACCATGTTAAAATCTTCTGAGAGTTGTCATGATTGAAATATGATAATGAAAAATCTGCCAATTACGTAATAGGTAACTCTGGGCCTCCAACTTTTGACAACCCAGGCTCATGAAAATACGTGGCTCTATATACATTTCTCCAACACCGTAATTACATACTTACTGCACATTTCGCTGCAGTTTCAAAGTGAAATGTCCAATGAGTGGTGCTAAAACACACGTTCAATACATGACCCTGGCACATTGTTATTATGTTGGTACAGGCACGTATTGCTGTGTTTTTATTATGTTGCTTGAGGTACATATAGCGGCTGTTCTGAATTCAAATATCCGGTGAGTGTCGCTAAAGGTTAATGCTCTATCGTGTTGGAAATATGCCCTACACCAAACCCAGCCCTAAACCTACACAATAGTGTAAACAAATACAAAAGTGATATAAAATGCATTTGTTGATGCAGCCGTGCTCTTTTAACTTCCTTACGTGGGTTTGAGCTGTTTTGTCGAACCGTAGTTTCATGGGGTTCGTACCGGAGCTCTTCATAACTCAAGTGTGCCTATAGGTTGACCTTTGATGTGGAAACCTTCAGTTTATTTTTTTCTGTTCAGTAAAAATATACTGGAGAGCTTCTATATAATTAAAATTGAAGTTTTAGCTTTAATTGCAAAAGACAAAAACGACACAGAAAACTAGAGGGGCTTTCGCTTCAGACTAAACGGTCTGGAAATCTAGGCAATACAGCATCACAACAAAACTACACGTCTGTAGAGCAGCGTTGTCAAAACAGTCTTGCTATATATCTCAGAATGTTGGTGAGTTACTAAAAGTGACATGAACAAGATCAATACCTTCCACAGTGGATGCCTCAGGGGGATATGTCACATATTCTGGCCTATGAAGATCAACAATGAAGAACTGTACAAGAGAACAAAGAGTCATAGCATAGTCATTGAGATCAAACGCCGTCACATCTGATGGCATGGACATGTCCTCAGAATGGACCAGGACCGAATTCCAAACACTGCCTTGAGATGGACATCGACTGGCAGAAGAAAATAAGGGCGACTAAAAACAACATGGAGATGTACAGTGATGGAGGAACTAAAGGTGCTGGGTCTGACATTGGGTGAGGCACAGTACACTGCAAATGATCGAGCCAAGTGGAAACAAATAGTTGATGCCTTATGTCCCACTAGGTACGAAGAGGAGTAAGTAAATAAGAAGTATTTCTAATAGAAGTGACACTGTTTAATGCTGTAAAGTTGCTTGCTTTAAAGCAATCTATTGTATAAAGTGGTATACTGTATAAATAAAAGTTTTGTGACTTGACTGGAGTGCTGAATTGCAGATCTTGTTCAAACATATCAATATCGCTATGATCAGGTGCTTTCTCATATTTGTTGTTAAGAATTTTTATAATCACAATTATAAAACAGGAAGATTTATGGCCCTTTTCCAGCACAAAGGAAAGAATACAAAATTAGAAATGCAAAGACAGGACACACGCTATGGGTGTATAGGGAAGATGAACTAATAATGAGATTATGAGTCAAGATAGACAGGAGAACACAATGGGACACAACATTAGGCAGAACTGTCCATGCAACACTGGTTTTGAGAATGGTTTTGAGAATTTCAATTGTGATCTGAAAAATTTACCAAAGCAACTGAGGAAAACTGTAACATGATCTATATATATATATATATATATATATATATATATATATATATATATATATATATATATATATATATATATAAATGCTTAACTTAATGAAGGGATGATGGTAAGGGGGAATTAGGTTTTGTGGTCAGAGCAAATTTGACTGCCTTCCTGCTTGATGTGGGAAGGGTTTTTTTCTTACTTTCTTTGCTTCAGAGCTTCAGTAAATTCATCTTAACTGCTGTGTGGAGAGAAGCAGATTTCAATCTGAAGTATTTTAATGACGACAACATCATGAAGATCATTCAGCTTCAGCTCTGTGAGTTTATGATGATGATGCTTATTATAAATTATAAGTAGCTTCATGTTATGCATCACAGGGGTTTTACATAGGTAAATGTACATGTTATTTATTATTTTATGTATTTTTTTATCTTATAGATGTATTAATCTGTTGTCAAGCTGCAGTGTCAGATCTACTGACTGATTTGGGATCAAATGTGATCATAAACTGTGATCTTGATGAAAATGATGTTTATTGGATTTTACTGAAAACAGCAGATCCTCCAACAGTGATTCTACAATCATTCTCAACATCATCTTTTTACCCTAATAAATCATTCAGAAAGAAATATTCAGTGCAGTTTAAACATCGTCTGGTTATTAATAATGTGACTGCTGATGAATTAGGAGTTTATTACTGTATGAACACACGCACACCTCTAAAACTCAGCAACAGCACCAGAGTATACTTCACTGGTGAGTTAATTTATTCCTTTAGTGATTAAGGTATTTTGATGATCACTGCTTATACTAACTACTTACATTTTTAAATAATTTGATATTCATAAATTACAATACACTGCCTGGTTGTCTGGAATGAAATAAGCAAATTCTTGAGATTTTAGGATTAGATTATTGTTGCATTGATTAATGTGTTTCTGGCACGTTGTATATTGGCAACAATTATTTTAACCCTAACTGATGCATAGCTTTTCATTTATTAAACAACGATGGCAGATAAAGTACACATATTCCAGGATGACAATGTCAATGCAACCACAGAGTCCTGCGCTTAACCCTATTGAAAGTCTTTGGGATGTGCTGTATAGTTGACTTTACACGGCCTGTCCAAAACACACTCTAATATTTTATTGGATCGCCTTTAGCTGTCATAACATTGTGCTTTTGTTGTGGCATGGCTTCGACTACAATAAGCAACATCACAGCATTTATTTCCATCAAGTGTTGCATTAATTTTTCACACAGATCTTGTATTGACAAAGAGAGAGTTGAACCAATCTGTAAAGTCGACTCCAGCACGTTCTAAAGACTTCCAATATGGTTAAGCTCAGGAATCTGTGGTGGCCAATTCATACATGAAAATGATTCCTCATGCTCACTGAACCACTGTTTCACAATTTGGGTCCAGTGAATCTTGGTATTGTCATCCATGAATACAGACATCCGTACACCTTCCGACATGGTTGTTTGAGAAGTAAAAAGCTACGTACTGCATCAGTTAGAATTAAAAGAATTGTTGCCAAACATACAACGTGCCAAAAACATGTTAATCACTGCAATAATGAATCAGTCATAAAACCTAAAGTATTTGCTTATTTAAGTATTAACTTTAAGTGTTTACTGCAATTATCAGTATTTAAAGTGATACATATTTGTTGCCACTGCTCTAACAATAGCATTTTTTACAGTAACAAACTTTGGACACTTTTATTACAGAATCAACTCAACTAACTGCTGTAACTGAGTGTCACAATCATACAGTGACTGAGTATATTGAGCAGAATCAGACACAATGGAAGATTATCATCATCATATTTGGACTGATGAATGGGCTTCTGGTTATTGTGGTGGTCGGTGAGATATTTTCAGATATCTATAAAATATTTATATTTTATGATTTTCTCCATAGTCAGCTGAAGTTAATTAAATATGTAAATATTCTTAATTTAGGCTTTTGACTCTTTCATTATTATTATTCCATTTATGTGATATACATATAATTAGTGAATATGAAATATTATTTTTAGGACTGGTAAAGGTTTTTGTTGTTGGAAACAGAAGGTCTGCAGAACAATCAGAACAACTAAACGCTGATTTACAGCAGATGCAAGTTATGGAACCGCATCAGGACCAATTACATGTAAGAATATGTGAAGCCATCTAAAATTCATTTTTATCTTGATAATTATTGAGGATACTTGCTAGTCTGTACAATAACATTCTATAATGTTTAATTTTGGTTCATGCTAATATTACACTTTCAGTATGCCACGGTGGACTTTTCCAAGCTGCGTAGAAATATTCGGTCCAGCCAAATCAACAGCACCTATGCTGCTCTAAGCCTGCCGAAGTCATGAACGCATGAGTATGATTTTATTTTTATTGTGTTCACTTTTTCGTGATGTTCAGTGCTGAGACTGAATCTGAGGAAACTTCAGAAAAATACTGTAAAAATTTAAAATAATTTAAACTCAACTACATTTAATATCATCAATGTTTCATTCTGCTTTCTAAACACTGGTTGGAAGTTATGAGATCACATTTATTTAATTGAATTGACAGTTAGAAAGTTTTATACTTCTCTATATGTGTATATCTGAAAGTATACTCTAATAATGTGTAGAGAATATTACTTGGAAAATATTAAGTTCTAGTAGACACTTTTTCTTTCACTGTATTATTATTATTGTGTGAATGTTTTATACAGAAAAAAATGTACCTGTCTTTGTATTTAGTGAGTCTTGCAATAGAGTCGTTATATTTGCTGGTTGGTGGCATCAAAAACCCCTGCTTCACATGAAATGTGTTTAAGAACTTTTATATTTACTAGCTGGTCTGTGTCTCTTTGAAGTATCTGTCTTAAGCCGTATATGGTGGAAACTTTTGTGAGTGGTTGTAGATGCAAATATATGTATGAGAGTGGATGGAGAGTGTGCACAATATTCACTATTTTTGTGAAGACTGATTGGTTGAGTTTTCAATGCTGTTGGACTGAGAAGAGGTTCATTTTACACAGGATCATAAGATGGTAAAGTCTGTTAGCGTGAAATGTTGTGGCTTGTCAACCTACTTTCTCGAACTCAGCTCTCAGGGCTTTTTTTTTTTTTTGCCTTTGTGTTTTAACAAAATGTAAGTGTGACGAGTCCGTCTGCTTGTTTTTTATTGTTTGTTTGTTTTTTTTTGTTTTTTTTTTTTAATGTGTTTTATTCTGAGAAAACATCTGTGAGTATATTTTGGTATTCGAATCAGAAATAAAAAATGTGTTTGCATATGAATGGCAGAAATATTTTCTAGATGGAAGAATGTGATCCTTTTACTTTAAATGTACATATTTTGTATTTTTATATTGACACGACTGTCTTTAATACCTTATATTCTTATATCTACATTAATTTTACATTTAGTTTCACAATAAATAAATATAGTATATAATTATAAAATAACCATATTTAAAACACACGCGACAACTTGGCCCAACCTGACATTTATAAAAAATCACCCTTGAGAACACGGTTCAGGCTTTTAGTTAAAATATACCTTTATTATGAAGTTGCTTCATTGGTATGTAATATTAATAGTTATAATAGTTGCTTCATTAGGCTAAATATATATCTTTGTGAATGTTTTTGACATGTCATTCTTTAATTTCAACAACAAAGCTGTTTAGCTAGTTATACACACTATGCAGTTTGTTAAGTAAAAATATAACACTATGCAGTGTTATTTTTTTTATAACTAAACTCATGTGAAGTGCTAAACCAAAACCAGTGTTCCACTGGGTTTGGCACTTGACAACCAATGACTCTCACCTTTGTCTACATTGGAGGTTAAACTTTGAAACGAGTGCAGTGTTTTTCCAACACCTTCATGTTTATGAAGTTCTCACAGTTGTCTTAACCTCAAATGGAAAGTATGTCGACTTTGTTTGTTTACTAGACCCACACAATGCCCAATTAGCACTTGCCAAGTGTAACTACGTTCACAACTCTTTTGTTGAAGCTTTTATTGCTGTGATTGTTCAACAAACTGAAACTGGCAGATTCATTTCACACAAATCTAGGGTTAATCTTGAAATTAAATAAATTATTGAAATAAATAAATGATTTTGCGCAAATAAGTGTTGAAACAAAGCCTTTTTGGGGAAAAGCAACTGAACATAATATGAACTATTGAAGGCCTATTGCTGAAAACACAGACAAGTAGGGTTACAGCTCCATTTCACTTTCCAGACGTAACAAAAATTAGACTTATAGCGCCACTCAATGGACATTTCAAGTCAGAACTGTGGTGACACCTACAAATCCAAGTCACACAAAACGTACCGAACACTCTTTTAGCGCCGCTCAGTGGACATATCACATCGAATATGTCACGAAACGTACATGGCAGTACGTATTTCTCGTCTTGCGAAAAAGTTCCCGAAGGTAAGTTTTCATCATGAGACCAGGTTGGAAATGTTCCAGTGCTGCTGACCAATCAAATCCTGATCTGAGGATCAAAACTAACAGTTGTTTAATATTTATGCAATATTTCAGTATAACAACTTTTTTTAAACAAACTTATAATTTGAGTAAATTTTAAAACTCTATTACAATGATTCCCTTTTGTTCAATCCACAACTGTTCTTTATAAAATGTAATGTTTGTACAAATATCCCTATGTTTATTATTAGTTTCTTACATCTCACATTTAGCTTTCTACATTTATGTTGATTGGTTTGGCCATTCATAAAATGCAAATGGACACTGGTTTGTCAGAAAAAAAAGCATGTAAAGGAAAGCAAAATGAATGCCGTGGCTCTCTTATGAAGCGAAACAATCAGTCTGTGCAAGACACTTAACATTATGTAGAACAGTATTACCTGTAATCTATAACTGAAGACAATGGGGAAATATCTTTAAAATAACTGATTCACCAGTTTGTTTACATAATTACAAAAAATGTAACATATTCACAATTATACTATTAAAGCACCAACTATGATGTGAAACGTGTATGTTTTACATGTCTAAAGCATATACAGTAATAAACTTGTCTTGATCAGCTTTTTACATAAACAATGAGAAACCATAAAAACTTTCATTTGAGTGCTCAGTTCAGTTCAGAGAATAACTGAGGCACTGAATGAGTTGGCAAAAAATAAATAAATAAATAAATAAATAAATAAATAAAAAATGCATCATAGGATCATATACGCCAGTATTTGGCCTCATTTTGAGGGAGAGTGACTGTCAGGAATGTCTGAAAGCGAGTTCCCCTTCGAATGGGAACGCACTGTGTCCTCTAGTGGACACTTTTGGGAATGCTCAACGTGATCGGTGTCTGAAGCCGTGATTTAAACACAACAATGAAGTCGGCCTATGATAGTCTGTGATGTTGCCATCAGCACAACCAATATTTTATAGGTCATTGTCATTGTCATTTAAGCATATTTCATGAGTTATATATATTCTGAAACACAGTATAAAAAATTAAATGAGATATTTGAAAAAGAACTCAAGATCAAAATTAGAGAACATTTACAGATACAGGTACCTCCCAGTTATTGGTGTTAATCTGGCACCTGGTGCTAATTTCCTTAATTAAATGACGAACCCTATTTAACTGGCAGCATTCCTGAGATTTTCACTGAGATTGTAAGATTGTGATCCGTTCCAAAGTGACTGAGACCCTGCGACAGTAGGTTGTCCAGATGAAGGCCAAAGGGATGACACTTTCAGCCACTGCAAGAGAAGTTGGTCATTCCAAATCAGTGATTTCTCAAAAATTGCAGGTTTACAATGACACTAATTCATTCAAGTACCTCAAAAAGGCTGGCTGTCCACATAAGACAAATCCTTGAGAAGACAGGATAATGCAGGGACTTTCAATGGGGAATTGGTTCAGCACTGTTGCTGGAACTGCTTGCCAGTTCAGTGCCGTACAGGTTAAGGACCTGTCTCTGCATGTTTAAGAGAAGTTAGCCTGAAAGTGCACACTGCAGTGATGAAGCCACTCATCAGCAGAAAGAATCAAAAAGCTAAACTCATTTTTTCTGAGGAGCATGTTGTGTGGAGAGAGGAGAACATGGTCCAAAGTTCACTTCAACGATGAAAGCAAGTTTCATTTATTTGGGTCTGATTGGAAACATTTTTTTTTTTCGGCTTCAAACTGAGGAAAGACTGAAGCCGAAGTGCATAAAGAAGTCAGTGAAAGGTGGACGAGGAAGTGTCATGGTTTTTGGGATGTTTTCTGCAGCAGGAGTTGGGCCTCTTATAGAGCTACATGGCCGATGAATGCAAATGTTTATCAGAACCTCCTTCAGTAACATGCAGTTCCTTCCCTGCAAACATCTCTTAATCAGCCTGCAATATTTATGCAGGACAATGCCCCAGTCACACTGCAAAACAGGTAAAGTGGTTCACTGAAGCTAAGAACATTGAAATAATGAAATTGTTGGTGCAGAGTCCTGATCTAAACCCTCCTGATCTAAGTTACTTTGGGGACAAAGTCATGGCTAAGAAACCCACTACAGTTACTGAACTGTGGAAGAGAGTGGAAGAGAGTGGACCAAGATCACACCAGCACAGTCTGAGAAACTAGTGATGTCCTGCGGCCGCAAATGTGCTGAAGTCATTCAAAGCAAGGGTCTCTTCCTACTAATTTCTGACAGCTGTAACCCTCCAAAAATTTAGTTGTAATCTTCTTTGCTACAGTGGCTACTGTTCTCTAAATTTGATCAGTGTTTTCCACAAAATAAGGGTTTTTGTTGAAATGCCTTTATATTTTGTCAAACATGTTAGTAGAACAGTGATATACTTGCAGGTAATATTCCTTCAGATATTAGGTTATCAAGATATTTCAGAAAAAAAAAAAAATTTATATGTGCGTGCGCGTGCACGTTCTGCTGTAAGATCTGTAAGGACCCCCGCAAAGAATGAGATGGGGCCCTTCATGGGGGTCTGCCTGTCTCATAACTGATTTAATAGATGATGCCACTGTCTGAAAGTGAATTCTGTTGTAAATTATTTGCTGTAAGAGGGTACAATATTAACACTGGTGGATCTGGTAATTTCATTATGAACTAATACATCTCCTCTGTTACCCCTTACTTTTATTGCACTGGTTATGGCCTCTGTAAAGAAAGACTCTTTCTGATTTGCCTAAAGTCTTTTCTGAATGCTTTAGAGCTTCTCTGCTGCCCTCTGCAGGTCATTCGTAATAGCTCAGAATAAAGTAGGCTATCACTTAAAAAGTTTAGTAACTACATCATCCTCACAGACTAGACCAAAAGTAGTCATCTTTACAGATTTTACCACCACTGTCACTTTCATCAGCAGCTGCATAAACCCTGGTCTTTTAGGGCCGTTTTTTTTTTTTAGATTTTTGTATTTTCATTGTGCTTTATACATTTAAGTTAGACTGAAATAGTATGAATATGGTGTAAGTTAGACTGAATTATGCTGGGGAACTAAGGACAAAGTGAATCTAAATTACCGCTTACAGTGTGCAATGTCACTGTATACAATATTATAAAGATTAGATTTAGGTTTTTTTATCCAGTAGATGGCGCCACACAACGAGACAAAATACAAACATTAAAAAAGATGCTGTTTATAACAGATCAGTAGAAAGATGTGTAATTGCAATGACAGTAAATGACAAAATTCATTGTATTTCTTTAGGCTATATATATATATATATATATATATATATATATATATATATATATATATATATATATATATATATATATATATATTTTTTTTTTTTTTTTAATTTTTTTTTTTTTTGTGGTTTAGAGCATAAACCTCACTATATTTTGTTGTTTATGCTTAAAACAAGAACAATTTTGTTTGCAAATGACTTAATAGGCCTATAATTAATAGACTTAATTATTATTTTAGGGACTTTTACTGGAAAACATGGCAAACATACTTTATATTTGACATGTATATTGACATAATTTCCTCAGTCAACATCCTTGTTGGTTCTGGATCAACATTTCTATCTACCAATCAGATTTCAAGCTTGGGGTTACTTAGGTTAGAATTCTGTTTCATAAACTTGGTAAGGCTGATAACACCATTTACATTAGCCTACCTTTGTGGTCTTTGCTATTGTATTCCGATACCATTACGCCTCGCGCTATTTATAGATAGGGTTGGCACCCGTCCCTTAAAATACGGAATCGTTCCGATGCGTCCCGTATGTTACAAAGGCCAACACATTTGAATAAATAAATAAGTATTTTGCACTGTTTATAATACTAATAGCAATTATAATGAAATCAATCTCATAAGAAGTATTATTAGAGAAGCTCATTTGCGCGTGATTGTATTTGTCTTTGTTTCCATAGCGACGGAGTCTCCAGAACGCGCGCAGTTAAAGCCCTTCACACGAGCGCAGCATGCGCTAATCCTGCGCGGTTTAAAACATCTGAGCTCACATCTGCCCTTTAAACACAAGGCTCTCCAGATGTAGGGCTGAATGGAAAAGTAATCAATGGATCTGGCCAGTAACTAATGATGAACGCGCTGTTTGCAGAGAAGCATTCAGTTGCTCACGGTGGACTGTCTGACTTAAAGGGACAGTTCACCCAAAAATTATTATTTATTTATTTATTTGTTTTTTTGCTAAGCACCCTCAAACGAAATCAAAAGCACCCTCAGTTAAAGCTGTAATAATGGCATTTTATTATAGATTTGGCAAACTATCCAACTTAGTTTATGGTTTGCGCTTTGGAGATCGGTTTCTGTTGATTTCTTGAACCCAACAGCAAATCAGAGGTGTTTAAGATAGAATCCACTTACCGCTTAAATTGCCAGAGTTTTTGTTCAGGTGTTATGTTCCGTACAAATAATCTCATTAAGTGTAGACGCAATGTAAATAAGAGATTCACTGTGCGGCGTAGAGAACTTCATTAATTATAACGTAAGTTTGTGAGATCGCGATTAACTAAGATGAATGACAGCCTTTTAGTGATTATAAGGGAGCCTATATATGCATGTGTGACCCGTGCTGGCAAATGAGTCGGTAATGAGGAATTTTCCAAAATTGATTTCTTTTTATTTTCACATTCTCCATTAAAACACCTTCAAAATGATATATGATTTGTTGGAATCGAACAAAAAATAACTGAGCAAATAATGAGTTTGAAGGCGATTGAGTCAGCAGAGTTGATTCTGAGAAATATCGAGTTTAAGTTTTCTGAAGCTCCAAAACAAACTCACCAAGCAACGTTGCATATTTTCCTCCTATTCTTTTATTTAAAAATAATTACTATATTATTATTAATATAGCTATTTTTTATTTTATCGTTGTTATTAAAAACAAGAACAAAAATGTAAATAAACAATAGTTTAATCAAGAGCGACGAGTGATTCCGTCTGTTTGATTAACATTGAGACAGAATTTTAATTTTTGGGTGAATCATACCATTAAAGTGACAGACACATCATATAGGCCTATTGTTTTATTAAAATTTGAGTAGTCTGTTAATATAATATTCAATACGTTATCAGATCTTGGTAGACACAATTATTATATTTAGACATGATTAGACAGATGAATTAATAGTTTAGAATTAATTTTAGACCCTATTTATTAATGTATCATTTATGTTAATCATAAATATATACAGTATCTCACAGAAGTGAGTACACCCCTCACATTTTTGTAAATATTTTATTATATCTTTTCATGTGACAACACTGAAGAAATGACACTTTGCTACAATGGAAAGTAGTGACTGTACAGCTTGTATAACAGTGTAAATTTACTGTCCCCTCAAAATAACTCAACACACAGCCATTAATGTCTAAACCGCTGGCCACAAAAGTGAGTACACCCCTAAGTGAAAATGTCCAAATTGGGCCCAATTAGCCATTTTCTCTCCCCGGTGTCATGTGACTCGTTAGTGTTACAAGGTCTCAGGTGTGAATGGGGAGCAGGTGTGTTAAATCTGGTGTTATCGCTCTCACTTTCTCATACTGGTCACTGGAAGTTCAACATGGCACCTCATGGCAAAGAACTCTCTGAGGATCTGAAAAAAAGAATTGTTGCTCTACATAAAGATGGCGTAGGCTATAAGAAGATTGCCAAGACCCTGAAACTGAGCTGCAGCACGGTGGCCAAGACCATACAGCGGTTTAACAGGACAGGTTCCACTCAGAACAGGCTTCGCCACGGTCGACCAAAGAGGTTGAGTGCACGTGCTCAGCATCATATCCAGAGGTTGTGTTTGGGAAATAGACGTATGAGTGCTGCCAGCATTGCTGCAGAGGTTGAAGGGGTGGGGGGTCAGCCTATCAGTGCTCAGACCATACGCCGCACACTGCATCAAATTGGTCTGCATGGCTGTCGTCCCAGAAGGAAGCCTCTTCTAAAGATGATGCACAAGAAAGCCCGCAAACAGTTTGCTGAAGACAAGCAGACTAAGGACATGGATTACTGGAACCATGTCCTGTGGTCTGATGAGACCAAGATAAACTTATTTGGTTCAGATGGTGTCAAGTGTGTGTGGCGGCTACCAGGTGAGGAGTACAAAGACAAGTGTGTCTTCCTACAGTCCAGCATGGTGGTGGGAGTGTCATGGTCTGGGGCTGCATGAGTGCTGCCGGCACTGGGGAGCTACAGTTCATTGAGGGAACCATGAATGCCAACATGTACTGTGACATACTGAAGCAGAGCATGATCCCCTCCCTTCGGAGACTGGGCCACAGGGCAGTATTCCAACATGATAACGACCCCAAACACACTGAGGGTAAAGGTGATGGACTGGCCAAGCATGTCTCCAGACCTAAACCCTATTGAGCATCTGTGGGGCATCCTCAAACAGAAGGTGGAGGAGCGCAAGGTCTCTAACATCCACTAGCTCCGTGATGTAGTCATGGAGGAGAGGAAGAGGACTCCAGTGACAACCTGTGAAGCTCTGGTGAACTCCATGCCCAAGAGGGTTAAGGCAGTGCTGGAAAATAATGGTGGCCACACAAAATATTGACACTTTGGGCCCAATTTGGACATTTTCACTTAGGGGTGTACTCACTTTTGTGGCCAGCGGTTTAGACATTAATAGCTGTGTGTTGAGTTATTTTGAGGGGACAGCAAATGTACACTGTTATACAAGCTGTACACTCACTACTTTACATTGTAGCAAAGTGTCATCTCTTCAGTGTTGTCACATGAAAAGATATAATAAAATATCTACAAAAATGTGAGGGGTGTACTCACTTCTGTGAGATACTGTACATAATAAAATCGTATATGTCAGATACAATTTGGCATTTTAAAAAGTTTTAAAAAATGCTACATTATGTAGATAAAAATGGGACAAATAATTACATAATAATGTAGTCCTAATTTAAGCAAATGAATAAAATAAATAAATAAATAATAAAAATTCATCCCATCCAGGTAACAGCTACTGTCAAAAAAAAAAAAAAAAGACCAATAATAATTAATAATTATAAATAATCCAATTTAAAATAGCAATATTAATGTGTTCTGTTGCAAGTTTACATACTTGAGCATGTTTTCTCATGGGGTTTATTGGTGAGCTATGAGTTCCTCACTGATTATTTGTGTCCTTGTGGGTTTTTTTTTTTTGTTGTTGTTATTTTTTGTTTTTTTGTTTTTTGGGGGGGGGGTGTCCCTTATTTTTGCAACCCTATTTATAGATGAAGAGTTGTTGTTTTTGGTGTACAGACAGATGGCTTGCTGTGTTCAAAAATGTATGTTGTTAAAATAGCATTCAGTTCCACCAACTATACTCTTATGAAACTTCCCTGTGAGCAATGTTGAGAGGTGGGGCTCAGCCAACACCACACCACCTGCCAGTGCCAGTGTGATGAAACGGCACGTGAGTTTTCAACAATCCCAGATATATTTATATGGATAACCCATTTACTAATAGGTGTGTTAGATTTATAGTGTGCAAATAATCACGCATTGACAATAGTTAATCGTATTGGTGGCACTGAAATACAATTCTGCTTAGGGCCCCAAAAAGGCTTGGGCGGGCCCCGGGTTAGTGTGTATCTAACAGTTTGTGCTCTTCCAACGTTAGTATTCAGAGCTGTATAGAAGATCTGAACCCTGACCACAATGATTTATACACATTTGTATCTGTTTTATGCATTTGCACACTGTGCACACAGACATTGTTTTAACTGATGTGTTATCGGTACAAATGTTAAGATTAACATGAAATGTTACATAAATAATACAAATTCGATTTAATGCTGGCAAACACAACATGAGAAAGAACATTTGTGGTGGAGACAACAACAAATTGATAAACTCATTTCCTTTAGCAACAGCAAAAACATGTTCCTTATTTGGCGTTTCACTAGTGAGAACATTTTTGAATAGTGAGGACATTTTAGACCTCACAAGTACGGTCAAATTTGCATACACTATTAAGTAATAATAACTGAATTTAAGAAGTTTATATTGTTTATTTCCATCTTATCCTTCTGGTAAAATCTTAAATGAAACTAACATGAAATAAAACTAACTGTGCCTGCACTTAAACACAAATGACAGTATACAGAATGCTAATGCTAATTGCTAATAACTAAATAAAAGTAATATTTACAGCAGATAAACCTTATAATCATTAATTAATTGATTAATGTTTAATGTACGAACGGTTTCACTTTTAATTTTAGTTAAAGCATTTGACGACCAAAACACAGCAGACCAAACACAAATAAGGGCAGCAAACTACATTAGATATTCGTTGCTATTTGTCTGTCCAAATAGCATTTCATTCAGAACTCATCAAACTTACCTGATCATCATGGTCACAACCCAATGGAGCTAATTCAGATAAAGCCAACATGAAACCCATGGACAAATCCACGTAGGACCCATAAATCAAACCCATATCATGCCTACACTGGCATCACCATGCACTGAATTTTCACCATTATTAATATTGAACATAATTCTGATCTTACTCTGAACTTACTATCTCCAAATCATCTGTCTGTCATGTCTGGACTTTAATTAATCAATAAAAAACATGACAAAAGCTTAGTTTTATTTTTCATTTCAGTGGTTAGACCACAAAGCTACTGAGCTAGTTTCATTAAAAATTAAATTTGATATGTAGTAATAAATATAAGTTGGTCTTTTCAGCAGGTTGCTATAGACATCTTTGCATCTGATGTGACATTTGATCCAACTGATGAAATGTACAGCAGTGAATGAGTAAATATACACAGACTTACATGCAACTGAAGCTTCATTTCATGATCTTATATGTTCCTGCTCTCCTCATTCTGACCTACAGAGAAAAATGAAAGAGACAGAATTAGGAAATACAGCCTGGAAATACAAACTGGCTCGTCAAATGGTTTTAAAAAATTAATGAACAAACCATTTTCTACAACAACAAATTACGTGTTTTCTTTTTTATTTGTGGGCTCAGTCCGAAAAGATCTGCTTCATAGTTCCTCTCTCTTGTTTTGATCTTGACAGATTGTTTAGTTGCTGTGAGACTCAAAGGTAATATTTACCCACAGTCTGATCATGGGAGGAGAAACACGTAGCTGTCAGACTAGATGAGCAGGCAATTGTTCAAAACATCCTCATTCTGATCTATAGAGAAATTAAACGAGAGAGAAAGCAAAAGTCTCACATTCACAGACTTGTCATGAAATTGCCTTTCAAACATTGCTTGTTTATTGCCATACTACAGTATCAGCATGTAGGTTTGGTTACTAACTTCAGTTAAACTATATTTGAATTCAAATGTCCAGTTTAAAATGTTTTTAAAACATTTTTCTTGGTTATTTGAACATTCTGAAACAAGTAGTCACATTAAAACATCCAGCTAAATGCTTCAGGTATAATTGCTCCATGAACATTTTGAGAAACAGAAACTTCTTAAAGACCAGATATCTTTGAACAAATGCTACTGGAAGAATGTCTGTTCATTACTTTGAGAGAACCTTATCAAAATGTTAACTAAAGATGTGAGAATGTTTCCTGTTAGCTGGGTTGTTGTTTCTTTCTGTATTTACAGCTAATGCAATGCAGAACATCTAGTACTAGTATCTGAACATCTCTTTCTTTCTGTTTAGGTTGTTTTAAGTTTTATGAGACTAAACAAACCGACTGTCTTGCTGTCATCTGCCTTAACACAAGCAAAACAAACATGTAAACGCGCACACACAGTGCTGCTATATTCATAGATTCTCATCCTGTTCATTTTCGTTGTACAGCTAATATAAAAGTAGCTTTACAATAAACCATATTTGTTTTTATTCAGAGTATCAGTCAATTTGAATCAATCTGACACACTTTCTGTGTTGATTTACTCTCATTTCAATACTTTTTATTAACAGATCTGAACATAACGGTAAACCAAAGATCAGATGTTGTACAATAAATATCATTAAATGAGAACAATGAATCTGTTATGTGAGTCCAGGAGAAAGCAGACTGAGGCGTAGATCTATGTGCAGGTTTTAATTATGAGAAAACAAGAACAAACAATAAACCAGACACTAGGAAAACTAGGAATAGAAACACAAGCAAAACCATCACCATAACATTTAACAACTAACAAAGCACAAGGGAAACAAAAGGGCTATTAATACACAGGATAACAAAAGGAACCAATGATTAGCTACACTATGGGAACTAACAAGGATTGGGTGTGGTCCAGTGAGTGTCTAGGCACACAGCAAACAGGCAGAACACACACAGGAAACATGTAATAGAACTGACAGAAACTAAAAACATGAACTCACTGAATCATGAAAACACACTGCTCTTGTGTCTGTTTTTATGATTAACATCTCACTGTTCATGCAGCTACAGAATGAAGTTATCAGATGAGATGTGGCCTATGTTCATGCTAAAAGATTTGTTTCACATCTGTGTGTTTCTGAAACCCTCAGGACATTTACTGTAACTTCAGAGGAATGCCATTATCATAAAGATTCCTCAAATTCTACTAGATAGCAAAATCAGAGATAGGGGATCTGAGATGTCTGGATCTGTATGTCTCATGAAGTCAGGAAACAGTATCCCAACTAGATGTTTTAAAAATATTTAGCTAAAAGTTCCCATTAAGTTGTGAAAACATTCCTTAATATTCCCTGAATGTTAAAAATGTTCAGTTTTTTTTTTGTTTGTTTGTTTTTTTTGTTTGTTTTAGTTTTTTTTTTACATTAAAACATTAAAATAATATTTTATTTTATTTTATTTTATTTTCATTTTGCAAACATAACAGGAACATTACATTTGAATGTTCTCAACATTTGGAAAAAAAGTAACAATTGAAAAATGTCAAACTAAATTTTTCAGGCAAAAATGTTCAATTAGCGATGCATAAATAACTTCTTTGTGCTTTCTTGTGCTTTAAAAAAAACAAACAAAATCATGTTAACAAAAATCATATCTCAATGATTCTACAACATTATGGTGTAAGATTTTTCAACAGGACATTTAGTTTTTCTTTGATGTCACCATTGTTGAGATTCATTTGCTGCTTGTTGATAGCTGTGTGTATGAATAATATAGTAGTTCAAAACTTTATTGTGCACAACATGTTTTTAAAAATCCTTACTAAAACTGGATTGCTGCAACACTGCTGGCTTTCATGCTGTTGGGTCACAGGGTTGGTGGAACAACAAACTTACGATCAGGCTTCAGATGAGATCAGTGAATATCACTTTTTTTGGCATTCTTTGATAATGCAAATGTGAAGGTGAATGCTGAACACTGAACACTGAACATTAATCTTCATAATGGTGACTATTCAAATGAAACTATTCTTTTCAATAAAACATTCTCATTAAGAACTTTTATAGACAAATGGTGTGAAATAAGTGTGCGTCTCCTCTTTTTTCTGTTCTTGTTGTTCCTATCTCCTTCAGTGAATCTGCTTTTGACAGACTTGTTAAGGCTGAAATGATTCTGTATATCAGAAATGGGCAAACTCGGTCCTGGAGGGCCACTGTCCTGCAGAGTTTAGCTCCAGATAAAACTCACCTGCCTGTAGCCTTCAAGTAGTCCTGAAGACATTGATTAGCTTGTTCATGTATGTTTAATTAGGGTTAATTAAGGGGAGGTGGCCGTTCTGTCACAACAGTAAATTTTGTTTCATTCATTCACCATATGCCTAAGTTTCAAATATTATTTGAAGTGATATTAAGTAGAATATTTTTGGCTTTCTCTGGCTCGCTGCACTGGCATCAGACAAAACTGGAAGTGTCTATGCACACACTTGTTAAACTGGAAATCTAGCATTGCCTCCATATGCAACTAGCCCATTATAAATATGTCTCCCTTTAAAAAAACATACTGGTATCTATTATAGCATCTTGTACAATGCTTAAATGTTGTAATTGTTATTGAGTAATTGTAGGGAAAGTGAATCTTTCGTTCCTGTGGCTCAGTGGTAGAGCATTGCGTTAGCAGCGCAAAAGGTAGGGGGTTCAATTCCCAGGGAACACACATGATTAAAAAAAAATAAATAAAAAATTATTGCCTGAATGCACTGTAAGTCGCTTTGGATAAAAGCGTCTGCTAAATGTCACTAATTTCACAACTAGGTAGCAAACTCAAAAGAGGAACTATGACTTGTGGAAAATAAACAAATGCAACATCATAACTTTGTAGAAGAGATACTTTAAGACTTTAGTTTAAGGCATTAAGAAACACTTTACGATTCAGTCTGACTTCAAAAGCATCTCAACTGTTATTCAAAATGAACTTTTAAACTGCATATTTGGTATCTGTGAGGACGACGTTTGTCATGTTGAGACATTGAAATTTTCAAATGGGTTTATTTTAGAAAGATGAACATTTTAACATTGATGACTGGCTAGAAAACCATTTAAATTACCAATAATAGTCTGTTTTATAATGTATTATATACCTTTTGCATCCCAAAAGTCATCTGAGCCAAAGAGGTCATTTAGAGAAACTTTTTTTAGAGATTTTTTTTTTCTATTAAAAATATGATTTGTTTGTTTGTTTAATTGTACAGTATTGTTCTAAACAAAGCAGAATAACTTATCAGCATCACTGCTCACATAATGGCGTTTGTGACAAGCACTGTATTACTGAACAAATGGAATACAGCTAAGAGTTTGAATATTTTACACACCTTTGATGAAGAACTGTGCTTGATTGGTGAAGATGGACCACATCCTTCTTGATTCTTCACTTGATTTTGAAGAGGAAATATTGTTTGTTTTATGGTTTAGGTTGAATTTGTTATCATTTTCACGTAGTCCTTTTCCTGGTGCAATACCACAATACACAAAGCATCACAGGAATTTCATTTTGAAGGTTCTATTTTGAGAACGTCTTGTTCTACAAGTTTCTTGTAGTGACCTGCAAATATTTAAAATAGTGAAGACAAATTTATAAATAAAATAAATAAACAGAGGGATGCGACTTACTTTAAGGTGCTTTTTTTTTTTTTTTTTGCCATCTCTTTGTTAAAGAGGTGTTTACTCCTGCCAAATGTCTGAGAGACTGTGCAGGTAAGGAAAAAAAAAACAGAGAGCATAGTTGGGATGGGAGGAGCAGAATCCACATGACGACAGCTAATGAAAACTATTACGGGAATTTCAAGCCATTGCCACTTATGCAGAAGCACAGTTCTTGTTTTGAAAATACCAATTTATTGGAAGGGAATAGTGCTATTGGTGTTATTTTTTTTTTTAAATATCCAAATAAGAACAGTTCTGGCTGAAATACCAGGAAGAATATGAGGGATTCCTGGCTATTATTTTAAGAATAAGTTTTTTTGTAATAGGCCTAGGAAAACTACTCTTAAGACTTCAGTAAGAGAAACTCATATGCCCTGAACAAGATGGCTCAAATTAACTGAAAACTGGAAACCTAAATGCAGTTCAAACTACCTTAATCATTGAAATTATGAGATGTTAATGACAAAAAAGTGAAAACCAGATCCCAAAAACAGTGTTTAGTAAACTTCTGCTGCTTTGTGGGTAAGGCAAGTTTCATTAAGGCTACTTTTTAATGAAGAGAGACAGACGGAGAGAGAAGTGTGCCAAGCACAGTTTCTGTGGTAAAATGGAAACAGCACATAATAAAGTCAGCACAGCTTATTGTCCATTGCTTTTCATACATCAGTCTAATAAGTTGTGTAATCTGATATCACAAATATTGATTTTTGTGATTAATTTCCTTTGGATATTCATTGGGAAACTTTTTGTATTATTATTAACTCTATGTATTGGGTCAGTTGTCCTTTGTTCAGCCTGCCTTTAACCAATATTAAACTTTATGTTTAGATTCACAGCAGCACCCTGGACCATCATAATGCCCTCATTCATCTGGGCCGAGCCCATACCCACCACGGACCCAGAACCTGAGCCCACAGCAGACTCAGAGCCAGAGCTGATGCCCACCATGGACCCCGAGCAAATGCCTGCTGTCATGTCCATTCCAGAGCGGAAGCTGTCTGACCATGTCTGTGTCGGGCTGTACTTCCGTAACTGTGGGAATCTTGGTGGAGCTGGATGAGGAAGTAATAATCATGATCAAAGCAGTTCATCTGAATCAGAGAGTTCCAGTGATCACAACTGCAGAATGGAGTACCTCAAGGCTCAGTACTAGGCCTCTTACTTTTCACCCTGTACATGTTACCCTTGGGAGATATCATTAGGAAACATGGTGCTAGCTTTCACTGTTATGCTGATGATAATTCTGAAAAAAAAAACAGAGGTGTTAATTATTGGACCAAAAACTTTTGCATGTAATAACCTAGATCACTGTCTAATACTTGATGACTGCTCTGTAAATTCTTCCTCATCAGTTAGGAACCTAGGCGTACTTTTTGATAGCAATTTTTCCTTCAAAAAACATGTTTCTAGCATTTATAAAGCTGTATTTTTCCATCTTAAAAAAATATCTAAATTACAACCTATGTTCTCAATGTCAAATGCAGAAACATTAATTCATGCGTTTATGACCTCGAGGCTAGATTATTGTAATGCTTTATTGGGTGGTTGCTCTGCGCGTTTAATAAACAAACTCAAGCTGGTTCAAAATGCAGCAGCTAGAGTTCTTACTAGAACCAGGAAGTATGACCATATTAGTCCGGTTCTGTCAACACTGCACTGGCTCCCTATTAAACATTGTATACATTTTAAGATCTTGCTAATTATCTATAAGGCCCTGAATGGTTTGGCACCTCAGTATTTGAGTGAGCTCTTATCACACTATAGTCCTTCACGTCCACTGCGATCTCAAAACTTTCTCAAAAATTTGATAATACCTAGAATGTCAAAATCACTGCGGGCGGGAGATCGTTTTACTATTTAGCGCCCAAACTCTGGAACAATCTACTTAACACTGTTCGGGAAGCAGACACACTCTGTCAGTTTAAATATAGATTAAAGACCCATCTCTTTAACCTGGCTTACACATAATACACTATTGCATTTCTATAATTCATATTCGTTAAAGGATTGTTAGGCTGCATTAATTAGGTCAACCGGAACAGGGAACACTTCCCAAAACACCCGATGTACTTGTTACATTGTTAGAAGAATGGCATCTACGCTAATATTAGTCTGTTTCTTTCTTATTCTGAGGTCACCGTAGCCACCCAGATCCAGACTGTATCCAGATCAGATGGTCACTGCAGCCACCCGGATCCAGTCCGTATCCAGATCAGATGGTGGATCAGCACCTAGAGATGACCTCGACAGCCCTGAACGTCAGTGGAGACCAGGACAACTAGATGAGCCTCAGAGACTGAACCCCAGTGAAGACCCTCGGCCATTGGGACAAGATCACAGGAACCAGATGAGTCCTTTGCACAATCTGACTCTGCTGCAGCCTAGATTTAAACTGCTGATTTTGTCTGGTCAGAGGAGAATGACATTATTTTGTGACACTATTTCCCCGTCTAAATACTGTAAAGCTGATGTAAAGCCATCCAGCTTTATATCAAGCTCATGTAAAGCTGCTTTGACACAATTTGCATTGTTAAAAGCAGCATACAAATAATAGTGACTTGACTTGACTTGACTTGACATTGATCCCCAGCCTGAAATTCTGGATGTCTTGGTTTTCTTTTGTGCCCAGTCCCTTCCTCCTCTGCTGATCCTGGTCAGTCTTAATTCTCCTCTATCAACTAGCTCCAAGTCTCATTTTGATGCTCCCACTGCCTCCCACTCCCACCTCCTCAGCCTGTTCCATGTCAGCAAAATATTTGAATACTTGAATTGTATGTCTGACTTGTGTGGCCCCGTTAACCCTCATATGGTGTTTGGGTCTTTTTTGCCCTCCGAAAATTTACTTTTTCCTGAAAATACTAGTTAATGTTATCACATTGGACTGAAATTTAGTGACTTTGTTCACAAAGGGTATAACTACTTCTCATTTTTTTTTTTTTTTTTATAATTTTCATACTCTTTTGGGGGAGATTTTTCACCTTCTTCCATTTGTGTATGTATGTGCTTATGCACCCACCATAGGCATGTCACTGACCTGTCAATGTACTTGGTGCAATATAAGCAAGTACAGTACTGTATGAATTCAAGGTGCTTGTATTTGAGTATTTCCAGTTTGTGAAGCTTTATGGTTATAGTCTAGACTAGACTACATCTCAGAGATAAACATTATAAAGTAATTTTGCTCCATTACTTTTGTCAGAGAGCTTTAATTAATTTTCAGATGTTGCATTGCTTATCCAGTGAAAACGATGAGCTTACAGTATCTCTATCCAATAGTATATATTTAAAATCAACTTTAACACGAGCAAATTGCAAAACACATCAATGCAGCTGTAACGTTAATCATAACATCATATATAAGAGAGATCTTATATAACATCATATATAAGAGAGATCAGAGTGGCAAAGAGGAATTATTCCGATAAGCTAAGCATCCAGTTCTCTTCCAATGACACGGCTTCAGTGTGGAAAGGTCTGAAAGACATCACCAATTACAAGTCACCATCCCCCAGCACTCTGGAGAATCAACAACTGACAGACGATCTGAACGAGTTCTATTGCAGGTTTGAAAAAACACCCCACACCCGCCCTGAACACCTCTCCACACAACCATTCACACCTCCAGCAACCCCCCTCTCCCCCACACCTGCACTGCAGATAAGAGAAGATGATGTGCGCCAGGTCTTCAAAAAGAACAAAAGAAGGAAGGCACCAGGCCCAGACGGTGTGACCCCAGCCTGTCTGAAATCCTGTGCTGACCAGCTGGCCCCCATCTTCACACAGATCTTCAACAGATCACTGGAGCTGTGCGAAGTCCCCTCATGCTTCAAACGCTCCACCATCATCCCCGTCCCAAAGAAACCCAAGATAACAGGACTCAACGACTACAGACCTGTGGCTCTAACATCTGTGGTCATGAAGTCATTTGAAAAACTGGTTTTGGCTAATCTGAAGGACATCACTGGACCCTTACTGGACCCCCTGCAGTTTGCCTACAGAGCAAACAGGTCTGTGGATGATGCAGTCAACATGGGACTGCATTACATACTACAACACCTAGACAGACCAGGGACTTATGTGAGGATCTTGTTTCTGGACTTCAGCTAAGCCTTTAACACAATCATCCCAAACCGCCTCCTGCCCAAACTAACTCAGCTCTCTGTACACACCTCCGTCTGTCAGTGGATCTACAGCTTCCTGACAGACAGGCAGCAGCTAGTGAGGCTGGGAAAATACACATCCAGCACTCGTACGATCAGCACTGGAGCCCCTCAGGGCTGTATTCTCTCCCCACTGCTCTTCTCCCTGTACACCAACGACTGCACATCTAAAGACCCCTCTGTCAAGCTCCTGAAGTTTGCAGACGACACCACACTTATCGGCCTCATCCAGGACGGTGACGAGTCTGCTTACAGACAGGAGGTTAAGGAGCTGGCTGTCTGGTGCAGTCTTAACAACCTGGAGCTTAACACGCTCAAAACAGTGGAGATGATCGTGGACTTCAGGAGAAACCCCCCTGCTCTCCCCCCACTCACCATCATGAACAGCACTGTAACGACAGTGGAGTCATTCAGGTTCCTGGGCACCATCATCTCCCAGGACCTGAAGTGGGACAATCACACTGACTCTATTGTCAAAAAGGCCCAGCAGAGGTTGTACTTCCTTCGCCAGCTGAGGAAGTTCAACCTGCCACAGGAGGTGCTGAAACAGTTCTACTCTGCCAACATTGAATCCATTCTCTGCACTTCAATAACTGTCTGGTTCAGCTCGGCTACCAAATCTGACCTCAGAAGACTACAGAGGGTAGTCCGGACTGCTGAGCGAATCATTGGTACAACCCTCCCCAGTCTCCAAGAACTGTACTTATCCAGAGTGAGCAAAAGGGCTGGTAAAATCACTCTGGACCCCTCACACCCAGCACACTCCCTCTTTGAACTGCTGCCGTCTGGTCGACGCTACAGAGCTCTGAGCACCAGAACGACCAGACACAGGAACAGTTTCTTCCCTCAGGCAATCCATCTCATGAACATTTGAACTCTTAACAATAAACAGGAAACACACAACACTATCTACTTTTTATTTTTATTATTTATTTAACACATACTTATTACATTTCAAATTTGCACCTAACATACCTGTACATACTGAATTGTCTGTTTTTTTTTGTATATTGTGTTTGTGCTATTTTGCATACTGTCCATTTTGTATATTTGTACATTATTCTTTATTATTATCTGTGTCCTGTCCTGTCGCCGTCATTCTGTCCCATTGTGGAGCTACTGTCACTAAAACAAATTCCTCGTATGTGCAAACATACCTGGCAATAAAGCTGATTCTGATTCTGATTCTGATAAAACACTGACAGGGAATATTTGAAACTGATGTGTATGGGGACAGAGGCTCTTGCAGTCCAAAACAATCATATAACGACTAGTTTCTCTGTAATATTAGCATATGAATTTTAATAAAGCGTTGAGTAAATTAGTGTAAATTACCTGCACCGCTGCAGCTCAAGGGCGTTTCATCCAGTACTCAGTGATGTTGGTCTGTCTTCATGTCCATCTATAAAATCAGTGTCGTTTAAACTTTATGTGAAGGTGCTGGCACATTTGTTATCCTTCCACTTGCTAAGGAAAACATCTTAACGCAGATGACTGTTTGTTTAGCTGCAGCCGTTGCTCGGACTCTGCCGTTGGCGCGGTTGTGTTTGAATTCTGGCGCATGCGCAGAAGCGGTATTGTGAGGTTCAAGCACAATCGCGCTGATTCGCGCATCTAGTATAATGAATTGCATTTTAGTACAATGACGATAATCGCAATGATGAAAGCGCATATGGACAAACAGTTAAATTAACTTAGATAACTTTAGTTGCCCTCATGCACCGATGAGTCTTGAGAGCCCAACACCCTGTTGCTTGCTTGTCCCACCTCGGACCAGTGTTGCTAAATCCTCACCACTGCTGACCTGGAGCAACCCACAAAACTAACTAACTTTTTTTTAGAGATATTATAACCCAGACACCAGTTTGACCCCTGGCTATTATCAATTTATGATATTTTAGTACACAAGCAAAAGAGATATCATGTGAAAAATCACTTCATTTCAGCATCTAGTTTTTGTGTAGTGATGAAAAAAGCAGAAAATGTCTCTACTGTACTAATCTACCTTACATATTTAGCATTAGCATGTTGTACTGTGTTTTTGTGTCCCTGTGCATGTGCAGTTATTTTTATTTGATAGTAGTTTGATTGACTGAGTTTTATATTACATTACATTAAGTCATTTAACAGATGCTTTTATCCAAAGCAACTTATAAATGAGGACAATGGAAGCAATCAAAATCAACAAAAGAGCAATGATATGCAAGTGCTATAACAAGTCTCAGTTAGCTTAACACAGCATACATAGTAAGGTTTGTTATTATTATTATTATTATATAATAAATAAAAAGAAAACAGACAGAATAGAAAAAAAGAATAGAGCAAGCTAGTGTTAGAGGCCTTTTTTGCAGTGCATTTAAAAAAAAAGAAAGATTTTACCAGTAGGGAAGGATGGGTGAAGATGCTCCCTTATGAACAACAAGATTTACTGCTAAATCACAGTCTCAAGATTCTCAAAAATCTCAAGACAAAGATCTGCATATTGTCATTTCTAAGAATGTAAGCAGGAGTTTTGACAACTTTTTTCCTGTTATGGAAAGAACAGGAACTAAATATGTGGTTACATAGAAACCTCTTTAAAGGGTTGAACTTGGTTTCTAAACCTGAGAGACTTTCGTCTGGTTTATTCTACTTCTTTTTTTATGTCGATACTCAGACTTTCAGATCTATTGAATAGAATGCCGGCTCCTGTGTCAGCAGCATCACACGCATGCTTCGTTGTACTCTAGTGAATGCGCTTCGAAGACTGACACAGAAGAGAAGAAATTGTTGAATAAAGTTGTTATTTCTGTTTTCTTTGCACACAAAAAGTATTCTCGTAGGTTCATAAAATTAAGGTTGAACCACTGATGTCATATGGACTATTTTAATTGCACCGGAACGGCCAACACACAGCAGCTGATTGGTGGAGAGGAGACAGAGTGATGAAACCAATTAATATATATTGGGATGGTTAGGAGGCCATGATGGAAAATGGTTGAATTTGGCCTGCTGTAACTGACTGTCTTAAAACTTTACATATACATACAAAATGTGCAGAGAGGTGGCCTAGGAACATTCTCTTGCAGTTTACTGTCACAGTCAGAAAATATATATATATTTTTTAAATAGAAGGACAGCTTTTAATGAATTTACTTCATAAAAGTAACATAACATATAATTGTATTGTGTGGTAACTATTTCATAAAAGCAATAAATGATCCAAGGAGTGCTGAATACTCGCATCGTGCATGCCAAACAATGCACTTCAGCCACAACTTATTCACAATACATCACGGCCTCTCATACCTTATTGCTTACATACAGTCACTGGCTACTTTATTAGGTACACCTTGCTAGTACCGGGTTGGACCCCCTTTTGCCTTCAGAACTGCCTTAATTCTTCGTGGCATAGATTCAACAAGGTGTTAGAAACATTCCTCAGAGATTTTGGTCCATATTGACATGATAGCATCACGCAGTTGTTGCAGATTTGTCGGCTGCACATCCATGATGCGAATCTCCCGTTCCACCACATCCCAAAGGTGCTCTATTGGATTGAGATCTGGTGACTGTGGAGGGCATGTGAGTAAAGTGAACTCATTGTCATGTTCAAGAAACCAGTCTGAGATGATTTGAGCTTTGTGACATGGTGCATTATCCTGCTGGAAGTAGCCATCAGAAGATGGGTACACTGTAGTCATAAAGGGATGGACATGGTCACCAACAATACTCAGGTAGGCTGTGGTGTTTAAACGATGCTCAATTGGTACTAAGGGGCCCAAAGTGTGCCAAGAAAATACCCCCCACACCACTACACCACCACCACCAGCCTGAACCTTTGAGACAAGGCAGGATGGATCCATGCTTTCATGTACTTTACGCCAAATTCTGACCCTACCATCTGAATGTCGCAGCAGAAATCGAGACTCATCAGAACAGGCAACGTTTTTCCAATCTTCTATTGTCCAGTTTTGGTGAGCCTGTGCGAATTGTAGCCTCTGTTTTCTGTTCTTAGCTGAGAGGAGCGGCACCCGGTGTGGTCTTCTGCTGCTGTAGCCCATCTGCTTCAGGGTTCGACGTGTTGTGCGTTCAGAGATGGTATTCTGCATACCTTGGTTGTAACGAGTGGTTATTTGAGTTACTGTTGCCTTTCTATCATCTCTAACCAGTCTGCCCATTCTCCTCTGACCTCTGACCTCAACAAGGCATTTTCGTCCACACAACTGCCGCTCACTGGATATTTTCTCTTTTTCGGACCATTCTCTGTAAACCCTAGAGATGGTTGTGCGTGAAAATCTCAGTAGATCAGCAGTTTTTGAAATACTCAGATCAGCCCGTCTGGCACCAACAGCCATTCCACCTTCAAAGTCACTTAAATCCCCTTTCTTCCCCATTCTGATGCTCGGTTTGAACTTCAGCAAGCCGTCTTCAACACATCTAGATGCCTAAATGCATTGAGTTGCTGCCATGTGATTGACTGATTAGCCATTTGTGTTACCAAGCAACTGAACAGGTGTACCTAATAAAGTGGCCGGTGAGTGTATATTCTTGCAGTCATTGTCTTGACTTCATTTTGTCATGTGAGCAGCACAAGAATGCAGATCTTCCTACATCCTCATTCATGAGCTGCAGAGTAATTGAAATGGAGATACAGTATAAAGAACTGAAAACAACAGGGATACAGTCTGGATTTTCCACTGACCTTTCAAATTTAGTTTATTAACTGCACCAACAGATACAGCAGAAAAACAGTGGAACAGGAAACTCTGTACTGAAAAATACTACAAAATATACAGTTTTATACAAAATATTTATTTAATGATTATCTGCAACTATATACAATTTAATAAAAAACAGGCTTAAAAAAACAGACTTCTAATGCATTTATTTGTATATACACAAACACGTGCACATACACATTTTTAGTCTAGGTAATGTTATGTAAGAAAGACAGATAAGCAACTATTCTTCTTTTAAATGACTTGTGTTCAAATGCTGGAAACTATAGTTTATTAGATATTAAAAATACACTAGACAAGCTGTCAGTCTGTGTGTTAGTGGTGGGGATTTTTCCAAGAATTCATTGCAGGTTACATTTTTATGCCAGCAGGTGGCGGCAAGAGTTTTTTTACTTTATGAGTGAGTGAGTGAGTGAGTGAGTGAGTGAATGAGTGAGTGAGTCAGTCAGTCGCTGACAGTTAAAAGTTGGCATGAAATGGCTTGTGGTAGTCTTTTCTTCCTTAATGTGACATATAGTGAAACAGCTTCTTGAACAAGTGAAAATGTAGGGTGGGACTTGATTTTATCCATCATCATCATAATTGAAACATTGTGGCTTGCTATTTGAAGTGAGTGACAGTTTGTCCACGCTCACACCAGTAAACAAGTCATCAAAGAATAGAAAATCTTGTAGCACAGCACTGAATCCACTGACAGGTGAAGTGAATAATATCGATTACATTGTTACAATGGATGTGTCAATGGGTGGGATGTATTAGACAGCATGTGAACAGTCAGATCTTGAATTTCATGTGTTGGAAGCAGGAAAAATGGGCAAGCGAGTGTCAAAAAGCCAAATAGTGATGGCTAGACAAATGGGTCATAACATCACCAAAACAATAATTCAAAGCCCATCTAGTCTGTCTGGTCTGATCACACAGAACAGCTACTGTAGCTCAAATTGCTGAAAAATATAATGCTGGCAATCGTAGAAAGCTGTCACAACATAATGAATCACAGTTTGCTGCAACCAGTCAAAGTGTGCATGAGACCCCTGTCCTGTCTACTATTGGCACAAAAGCTTCAGAACTGAACCATGTGCTCACAACAAAATACTAGGCAAAACAAAACATAGAGCATTAACATACAGATCCTGACATTAAACTGAAACCTAACCAGACAGGAGAGTCAGGATCCAAATACAGCCCTTCAAACACACACAACACATACATGAGTTTCTGGAAAAGATAAGAATTTGAGAATTTCAGTCATGATCTGAGATCTATACCAAATATAGTGCTGATGGTGAGGGGGAATTAGGTGTTGTGATCAGAGCAAGTTTGACTTTGACTTCCTCTGCTTGATGTGGGAAGGTTTTTTGTCTTTCTGTCTTTGTTTCAGAGCTGCAGTAGATTCATCTTCAGTGTTGTTTGGAGGGAAACAGATTTTATTCTGAAGTGTCTTAATCCACGACAACAAGATGAAGATCATTCAGCTTCAGTTCTGTGAGTTTTTACATGATATGCTTTGTAACTTAATTAAAATTCGAAATAGTTTCATGCTATGCATGGCACAGGGGGTTATTTATTTATTTATTTATTTATTTTAGATGTATTAATCTGTTGTCAAGCTGCAGTGGCAGATCTACTAACTGTTCTGGCATCAAATGTGAGCATAAACTGTGATCTTGATGAAAATTATGTTTATTGGATTTTACTGAAAACAGCAGATCCTTGATTCTATGATTATTCCCAACACCAGCACCACCTTTTTACACAAATGATACATTCAGAAAGAAATATTCAGTGCAGTTTAAACATCGTCTGGTTATTAATAATGTGACTGCTCATGAATTAGGAGTTTATTACTGTATGAACACAGAAACACCTCCAAAACTCAGCAACAGCACCAGAATATACTTCACTGGTGAGTTCATTTACTTCAGTGATCAAGACATATTGATGATCACTGCTTACATACACACTAGTCATTAACTACTTACATTTTTTAAAATATTCATGAAAAACAATTATATTTATAAATTTCATAATATATTATAATTGTCTTAAGTGCTACAAATCCGTAGCCAGTAATTTTATTTTTTACAGTAACAGACTGTGGATACTTTTATTACAGAACCAACTCAACCAACTGTGTTAACTGAGTGCTACAATCATACAGTGACTGATTATACCAAGCAAAATCAGACACAATGGCAGATTATCAACATTATATCGGGTCTGATGAACGGACTTCTGCTCATTCTGCTGATCGGTGAGTTAATTTTCAGCCATCTGTAAAAATATTTGTATCATGAATTTCTTTTTCGGCTTTTGACTACATTATTATTGTACAACTGTAGTAAATACTGAATCTGAGAAACTGTTCTATTTCTAGGACTATTAAATGTTTTTGATGGAAACAGAAGGTCAGCAGAACAATCAGAACTCAACACTGATCTACAGCAGACACAAGAACAGCATCAGGACCATTTACACTTAAAAAACTGTGAATCCATCCTTACTACTAAAATTAATTTCTGTCTTGATAATTATTGAGGATTCTTCCTGACCTGTACAATAGCATTCTATATCATTTTATTTTGGTTCATTTTTGTTTGATTGCAGCTAAAAATTATAATATTGATTTTCAGTATGCCACGGTGGACTTTTCCAAACTGCATAAAAATATTCAGTCCAAACAATCCAGCAGCACTTATACTGCTCTAAAACTGCTGAAGATATTAACACATGACTTTACATTTATTTTGCTTACCTTTTCTTGATGTTTAACTCAGATCAGGGTTTTTCAAAAAACTGTTATTTATGGGAAAGTTCCAAAAAAAGAAAAGAAAAAAAAAAACTTAAAATAAAAAAAAACTTAAAAATAAAAATAAATAAATATACAAATAAGTAAAAAAAACTGACTATATTTGATATTCATATTTCATTTTTCTTTCTAAAGACTGGTGATCATAATTATTTTATTGAACCAACGGCTTTTATATTTCTCTTTAGGATTAACATATAAAATTACTCTAATAATGTGTAGAAAATATTACATTGAAAATATGTGGACACTCGTTGTTTATTGTATAAATATGACATTAATGTTTTACACATGAAAATATGTACCTGTCTTTGTATTTTAGTGGGTCCTGAAGAGAATCATCATATTTTGATGTTGGTGGCATTTAAACATTTGAAAAGTCCTGCTTCAGATCAGATGTTTGTTTAGGAACTTAATCAGTATCTGCTGAATTCTGTTTATCTGTGAATGCATTATTTGTGTGAAGCCTGATCGGTTGTGTTTTCAGTGCTGTTGAATCAAGAAGAGGTTACATTTGATACGATACAGAGGACTGCTTATTTTGTCAAGATGGTTCCATTGATGCCTATAATGAAACCTGTAGTTTTAAAAAAAAAAATAATAATAATAATAATAATAATAAAATTATTATTATTTTTTTATTTTTATTTTATTTATTTATTTATTTTTGTGCCCTGTTTAAAATGTGTATAGTCTATCTGCTGGGGTTTTCAAAATGTTTTATTTTGAGAAAACATCTATTTGTATATAGGAATAAAGTTTTGTTTTATTATTATTATTATTTTTTAATGTGCTAATAAATGAATGACAGAAATATATTCTAGATGGAAGAAAAACTTATCTTTATATTTTAAATGCATTTATTTCAGATTCATGCTTGAAAAGATATTAATATGACTGCCTTTAATACCTTACTGTAACAATAGCTTCTGAATATGTAAATAGTACATAATAAAAATAAAATAACAATATTTAAAACTCACATACTTGACATTTATGAAAAACAGCCTTATTCTAAGAACACATTTCAGTTGTTATAACCTGGAATTCATAATGAAGCGATTTAAAAAAAAAAATAATAATAATAAAAAAAAAAAAATAAATAAATAAATATATATATATATATATATATATATATATATATATATATATATATATATATATATATATATATATGTTTATTATAAAGTTGCTTCGTTAAGAATACATACATTTCCTTGTGTATGTTTTTGTGTGTGTTTGAGTATGCCACTCTTGATAATCTATGAGAAATATGTATAGCTGGTTATCACTACAGTCCCTGTATAATAGCTAAACAGCATTTTGCTTCAATAACAAAATAATTTCAAAATATTAAATAATGTCAATATTGAAGAATTTGGAGTTTATGACTGTGTGAAAACTTAAGCGCTATTTCCAGATTCATTGTAAATAAATAATAATTAATAATAACAATAATATAAAAAATGGTAACACTACACAGTAACTAAACTCAGCTGATGAAGTGCTAAACCAAAACCAGAAACATGTTCCACTGGCTTTGACACTTGACAACCAACGACTCTCACCTTTGTCTAGACTCTAGAGTGGAGGTTTAACTGTGAAACGAGAGCAGAGTTAATATCTTTATTTTAATAAAGTTCTCACAGTCTTAACCACCAATGGAAAAAAAGCAGCATTGCTGTACGTCTGCTAAAAATCTCCTTTATTGTTCTACTGAAGAAAATAAAAGCTACCTATATCTTGGATGGCCTGAGAGTGAATAAATTAACAGCAAACTTTCATTTGTGGGTGAACAAGGCCTTTAACATTTTCTTTAATTGACTTTTAATTATAGTAAATTTTTAAAACTTGTGCACATATACATTTTAATCAAAATGTAAAACACAAAGAACAATTCAGCATGTGATTTTTTTTTTTTTTTTTTTTTTTTTTAGTTGTTAAAATTACGATTGAACCACTGATGTCACATAGATTATTTTAACAATGTTTTAAGACGTTAAGATCCTTGCTGTCTATGGGAGGATCAGAGAGCTCTCATAATTAATCAAAAATATCAATAATTTGTGTTATGAAGATGAACGAAGGTCTTATGAGTTTGGAACGACATCAGGGTGAGTAATTAATGACAGAAGTTACATTTTTGTGTGAACTATCCCTTTAATGTCACCATTATTAGTTCAAAATCATTTAACTGGTCGTAAATTAAATTATTTGAATTATTAACACAAAGAAAAGAATAACTAAGTTGGTAGCCTGTAGCTTACCATACACTATTTGTTCACTTTCTGACTGTCTCACAACAAAGAAGTTCACCTCAGAGAAGACAGTGTGCATATACTGTTTAGGTTTGTGTTTTGTTTCATTATTCATCTTGATTTTTCAAAATAATTATTTTGTGTGCTTTTCCTGTGCATTCAGGCACAAACTGCTGCACACTCACATGAATACACAGGAGTTCAATGACTGAAGATTTTTACTGGACAATAGATTACATTTGCAGTTTGCATAAGATCATACAGCTTTAGAACAACATCAGGTTGACTAATTATTTATTGAATTCACACTATCCCATAAACAGCTTGTGAAGAGTAAATAAACTACAAACAACAATAGAGAGAGACAGCATGATAAGGGTTACAAATGTAAAAGAGCACATAGCTGGTGTGTTGGGGCCCCATACCTGGAATTCGTACACATAAGTGATGAGGCCCTTCGTTATTGAGGTCGTGGATCGTTGTGTATTGAAAAGTGTGTACAATGTGGTCAAACTTGACTTCCTCTTCTTCTTGTGTATTTCTTTCTTGTCTTCTCCTGCAGTGACTTCATCACACATTGTGAAGGGAACCAGATTTTATATCGAAGTGATCAAGAAACAACATGAAGATCATTCAACTTCAGCTCTGTGAGTTTACATATTATGAATATTTTATCCCATATTCTTTGCAGAATTGAAACTTTTATTATATATATATATATATATATATATATATATATATATATATATATATATATATATATATGTGTGTGTGTGTGTGTGTGTGTGTGTGTATATATATATATATATATATATATATATATATATATATATATATATAAAATTTATTTTATTTTATTTTTTCCTCACACAGATGTATTAATGTGTTGTCAAGCTTCAGTGGCAGATCTTGTAACTGATTTGGGATCAAATGTGATCATAAACTGTGATCTTGATGAAAATGAGGTTTATTGGATTTTACTGAAAACAGCAGATCCTCCAACAGTGATTCTACGATCATTCTCAACAACAACATCACCATTTTACCATAATAAAACATTCAGAAAGAAATATTCAGTGCAGTTTAAACATCGTCTGGTTATTAATAATGTGACTGCTGATGAATTAGGAGTTTATTACTGTATGAACACAGAAACACCTCCAAAATTCAGCAACAGCACCAGACTATACCTCAATGGTGAGTTCATTTACTCCTGTAGTAATTAAAACATTCTGATAATCAGTGTGATTATTTTCTACATTTGTTATTTGTTATTTATAGAAAATAATAAACATTCTCATTGGTCACTCCACACAGAGATAAATAAGTTATCAATATTTAATTCAGTTTTACAAACCTGCATCATTGTCATTGTGCTCCAGTAAAAGACTGACAGTAACAGACCGTGAACATGTTCTTTACAGAATCTCAACTAACCGAGTGTCACAATCATACAGTGGTGGAGTTTATTGATCAGAATCAAACACATTGGCAGATTATTATCATCATATCTGCTCTGATGAACGGACTTCTGCTCATTCTGCTGATCGGTGAGTAATTATTCTTAAATTAATTAAATAAATCTTAGCTAATTAAATAAACACTAGCGGTGCTGTCTGTGAAAATATCCATATGATGCTCTTCTGCAGTAAAGAGGAGAAGATGTTTTTCATTACTTAGTCTTTTGAATATTAGTTTGGCATGTTTGTGTCTCCATATATTGTTACAGTTTAAAAAATAATGAATCTGAATTCTCTGTTTCTTAGGTTCTGCTGTTGGAAAAACAGAATGGTTGAAAAAACATGTTTATAACGCTGATCTGCAGACAAATGTTACATATCAGCTTCAAGTACAATAAGGTAAATATGTCAAACCATTTAAAATCTTCAAATCATTAATAAAAATCTCGACAACACTTCATTTTAGGGTTTCTTAACTAGTTGCTTATTAGCATGTACATTACTAGAATATTAGCCATTTATTAGTAGTAATTAAGCACATATTATATTAACTAACTTACTGACTATTAATAAGCTGCAAATTAGGAATTTATTCAGTGAAAAGTCATAGTTAATAGTGAATAAGTGTTCCCTATTCTAAAGTGTTACCAAAATCTCTACTATTATGTTATGAAGGTGTTTATTTCTATAAGTACAACAAACGTAGACTTTTGTTTTGAAGGGCAGCTTAAATGCTAATTGTTTTCCTCATTACTCTTTCAGCACGCCGAGGGGGACTTTTCTATAAAAATAGTCAAGTCAACAACATCTGTGTGTGATTATATAATATGTTCTTGAATATGATGTGGATTTTCCTGAAAAAGAAATAGCTTTAGAAAATCAAGAGTATTGGGGGAAAACTGGGGCTAGTTGTCACACTTCTCCAGTAAAAAAACAACAACAACAAAAAATTATATATATATATATTAGAACATTCTGTATTGACATAAAACTTGATGACTTGCATACAAAAACTATTAAACTAAATATTGTCTATCTGAATAAAGTTTAATATTTCCACAGCAGCCAGTGAAAAGATACTGTTTAGGAGTTTATACAGATATGCATAACGCATCATTCTCAGACTAATTGGTACATATTCCTTTAGTTAACAAGTCTGATGTAATTTTTTTTGATCTGGTTCATTTGCATTTAGCCTTTAAAATGTTTTTGTATGTAACAATGTTATAATAGTAATGGCTAATTCTTACTATATTATTTTGAATGTTGCTATTTGTTAAAAGGGAAAAAAGTTATTTTGTGGGAATTTTTTTTTTTTTTTTTTTTTGTAACCAAGAATTTTCTCATGCATAAAATATTCTGAACATCCAGTATACTTTGCTAACTGTTTCGGAAATTAAAAAATTTTTGCTGTACACAATTTTGTGTTCCGAAGAAGAAGAAGAAGAAGAAGAAGAAGAAGAAGAAGAAGAATATTGTTAGAGATTTAAAAAAATATTCAGGGCTCAATACTAAGGAGTTTTTTACTGGCCAAGTCGGACTAACGGTTCAAATTTTTGCTTGCCCTGCCAACATTTTCACTGGCCCTTGCACTAAATAACTAAATAAATACATAGTTGTTTTCTCTGTTTTTAATATAGGGATATGACACCAGAATTTTAGATACCATTTTAATTTTACAATTCTCAATTTCAATTTTGATACCACAGCAAAAACTATACAAATATAAAGTTAAAACATTATTGAAGACAAGTGAACAAGTAAAAATTAAGAACAAATATACAAATTACAAGCAATAGCACAAATATTTAAATAGAACAAAGACACAAATTAAACAATGCTTTAAATTCCTTAATTTTGTTCAGGTGTGGAAATTGAATAAGGTTAGAGATAAACTCAACTGAAGTGCTAAACCAAAACCATAAATGCATTGCACTGGTTTGATCACTTGATCGTTTGACAGCGTCTCACCTCTGTCTAGAGTGGAGCTTTTCTAAAACATTTATACTTGTATCTCAGTTTATGAACCTCAAATAGAAACCACAGCATTGCAGTATAAACACTGCCGTACTTCATGATATGATGCTTATTGTTTGTGTATAGATATACATATTTAACAACATGTAAAGCAACTTCTTACTTGATACTGAAGTTTATATTTCTGTGAATGTGCAACAGTTAATACTGTTTAAATAATCATTACATGTTTTGTATCACATTTTCTTTCATTTATAATTCTAGAAAAAAGTTCAATCGTATTACATATTTTTTAGTCTAAAGCTAAGAAACAAGGAAAGACCCAAATGATGTTTAATGCAAAACATCCAATTAAACAGCCTTTGAATATTAATGTCTGCTGTTTTCTTTATTGATCTCTATTGAGTTAAGTTTTTGAATAGAGCTCTGTGTCTGTCAGTCTTGGGTCTGGTCTCTTGTCTCTAAGTGTTGTTGTTCAGTGAAAAATCAAAAAGTGATTTTACAGAAAGTATTAATCATATGGTTTATTTAGATCTAAAGTGCTGCTCAAAAATTATTCAGGTTCTCTGACTGAATATTATCAATGCAGTGACCGCAAACAGAGAAACATGCAGGGTTTTTTAAAAATACTGCAGTCCCTAAATGTATTTGTTTTCTCTGATTTCTCTGCATTTTAACACGTTTGGATAACAATTAGGCTAGCTTATAAACTATGTCAGTGAGTTGTGTGAATTTTGTCAAGCGAGGACTATTTCAGTTCAGAATGGCGGAATTAGACAACATTTATTCATTTTCAATTGCATCCGTGATTATTTCTGTCATTTAAAATTTCTATCATAAAGCAGCTGTCAAAAAAATTGTATTTAGTATTGTTTATCTCGCACTACGGCGTTATGCAATATTCTTCTAGAACCAAAGAAGTGTCAATATTTTGCAGTTATTTTCACCTTTTATTACCATGAACCTCACTGGTGGATACATGCACACAAACATCTCTTACTGTGACTGAAAACACGTTTAAAAGAAACCTCAATCTTTTTTGTCTGTGAGATTTTATTTTATTTTAAAAAATACAGTATATTCAATACAATTATGACAAAGCTATGAATCCCCTTTCACTTTTGTTAATATCAGCATTTTTTTATTGATGCTTTGTATAAATGTATACTACTGACACAAGGCAGCAATATTCAGCACAGCAGCTGCTTTTGCTCGTTTGATTAATATTGATTAATAAACTCTGTATATGGATGCTGCTTATTTTCATTACACTAACAGATCAAATGACTTCTGTAAACAGTTAACGTGATATTTTTGGACATTTGAAAATCTATTTTTTGTATCAGAGCTCCTCTGCTGCCCTCTGCAGGTCATTCATGATAGGCAAATAGGTTAACTAGGATATAACTTTTAGGTTAACCAACATTTCCTTGATCATCCAGAATTATGAGAAAGATAATAGTCAGTGACTAAGTCAAGTCCACCAGTTAAACGAAGACCAGTATAAAAAGAACTAAAAAGGCTTGACCAACTTGTTAGTTTAGTCTTTTTCAGCAGGATCCTACTATAGACAAATATTATGTTATATTATGATCATGTTAATCACATTATTTCACATTTGTTTATACAGGGAATGCCTTTTGAGCACGAGCTGAGCCTTTTGTATTGTATGTGTGTTTTGTAGTGTGCTATTATGTGTTCAGATTGTTTTTGGAGTCTGTTCTCATCAGGCTGTTCTTAACCATAGATTCAGTTTTCAGAGGTGGAACCTGATGACATTATATGATGTTTTATATTTACTGTAAGGAGTGGTGTTGCTGTGTTGACACTCAGCACCAGGATGCATGATTTATATAAATAACATGATATTCTGGTGCTGAGACTCAGCTGAGGCCCTTAGAGGCCATGACCCTCATTGTGTTCTTGGACCCATTGGGCCCTTAAAATATCCCAAGACAAAAGACCCACACCCAGGTTCTGCTTTCATGTGTTTTGCATGATTTCACAGTCTTGAATTTTTTTATTTTTATTTCATTATTAAAAATAAAATTGTTTTATTAAAAAAATCTATTGTTTTTTATTTTACCTCAACTTCTATTCAAAGTGAACTTGTAAACTGTATATTCAGCGCCTACAAGAGACAGGTTGGTCATGGTGAGGTTGTTCGCTTTTTTTTCTAATGAAAGCATGTGAGAGACATATGATGAGGAAGTTATCTAATGGAATGAGTCATTTATTGGTAAATATTTGCTCTAGATCCACAGCATCTTTTTTCATTCTCATTAAGCTTTAACACTGTTTTAGACTGGAGTAGAGATGAAATAAGTTTGTGCTCTTGTACTCTGGATCCTTTTTCTCTAAATAACTGCAGGGAATTTTATCACCAACAATCTCACTGTCATTGTCTTTCTGTTTATTTTGGTGGCAGAGTTATATCAGAGCTGCTGTTTTTAAAGTGAAACAACTCTTTAAGTTAAAGTAACTGAAACTTGTTACAGTGTAGTGAGTAATTTTGTTTTGTCCAATATAATTTGTGGAAGTGTTTTAAACATAATTAATATTATTTCAAGCCTTAAGTACTGTGGCTATATATAGGTAAACTGTTTTAAAGTAAAGTTATAACTTTACATAATGTTGTTTTAAGGCATAAAACTCCAGATGATTCTTATGGTTCCCAAAAACACCAGTGTGAACAAAATTAAGAAGGAAATGAAAGATTTAGTGATCTTAGAAGTGGAAATTAGAAACCATCTTGTGGCTTTAGCATCCAGAAATGTTTACTGGAAATGTTTAGCTGTGCCATTTTTAAATGCAACTCAACAAAACTTAAGGTTTAAGTCTGCATTTAAAGCACAGAATAATTCACACACGTGAGAAGCCACTGAAAATCAACAAGAGATGGTTTTCTGGTCAAGGGTGAAGGAAAGAATAATATATAATGTTTTTTTAATTAAGCCTCAAGCATCCTTCAGGAAAAATTTGGAACAATTTTTTTTTTTTTTTTTTTAATAGTTACCTTATTCTGAGCGGTATAAGACCTGGCTACTTTTCCTAAGTTTGCCACCTGAACACACACACACACACACACACTCACACACACACAAAATGGACTTGAGTCAGCAAAGTGGCTGAAAAAAAAAAAAAAAAATTGAAATACTTATATTCAGAGCTTTGTGTTATTTATCCAAGAAAAATAAATAAATCCATCACAATGCAGGTCATACACATAAATGAAGGGGTGAATCTATACAACATTCTCAATGTGGCAAACACGCACACACGCGCACACACACACACACACACACACACACACACACACACACACACTCGCTCGCTCGCTCGCACGCACACACACACCCACCCAGATAGCACACATACGTCTGTAAGATGTCTGTTAAAGATCTCTTGATCTGGAAAGCATCTGCTGTCTACAAACGTCTGACAGACGTCTTTCAGATGTCAGTTTTACATACATTCTAAATCATAAACATCTTAAAGACATCTAACAGACGTCTATTTGACATCTAAAAGGAAACGTCCTATAGACGTATTGCAGATGAGCAAACACTAAAAAATACGTCTTGCAGATGTAAATGCAGACGTCAAATAGACGTCTCTGAGATGTACGTGTGCTATCAGGGCACACACACACACACACACTCACTCACGCACGCACGCTCGCTCGCTCGCTCACTCACTCACATACACACACACACACACTATAATGTTTGTTTTTGTGAAAAGTGGGGACATTCATAGGCGTAATGGTTTTTATACTGTACAAACTGTATGTGCTATTGCCCTACACCAACCCAACACCTAAACTCAGCCCTCACAGGAAACTGTGCATTTTTACTTTCTCAAAAAACTCACTCTGTATGATTTATGAAGTGTTTTGAAAAGTGGAGACATGGGGTAATGTCCTCATAAGTTACCTTCTCCTTGTAATACCTATGTCATACCCATGTCATTATACACATTTATGTCTTCATTTGTCACAAAAACGCACACACACACACACACACACACACACACACGTCAGATCAAAGTCCTTTTTTTTTTTTTTGGTTAGAAATAAATGATTACTCTGTCTCCTATTTTGTCTTTTCCTTATAGAATGGTCAAATTTGTCTGTAAGCATATTTTGGTATCTTTGTAAAGTCTCACCCAACACTAATATTTAATAATTAAATAATATATACTTTTTTTTTTCTTTTTTTTTTTAAATTGTACAATTTTAATTTGTGACAAAATCTTTGTGGATTTTATCCTTGTGGTTTATAGATTTCAGCCTATATGCAACCTATATCCATTGAGTACTGCAGCCATACAGGGTTTTTTGTTGTTGTTGTTGTTGTTTTTATATCTGCCTCATAGTTCCACTCTAGCATTTTTATTCTGACAACTATTCCAGTGCTGTGAAGAGGCATAGATTGTGATATTCTTAATCTGTTGGGGGCAGAAGAGCGAGTGAGTAGTCTGGTATGATGTGAACATTGTCATGTCATTGGTTTTGTTTGTCGTCAATGTGAGCACATGAAAAGAATGCAGAACTTCCAGTTACATCCTCATTCATGCAGAGAAAAACAGAAGTCCCAAACATGCAGCCTTGTCATGAATTCTCCTTTCAAACCTTACTGTTGAGCAAACAAGGGGTTGTGTGTTGCTTGTTTCTTTTCATTCAGTTGGGTTCTTTTTTTTTTCTTTGCTTTTATCTATTCTTGTTCGTTGTTATCATGTTATGCTAATGCTAATATTTGCCTTCAGTTTAACATATTATTCATCCAAGGAATAACATGAATGCAAGTCTTTTGTATTGTATGTATTACAGCATTGTATTGTGTTTTTGTATTATATAGGCTGATATGGACTGTGAGTGTGTGTGTGTGTGTGTGTGTGTGTTTGTTTGTTTCAGGTATACCCTACATTATGGGGACAAAATGTCCCCACAAAGATAGCAATATCCAAAATCTGTTGTTGGTCCTCATGAGGAAACAAGCTTCCTGCCTCTAATAGGCTGTATGTGATATTCTTCCACATCTAAATTAGCCAGGTCAGGTAATTACCTACTAGAGATACTGTTCAAAATAAACTTTTAAATAAACTGTATATTCTGAGTCTAAAATGATTTGATTTTTTCTTTGGTAGCACTTTACAATACGGTGCTATTTGTTAACAGTAGTAAATGCATTAGCAATGAACAATTTAGTTTTTCAGCATTTATTAACTCTTGTTAATGTTAGTTTGTATCAATACAGTTATTCATGTTAGTTCGTGCATTAACTAATGTTAACAGTGACAACGTCTGATTTAAATAATGTATTGGTAAATGCTAAAATTAACATGAACTAACATTATTAAATGCTGTATTAGTATTGTTCATTGTTAGTTCATTTTAGCTAATGCATTAACTAATTGTTAACAAATAGCACCTTATTATTGTAAAGTGTTGCCTTTTCTTTTTCTTTTCATTTTTTTTTAAACCAGAAACCATGTAAAAGGAAATATACCTAATAGGATTTGCTTGGCTAAGAAAACCACCAATAACATTATTTAACATAAAGCATTATTCTTCCAAGAAATACCTTGCATGCAAAATCAGAACATTTGTATTGTATGCATTATCTCATTGTTGTATTGTGTTATATGTACATAATGACACTGAATCCTGTTCTGATAGTGATCAGACTGGTTGTTAAATACATAGACACGTATCATTTAGTTTGTATGTCAGCTGATGTTTGATGTTTTACATTCATGAGGCGTGGAGTTACTGTGGTGACTCTTGGCACCAGGATGCTGGAGATATAAACACTGTCACAAGTCAATAGATGGTGGAAGAGCATTGCTTTTGAGTGACTATACTGTAATGCAGGGGTGGCGAGCTCCGTTCCTGGACAGCCACAGCTCTGCAGAGTTCAGCTCCAACTCTAATTAAAACTCACCTGCCTATAGCTTCCTAGTAACCCTTCAGACCTTGATTAGCATGTTCAGGTGTGTTTGATTAGGGTTGAAGCAAAACTCTGCAAGGCTGCGGCTCTCCAGGACCAATGTTCGCCATCCCTGCTGTATTGCCATAGTCAGCACTTTAATGTTAATATTGAATTATGACTAGTTAGCATATAATTTATAGGCTAATTGAAATTAGATCAGACAGATCGGAGTTTGACATCGAAGTACCGCGAGAGCTATATAAGGACAGCTCTGCATGCTTTCCTATCCTATTGCAGTACTTTGATGTCAAACACCAATCGATTCACCCCTTTAAGTCGAACACACATACAGATGATGCACCAGCGCTGCAGTGCGTTTAATAACATTTAATGACGTTTCTGCTCCAAATTCAGGTAACACTTTATTTTGATAGTCCACTTTATACATTCTACTAACAGTAAGTAACTTTGCAACTACTTGTCAACTAGCAGTCATTAGAGAATTAGTAGACTGTCTGTTTAATATCTTCTAACACTTTATTTTGATGGGTCCACAACATACAACATACTGACAATGAGAAACTTTGCAAGTATATGTCAACTTATTCTATTAACCCTAAACCTAACCTAACAGTCTACTCTGAGAGTTAGTAGACATGTAGTTTGCAAATTAATGAGAATTAGTTGACATGTAGTTACAAAGTTACTTATAGTTAGTAGAATGTCTAAAGTGGACTTTATCAAAATAAAGTGCAACCCAAATTCATTTCATAACAAAAGTCAAGTGTTTGAAATAACTTCCTTTTGTGATCTGACGTAGTTTCATATCACAGAATGAGGCAAAATCATTTTATAGTATTCTATACAGTGATAAAGGCTATGTCGATTACCATTACATTATAAATAGGCCTATACATTATGCATATAAAAAAATACCCGAGATGGCTTGAAGAACAGAGATACACCATTTAGTCACAATCGTATGTTTACTGACTTCATTCTTCATCAGTTAAAACATCCTATCTGAGTTTTATTCAGCTACTGCAGTGATAGCATAAGCCTTGTCCATATTAGGGATTTCCTCATGATTTTTGTGAGTGTTTCATTTTATGATTTTTTCACTTATGGTTTTACTGCACGAGTGCGCCCTCCGGCTACCAGTATGAATGAAACAGCTACAGCTACTCACTACACCTTATTTTTGGTAAAAATAGGGAAAATAATACTATTAAGTTTTTCTCTAGGAGTTTCTCTCTCTCTCTCTCTCTCTCTCTCTCTCCCCCCCCCCCCCTCTCTCTCTCTCTCAGTGGATGCATAAAATTTCCTGACAAAAATTAAGAAATTACTGTTAATGATTTTTAATCATAATCATTTATAATACATTCTTAGACCTTTCTAAGCAATTATAGGCCTCCTGCATGTTAACAGGTCATGCTGCAGTTTTCTGTAAAATATATTAATAATAACCATTATCAATAATTATTACTTTGTTTAATGTTTTATTTAGTGATGATAACTATAATCAGAATTATTAGTAGTCATATTGATATATAAAAAAACCAATTTTTTTTTGTTGTGTTAACGCCTAACCCGTGTATTTTACAAAGTTTATGATTACTTTTATAGGTTTTTTTAGATTGTAAGTTTGATTTGATTCAAAATAATGTAGTAATTATTATTTACTAATAGGTTCACTTTAGAATACTGTATTAGGTTCTAAGTAATTCCTGATAATTCTTTATTAATTACTAAAGGTTTCACTTTATTTTCACTTTAGAATAGGCCTACTGTTTTAGGTTCGAAATAGGTCCTGCAGAATTTTTTGATAATTATTTATTAATTACTAATGGGTTCCCTATATTTTGACTTTAGAATACTGTTTCATGTTCTAAGTAAGTCTTGCGGAATTATCTAATAATTCTTTATTAATTACTAATGGGTTTCCAATATTTTCACTTTAGAATAGGCCTACTGTTTCAGGTTCGAAATAAGTCCTGCAAAATTATTTGATAATAATTTATTAATTACTAATTGGTTACCTGTATTTTCACTTTCCCTCAGTCCTTGCCTTACATACAGGAATTGAATTAATGGTAATGTGGTATATGCTGAGGAGGCACACATACAGTACTGTATATAAAATATAAAAACTAAGGTAAGTTATCGCAAGGCACTGGAGTGGTGGTGGGGTTCCTATCGTAAGCTGATTTCTTACAAAACACATTCACAAAACAATTCACTACACAGGAAAAACCTCTATAAAATTTATTGCATTTATTAATATTGCATTTTCATACTACTACAACTGCTAATAACATTTATATGAAAGGGTCACAACTCAGTGTAATTGTGTATGACTGTTCATAAGTAGTTACTTCATAGTTATTTTTTTTAACCTTAACCAGTAGATAATTAATAGTAATTCTTCAGGAGGTATGACAGAATACATTAGTTATTAATTAGCTAACTGTTACTTTACACAATCATAAAATTGTATTACATAATGCTTAGCTAACACATCTTCCTTAGTAGTTAACAGTAGTGAGTTAAGTGTTAATGAATAATTACCTGTTAGTTTTTCAGTAATTCCTTATTAGTTATGCAGTAAGTCCGAAGGCAGCATTTTTCAGTTTTTGGATGCAGCCATTGATAGCCTGACCTTCTTGCCGTAATTTACAGATATGACACACACACAGAAAAATAATGGTTCAGTCCTCAGTTTCCCAACAAAATTCATCCTAACAGCTGTAAAACAATTATTTTATGCTCTCTATAGCAATTTAATGATGAGCAGAGTACTTTGCGAGCTTACAATATTAAAAAAAAAAAATGCACAGATGTGTCATTCACCTGCTTTAGCTGCTTCATCATGATCATCAGCAGTTACTGATTTATAACGTGGGCCAGAGCTCACTACCTCATAAGGCAGCTGGAGATCTTTCTTCTAAACATAATTACAATGGAAAGTATAACCAATAAGGTTAAAAGAGTGCCAACCAGGATCCAAAGCCATGATTTCTCAACACTCTCTGGTCTGATTTCTTCTTGGATTTCTTGATCAGTGGTTTTGTTTCCTTTTTCTGTTGTTGGTTCTGCAACAAAAAAGTCTGAGAGAAAACAACATTACTGCACTGTGATGAAGACAACAGATCCCTATAATTTATATACAGCAGCTTTTAGACTGAAACATCACTTGTGAGCTTATATCAGATCAATCATTTAGTTTATTTATATTTTAAAGCATGCCGCTTTAGATTAAAAACATCATGCACTATAGCCATTTTCACACACCGTTGATGATCAGCTCTACAGTCTCCTGTTCATCTGAGGGTGTGATGTAGCAGATGTATTTTTCTGCATCAGTGTGTTGAAGATTGTTGAGTTTGGTGGAGAAATTTCCTCTCAGATACTCCTCAGGGAAAGTTTCAGCTCTGTTCTTATATACAAAATATCATACAAAATATTGCTCCCATTGTGTCTCCAGTGCACATCAGTGTCTAGAAGTTTAAGATCATGATAAGATGAAGAACACGGCAGGACAGCACAACTACCCTCTACTGTGACCTGCAGACACACTGAAATGACAGAAATTGTAACTGTAAACACACAATCTGGTATTTACACGTGGCATGAATTTAACTGTCAAATGTAGTTTGTTTTGTGCTCACCTTTGTTTATCAGCACTGAAAACACAAAGATGAAGCAGTAACTGCAGAAAGAGAGAAAAAAACAGTAAAAAAAAATTAATAAATTAAATTAAAAAAAAAAAAAAACAGTAATCATGACACTTTTATTTAGATTCACATCTCAAACATCTTCATTATTTGTGGCCCTGGACCACAAAACCAGTCATAAGGGTCAATTTTTTTTTTTTTTAATTGAGATTTATGCATCATCTGAAAGCTGAATAAGCAGGTGAACTGGTAATAGGTGAGGGGATCATGTTTGAGTTTATACGGAGCAGCCTGTCTTTGCCGGCAAATCTGGATCGTGGCTTGTTGACATTTTGGGCTCTATGAGAAAAAAACAAAAACAAAAAAAAAAACAGTAAAAAGACAGTAAAAATGTGTGCTGTGGTCAGATGAGTCCATGTTTCAGCTTGTTTTTGGGGAAAATGGACATCCAATTGTCAGTCCCAAAGACCAAAGGGACCATCCAGATTTCATCAGCAACAAATGCAAAAGCAAAGTCTGTCGGGGCACCCTGGTACGGGGGTGCATCAGCGCAAACGGTATGGGTGACTGCCATATACCATTGACATGGAGGCATATATTGGGATTGTACAGAGACATATGCTGCCATCAAGATGACATTTTTCATGGGAAGTCCATGGTTATTAGATCAAGACAATGCCAGGTCTCATTCTACATGTGCTACCACAGCGTGGTTTCGTAGACACAGAGTGAATGTGATAGACTGGCCAGCAGATCTGTCTCCTATTGAAAATGTATGGCCCATCATGAAAAGAAGAAATCGGAGAACGGCGACTACAGACTGATGAACAGTTGAAGTCTTGTATCAAGCGAGACTGGACAAAACTTTTGCTTGCAAAACTTTAACAATTAGCATCCCAGATGAATAAAATGTGTAAAGGAAAGGTGATGTGACACAGTGGTAAACATGCCTCTGTGCCAACATTTTTGGAGTGTGTTGTAGCCATCAAAATCAAAATGTGTTTATATTTACAAAATACAATTATGTTGGTCAGTGAAAACATTGGATTTTTATTTTTTTTTTTCATTTGTGCTTTAGTTAATTAAGCAAAGGTTAAAGAGAATTAACAAATCACAGATTCTTGATTTTATGGCATTTCACAAAACGTCCCAACTTTTCTGGAATTGTGGTTGTACCTTCAGAAAGATCTGATAAGCGAATGGTAAGCCCCCTAAAATTGTGCTTAGTCATATGGTATTTCATACAAAAGCATTGTGGGTTTTAACACCTTTGGACCCACCTTAGGTTTCCTGTCTAGAGCAAAACAACACATCTACGGACTTTTTCAAGAACAAATTTGCAGAAATCACCAGGGGCACAGAAAGGTGCCTCCGTCCTAATATTGACCTAACACACACATACAAAGTTAAAGAAGATAGATTGAGCAGAATCATCTTCTTGAATACACGACAAAAACAGCTGAGTAATACAGAATACATGAAAAATATATGCTGAGAATGATTAATAAACGAGTAAATGTGTAAATAATAAATGAATAAATGAGTATATGAAAAGTCATAATTAAAGAATCATAAAGGTAAATAATGCATAATATCTATATGAATATGAGAACTATAATAATTCCAAACTTTTTAGCCATTAGAACACACCAGTTAGGTTTAGTTGTAGGGTTGGTGTATGGTGATAGAAAATACAATTAGCAAAGTAGAAAAACCATTACACCTATGGAGAGTAAACCACATATACTAACATATGTATGTGTGTATCGTATTTCAATGAAAGCAACACATTAATACAGAACTGTAAACTGTTTATATCCCACTCAATGTTCAAGACATAGTTACAGCCTTGTTTTCAGCAACAACTCTCAGTGATGTCTCAAGTGTGAGACAAACACATTCAGAAAGATGTTGTATTAATGACAGTGAATGAGAAAATTAGCTAAATTTTATGTCTGAATATTGATTATTATAATCTTTCTATAGTTTTGTGCATAAATCCTTGTATATTTTGTATATTGTTGCATAATAAAACTACAAGACTTATATTCCCTCAAAACAAGTTTAAGAATGTTTAGATATTGCTACTAAAGCTACTTTATTATTATTATTATTATTTTTTTTTTATGAAAATACAGCGTTTAGGTGGAAAAGGTTAGGGAATAGTTCAGGATGCTGCATTTAAGAGTTGAGATGTGTTTAAAATAATGCTACACATGCCAACATATTTTTTTTCAATGAAGTTTTGTGGATGTTTTTATTCTGAAAGCTATTCTTTATAGCAGGTGTTAACAGTGAAGAACAACTCAGTTACATTGAGGACGGGGGTCAGATGGGGTGTTATAAATCTATAAAGCTTATTTGATAAGCAAAAATATCCACCCATTCTCTCAGTGTTATCTGTTCCGTGTCGTGTTTCTTTTACTTCATTTTTCCTGTCATGCTTGTAGTACTTTGAAGTTCCCCTGCTGATTAGTCTATCTAGCTTTTGTGTTTCCCTTGTTTTTGTCAGTCATTGTTTGAATGTTATAGATTGTTGGTGTCTCATGTTCCCTGTGTTCCTTGCTTCTCTGCATTATTTTTCTTGGTTATTTTGTATTTGTTTTGTTTGTTTTATTAAATGCCCCTCACAGGTCCTTGTCTCTGCTTGCCTTCACATGGTCATAAATGGAAAACATTACAGGCTAGAATAATTGTCAAACTGACATTTAAAGGGCACCTGTTATGCAAAATCCACTTTTACAAGGTGTTTGGGCATAAATGTGTGTTGACAGTGTGTGAACACAACCGCCCTACAATGATAAAAACCCACCCACTCTTTAATTTTTAATCCCCATTAAACCAAATCAGTCTCACTAGGCATGCCTTTTTGATTCTCTAAGCAATATGACATCACACTATTTAGGCCCCGCCCATGGCCGCTGACTGGATTACCGTAGTTTCCGCCCTTAGCGAGTTGTGTTTGGTTGTATGCTGTCCTCCATTTTCTCTGTGCTCTCAAGCAACTGTGATGTTAACAATGTCTCTTAAGCAATCCCAGTGCTCTGTGTTTGGAAGTAAGAACATAAGAGTCTTCATTTTCTCCCAACATCTGAGCCACTGAGGACGCAGTGGATTAATTTTCATTTTGAAGGCGCCTTAGTCCAGGTGAAATGTGCAAAATTTGAGGTGATATGTTCACTTTTTTCATAAAAGCATGAAACTTGGTACACTTGTACAGTTTGCGGCCCTTTTACTTTCCACCATAATCAAATTATGTATTTTGTGTCATATCTCCTGAACCAAACATGATGAACACAGAAAAGGTGATGTCTACCCCTATGTTTTGATGGTCAAGGATTACAATGATACCATATAAAACAACATAATCTGTTCAGGTGAATAGTTAATTGTGAAATCAGCAATGTGAATGAATGAATGAATGAATGAATGATGCATTTATATTTATCACAGTATCTGAGTATCACAGTATCACAGCATTTACAATAGTCCATATTATAAACCAGCTTAAAGAGATGGGTTTTTAATCTAGATTTAAACTGCCTCCCGAACAGTGTTAGGTAGATTGTTCCAGAGTTTAGGAGTTAAATAGGAAAAGGATCTACTGTCCGCAGTTGATTTTGATATTCTAGGTATTATCAAATGGCCAGAGTTTTGAGATCGTAGCGGACGTGAAGGACTACAATGCAGTAAGAGCTCGCTCAAATACTGAGGTGCTAAACCATTCCGGGCTTTATATGTAATTAGCAAGATTTTAAAATGTATATAATTTCAGGGTGTCCGTGCCACTCTTGATCACAACCCTGTTCAAATGTAGTGGGAGTACGTGCGCTCAGTGGCGCCCCTCCAGCTGGTGGCGCTCTAGGCGACCGCCTAGCCTGCCTACGCCTAGAAACGGTACTGTCTTGTTACATCCCTATGTGACGATGAGTATTTCATGTTTTTGTGTTCTTTGCTCGAGTTTTTTTCCCCCCTGCCGCTCTCTCGTGTTCTCTCTTTTTCTCCCTTTTACTTTCACTTTCACAGGTGACGTGCGGATTGGTCGTCTCACCTGTCAATCATTCGGGACGAGCTGGTTGGGTGTGATGACGGAAGGGGGCTGTTCTTCCATCGCTCTCGCTGACTGATGTCCAACATAGCCATATAAGGGAAACGCCAGTGTATTAGAGCAGCAGGCTTTGTGACCTTGAGCTGTGATTTTTTTCTCTTTACATTTAAATTTCAACCCATTCTCACTCCCAGGGCGTCAAAAACTGAAGCATGGTCAAGCGCCTTTAGCGTCGTAAATACACCGTCTTAATGTCTGTTATAAAATGTATTCAGTCTTCTTTATTAATCAGATTAGCGCCGTATGTTTATTCGCTGTATTATATCGGTAATCTGAGGCTGTCTTTGAGTTTCATTGCGTTTAATTAAATGAACACACCTGCTAACTAGAGTAATTAAACACTATCTGTCACCTGACGTGCCATAGACCTTGGATCAGTTTTATATTCATATCAGCTTCAAAGATGTAAGTTGTATTTGTAGTAAAATCATGGTAACCATGTAGTTTTACTGTGAAATTTGAAGTTAAAACACAGTAAACAGGGCATTTACCATGTTTTACCACAGTAACTGTAGTGATATGTATAGTAATACCACAGTATCGCCACACTTATTATGGTTTTACCACTGTAATGGTAGTTTTGATGTGCTTTTATGACAGATATCACAGTGATCACAACATTTACTGTACCATGCTTGTAATACCTTTTAATGTAAAATCCAAAAAAAAAGTAAAAATTAAAAAATATATATTTTTCCATCTTGCAATTCATTCATATCAGTTTATATCTTAAATATTTTACTCACAGATCATTATTAACATTCTCTATATAATTATATTTTATTTTCTCTCCCTTTTTTAAGTATTATTATTATTATTATTATTATTATTATTTTTAGCTGAAAAGACGTAAAGGAAGCAGTCAGCCCAGTCATGTTTGTGGAGAGGTATTAATTCAGAAACGGAAAAGACAGAAAGCTGCAGAGACAGACATTTGCAGCGGTAGATCTGTGTTAGTTTTACCCTTTTATCAAAAATTCCTGCTGTTATAATTTGCACAGCATTTGTTGTTTCTTAAACTTTTGCCCTGTCCAAATACCCACACTTGCGGTCTTTGTACTTGACCACTTGACTACTTATTTGACGTATTTCCTGCATTTGGCCCAAGTGTTCAAGTGAGGATGAAGACCACAAGTGTGTGTAGAACTTTTCATTACCTTATGGGACACACTTAGAATGTTGTAAAAATGCAAGTGTTTACTGAGATTTATTTTTAGTTTCAACTTTGCATTTTAAAATAAACTTCTAAATGTCTGTTCAGTAGTCCCTATAACAGATGGCAATTGAATTTGTGGTGCTTCTAATTAAGTGATAAAAAGCAGTTGCAAATGATGTACAAAATAAATATACTTATCTTTGCACTAATAAAACGTGCAACACTTTGTTTTACTATCAAATTATTCCTAATATATTATTATTATTATTATTATTAATATTTAACTTACATTGGAAAGGTTTCCGTGACCTCTCGCGAGATCTCAGCAAAAAGTCTCACGATTTATTCCAAAACATGATGCATGATGGGATACACCAAACCTCAAATAGCGCTCCGGTGTGGTATTCAAGATAGTGTGGGTTTAGTGTGCGTTAAGGACACTGCGTTTTGGCATTATTAAGACCTGGGACAGTCCTGCACATGCACTGTCACGTTCACGCGCTCTCAAGTGGCCAAGACCGCAAGTGTGGGTATTTGGACAGGGCAAAAGTCTTTAAAATGCCCCATTAGTAACTTAGAAATACAGGCTGATGGTCGACCTGCTGGGCATTGCTGCCTGATGCACCTCCACCGGTGCCTTTTGTGCAGGTGTGCTCCTCTGAGCACCTCTGTGGGCATAAACGGGTCATCAGCTGGGGACCACCAGTCATGGATGTTTTGCTCCTTTAACCCCAGTACATCTCCTGGTGGCGGAGCGATGGCAGGGATCTCTACGATCGTCTCTACGACGTTTCTACGATCTCCCTGGGGAATTGGAGCTGCCTCCCCAGGTCGACCCTCATGCTCCACTCGCTGCCAGGTGAGAGGACTCTAGATGTTGTTCTCTGGTGAGAGTGGTTGATGTTTTCTCCGGCCCTTGCAGGAGAACAGGATGGAATGTCTCGTTGGCACGGAGGGTCTACTATTAGCATCCTGTCTGCATGACTCTGTCACCTCTGCTAGCTTCCTCAACACCAGATCGTGTCGCCACCTATAGCGGCCTTGGGACAATGCTGTCTTGCAGCCCGACAGGATATGCTGGAGGCTTATAACTAATTGTTATTAGTTGCTGGTACTGCCAAGGGGGCAGAGTTCTTCAGTGCCGAACCACTGGTGGAGGTTTCTGGGACAAGGTAGGGTGTCAAAGGTGGATCTAATCAGGAAACTGAGCCTGGCTTGGGGGATCTTCCACAGGTCAGACCATGACAAATGCCTGTCTGTGGAACCTTCCCATGACATCCAGCCTCCCTGCCGGCTCTGAGACACCGCCTTGATATTAAAGCGCTCCTGCTCGCTCCTTGTCACTTCTGCCTCCACCATGGCTCTCCACGCTTCCTTGGGGGCCTTTGACCAGAAGAGGGGGGGGTCTCGCTCCTCCCAAGGCCTGCTCGACCCTCCTGGACTCTGCCGACTATCTCACGGTGTTTCAGCCTGCTGATTGCCATGTCGACCTCTTCCTGGGCTTTCCAATTCCTCCCTGTTTGTATGTTGGGGCCAGCTGCTCTCACCAGTTGGTCAGTGGATTCCCTCAGCTCCAGCACCATCCGAGCCTTCTCCTGCTTGTATCCCAGGCCGATGGATCGCAGTGGCAGCTGTAGCATGTTCCTGCCGAAGAGGCCTACGTCTGATAGGCATCTCGGCAGTCCCAGCCACTTCCTGATGAATGAGTTTGACAGCCTATCCATCTTGTCTGCCACCGAGGAGTGGACTTCACTCATCTTCATGCCCCACACAGTCAGAAAGTGTATATTGTCCATTGGCTTCTTAATAAATTACTTCAAATGGGCCCTATCAGTTCATGTTCCAACTTTACATGATGTCTCTCTGTATCTCGTAATTTATCTGTTGCCATGAGTGGAAATGCTAGTTTGTGTCACGTGATATATCAAACCTTTGATTAATTTGTCAGAACCAGATCAATTACACTGCTGATAACAGTCCTGTTAGCATGTAATCATGTTTAAAAGAATTCTTATAAATATAGCTTGCTATTGATGACTTGATTTTAATAATGGATGCATTTAACATTTAATTATACAGCATCTTTACAGAGGCTGCTTTTACGGCCTAAAAGAAATAATAAAACCCACAGTAATGTGTAAACGAACAAGTTACATGTGATGTAATAATATGTGACTCTGTCTGTGAAATCCAGGCTAAAGTCTCAAAATCTAATTTTGAGATAAGAATCAAAATTTGATTTCAACCATTAATTTCACTATGATTTCAATCTTTGACATGGCCTTACTCAATATTAAATGTATCAAGCTTACATTTGTAGCATTTGGACCAATCAGACACAATTTTGCATGTGATTTAACAAATCAATTAGTTATTAGATTAACAAATGGTCACAGACCCCCCACCCAATACACATACTGAGTGCTGGTATGTCTGTCAATGACTCCAGGCCCCCAGTTCCATTGCAACCTATCTGATAACACTAGTTTTATTGGTCAAAGGAATGAGGGCAGAGCAACATTTCCCTTTAGGAAAGACATGCCCATAAAAGTGGTCTCTTCTCTATTTAATTCATAGAAAAACCTTTCTTTGAATTAACACCCATATCCTTCAAGTCATTGTGTATATTGTTACTGTTTTTGTATATTGTCTTTTGTACTGTATATACTGTTTTATATATGCTTATGATAGATCACTAGTTAATATCACACCATTTATTCTATGTTTGATCTCTATCAATTCGTCTTCGGATGATCTAAATGACAGTGTATATTACATGTTGATTCCTATGCAACATATTAGTGTTCTAAGAATCTTTAATAGTTTGTATATCAACAATTAAATCCAACCCCATGCAAATTACCATGCTCAGAGACAAAGAGTCGTAAAACCTTCCCTCCCCCTCCGAAAACCAGTCAGTATCTGGTGTGACCACCATTTGCCTCACGCAGCGCAACACATCTCCTTCGCATAGAGTTGATCAGGTTGTTGATTGTGGCCTGTGGAATGTTGGTCCACTGCTCTTTAATGACTGTGTGAAGTTGCTGGATATTGGCAGGAACTGGAACACGCTGTCGTATACACCAAACATACTTAATGGGTGACATGTCCGGTGAGTATGCTGGCCATGCAAGAACTGGGATGTTTTCAGCTTCCAGGAATTGTGTACAGATCCTTGCAACATGGGGCCGTGCATTATCATGCTGCAACATGAGGTGATGGTCGTGGATGAATGGCACAACAATGGGCCTCTGGATCTCATCACGATATCTCTATGCATTCAAAATGACATCAATAAAATGCACCTATGTTCGTTGTCCATAACCTACGCCTGCCCATACCATAACCCCACCGCCACCATGGGCCACTCGATCCACAATGTTGACGTCAGCAAACCGCTCACCCACACGACGCCATACACGCTGTCTGCCATCTGCCCAAATACAGTGAAAACCGGGATTCATCCGTGAAGAGAACACCTCTCCAAAGTGCCAGACGCCATCGAATGTGAGCATTTTCCCACTCAAGTCGGTTACGACGACGAACTGCAGTCAGGTCGAGACCCCGATGAGGACGAAGAGCATGCAGATGAGCTTTCCTGAGACGGTTTCTGACAGTTTGTGCCGAAATTCTTTAGTTATGCAAACTGATTGTTGCAGCAGCTGTCCGGGTGGCTGGTCTCAGACGATCTTGGAGGTGAAGATGCTGGATGTGGAGGTCCTGGGCTGGTGTGGTTACACGTGGTCTGCGGTTGTGAGGCTGGTCGGATGTACTGCCAAATTCTCTGAAACGCCTTTGGAGATGGCTTATGGTAGAGAAATTAACATTCAATTCACGGGCAACAGCTCTGGTGGACATTGTGCTGTGTGATAAAACTTCACATTTTAGAGTGGTCTTTTATTGTGGCCAGCCTAAGGCACACCTGTGCAATAATCATGCTGTCTAATCAGCATCTTGATATGCCACACCTGTGAGGTGGATGGAGTATCTTGGCAAAGGAGAAGTGCTCACTAACACAGATTTAGACAGATTTGTGAACAATATTTGAGAGAAATAGGCCTTTTGTGTACATAGAAAAAGTCTTAGATCTTTGAGTTCAGCTCATGAAAAATGGGGGCAAAAACAAAAGTGTTGCGTTTATAATTTTGTTCAGTGTATTTCCTTCCTTTCTGTCTTACAGGATTACTCAGATTGTGCTGTTTTACTTTTTCAGGTCTACAATATCGAACTCAACAGCTCTTTTAAGAGCCAACCTTCCCAAACCTTCCTAAAAACTAAAAGAGCTATTACTGAGACTCAACGACTCTTGCCATGATCAGCCCTTCCTAGGTAAATTTTCTGGAATTTTTTTTTAATCAACATTTACTCATCAAATGCTCTGGTCTGAATCTTATTTTAAATGAACTTAATTATGTTTAAGGAGCAATATTATTTGCACATAGAGTAAGCAGAGATTTTCTTGTTTCACAGAAGAGAAGGAAGACCAAGGAAATTCTTTGTTCAGGGTGAGGAATGAACATGGCCATCTTACGCCCAAAAGAAGACAGAAAGGTGCGCAAGTCCACTGGTATGTCTGTATTGAAGCAATGCTGTATTATGTAGTACAGCACTTTATGATGATCTCTCACAGGACTGTTCATGTCAGCAGTGATTATTTTTTCTAATTTGTAACTTTTATTTATTTATTTATTTATTTATTTATTTATTTTTTATTTTTTTGGATACAACTATTACAATTATAGCATGTTAGCAAAGTGTGACTGGAACATTTTTGATCTTAAGTTTTTAAAAACCACACCACCTGTTTTTCTTAGATAAAAGCAGACAAGTGTTATAAAAGTGGTTTAGTTGATATAAACACCAATTTACATTATTTCATTGTTTGGTAAATGTTGTGTGTTATAAATTGTTGATTGATAGTTGATTGGTTTGAAGCAAGGCCTTACACTGCACAGACTAAAACACATTTGTGTTTTAGTATGGAAGCAACATATTTGTGTTTTAGTATGGAAGCAACACATTTGTGTTTTAGTATGGAAGCAAGAGATGTCATGAACATTGGAGAAAGAGTCTAGAGGAAAAAGACACATTTACTGCAACAATAGATGATTTCTTGAGGCAAAAACTTCAGTCTCCGAGAACTACACATGGTAATGGGTGTCTCATGAGCAAGTCCTTTGCCTCTGTAACTTTTTCTTAATTCTTGCATAATGAAATTTTTATTGCAGTATTTTAACAATTTTACTTTGTACAGATGATCTCATCAGCCAAAAGGGGTTTTGACCAAGCGATACTCTTGAAAGGAGTGAAAAAAGAGGATGTTGTAAATTGTCTTCAAAGAAAAAGCTTCTCGAAAGGTCATAAAACTGCTTAAAAAATGGTATGTGTACAGTACTTGAAGCGTCATACTTGCTCACCCTGCTAAAATCACGCAGAACAAAAGCTGAGCTGATTGTCTATTAAACAACCTCATCTGAATTGTTTGTGTTTTTTGTTTTACTTTGGCCAGGTCTGGGAACTGTCTGAAAATGGGATGTTAGGACTGAGAGATCCTCTGGCTGAGGAAAAAGCTACACCACATCTGTGCTGGATATCAACCACAAACTGTTTACAGACACGAGAGAAGATCATGATGGGGAAATGGACGGGGAAGAGCAAGAAACCAGTTTAGATGTGATAAAGAATCCATTATTTTCCGAAACAGTATCAAATGTCTTGTGTCTATGTATCACATGATCTGTATAATAGTTGACTGGATGGGATTGTGTGACTTTTAAGGACATTTCATCACTAATTTGTGTGAACTGATTAATGTTAATGTATTTTTGATGATCCATTATTTTTCTTGAATCTCATTTGTCTTGATGCTACTTTATCAACTTTATGCTATATGCTTCAATAAAATTAATCACTTTTACACAGATTTTTGCTAATTATTATTTTTTTTATATATTGTGATTCTTAGTATGCATGAATTTGTCCTTGTGTAATAGTAATAGTGAAATATCAATGTGTATAAATTGTCCTTGATTACTGCTTAACAGTGGGGAATAGATAATGGCAAGTTATTGCAGGTTCATCCATTATATTTATTGGCATTTAATTAAATCTAAGAAATTATTATTATTATTGTTATTATTATAATTATTAAAGCATTTTCTTTCAAATTTTTCCATGTTTCTTCAAATGGCCTCATAATGTCCTGTCAAAAGCAATACCAGGCATGACGTAAGAATAGAAAAGGGTGGACTGTGAAAACTGTCAGATATAAATGTGACTCAACAGTTTGTTGTCCATGATGAAGAGAATACATATATGTAGGTTTTACTTCCTTTCTACCCCCAGGGGCCCAGTAGCGGCCCCTGGAAGAGCCAAAAAATGCACATTTCAAATGGCTGTAAATCAGAGTCCAATTAACGTATCAAAGAGCAAATCGGCAGGATTACTACTTATGCTATGTTGATTAAATATTGTTGGGCACAGTTTTCAGAAATATATGGAAAGGTGGCATAAAGGCATTTTAAATATTGCTCATTGTAAAATATCAAATTTCAGCCTGTCTCTCAAATATATAATATCGGTTTGGACAATGAACATATTTAGATATCCAGCTTTCCATTAAAGATATTTCATTTAGGTAATAAAAAGTTTTAAACTGCATTACCCATAAGCCTCTGTCATTCTATGGAACGGGAAAAACTTGGCGCTGTTATTTGTAGTTCATTGAAGTTATGCTTAGGGTTAGGGTTAGGATCTCGCTAAAGGAGTAATTTCTCTCAACATAGCAACACTTCATTGTTAACTTAATATATTTCTAACGTGATAATATCAGCAAAACCTACTTTTGTAACATGATGCGCTGTTTAATATGGGTTAAAAGATAGTCCAACCACAGACAGTCCTGCGGGTGACAAGGGAAATTAACAGCCAATGATATTCCAGCTGAGCAGCGGCGTCACATTTCCTTGTCCATTTATGGTCATTTATGACAATGTCTTCCGTTTTTCAGAGGAAGGGATAGATTCGGTTAACAATAAATTAAATTTGCTAACTATTACATTGCGTTTTATTAACATCTACACCTACCCCTTACAATAATGCAAATACAGTAATTGTTGTTCAGCGTGACACAAATTGGGCAATATTGATGTGCGCATGCCCAGCAGTCGCAGCTGTCTCCCATCTCATTAAATATAAAAGATAGATTTTATTTATTTATTTTTTGACCAAAGACAGGTGCATTTACTAATCAAATGATGTGCTTCTAACATTTACATTGTAAATTACATTGTGTTTTAAAGTTATAAAATTATTCACTTTTGTGTTTCTGTGATTTGCCATTCTCTACCATTTGAACTTTAGGAATACAAACTGAAAAAAGCATAGAGAAAGCATAATGAACATGTATAGTTTTGTAAGCATTTCCCAGTATTTATTGATATGTCAAACTAATTTAAAGACAAAAGTGCCCAAACTACTGCACTGCATCCTCTGTCACCAAGCTCTTTTTTGCCACTATGAAGAATAAAAAAGCAGTTAATTACAAAAATGTATCCAGGGAGGACTTAAGGAAAAAAAAAATAATAAATTGAAACAAATGGGAACAGGTGTGTAACCCAGAAATATGTAACAAAAAAAGTCCTTTAAAAAATTATACACACACACACACGCCAAACAATATTTTTGCAAACCACATGCAAAGTTATCTTCACAAAATATGTTCTGTTCTTCTCTTAAAAAAAAAAAAAAACTAAAAAGGCAAACAATTATTAAGAACATTGTACTTTAATACTTTGTAAATATTGTAAATATATTCTTTGTAAATATTGTTCACTTTTATTGTGACTAAATGCAAAGCAAATTAAAATTGTTAGTATAATTATAATTGTAAACGTTAACTATTTTCAGTATGAAAATGCTTTTATTAAAAAATAAATAAATAAATAAATACATAAATAAAAACAGTATATGTCTTTCAGAGAACACTGGAAACAGATTAATTTTCTTAAAAATTAAATTGACCAAAAAGTGATACAGCACATAAGGTAATTGTTTCAAACTCACAAAATAACACTACAAAGTCATGCAGGTCAAGTGTGCAATATCATCTATAACACTATCAGCACAGCACCAAATAAACACTAATTGTCTGAACAATGGAAGATAAAGGAAGTGTTCAGGAAAACAAACACCTGCTACATACAAACACAGAAATATACCTTTGACAATAGCATCATGAAATAGCTGCATGTCTGGAACTAGGGGATGGCTGTGCATGAATATGTCCTTTACTAAAACTCCTGATGAGAACTGATGCTTTTTATGATAAAAGCATTAGGAAGACACCAAGTAAAGTTTACTGTATGAAGCTTTAAAAAGAGAACACAATGCTTTATCAATAAGAAAAAGATTATTTTAACTATTGTTTTCGTTACTGGTTCTGTATACAGTATATGGGTTGCTGGAAGGTCAAAATGTATTCGTTATAAGCTTATAATTAAAACAAGGTAGCATCTTCTGCAAAAAAACAAAAACAAACCACTACAAAGTCTTAACATTGATCCAGGTGGCATTTCTGTATGTGTGGGGATAAAGAGTTAAAGAGGTGAGTGCATGTGCATGATGGAGAAAGACAGTGTTATCTGCAAGTAATCCTGTAAGACAGAAAGGAAGGAAATATTATTACATTACATGTAACTTGTTGGTTTACACATTACTGTGGGTTTTATTATTTTTTTAGGCCGTAAAAGCAGCCTCTGTAAAGATGCTGTATAATTAAATGTTAAATGCATCCATTATTAAAATTAAGTCATTAATAGCAAGCTATATTCATAAGAATTATTTTAAACATGATTAGATGCTAACAGGACTGTTATCAGTAGTGTAATTGACAAATTAATTCAAATTAAGGTTCTGACAAATTAATCAAAGGTTTGATATATCACGTGACACAAACTAGCATTTCCACTCATGGCAACAGATAAATTACGAGGTGCAGAGAGACTTCATGTATAGTTGGAACATGAACTGATAGGGCCCATTTGAAGTAATTTATTAAGAAGCCAATGGACAATATACACTTTCTGACTGTGTGGGGCATCTGACTGCTTTCAAAGAAGAGCACAATTGATTTACCAATATTGTGACAGTGTACAGGGGCTGAGGCAATGACTAACGACAGCAGTAGAGGAAACATTGCAGGATTGTCTACAAGTACACTTGTACAATATCATACAAGTGTTACATTGAATTACTGAATTATTTAGACTTTGATGTGAGGCTGTGTTTAGGGTTCTTACTAATGGGGCATTTTAAAGACTTTTGCCCTGTACAAATACCCACACTTGCGGTCTTGGCCACTTGAGAGCACGTGAACGTGACAGTGTGTGTGCAGGACTGTCCCAGGTCTTAATAATCCCAAAACGCAGTGCCCTTAACGCACACTAAACCCACACTATCTTGAATACCACACCGGAGTGCTATTCCAGGTTTGGTGTATCCCATCATGCATCATGTTTTGGAATAAATCGTGAAACTTTTTGCTGAGATCTCGAGAGAGGTCACAGAAACCTTTCCAATATAAGTTAAATATTAATAATAATAATAATTATATATTAGGAATAATTTGGTAGTAAAACAAAGTGTTGCACGTTTTATTGGTGCAGAGATAAGTATATTTATTTTGTACATCATTTGCAACTGCTTTTTATCATTTAATTAGAAGCACCACAAATTCAATTGCCATCTGTTATAGGGACAACTGAACAGACATTTAGAAGTTTATTTTAAAATGCAAAGTTGAAACTAAAAATAAATCTCTGTAAACACTTGCATTTTACAACACTATAAGTGTGTCCCATAAGGTAATGAAAAGTTCTACACACACTTGTGGTCTTCGTGCTCACTTGAACACTTGGGCCAAATGCAAGAAATACGTCAGATAAGTAGTCAAGTGGTCAAGTACAAAGACCGCAAGTGTGGGTATTTGGACAGGGCAAAAGTTTAAGAAACAACAAATGCTGTGCAAATTATAACAGCAGGAATTTTTGATTTTTTAATAATAATAATAATAATAATAATAATTTAAAAAGGGAGAGAAAATAAAATAGAATTATATAGAGAATGTTAATAATGATCTGCGAGTAAAATATTTAAGATATAAACTGATATGAATGAATTGCAAGACAGGAAAAAAATACAGATTTTTTTTTGGGGGGGGGGGGGGGGGGGTTTACTTTTTTTTTTGGATTTTACATTAAAAGGTATTACAAGCATGGTACAGTAAATGTTGTGATTACTGTGATATCTGTCATAAAAACACATCAAAACTACCATTACAGTGGTAAAACCATAGTAAGTGTGGTGATACTGTGGTATTACTATACATATCACTACAGTTACTGTGGTAAAACATGGTAAATGTCCTGTTTACTGTGTTTTAACTTCAAATTTCACAGTAAAACTACATGGTTACCATGATTTTACTACAAATACAACTTACATCTTTGAAGCTGATATGAATATAAAACTGATCCAAGGTCTATGGCACGTCAGGCGACAGATAGTGTTTAATTACTCTAATTAGCAGGTGTGTTCATTTAATTAAACGCAATGAAACTCAAAGACAGCCTCAGATTACCGATATAATACAGTGAATAAACATACGGCGCTAATCTGATTAATAAAGAAGACTGAATACATTTTATAACAGACATTAAGACGGTGTATTTACGACTACTCACCCAACCTGTGGCACATTTAAACTGATGGCAAATATCGCGATGTGTGCTGAATGAGACTTCTTGAACGTGATTTCATAGCGATAAAAACATCTCATGTCATTCGCGTCTGTGTTTGACGCCAAAAGTTTCCCGTTGAAATCAATGTAGGTCCGAGCTCGTCTTCATAGTGATGCTAAAGGCGCTTGACCCTGGGAGTGAGAATGGGTTGAATACTTTTACATTTCAGATTAATCTCTTTAACTGGGATTCCGCTTTGTTTGTGATCAGTTAGGATTTAATTATTCTAAATTTCGTACTTGCGGTCTGGGCCATTATTTTTTAGTAAAGAAAAAGAAGCATTTTTGTTGTTTAATTTAAAACAATTGTCCAGATAGATAGTAGTTCCTGAAGAGTGTAACACTTATATTTTATGTCTTGACACTAAACGGTCACTGACACAGTAAAAACATACATTTATGTGAGGTAGACTGACATAATGATACAGTAGGTTGTATAAAATCAATATCACATTTGTGAACGTGTTGGTTTTAGGAAAAACAACACTTTTGCTTGTGTGATAATTCCTATATCATATGTTATATATATATATAACAAAAATTATTATTGGAACATTTCTTGCCTCATACCTTCAATACTTGTATCATTTTCTGTGACTTTGGTGTCGTTTCTGCCCCAAGCCCCCATTCATTTGTGACTGGCAAACAACTACTAATTAAACAAATAGGTAAAGGTGGATCCATGGGCTGGACCTCAGTCTTGCACACAAGAATCCTTGAAGAAGTTGGACATCCATATTATGTTCTTTAACCACAAAAGCACACGCTTGTAAATCACAAGGCTTTACAGTATGTGTTAGTCCTAAATTTATTAAATAATAATAATTTGTGGAACCCATATGAAGCAATCACTACTCAGGTGTTACCTCGTCATGCCTCAGATACTGAAGAAGATTTTTATAGTTGAAGATCTGAATTAATCAAGTATAATCAAGGTGAATCTGGCCATTAATATATCTATTTAATCTTCCATTATGTTCTAAGGCCACTGTGTAAAATGTAGGCACATTTCACACATGTAGGCACGTGGCTAAAATGTGCAGACAAGAAAACATCTGGAAAATGTAGGGGTGCTTTTTTCTTTACCATATTAGGACTAGCAGGACTCTTCTCCTTAGGGAGATATATGGAATTGTATACAAAAGAGACCCTCCAAATGTATATGAACCCGCCTTAAAAACTTGTATATATACCCAAGCCCAGAAACGTTCGGGAGATTTTTTCTGCATAAAACTTCACGGCTTTGTTCTTGTAATAAAGTCTATCTTCTGGCATCAAAACCCCAAGACTTTGAGAGTGATTTTTCTTAGCGGCAGAAGCCATCACAATTGGCGTCACGAACAGGATCGGAAAGGAGCAGAGGGTGAAAGACCACTTCGGGCTGGCTTGGCAAACGGCAGATTATGTAGCCTCTAAAGGTAGGCAATTTTTGCTTATATAAATCTGTGATGTTTGCCAGTTAGCACGAGGTGGTAAGAACACTCAAGATTGCTCTTCCAAATTTAAAGAACAAAAAGAAAAAAGGGTTTTGATTCCAGAAGAAATAACTGCATGCATTTATCTGGTTTACTGTTAGGAAGGCCTGATAGGTAGCCTAAATTGAAACTAGATGGTGTAGGCAGACATACATTGCTAGCAATGGTCTGTGTTTATTTAGACTGGGCCTGAAGGGACAGAAATAAACGTGAAGCAGATATAGTGAAGGAAGCGCGCAAAGAGGCCTGCGGATATCGCCTGGTTTAGAGATACAGGGGTCTGCACGGGTAGGCAAAAAGACCTGCGGATACCGCCCTAAAGAGTTGTAAGGGAGATTATAGGGGACTGCACGGGCAGGCAAAAATCCTGGCCATGCGCTGGTTTTTTACTGAGAGAGAGAGAGAAAGTGGATTAAAACAGTAAAAGAGCGAGCGTTCCGCTGCAGGTCACTCACAGAGAGGTGGAGTGTTTTGTTTTGTAGTATGTTTGAAACTGTGTTTGTGTCCAAGTACACGTCTGTGTGAAAGACTATGGTTGTATGAGAAAATAAATTCCGTATTGGGTGAATAAGCGGTGCGTGCCCCTCCCTGGTAGAGACGGACGCAGTTCTTGTTACACCCGAGAGGAATGAATATGAGAATGGGCCCAATAAAAAAGAGACGAAATATGAAAGCATAAGAACCTATAAAAAAAAAAAAGGGATGCAGAATGAAAGGATGAGCCCTGTCTGAATAAAGGGACTTGTAAGAATGTTATTTGAAGAAAAAAAGTGTTCCAAGATATGGACTTTGCAGAATATTGAAATAATAATAGATTAATTAAAATAAGATATACATTTATGCTTTAATGAATTATCTTAATAGATGAATAAAAATATTGCACGTGCTTAAAACTTTATATGTTATATCAAACACGTCTTAAAATTTGTATCTTGTTATCCCTGGGGGACAGTAAGAAAATTAATCCATTACACAGTTTCAGAGATTTGGATTTAAGTTAACTAAAGATAACTTGTGTAGTGAAATGTTGAATGAGAGCAAGATTGGGTGACCAAGTTCGTTGAAATTTTAAATCAAAAGCCATAGACATTTTACAATAATAAAGGAACTTGTTGATTAAATAATTAAACTAAATAAAATGAATTATTTGATGTTGGTTGGGAAAATTCATTCACTATTACTGATTATTCTGAACCATGTATGCAAATATAGAAGACCAATTATGATTGAAGTCTTTAGTTTACCATACGCATGTCATGCTGGTGTAAAAGAAAGGATTCTTTTGTTTATTGTAGTATATAATAAAGGTAGAATACTGCTACTTTCTGCATTTTGCAAAGAAGAAACTGCTTGCTGTTTTTCTGCAATGAAGAACTTACTTTACTAAAATAGAATAAGGGAACTGCTGTATTTAACCAGATGACTTTTTCTTTATTTTTAGTTATTTATTTTTATTTATTTAACCTTTTTATTAAGGAACCATTGAAAAGGATGGTTGAAAAGTGAAAATTAGATAAAGAGCTGATTGCTCAGGCACAATTTGACCAGAGTTTACAAATGTTCAGTTTGATTAATGCAGTCTCTGAGGGTTAAAATTTCAGATGCCTTCTGGAATAGAGCCTTGACAAAGGGAAGCAATGAACTGGAGTCTGTTGGGCAAAGTGGCGAAGAAGCAAAGACACAGCTGCAGAGAGAAGAAGAGGGAGGAGCTGATGGACATGCAACTCCCCTCCTGAAAGAGGAGTGCACACTTCTGCATGGAGAAGGGCTGACTTAAAGCAGGAAAAGGTAAATTTTTCACTTGAGACTTTTCCTAGGGGTGAAGAGAACTTCCTGAAATGCAAAACTCTGGCAGGATCAATCAAAAGCCAGACTGAGAAGAGGCAGAGAAACAACGGAGACCATACACCCCAACACCAAGCCTTTGAGTGCCATCACAGACTGATGACCCAGTGCAACAACCAAACAGCTTCAGCAGACTGATGATCTAACCAGAAGCAATTCCATCCCTTCCCTTTGCACGCACAGGTGCTGCATATTTAATGATCACTATAGAGACTGCTTCAAATTTTGTTAATTATTTTATTAATTTTTTATTAATTTTGATTACTTACTGGTCTCACAGCAGTTCTTTGAATTCTGTGTTTTAACTAACGTTCTCAATCTGCTTTTCAATAGGTACTAGTCCAGCTTTGTGTCTAAAAGAACAAGGAATCGAGACAGACAGAAGTGGTGCTTGACACACCAATCAGATAAAAATGGAGCTGGATTTGGCATAGCGAGGGCTATTTCATTAACCAAATAAGGGAAAATGCACAACTGAATTATAGACAACAATGCTGAACTCTTGGGAAAAAAAGAAAAGAAAAGAAGGGTAGACAATATGTCTAATAGAGAAAATAGCTGATAAAATAAAAATATTGGTCACTCCATTTTGTTTAATGGTAATTTAAAAGGGCTAGATTGAATAAAGTAATAATAATAAAAAATTTAACTCCAGTGGTCCAAAATCATGAAATCATAAATGCTGTCATCACTGGGGATAACAGGATAGAAATGTCGATGGCCATGGATCCTAGATTGTGAAGAGATCTCCAATCCTTTTTTCAAAGTAGCTCATGAGCAATAACAAAAATCATATGACTAAAATTTAAATTAGACAAGTGACATTTGAAAAATTACACAGTTCTCTCAACTGCACAATGCCTAAGAAAATTATTCTAAACCAATTAATCTATTAGATTGTGTTAGAGGAAAAAGCGGTTGATACCTGCAGTGTTAAATTCAACTTTATGATGACTGATGTTGTCCAGTTGAATATGACAATTAGACACTATGTGGAATGCTACCAGGTCTACACTCAGTAAAGTCCTATTCAGAATCCATGGCATTCCACAGCTAAAACCATTCAGTTCACAATCAGCTGAAATCAAGACAAAATAGGTTTTTGGCCAAAAGGGGGGTGTGAATGGGTGTGAAAGAGTGTGAAAAAGTATGAATGATGGTGTTGTGGAGTGAAAGAAGGTGTCTGACGAGACACTGAGGCAAATCAATTATTTTTCCAAAACAGCTGTATGCAAAATTTAATATTTGGGCCCACAGGGCAAATAATGCCCAGTAGAAAAAGGACCGTGGATGAATTTGGTTAAGTTTCCCGGTCAGTACCTAGGTTATGGTTGTGGCAGAAAGAAAAATAGTGCCACGCTTGCGCAGCGCATTACATGGGAAGTCAAAGCAAGCAAGCTTGCTCTGTCCACCCCACATCTAACTTTCTTTTCAGCATATCATGATGGAGCTGATTCTGTGCCAAAAGGATAAAATATTGTCTTTCTGACTGTTAACATAAAGAACATGGGTTGAGGGTTTTCCAGGGCAAAATACCTATGCTACTGAGCAAGATAGGCCTAGAAGAAATTATCTAGTGAAATAGTGAAACTCAGTTTATAAAACAAAGAGATAACTGAATTAGCAAGTTGTTGAGAATAAATTTGTAATGAATGGAAAAATAGTAAGATTAGAGATAAATAAAACCAAATTCTTTATTACATTAGAGAAAATGGGTATTCGACCTATGCTCATTGTATTGATAGCAATGAATTTGTGAGAGCTCAAAAAAGGGGCCAGGACAGCCCACAGCCCACATGAAATTTCCACAGGTCACACCAAGAAGGATAGCTGGACAGATGAGCAAATGAGCATGCTTGATATCACTAACAAAAACTCTGAAAGATTCCACCTACAGGTGCAGCAGTTCTGTCAAGGCCAGGGAATGGTTTGCTCCACCATTAAGGACCAGTGAGTGTGCAGTGATGATCTGAAGGAAGAATCTTGCATTGATCAGGAAAATAGTTGCAAAGTGACACCTGGGTCCACCTCTCTCTCCTTGAAATACGCCAACCAGCTTCAGCAACCCTACACAGCATGAAGTGAGGGATGAAGGGTGTGCTAGTAACGACCCTCCCTTACCAACGAGGGAAAGACCATTGCAACGACTCGCAAAGAGTCACCCTGGCGAAGATGAAATGCAAACTGGGCCTCTTAATAGTGAACCAACGCTCAGAGACTCTCACTAATATCATAACTAGTGCGTGCCTGCACTTCAAAACACGCAGCACGTTTTAAATCGCGGCCTTTGCGATTCGAAAATTGCACTAAGCAATACTGCAATTCATAATTAATGTTGGTATATCGTGCAGCCCTAGACTAAACTGGGTGTGAGTATGTGTGTGCGTGTCAGTGTCATTGAAATGCAAATTTAGCAACAGCCAAGTGACTTTGAGTGACCCACCTTGTTCCACTCTGCGACCCACCGCTTGAAAACCCTTCTAAAATCTAAAAATCTAGTGAAATCAGATTAGATGTAGTGAAAGGAAGGCAAATGCTTTATAGAAAGAGGCAAAGAGTAACTGTCTTTAGAAATTGTACCCAAAAAATAGCATTTTGCCCATATTGGAGCCAGTGTCTCCAATTTATAACAAACTACAGGGAAGAAGTATAAAACAAGCCAGGAAGAGAATGAAAGAGGCAGACAGAGAGACAAACAAAAAGGAACCCCCTATCTGCCAGTAAAGGGAGAGTTCCCAATTATCAAGGGAAAGGTATAAGTAACGGGAGAAATGGACATGGAAAGACAAGTAGAGTTGGAGGAAAAAAGGAACCAGCTGTAAAAACAAAGAGCAGGGAACAGAAAAGGGAAAGTGAAAGATATTTACCTATGAATTGTTATAAACAAGCATGCATAGCCTTAGAAATGATGAAAACAAACCAAGAAGGCAAAACAGAATATGAGGAAGTGTTAGAAAAAATAAAGAGGAAAGATAGTGAAAGTGAAGCACAAGTATAAACTATGGAAGAAGAAATAGAGAAGAAAATTAGATAATCAGGAAAAAAAAGATCCAAAAGGTAAATAAATGGTAGAGACGGAGAAGTAAGTTGTTGGACAGTAGTGAGGAAGTGAATGGTGAAGAGGAGTTATTTGATACAGGAAAATGGGAACAGGGCAGAGCAAAGGGGACACTCAGACCACTGGCTGCACAACTCCCAATTTTAATCAAAGGTGCACAGGGACAAAATGGGCTTCACAGGACCTCGAGAGGCTAGTCACTCGCCTCCCTGATATTCATGAGGGCACAGGAAAATGGATAAGAGTATTTGAAGAAGAGACAATGAGCAAACTTTTGACTGGGGGGACAGTAAGCTTTGCTGGCTGGAATTACAGGAGAGGCAGGAGAACAAACTTGACAATGTGTCTGATGACCATCTTATGCCTAGTCACCTAATAATGCAAATCCAAGCTCAACCCATAGAAAGCAACCAGACCTCCCTTCAATTAACTTTTCAACCATTGAATACCAGTGATAATGATATCAACTCAACAGAGCCAATGATAATCAATAAATCGAAGAGACACGGATTATAATATACAAGGGGATGAAGAAGTTAGTCAAAATGATGAATTATGGGAAACAGCTCAAAATAATGAATGGTATAGATGGGCAGCTTTTACTGCGAGAGAAACAAGGAAAGAAAATTGCTTGCTATGCTCCAAATCTCCGTTAAACAAAGTAATAACCATACCAAATCCACATGACTACCAAAAGTGTGCCGAATTTGGGAGAAACTTTTGTTATTTAACAGAATTTACTAGACCATATTATATTGCTCAATGTCTAGGATTTTTGGAAAATCCTAAATTAACAAATAATTTTTTAGACCACTCTGGGGATCTTAGTGTCAGTATTCGGACGTCAGCTGAAATATAAAAATTGAAAAACAGAAAGTAGAGATTCCGAAATGGTATGGCGTAGATTATAAACAAGAATACGAGTATTTTCATAAACCAAAAGGAACACAAGATGTGGGCAAGTTCAAGGGCAAATATGCTATTATTTGGTATATAGATAAGAAAGATTCTTGGAAATCTGGATTTCCTTCTAGAGCTCCAGAAATTTTAGCACTTGGAACAATGAAAAGAAATAAAATAACAACTGAAGAATGTAAAAATCAAACTATTGCTTTATTTTCTATAGAAATTTATGAAGACCAGTCATTAATAATAGCAGACTTCTTTAGGATCTGTGGAGGTGAGACATTGTTGCCTTCTTTACCAGTCGAATGCAAAAGTATGTGCGTAAGAGTAAGATTACTTCAAGAACTTAACATAGCACAATGGGGAACAGAACAGAGGGTAAACAAGGAAGACAACAGAATTAAAAGAGGTTATGAGCCAGACCCCAAGGTATATTTAGACTCAATTGGACAACCGAGAGGGATTCCTAATGAATTCAAGGCATGAGATGAAGTGAAAGCAGGTATTGAATCAATATTTGTTTGGATCAGACCTAACAAAAATGTAAAGTGGGTTAATTACATTTATTATAATCAACAAAGATTCATTAATTATACTGATGATGCATTAACCTTATTAGGAGACCAAGTGCACGCGACAAATAGAATGACATGGCAAAACAGACAGGCCCTGAATTGGCTTTTAGCTGATAAGGGAGGAGTCTGTATTATGTTTGGAGATCAATGTTGCACTGTTATACCAAATAATACTGCCCCGGGAGGAGCTTTTAGTGAAAAGATGATTAAAATTAAAAAATTAAGAGCTAAAGTTACAGCAAATACAGGAAGAAACAAACGCATTTGGGATTGGTTTGATCTGAAATTTGGAGCATGGGAAGCATGGTTTGCTAAACTAAGAATGTTTTTAGGAGCAGCTATATTAATAGGAGGATTATTATTTTGCTGTGTATTACCTGTATTAAGAACATTAGGCATCAATGCTACTGTTAAGCAAATGAAAATGATAAAAGTCCCAAATAATCAACAAATTATCACAGAAAGGAAATTGGATGAATATTATGAAGGATTGCTAAACAAACTGATCTTAAATGAGCAAACTTTGGATAATAGTTCCAGTGACTCTGATGAGTATGAAAAAGAGGTGTAAAAATGGGCCATACCCTGGGTGTAAATGCTAGCCTAACCTCTGCCCAAGGGTGTCCCTCTACGATGTGCAAAGTATCTGGGGTGAAGATCAACAGATCTGAACTATTTTTCTTTTGATATTCAATGTATTATGTTTTGAATGTGTTTTTTATGTCTTTTATACATAACTGTGACAACCACAGGCAAGCACTGAACCAAATGCACGCTCATGCCTATAACATTGTTTTCTGTGATAAAAGGGGAAAGGAGACAGAATCTTTTACTCTCTCTTAGTCAAGTGTAGAGAGAGACGTTTGGTTCTGATGCTCCTCCAGAGTGCTGCTGCGTCATCTGGTCATTGGTGATAAGACTGCGTGACTTGTTTAGTCACTAGGTAGTGTTAACTTGATATACTGAATGATGAAGTAGCACTCTGACTAGACATAAGCAATTGTGAGACTTAATAAAGTCTCAAAGGGAGGAATGAAGAAGATTTTTATAGTTGAAGATCTGAATTAATCAAGTATAATCAAGGTGAATCTGGCCATTAATATATCTATTTAATCTTCCATTATGTTCTAAGGCCACTGTGTAAAATGTAGGCACATTTCACACACGTAGGCACGTGGCTAAAATGTGCAGACAAGAAAACATCTGGAAAATGTAGGGGTGCTTTTTCCTTTACCATAATAGGACTAGGAGGACTCTTCTCCTTAGGGAGATATATGGAATTGTATACCAAAGAGACCCTCCAAATGTATATGAACCCGCCTTAAAAACTTGTATATATACCCAAGCCCAGAAACGTTCGGGAGATTTTTTCTGCAGAAAACTTCTCGGCTTTGTTCTTGTAATAAAGTCTATCTTCTGGCATCAAAACCCCAAGACTTTGAGAGTATTTTTTCTTAGCGGCAGAAGCCATCACAATACTACTAGGAATCTGGACTATGTAGAAAATTTTCAGTGGTCTAGATCACTAGTAGCTCCCACAGAGTAACTAGGTTTCAAACATTGTTCATAGGAATGTCAGTACATTTGTTTGGTGTATTGCTTGTTTTAATAAATGAACAAATGTAAAACATTTGGTGAATAAGTAGGTGAATTCAGTTTGATAGTCATTTCAATGGCTAAAATGTGTCCCAATCAACCTGAATTCAGAAATGACTAGAAATATCCAAACAACTTTGACAGATTTAATTTTATTTACTCAATTTACTGGGTCTTGAACATACAAATGAAGCTTATTTCCAAATGAAACACAATGGTCCTAATTTTCAGTGTATATACCTGAGCACACTTAAGTACATTTAAATAAATATACAAATTAAATACATATACAAATGTTTACTAATATAGAATTAAGACAGCAACATATTGACAGGCTTATCCATCTATAACTTCAGCCAAAAATGTACCGGTTTCAAGATCACAGTTAAAATTCAGTGCATAAGGCAAGGATGTAACAGTACAAAACATCAGAAAGCTGTAAACATTCAGCTAAAAAAGTAACTTTCTGACTTACAAAGTCTAGAGGCAAGGCAGAGTTATTTAAATAGCTCACTTCATACACACTAGTAATTAAAAGCACTTGACATACAAGTAAAAAAGAGAAAGAAAGAAAAAAGAAACGACAAAGGATACAATATAAATGGAAAATATAAAAATAGTTATTTAAATTTTTAACATTGTAACTTTTTTCTTATAAGGCAGAAACTGAACCCATGATTACAGGTGATTGTCTTTTCAGTGCAAATGTTGCTAACGGCATCAAAACATCTAACACTTCTAAAAATAAATTTATAAATAACAAAATAAAGATGGATATTCATGAAATGGCTTGTGACCAGGTAAGCAGTTTATAAGGCACTGTTGCTTTGAGGCAATTTAGGAAATGTTACTCACACAAACATTGTTTTGTGAACCTCAATGTTCATTAAATGTGATGCTATGCAAACTAAACATATTTCCGAAAAGTCAAGCCAATGGTGATTCATGTTTTACTATAGTTATTGTTGTTTTCCCTCAGAAACTCTTATCAGTTCAAGCAAGGTCATTTGTTGTGGCTTCAAGCTAGTATGAGATTTTCCACTGACCTTCTCTCTTTTATTTACAGATATGACACGCATGAAAGAATGACGGAAGTGTGCTGCTTCCCACAAAAACAACTGTACAATATATAGGCTTACAACAGTGATTTATGAATGAGTAGAGAACCTTGCTAGCTCCTGGTAATTTTCAGGGAATTGACTTAAAATCCAAAACCACGAACCACATCACTTTAGACTGCTAGGTAGCCTTATAGTGTGCACATAAGGAAGATACAGAAATGCTCATTCATTCAAGCTGTTTTCTGTTCTTCAAACAAATGCTTTGCTTACTCATCTTTTTATTTATTTTTCTTCCTGAAGCTGCTGCAGCAACAATGAAAGCACCAACCTCCTCCTCTGACTCCATGTTTAATGCAAAAGCTCATGCAGTTGCTGCAGGAAAGCAAAGCTGTACACTTGTTTCATTTACCAGCTGTTTCATCAGGACTATCATCAGCCTTTACCGATTTATATTGTGTACTCAAGACCTCATGAGTAGCCAAACTCATGCCGTTTCCAGCTGCCCTGTGGCTGATTGAGCACTTTTTTCTCACAAAAACTACAATGAAAATTATAACCAACATAAACAACACAGGTAATATAATGTAAAGGAAGAGCAAAGACAGCGATGGCTCCATTCCCTCCTGTTCTGTTTCTCCTTGGTTTCCTTGTTCAGTGGACACGGTGTCTGAAAAAAAAAAGTTTTAAAGAAAACATTATCTTACTGTGATAAAGGACAGATTGATCTACAATTCATAGCAGATTGATCTACAATTCATAGCAGCATTAAGACTGGAATATCACTAGTGAACCTCAAATATTGGATCAATCGCTTGCAGTATTTAGATTTAAAAAAAAAAAAAAAAAAAAAACCTTTAAATTAAAAACTTCATGCACTAATAAACTATTTTCACATACTGTTGATGATCAGCTGTACAGTCTGATATTGAGATGAATGTAGGATGTAACAGATGTATTGTCCTGCATCATTGTGTTGAAGATTGTTCAGTTTGATGGAGAAATTTCCTCTCAGATACTCTTCAGGGAAAGTTTCAGTTCTGTTCTCATATTCTCGATCCTGTGCCACTGGTGAAGTACTGTGTGGAATTATATCAACTACAATTATGCTAGCATTGTGTGTCCAGCTCACATCAATGTCCTGAAGTTTATGATCATCTTCGGTGAAAGAACACGGCAGAACAACAGAACCACCGATAACAGCCTCTACTGTGACCTGCAGACACACTGAAATCACAAAAACTTCAACTGTAAACACAAAGTCTGGCATTTTATGTGGTATGAATTTAACTCTCAAATGTAGTTTTTGTTCTCACCTTTGTTTATCAGCACTGCAAATACACAGATGAAGCAGCAACTGCAGAAACAGAAAAAGTTTCTTAAACTTCCTCAACTTAAATAGCATGGTTCAAGCAACAATACTGATAAAACAAAATACTATTTTTTAATCAACTGGTTTATAATTTATGTCTGATGTATTAATGATGCTTAAAAGTTTTCCCTTCATTTTAGTTTGAAAAAATCATTTGGCAATCCAAACACAGCAGGCCAAATGCCCATATAAGCATGAAAACAACATCTGACCTTCATGAAGTTTATTCACTTACTTTCAGCTCAACTTGAGTTGAATGGTTGAAGCAACACCAGTGTAATGGGCTTGATTCTCAAATAACACGCATAATAAAGGGAAGATAGGCTAGAACGGCAGTTTTTGGTATCCCGTCCCCCGGAAATGTCCCAGTTTTACAGCACGTTCAAAACAACTATTACTTTCACCAGCAGAGAGCATTGCGAGCTATTCTGATTACTAGCCACGTACTGCAACTGTAGCCATGAAGAACATGAATGAGAGAAGAGCGCTATTATCATCAATTATCAAAACAGACACCATTACTGCAAGATAGTCACATACTAACCATAAGTGTTGGGAAGTAACTAGTTACATGTAGCCTAACGGAATTACGTAATTTATTTACAAAATAAAAGTAACTGTAATCAGTTACAGTTACTGAGAAAAAAAAATGTGCAATTAAATTACAGTCACTTATGAAAATGTTGAGGATTACAAAGGGGGTTACATCTGATTTTTTTTCCTTTCACACACACTCCCACATTCAGATTTAATTGATTTCTTTCATAAATTGCAGTGAGTGCTCTAAAATACGAAACACCAATTTTTCAGTAGTTTTATAACATGCTTATTTGATAACTCTTTTATTTCCTAGATTGGTTTATGTAAATGCTTTTTTTTTAAAGATTAACTGTTTTTTTTTTTTTAAGGCATTGCTAGATTCCAGTGTTTCCTGTCATAGCTATGCAAAGATTTGATGTCAAAAACAGTATCATAGCTATTAAACTTTTTTTTATGATTTTAAATCTGTATTAAACCTCATAATGATCTTAAAGTAAGTCTGATTTTGTGATGGCAGTGCTTCAAAGGGGACATCGGATGCCCATTTTCCACAAGTTGGTATGATTCTTTAGGGTCTTCTTGGAGTGTGTCTCAGTGGTCGTGTAAAACACCCTTTTTACCTTGTCAAAAACAGCTGTTCACAGCAACTTGTTTCGGTGCATATCTCTTTACATGCTAATGAGCTCTGCTCACCCTGCCTCTCTCTTCTGTGGAAGGCGATTCGCAAATAATCATAAAAAAAATAAATAATAATTCATTACATTTATATAGTGCTTTTCTGCTTTTTCTAAGCACTCAAAGCTCTCTACATTGTGAGGGGGTATCTCCTCATCCACCTCAAGTGTGCAGCATCACCTGGATGATGCGACGGCAGCCATATTGTGCTAGAACGCCCACCACACACCAGCTTATTGGTGGAGAGGAGACAGAGTGATTAAGACAATCAGTAGATATGGGGATGGTTAGGAGGTCATGATGGTCAGAGGCCAATGGGCAAATTTGGCCAGTATGCTGAGGTCACACCTCTACTCTTTTCGAAAGACATCCTGGAATTTTTAATGATCACAGAGAGTCAGGACCTCGGTTTTTAACGTCTCATCCGAAAGACAGTGCTTTTTACAGTATAGTGTCCCCAGAGTTCATACAGATGTCAGACTGATGTTTCAACACATTACAAGAACAGAACAAACACACATTTTAATTGTTTATTATAATTTTGTGAAGATGACTGCGTCACCCAGGATTCGAACCCAAGGAGACAGCATTCCAGTCGAGCACACTAACCACTCCCCCAAATCACTTGGTGGCTCGACTAACACAACATACGTTATAATTCGTCAATTCGCGTAACTGTTTCTTTGTCGACGCTGTTTCAGAGCAATACTTGAAAATGACCACTAGGTGTCACCGTAGAGACGGGTGTCGAAATATTTCGAAGCCTCGACACATTTGCTTCGACTGCTTCAGTGTTTCACGAAGCCTCGCTCTGCCCACCACTAGGTGATATGGCTGCCATAAAAAATACAAAGTGTGAGACTTACTACTTCTGGAGGTGCAGCTGGATCACGAACAATGGGTACTGATCCATCCTTGAGTTTTAACTTTTTAACAAAACCTGCCTTGAATTGTCACTCATTCAGAAAGCAGTCTGGAGTAAAATGATTTGCGCAAACAAACAAATTTAGGTGTATTCGTTGGTGCATTACCATCAAAATCAAAAGATAATCCACTGCGTCCTCAGTGTCTCTGATGTCTGGAGAAAATTAGGACACTTATATTCTTCTACATCTAACAACAAAACATCTGCATTCCTTACAAGACATTGTTGTCGCTACAGCTGCTCGAGCGCGGAGAAAATGACGGACTTCGTACAACTGGCTGAGGGTGGAAATATGCTAATACGGGACAGTGCGTCAACAGTCATGGGAGAGGCCTGAGCAATATGACATCATATTGGCTTGATAACGGTTTAGGTTTTTGGGGGATTTTTATCATTGTAGGGTGGTTGTGTCTACGCACTACTAAGACACATTTATATGCAAATGAAGGTATTTTGCATCCAATGTCTCCTTTAAAATTAAAATATTATAATCTTAATTCAAGTGATGAAGGATTTTGAAAGTCTGACAGTAATCAGTGTTCAATTCTACTGTAAGGTTAACCCTGCCTGGTTTACATGTTTGAAAATGATTAACTGTACGAAAGCCTGTCCTAGGAACCAAAGTTGTTGTCCACACGGACTGATTTTACAGTGTGACACAGGAAGACAGTTTGGTGAATGCTCATCTCTGCACGCTTGTTTCATGCTCTGTATAATACATTTATGCCTTGATGTAAGTACATCTGCGAGTGTATGTTTATCTAATGTATATTATTGATATCCTGCGATCGTTCTGCGGTTACCATCGGTGAGTTTGAGCGCCGTAGCGGCTGTAATTTGCTGCGAGAGAAACGCGCTAATCAGTATTAGCATCGGTCACAAGTGTGTTTACATTAATAACGTATCATTGCACAACTATATCATGCCTATTTGCATTGATTAGGCTGCTATTATTGTTAAGGATGCAGACTTGAGTGTCTAATCATTGTTTATTTGCATATGTTTGATTATCATGCCAGTGGGTAAATGGTTCTCAGAGTATGGTTGTAATTATATTTCTTTATTGTTCCTTTAGACCATTAATACAGATATCATTGCAAAGAATAACCGGTGCAGATAACAACCCATAGACTGTTCAATAAATGCATCTTTGTGAAGAGTCTCTTCTCCAATCCCTGATTCTCTTACCAGAATCCCTTCCATATTTGGCCGCCTCAATCAGCGGAATATAAAGTTGTAGCGTGTAGCAGCCATTTGAAACTTCCCAGTGTTCATCAGCTAGCTAAAGCCTTCATATATCACCCCCAGCCTTACACTGCTGCTCTGCAGGCACTTCAAGACAAGTATGAACAGCCAAGACAGCTCGTTCAGTCAGAGTTGGGTGCCATCCTAAGCACCCCGCCTCTTAAGTTGGGTGATGCTAACGCCTTCGACTCATTTGCATTGTCAGTACAGTCCTTAGTGGGTATGCTGAGAACTCTTGAGGGCCAGAATGGTAACGAGCTTTTGTGTGGCTCGCATGTGGACCGTCTCTTGAGTAAACTGCCACCAGCCTATCGTGACAGTTTTGTGGAATACTGCTTAAGTCGGGGTATTCTCCAGACAGACACCGACAAGACCTACACACTTCCTGATTTTGCAGACTGGCTCCAGATCAAGTCCCAAGCGAAACGTATCTCCAGCAGAGCTGCGGCTATGTTCCAGAGTGAAACTCTGAAGGCCCCTGGTAGAGCTAGAGGAGCACCTCATCCCAGAGAGCATCCAAGGCCAGTTCTCCTGACACGTGAGAGTGTAGCTAAGTCTCCTGAGCCGACAGCCCCTAAGTCCAGCTCCAAGCCCAAGCCATACTGTCCCTATTGTGACAACAGGGATCACTACCTCAACTCTTGCGAGGCTTTCAAGAAGTTGACTACCTCCCAGATTGTAGCTTGGATTAAAGATAGTAAGCGCTGCTGGAGATGTGGACGGTTCCATGCTGTAGAGTCTTGCAACCTCAAACGTCCGTGTAAAATCTGTAAAGAGCTACATCTCACAGTTCTTCACGATTCCATTAAAGACACCACCAGTGCTGTCCTCACCGTCAGCCTTCCATCTACCCGGGTTTACTTGGACAAACCGAACCGTACACCCCGAGTCATGCTGAAGGTCGTCAAGGTCCTCCTCCACACAACTCCTTCTCATTGGTTCTGACATGCCGCACCTCTTAATGCCGATACAGCCTGTATGCCGAGGCCCAGACGGAGGTCCAGTAGCCATCAAAACACAGCTGGGATGGTCGGTTCAAGGTCCCATGAGCCCCAAGCAGCCCTCACGGTGTTATCAGCAGTGCCTTCATATCACCACCGCTCCGCTCCATGATGATCTGATTCGGCACGTCGAACGACTCTGGCAGGTCGACACCCTCCCATACAATGAGAGAATGGTTACCAGGTCCAAGCAAGACAAAGATGCTCTCGCCATGCTCCAGAACGCCACCACCAGAGTGAATGTAGATGGCGTTCAACATTATGCCACACCATTGCTCCGACGCATGCCCATGACCATACTCCATGTTGACAAGGATGCTGTTCTTCCCAGTCTTCAAAGTACCGAGCGCAGACTGGAACGAGATCCTGAACTAGCCAAAGCCTACTGCACTGAAATCCGTAAGTTGGAATCCGCTGGATATGTAGCCAAGATAACCACAGAAGAAGCACACAATACTTCAGAGTCCTGGTTCATTCCGCACCATATCGTACATCACAATGGCAAGGACAGGATCGTTTTTAACTGTTCCTTTCAACATCAGGGGCGGTCCTTGAACAGTCAGCTACTTCCTGGTCTGATGCTGGGACCATCATTGTTAGGTGTGCTTCTGAGGTTCAGACTACACTCTGTGGCTGTGAGTGGGGACATAAAGGGTTCCTAGTGTTCCACCAGGTACGCTTGCTGCCCAAAGACAAGCCAGTGTTGCGGTTCCTTTGGAGGAACATGTGCAGAGACCAGGACCCCGAGATATATGAATGGCAGGTGCTTCCGTTCGGAACTACATGCAGCCCGTGTTGCGCCATCTATGCCCTCCAGCGCAATGCCCAAGAACACCAGGATGACCAGGTCAGTCTGGTTAACATAGTTGAGAATTCCTTCTATGTTGATATCTGCCTGCACAGCACTTCGAACTCTGATGAAGCTAAGGAGGTAGTTGATGGACTTCGTCAACTGCTGTCTGAGGGAGGCTTCAACATAAGACAGTGGGCCTGCAACGTACCATCTGTCATCGAACATCTTCCCACAGAAGCCCGGTCTGCTAACAGTGAACTGTGGTTAACTAAAGCCAGTACGGACCTACAAGAACCCACTCTAGGCCTACGGTGGGATTGTCTCAGTGACACCCTGGGCTATAATTTGCGATCAACCGAGCCCCTGGAGCCTACCATGAGAAATGTGTACAAGACATTGGCCAGCCAGTATGACCCACTGGGGTATATCATCCCGTTTACCACCTGGGCCAAGGTTCTCATCCAAGACCTCTGGAGGCAGAATTTGGGCTGGGACGATCCAGTAACACCTCTACAGCTAAGAGAAAAGTGGCTAACATGGATAAGAGTGATTCCTAATCTCCTTCAGCTGCAATTTCCTCGACCTTATACACCAGCCTGTGCTTTTTACCCTAGTGTCATCCGAGAACTCCACATCTTTTGCGACGCATCAGAAAGAGCATACGGCTCAGTGGCCTATTTGCACACTACTGGTGATCAAGGCCACATCCATGTCGCCTTCGTTTTGGCCAGATCCAGAGTGGCTCCCAGAAAATGCCTCTCCATGCCTCGTTTGGAACTGAATGCAGCTCTGACCGGCGCTCAGATAGCCAAAGTAATCCAGACTGAGTTGTCTCTTAACATCCATACAGTCACTCTCTGGTCTGATTCAACAACCGTGCTGAACTGGCTGACCTCTGAGTTTTGTCGCTACAAGGCATTTGTAGGGACACGTATAACAGAAATCCAGACCCTCACAGACACGGCTGAATGGCGGTACATTGATTCAGCTCACAACCCTGCTGACCACATCACGAGAGGTCTGACACTAACCCAGCTAGCAAGTCCCCACCAGTGGAGTTCAGGACCAGACTTCCTCCTTCAACCTTCTGACTAGTGGCCATCTACACCCATCAATTCCACACATGGCTAGAGCCTGTTGAGGCCACTGTCAGGTCCCTACACGGGGCGGCTGCTGCAGACAGTGACTCTTCTCTGCAAGCTGATGACTATGTTGGAGCAGAGAAACTTATCCTGGCTCAAGCTCAACAGGACTCATTCCCACTAGAAGTCCAAGCTTTGAAGACTGGACAGCCGATTCCAGCTAACAGCCATTTGGCATCTCTTGCACCAGAGTATGATAAGGACACAGGTCTCATCAGAGTAGGGGGACGATTACGTCGAGCGAGTGACCTCGACCTGGATGCCATCCATCCGATTGTATTGGATCCTGGTCATTCTACAACTAAGTTGTTAATCAAAGAGACAGACCGCCGACTTCTGCATCCTGGTTCTGAAAGGGTGCTAGCAGAATTGCGTCGCCAGTATTGGATACTTAGGGGCAGGGAGGCCATCCTTAAGCATCAGCGCAAATGTCAAGATTGTCAGTTCTGGCGAGCCAAGCCTGAAGTTCCCCAAATGGCCGATCTTCCATCCTGCAGGCTGCAACTTCACCAACCACCATTCTATTCTACTGGGGTAGACTGTTTCGGCCCTTTTTCGATCAAAGTTGGTCGTTGCCATGAAAAAAGAAGGGGCATCCTCTATAAGTGCATGACAACCCGATGTGTGCACCTTGATCTGTTGGAACACCTTGACACTGATGCATTCCTGCTCTCTTTGCGTCGCTTTATAGCACGACAAGGTAAGCCCATGGAATTGCTCTGCGACAATGGTACCAAATTTGTAGGAGGAGATCGAGAACTACGTGACACCTTTGATGTCATGGCACCCAAGCTTCAGGAGCTGCTTGCTCCACAGAAGATCAAAATCAGAATACATTCCACCTAATGCTCCTCATTTCGGTGGAACCTGGGAGCGTGAAGTCAAATCTGTAAAGACTGCACTACGTGTCATTCTGCGAGAGCAAACGGTGCCAGAGCCAGTGCTGCAGATGTTGTTAGTAGAGGCTGAGGGCATTCTAAATGCCAAGCCTCTCGGCTACGTATCTTCCGATGTTGCAGACGTGGACCCAGTGACTCCGAACCTACTCCTTATGGGCCGTCGTGATGCCTCCCTACCTCAAGTCTTATTCGACTCTACCAACCTGCTCGGAAGACGCAGATGGAGACACATCTTCATCCGAGATTACCTCCCAAGTTTACAGGATCGGCATAAGTGGAGAAAGGATGGCAAAGAGCTGACTGTGGGCCAAGTGGTTCTCATTGTTGATCCCCAACTTCCTCGTGCCCTCTGGCCTGTGGGCACAGTGACTGAGACGTTGGCTGGACCTGATGGAAAAATTCGCACTGCTCGTGTCAGAGTTAATGAGAAATCCTACACTCGCCCAGTTGTTAGGTTGATTCCACTTCCTTGAGGAAGAGCCTTAGACACTGTAGACAGACTTTCTTGGTGTTTACAATTATCCTGTCAGATAATTGGGGGTGGCTGTGTATGAAAGCCTGTCCAAGGAACCAGAGTTGTTGTCCACACGGACTGATTTTACAGTGTGACACACAGGAAGACAGTTTGGTGAATGCTCATCTCTGCACGCTTGTTTCATGCTCTGTATAATGCGTACATCTGCATGTGTATTAGGGGTGTGTCGAGACACTTATCCCACGAGACGAGACGAGACGAGACACGAGACTGGGTTCACGAGACAAGTTTTTTAGACTTTTTTTTTTTAATTTAAATCCTCGATGAAATATATAGGGAAAATAGTCTTTTATTCAACTGAAAAACACAATGCAAAAAATGTAGGTGCATTTTGAAATCAGCTTATACTTTATGAAATTAAACTTCTATTTTAATAAATTATATGCAGTAATAAACAACATGTAACCTAGAGCTGCACGATTCTGGATAAATTGAGAATCACAATTTTTTTTTTTTTAATAAATTGGAGCACGATTCTCTAACGTAATTTACTATTGTTCTGACAAAATGTTCATCGCTTAAGTCTTTTAAAATATATTCATTTGAACAAAATTAAAAAAAAAAATCAATGAAGGAGTCAGTGTCTCACTTCATAAAGACTTGTTTCACTATTGTATTGGAATCTCCTGAATGAATGATTTAATGTCAAATACATTTTTTAAATGGGTTGTCGCCACCTCCTGGCGGAAGATGATAAGTGTTACAATACAAGTGTTAAGATACTTTTGTTTTGATTGCTACTGTAGACAATAAGTGTTTATAACTAAACTATAAACTTTTATCCCAGTACTTATGTTATTTAAATGTCTGTAACACAGAAATAATGATGTGTGGTTGAAAAGACTGTTTGTGTTGCTCTTTCTGGATCAGCAGCTGCATGAATGCAGATTTGAATGTCTTTAACACCTGTTTCACATCGTAAGCATCGGAGCGTCAGTAGCGCGTGTTTAGTCTAACAGCGTTCACAACGGAAGCGTGATGACGGTCGACCCTCTGATTCATCAACATCTCACGCTCCACTGACATTCGCGATGTGAAAGAGTCTTAATAGACATAGCTGAATCATTGTCATTCAGGAATAAAATCGCGTGGGTGTTTGAATCACGATCGCAAGTGCAATTTTTTACGATTAATGGTGCAGCTCTAATGTAAACATTGCAAAATATTTTGCGAGGATATCGTCACGTTCTCGTGGCACGAGATCTCGTCACATCCCTAGTGTGTATGTTTATCTAATGTATGTTATTGATATCCCACGATCGTTCTGCGGTTACCATCAGTGAGTTTGAGCGCCGTAGCGGCTGTAATTTGCCGTGAGAGAAACGCGCTAATCAGTATTAGCATCGGTCACAAGTGTGTTTACATTAATAATGCATCATTGCACAACTATATCATGCCTATTTGCATTGATTAGGCTGCTATTAATGTTAAGGATGCAGACTTGAGTGTCTAATCATTGTTTATTTGCATATGTTTGATTATCATGCCAGTGGGTAAATGGTTCTCAGAGTATGGTTGTAATTATATTTCTTTATTGTTCCTTTAGACCATTAATATAGATATCATTGCAAATAATAACTGGTGCAGATGACAACCCATAGACTGTTCAATAAATGCATCTTTGTGAAGAATCTCTTCTCCAATCCCTGGTTCTCTTACCGGAATCCCATCCATATTTGGCCGCCTCAATCAGCGGAATATAGAGTTGTAGCATGCCTCTGCTACATTAACAGTTGAAAACATTACAAATTTAGAAAAGTAATCAAAAAGTAATCAAATGTAATCAGTTACATTAATAAAGTAATTGAAAAGTTACACTACTTACTACATTTTAAGTAGGGTAACTTGTAATCTGTAACCTATTACATTTTCAGAGTAATCTTCCCAACACTGCTAAACCATACATGTTAAAACAAAGTAATACTGTTTGTGTGTACTTTATAACAAGGCATGATACGTTTGCGGGATTTTTTTTTTGCACACATTCCTGAAACTTCCACCATCACAACTCAAATAAAACGTAATAAAAACTAACAAACAAACTAACTAACTAACGAATTACACTTGCAGAAAGCAAATACTTTGTGCTCAAAATGAGCCTAAAATGCGAGCCTCAAATTATGAGCCTGATTAGGGATAGTAAATATCTATTTCTAAAAAGCATAAACAAAATAACTTGAGGGGAAAATCATTTGAAAAGTTCTAATTAGGCTACTTTATACTCACAGTTTGTGAATGTTAAATAGTCAGAAAATGTAAAGAATATTTGTTAACTCTCTATGGAAAAATAATTGACTTTATATTTTACATATATTTAGGACTAAAATCATTTTCCAAAATTTGTTTTCTAGATATGACCTTTGACCTTTTTTAAGGGTTCTATCATTTATAACTGACTTTGTCCCATTAGGGTAAATAACTTTTGGCAAATTGTCTGAAACTTCACACACAAATGCTTTTTCACTGTTTCTTTATTTAGTTTTCATAGTGTGTTTTTTGGTGACTTGTAGGCATAATAATAAACTAAGGTATGTTTGATAATCAAACATTATTGTAATTATTAATTATGATATTAATATTCTATGCTTCAAGATGGCGCTGAACATGGCTGCCATGGTGCTTTGCTCTCTAGTTGTTTTACTGTTTTTGATAGTTTTTCCTGTCTTTTGTTTATCAAATATAAATACAATTACAAATAAAATCTGTTTCACCAAGGATGAACTGCTGAACATTCAGCAGAACACACCACTCAGTCTACCAGTTTTCGATTATTTGGACATTTTGCTGAACGTTGTAGTCAGCGGAGCAGCAGCGCTGTTCAGACACGCAAATGGGAGAAAAGAGCCAGTGCGCTCATGAAGCTCAGATGACATGGATTCAGAACGGCGCTGCCTAGCATCAATCTGGTGAATCTCCACTCTCTACCCAACAAAACAGGCAAACTTCTTGTGCTCTCCCAGAAAAATAAGGATTTTTCAAATTCTGCCGCTCTGTTTCGCACTGAAACCTGGCTGAATGATGCCATTCCGGACAGCATGCTACATCTGCCTGGTTTCCAGCTGTTCAGAGCAAATTGCAATGCAGAATCAGTGGGGAAATCGCGTGGTGGTGGGACACGCTTCTACATCAATGAAAGGTGGTGTACAGATGTAACAGAGTTGAAGAAGATGTGCTGTCCCGATCTAGAAGTGCTCTTCATCAACTGTAAGTCTTTCTATTCACCGTGGGAGATTTACTTGTTCATTCTCATGAGTGTTTACATTCCACCGCAAGTGCACGTGAGCCTGGCTTTACAAAAACTTACTGATCAAATCACAGACACAGAGCGACAACACCTGCACACTGTTATCTTCATTCTCTGGGACTTTAATAAAGCAAATCTCTCCCGTGAACTGCCAAAATACAGACAGCACGTTACATGTCCCACCAGAGACAGTAATATATTGGATCACTGTTACACCACAATAAAGGATGCATATCACTCTATCCCACAGGCAGCTTTGGGGCTCTCTGATCACTGTCTGTTTCATCTTATACTGACCTACAGACAGAAACTGAAATCAGCTAAACCTGTATTAAGAACTGTAAAGAGATGGACCAACAAAACAGCCTATTTACAAGCTTATTACAACTGCACTGACTGGAGTATTTTTTGAAGCTGCTGTCACTGATCCGGATGAGCTCACAGAGACTGTAACATCCTATATCAGTTTCTGTGAAAACGTGCATTCCTAGCAAGACTTATTTAACACACAAAATGACAAACCATGGTTCACAGCAAAACTCAGACAGCTTCATCAGGCCAAAGAGGATGCCTACAGGAATGGGGACAGAGTCTTGTACAATCAGGCCAGAAACACACTGAATAAGGAAATTAGAGTGGCTAAGAGGAGCTACACTAAAAAGCTACCAGTTCTCTTCCAACGACACGGTGTTATGGGGTTGATGAGACGTGCGGATCCATGTGCAGGCTTTTATTTAAAGGCATAGTCAGAAGACAAGCAAGGTTCAGGCAATGCCAAACAGGTATAACACAGGCAAGACACAGAGTAGTCCTAGGGCAAGCGTGGGTCGATGAGCGGCGAACAGTATCCAACAGGGCAAGGCAGAGAGAGTAAATCCAGGTACACAGCAATAATCCAAACGAGGTGCAAACAGAGTCCGAATGGCAAGGCAAGGGTTAATCCAGGAAACATGGGCTAGAATCAAAACACGGGAAAACAGGCAAGGCAAGACTAAGACAACTAAGTGGGCTCCGTAGAGTAGCTATCGCTAGAAGAGGGATAAGTGCATACAATACTCGGCCATCTGTGAGAGGAAGTCCAGGGTTTAAGTAGGGTGTGTGATTGTGTGATAGTTCTCAGGTGTGAGCATGTGATTAGGGAAATGGCTGCTGGGAAATGAAGTCCGGGGTAGTGTGTGGTGTGAGAGTCAATGCGATGGAAGGGTGACCTCTGGTGGCGAACAAATGGAGGTCCATGGACCAGATTCATGACACACGGCTTCAGTGTGGAAAGGCCTAAAAGTCATTACAAACTATAAGACACCAACATCAACAATGCTGAAGTTTTACTGTAGATTCAAAACTGGTCTCACATCCCACACCCGCTCTGAACTAGGGGTGTAAATCAAATGGTTCATCATTATACGATACAATATCAATTCTCATACACAGCGATACGATATTTGCCGATACTTCAAAAAAATGATACAATATAATTTTGATATAGGAGAATATCGATCGATATATATCGATATTATTATATTATATACCTGGGTCATTGATGTATAAGAATTTTCGACAAGGCAAATTTTGAAATACAAAAAAATTATATATTTTATAGTTGTTCAAACATATTAAGAAGGTTGTGTACACAAATTCATATTAGAATTTTAAATTAAGTGATTTTAGTGTTTTTTCATCTAGATGAATCGGCCGTAGCCTTAAAAAATGTCATGTGGTGCGACCATGATTTATATTAAAATTAATTTCCTTAACATGCTTAACATTTTTTTAGATATTCTCAGTAATTAAATTAAAGTGTTTAGAAAAAGTATTTGCATTTCTTTTTAGTTTTTGTAAATAATGATCTCATATTTTTGTTCTATAATTTCAGAGTTGCTTTCTTAATTGTAGTTAGCAGACTTATTTTTTCTGTAAATTGCATAAAACTGATAAAAAATTTTTTAAAAATACCATTCACTTAAGCATACTATAGCAGTGATTCATATTTCAGCCACAGAATTAGATAATTTATTTTTAATTTATTTTACAGTTATTGCTATTATTGGTCGCACCACATGATGAGTGGTCGCTCCAAATAACACAAAGACCTTACATCATTAAAAATCTATTTAAAGAAACGTGTGAAAAGTTCAGCATATTGCATTAACTGCAGTAATTTTTTTAGACCCAGTTATTTCTAAACTTTGACCAACCTTGGCTGCTCAATTGACCCTTCACCGGGAGTTTGATTAACAGGTAATCTGAGCAATCATAATGCCAAACCTGCCATTTTTGTCCGACAAACAAACCAGACAGGAGAGTCAATTAATGTAGGTGGACTTGAACTTGAAAAATAGTGTGTATTGACACTGTTTCACAGTTGAAAGAAGATACCTTTTCATGTTCGTTCATGTTTATTTTGTGCTATAACTAGTGAGATGATCGGTTCACATGCCGCTTGAACTGAGGTGCTACAGCGATCTGTCACTACACATTAAAGAGCCACAAAACAGTATTTGTTGTTTGAATTTCTTTAAAAAAAATAAAAAATACAAAATTTGAACTCTGAGACTTTAATACAGAAAGTAACCTGCTCTGTCTTGTATGCTGGCGCATTGTCAGTGTCTTCTTTGCTCCGTGATGTATTTTTCACTGCATGAGAACATGATGTGTGGCATAAAAGTGCCATGGTTTGTTGAATGGTTTGTTGAATGTAGCAACAGTAACTAAGGGCGGGTCTTTGCAAAGGGTCAATTTGGAGTAGCGGAAGGTTGCTGGCTCAGGTTCTGAGATGAAATCATAAACATCTTTCTTACAGCAGAAAATTACATCTGGAGTTTGTGCTTGACTGCAGGGTCAGAATTAACATGCTACCTATGGCGAGCGTTTATTTTACTTTACTTGGCAGTGGAATCTGGTAAAATAGATTAAAATAGTTATTAATAAATATATAATACTTACTAATAAATGTATAATTACCAAACTAAAATTAGATGCTCTAAATTATTATTTTTTTGCATTTTTTTCTCATGTTGAATACAGATTAAACATAAACCCCCCGAAATGACCCAAATTGCATAAAAATCGATTCCAAATGATATTAAAATAATTTGGATGCACCACATATTTTCAAATTCAGTCAAAATTTACAAGCACAGAATTACCCACCTAAACAAAACAAGCTAGCTTCCCATGAAAGGTCACTATGAAATTTATAATAAAAATAAATGCTTGTAGAAATTACTTAATATTCATTGTTTTTTTTTTGTTTTTTTTGTTTTTTTTGAGGTCATACCACATGATATCCAAATATGGAAACTACATACCAGCCATTAAAAGGTTATTTTTTTGTCCAAATTTGAAAGAGTTACAAACCTGCTTGATGCTTCTATGGGTCCTTGGCATATTGTTATATGATGCAACGTCCTATCTTTTAATGGATTTCAATATTAAAGTATCAAAATGGTAGTTTTTTTGATGGTTGCACCACATGATATTCCATAAAATGGAGATTATCGGACAAAGTTTGTTTGAATATTAAGATGGAAAAATAAATACAAATGCTTTGCCATTTTTTACAGGATTGCAAAACACTTTGGAAATCATGCCAAATAGTGCAGAAAATTAATCTGAATAAATTTAGGGTAATTTCAAAGATGTTTCCAAAACACAAGATCAGTAATCTTAAGATATGACAACAATCAAGACAGTCTTTCAGGCGTCTGTGCTAAAATATGCAATGTGTAAAATAATGTAAATCCTCATTAGGAAACAACACAAACGAGGTACTCCAGTTGTAGGAAAAAATACATTAATGTAGAAAAATAAAAAAATAAATAAAGCTGTTAAAACTTTATTTGAGAATTTTTTTTTTTTATAATTTACATATATTTTTTATTAATTATATATAATTTTGCTAAAAAAACTTTTCTACAGATAACAAATTACACGCAATAGCAGAAAATAAATAAGACAAATTAAATAGTGCTTTTCAGGTTTTTCAGGTAGATCTAAAATAAATTTTCAGGTACAGAAATATAATAATCAAATGTAAAATAACACTGCATAGTCTTCACTGTATAGATTAAATATAGATTAATCCTTATACAAGTTGTTCAGTCAAAATCAGTGAAAGATTTTTGTCTTTGACAGAAGTTTTCTGTTAGTCTGCTTTCACTTTACGAATGAAAGCACGGATCCAATATACTGATACAAATGCGTTTTCTTTCTCAACTGTTTACGTGAAGACATAGGCCTAACCTACTGTGTTTACTAGGATATTCGCCAAGGCGCACGTTGATGTAATTTGGTCTGTATTTGTTCATCCATGCACAAAAAAGCGGAAGAGAGCTCAATTAGTTATTAATGCACTGTCGATGCGGCTGTCTGTATACGTGCACTTTGGATGTGTATGCGTCACTGTGCTGAAAACTTCTCACAAGCGCTCAGAAACACAGTTGTTCATCAGATTTAACAAATCAAATTAGTTATTAGATTAACAAATAACCACAGACTCCTCACCCAACACACATTCTGAGTGCCGGTATGTCTGTGATGGCTCCAGGCCCCCCGGTTCCATAGCAACCAACCTGATAACACTAGTTTTATTGCTCTAAGGAATGTGGGCCGAGCAACACTCACCTAATTTTCCCTTAGGAAAGAGACATTAAGGCACATAAGAATGGACTCTTCTCTAATTAATTCATTGAAAAACCTTTCTTTGAATACATACACACATCCTCAGGTCATTGTGTATATTGTTACTGTTCGTGTATATTGTCTTTTGTACTGTATCCTCTTTTATGCATGCTTATGATAGATCACTAGTTAATATTACCTCACTTATATCATGTTTGATCTCTATAAATTCGTCTTCGGATGATCTAAATGACAGTGTATATTACATGTTGATACCTATGCAACATATTAGTGTTCTAAGAACCTTTAACAGTTGTACATCAACTATTAAATCCAACCCCATGCAAATTACCATGCTCAGAGGCAAAGAGTCGTAAAACCTTCCCTCCAAAGAGACTGGAGACCATTGGCTCTTTGACTCCACAGAGGTGTGACCTCTATACCAGATAAAGGTCTCACTCACAGGTCTGGCCCTCTCTTCTAAAAAAACCTCTTCTGCAAAAACTTCTGCTGCAAGAAAAAGCTCTTCTGCTATCTTCTGACGGAGAGCCCGAACCGGTGCGGGTGCGCCCGGCGGGCCCCCAACATAGAGCCATGGGTGATCTACCCAGCCTGGGGGATGACTCTTGACCACAAAGACCCAGTCGGTGGTTCTGTTAGACCCTAAGAGGATGAGGAGGATGTGAGCTGGAACTCTTCTGGACTCTTAAGTTATTGTGCCAGGCTTATGGCCTTGTCTTTCCATTCAATCAAAGCTCCTCGCACCTCAGCAGATCTCTTTCTTAACTCTTTTTCCACTCTCTACCTGGAAGACATTTCTACCTCAGAACATCTTTGGAATTCATCACTCTTCAACCCGGAAGAATGTGATCGCGAGTCCAAAAACCTTGAAACCATCAAGACTTTTCATCCGAGACCGCATTCCGTCACGACAAAGGAAGTGCAAGTATAGTACATTTAACTAAATGAAACAGAGGTTTAGTATAAGTTATAGACCCCGTTATAAACAGCGCTGATGGTTTTACTCAGGTGGTTAAATGACTTTTTCCATAACTGCATTCTCTGTTTTCTCTAATGGCTTCATTCATCCACTTTAGCTCCACTTTGTATGTATGCGTGAGTGTACGTTATTCGTTGTTTGTTTAGATTAGTTATGTGTGTTAGCGTTTAGTTAATAAAACTCTTGTGCACAAATTACATGAGTTTCTGATTCTGCCTTTCATATTAATGTCCCTTTACGATTTTGACCCTTGCTACATGCTCTAATCCATTAATAGGAAGATATTTTCTGTGGCCACGGAAATATCCTTTCTTAGAGTTGATATGAATTTACACTGAATGTTCGTTGGACGAACAGATCAGCTGATGGCAATTTAACTCTGCGACAGTTATTACTGTCAGCCGATATAAATAATTGTAATTAATCATAATTAATTGTAATTATTTATATACAATTCCCTTTTTTGAGCTAATTTGCTATATGAGTTTGAACGAGAATGCACGCGTTGGCAGTAATGCATAGACGGACATTGGTGAAAATGTGGACAGTGTCAAAATAAGGTGCCTATTTACAAATATCGATATTTTACGTGTGGCATCGATACATCGTATCGTTAGACATTTAATCGATGTATCGATCCATATCGATGGATCGTTACACTCCTACTCTGGACATCTCTCAACACAACCGTTTACACCTCCAGCAACCCTCCTCTTCCCCACACCTGCACTTCAGATCAGTGAAGCTGATGTGCTTCAGGTCTTCAGAAAGAACAAGAGAAGAAAGGCACCAGGCCCAGACAGTGTCACACCAGCCTGTCTGAAAACCTGTGCTGACCAGCTGGCCCACATCTTTGCACAGGTCTTCAACAGATCACTGGAGCTGTGCGAAGTCCATGCCTGCTTTAGTAGTAAATCTCCATCTGAAGGCCAGAGGGCACTCTTGCGCGGAAACTCCAAAATACGCCCTGCAGAAGAAATCCAGGAAATCCCTATAGCCATAGCTGAATAAACAGAAGATTTAACTGCTTTCATTGATTCAACGTGACTAATAAACACAGGACTACAACAATATATGATTTATCTGAGTTCTTTATACTTCATTATAATAAAGTATATAATAATGCAATGCTAATTGACATAGCCTTCATCACTGCTTAGAATACTATGAAATATGTTGCGTGCCTTATTCTGTGTAAAAAGCCACATCATCTCACAGAAGGATTTATTTCAAACACTCGGCTGACATTATGAAGTGAGTTTGGAGTAAAAACATGTTATTAAATGTTTTTTTCACATGCTCTCAGATTGAGCAGCATTTACTACACAGAGCCGTAGTTCACTAAGAAGCTACGCAAACAGCTGTCATTATCGCAGAACGATTTCTTCGATTTCATAATCTTACGATTACATCGTCTGCGATTATGAATGCGATATTGCATAGCTTGTCAGTGATCTACGGCTCTGTGTAGTAAATGCTGCTCCACCTGAAAGCAGCTGATGGAGATTTACTACTAATCACAGAACCGGCTGTACTGACAAAATGTGCATGACAAGCACGGTTAATCATGTAGCCTTAATTTAAAGGGAGGAAAAATCCATTTGAATCTGTCTAAATCCATAATGGCATGGGCAGCACCGAAGCGTCACGCGTGCCACAACTAAGCGTCGCGCCTGGCTCAACATCTCTCATCGTTTACACTTCGATTGATGTACACAAGCAAACAGACCATGCAATTCTATACTTATTTACCTATTTGCCACCTTACCTTATGTTCTATTCTTCTCTTTAAATCCGAAATGAAGTGTGCATGACCGAAGCATATCTTGCCTGCCACAACTTGGCGTCAAACCTGTCACAACATCTATCACTGTTTACACTATGATTGATGCATATAAACAAACAGACTTACGCTGCACGTAAAATGCATACGCTCTTCTGTGTCAGCCGCGACACAAGGATATGTTTTCTACGCGTATTTATGCTTCAATTTGAACGCAAACAGCGCATCCCTGTGTCATGGCTGACACAGAAGAGTGTACGGTGATACTTTTTTTGTGTGCAACGATACTTTCCAAAATGGCGCTACGGTGACGTTACGGTGCCGAATTGTTGAATAAAGTTGTTATTTTTGTTTTATTTCCTTACAAAAAGTATTCTCGTCGCTTCATAACGTTATGGTTGAAGCACTGATGGCGGATGGAGTATTCTGACGATGTCTTTCATACTTTTGTGGACCTTGACAGTGTAATTTACTTGGCAGTCACAAGCCTCCTGGTTTTCATCTAAAATATCTTAAATTGTGTTCCGAGGATGAACAAAGCTTTTACGGGTTTGGAACGACATGGGGGTAAGTGATTAATGACAAAATTTTCATTTTGGGGTGGAGTATCCCTTTAAGGAGTAAAAGAGACCTTCACTGTGATTAATATTTTTTTATTATTTATTAAAGATTAATAACTACTAGAAATCTAAAATGGGTGTTCAGTAAAGCAAATAGTTCTATTTTACAGTGATTCGTGGTTCTTTTTAAAGGATCGAGCCACAAAACAAGTAATTTAATAACCTAGCCTACATATAAAAGTATAAATAAAAATGTAGCAGAGAAAAATATGAACATTCATATTGCTTAAATACGCACTTAAGCACAGTAATAATAATATTTGCTGTAGGTCAGATTTAATAACAGCAGTTTTAGTAAATAAAAATATTCAAAATATATGCAAAAATTAGGGCTGTCAGTTTAACTTTTTAACAGTTTAACACATTAACTTAATTATAAAAAATAACGTGATTAAAATATTTTAACGCAGTTAACGCACTGGCCCCGCCCCCAGAACGGAACATAATCTTACATTTCATACAGTTGACTGTTGAAAAATATGATGCAGGGCAACAACTCCATAAATGCAGTTATGCCCCAAAATTCAACATATTGGTACAAAAATGTCCCTGTATGTGTTTTTGTCTCATATTTATATCATACGATATCACACGAGTAGGGACAGCAGTAGGCTATTACACGAGTGCTGATTTTGTCCCGAATATCACGAGTTCAAATGTGGTTTTATACAAGAGTTACATTGTTATATTGTTATATTTTAAACACAATATTATGTGTTTTTGCTCAATTTTACAAAGAATATATTACCTTTAAAGCCATAGCAGAATTGTTGTGTGTCTCCGAGCAACACAGTGTTTAGTTTCTGAATGAATCCACGTTTTGAATGAATTGTGTGGATCAATGATTCAAAGGCCCATACATAAAGAGAGCCGTTTACTAGGGCTGGGCGATATAGCTAAAAAATGTATCAACTATATAATGTTTCATATCGTTCGGTATCGATAATTATCGACATTTTTTATGACCTTCTTTAAAACCAAGAGCAATAGAAAATGTTTAAATTAGGGATGCATCGATCCAATACTCAGTATCAGTATCGGCTCCGATACTGGCATCTTCTGCAGATCGGGTATCGGTCAGACGAGACGATTCAAATCCGATATTGTGCGCATACTATTCTGTGTTATTGTTGAGCCCCACGAAAGGCACAAAAACATTATAAAGTACCATAAAATTTTGGTGCACTATATTTCAAGTGTTCCAAAGCTGTTCCATAGTTCAATGTGAGGCACAGATGAATATTTAAGTCATTAAATTCAAGTTCACATAAACTCTTCTTTCCGCTGCGGCTGTCTGTTATCCTCCATTCAGTGTTCAAACTGCGTGTTGCGTTCGGTTACTACAGTCGAAACGATGAAACTCTCTTCAAGCGCGCACAGTAACTGAGGTTTAAAACTGTTAAAAGAAAAGGCTCAATAAACTAACGCACAGATTTAATACACTACGCATCAATATCTCTTCACTTTGTACTTTGAACTTTTCTATGCGGACTCGGAGGGCGTCGCAGCGCTGTGACTCCGTATTGTTTCAAGCCCATCATTCTGCGCACGGGATGCGCATAAGCGCTTTGTGCCACTCTGTATTGGAGCCTTTCGTATTGTAATACTTTTCTGCGCAATGAAAGATTATTAATAGTCTTTCTTGTTCTGTCCTATCTATCATATGTTGCTGCCTTCATTACTGTGCTATACCTTTAAAAGAAATGTCTTTTAATTTTATAGTATATATTTATTTATAAATGTATTTACTTGTTTTTTCATGAATGTATTTTACAATACAAAGAGCAATGTGTAACATTTTACCAGATTTAGTCCAACACTTATTCACTTTTATTTGTAAATAAAAATGTTTCACTAGATTTTATATAATTATTGTGCACCCGTGATTTTTCTAGAGTATCTTTTGCTGCTGAATTAACCACTAACCTAGATAATAATAGTATTTCTGTCATAGATTATGATTATATATTTTTTTAATTTGTTATTTTTCATTAAAATGAAGTTGTCTATATTTGGTATATTGTGTTTAACACACAAAATAGTGACGATCAGGTCAACACAGAGAAGTAAAGAAATTCTACATTGATTTAAAAAAAAAAACTGCAACATATCGGATTCGATCGATATAGGCAGATACTCAGAATTTTTGGTATCGGATCGGTTCTGAAAAAATAGTATCATTGCATCCCTAGTTTAAATTTAACTAGTGCCGTCAAATGATTAATCGCGATTAATCGCATCCAAAATAAAATATTTTTTTTACACAATATATGTGTATACTGTGCATATATATTACGTATATATAAATACAAACACATGTATTTGAAAAATATGTTATGTTTACATATTAAACATATTTATATATAATATAAAATATAAGAATATAAATATATAAATGTATATACATGTAAATATTTTCAAAATATATACTGAATGTGTGTGTATTTATGTATACATAAATATACACAGTACACAAACATATGTTATGTAAACAAAAACTTTTATTTTGGATGCGATTAATCACAATTAATATTTGACAGCACTCAATTTAACCACTGTATTTTTAAATTAACCCAATTTATTGAGACAAGCAACATTTTTTTTTTTTTTTTTAACAGTCAAACACTAAATAAAAATTAAACAAATATCTCATTTCTAATGTTTTATATGCAGATTAGATAGGCCTTAAGGAAACGTTTGGCTTGTTTCCCAAGGCCACAGGAGGGCGCAATGAGCAAAATAATGCAGCAATGTTGAAATCAATGTAGAATGTTTTAAATCAATGTAGAATTTCTTTACTTCTCTGTGTTGACCTGATAGTCACTATTTTGTGTGTTAAACACAATATACTAAATATAGAAAACTTCATTTTAATGAAAAATAAATTTGTGACATGTTTTCTAAAAGTTTAAACTGTTTTAACTTTGCATGGCTTTGCATACATCTCTTGTGTGAGACGTGAGTGCAGCAGTCATATTTGTCCATCTAAAAAATGTGCTGAATTTGCGTTCTGTGTGAATGGCTAGGTTTCGGTTTTAACCCAATCAAGATCTTCTATGCATTGAGCTACTATATTTCTGTAATATTTTGAATGAATAACGCAGCAACTGCGTGTCTTGTGACTAACAAAACATTAAAATGCAACAATGTCACTTGCATCATCACCACCACATCTCGTGCGCCATGCATGATGCTTCCTCACACACACCTAACATTTTATTGTACTATTTTTGCATTCAGATGCATTCAGATGCAAATTTTAAATTTGACTAATATTAATTTTTTTTTATTCACAAATTCCTCATCACAGGCAGGCACAGCACTCAATTCAGCATGTGTTCGTGTTTGTGTGTGCCGTCTGCCTCACTCATAGCACGTGCCTATATAGTGCACTATATCGAGCATTTTTTGTACTGTCGATAAATATCGATACCGTTTTATCACCCAGGCCTACCGTTTACTTCATTCCTGAATGAATCATACGTTTGAACTAATCGAATGAAGACATTTACTGCCACCTGCTGGCAGATTTAGTTTCTTATTTAGAGTATCATTTAATCAATAATAATAATAATAATAATAATAACAATAATAATAAATAATGGTAATAAATATAAAAACATTAAAGGGATTGTTCAACCAAAAAATTTAAATTCTGTCATCATTTACTCTCACGTCCCTCATGTCGTTTCAAACCTTTCTTTTGTGGAACATAAAAGAAGGTATTTTGAAGACAGTTGGTAACAAAGCTGTTTTGGTTACCAATGACTTTCATTGTATGAACAAACAATACTGAGATGTTTCTCAAATTATCTTTATCGTAATATATATATATTTTTTAATCAAATAAAATATTTCTAAAGCTACAATTTTTATTGTCTAATTGATACTTTCTCATTTAATACAAAAATATCTTTAAATAATCTTTTATGGGTATTTTCAGAGTCAAATTTATTTTCTGATTAATTGTGATTAATTAGATTAATTAATTGAAACATCATGTAATTAATTAGATTAAAATTTTTAATCGACTGACAGCCCTAGCTAAAATATATTGATTCAGTAAGGTCTTTACTGTGCCTTTCATTATCCACTCATAAATCCCCAGTTCACGCTGATGGTCAGGCTATTTGGTATTATTGTCTTATTTGTCACTGGGGTTGTTCTTTATAATAAAACCAGACTTGTGGGTTTGTCTGATGACTTACTGAACTACAGTGAATTATCATCATATCCTAAGTTTGTATCCACCAATCCTAATGTAAATATGAAGAATATACATATAAATATGTATTATACAAAACAGCTAAATCTCGAACAGTGAATCATTTATATCAGCATATCGCCCAACTCTAACACTGCTCAATGTTAAAGCATATGTCTGCTTCATGTATTGTGAAAAGCACAATAAAATCTGACTTCATTTAACATGCTATAGCATAGGTATCTACTTTATTTTTCAATGCGGAAGTAAGCCGTTATCTGTCAATGTGCAAGACTTCCGGTTCATTGACCGCTGTAGGGAAATACACAGACAACCGATCATAAGGCTAAAATCAAGCAATACAAATAATGGGAAGAATAGCAAAGTGCGGTAAATCGTAAAACCGACAATAAGGCTAAAATCAAGCAATAGGCCCACACAGTGAGCCCACCATAAGGCTAAAATCAAGCAATAGGCCCACACAGTGAGCCCACCATAAGGCTAAAATCAAGCAATAGGCCTATACAGACAATAGATCATGAGGCAAAATCGAGCAATATGCCTACACAGACAACCGACCATAAGGCTAAAATCAAGCAATACAGAGAATCGATCATAACGCTAAAATCAAGCAATACACGGCAAACAGACCATAAGGCTAAAATCAAACAATACACAGAACCGATCATAAGGCTAAAAAATTAAGCAATAAACAGACAACCGATCAGAAGGCTAAAATCAAGCAATACACAGACAACCGATCATAAGGCTAAAATCAAGTAATAGGCCAACACAGACAACCCACCATAAGATCATGAGGCAAAATGAGCAATATGCCTACACAGACAACCGACCATAAGGCTAAAATCAAGCAATACACAGACAACCGATCATAAGGCTAAAATCAAGTAATAGGCCAACACAGACAACCCACCATAAGGCTAAAATCAAGCAATACACAGACAACCGATCATGAGGCTAAAATTAGGGCTGCAACAACTAATCGATAAAATCGATTATTATCGATAATGAAAATCATCGACAACGATTCTCATTATCGATTAGTCGGGTTTGCCCACAGTGCACGTCCAACTTCAGCCGCTCGCGTCAAATTAACGTTACAGCACTGAATAACGCTTTTCTATGGCCAAAATGCATCTAAAAATAGTGGAGGAAACAGAAAAAGATGCTGCGGGAGAAGTATGTGATCCAAGCTGCACAAAACATGAGAATTCTTTATTTTAAGCTTCAAGTTAATGCATTAGCGTAATGGTTTGCCTTGTCAGGCGCTTTGACAGATGTGTGTGCATCCTCAGCGCAAACACTTTCAGTTTACGGTCATATCCTTATCTGTAAATGTCACAAATTCTGAGTCTATATGTAACCCTTGTGTGTTTTGACAGTATTAGCGCAAAAGACAACTTAGCTCAGTAATCAGGCGCTGTTAAACAGGCTTTTTAGCACATGCGCTTCTGATGTATGCGCTCAGAAAAAGCGCACGTCAGACCAGCGCGCGAATGAAACATTTAACCGGGAAGGCTTATATGCCTTGCCGGTTAATAATAAATAATGTAAATGTCACAAATTCACGCGAGCATTTTTGCATAAAGTTCCGTCCTGACATTCTGCGTTAAGTTTAAATCTTTACTGAATGAGCGGAAGCGCGGCGGACTCGTGAACGCGCGTCAGAGAGGGATTAATATTCAGCGCAAAAACATTCATTGTGTTGAAATATCTGTTCTTGAACGTTAAATAAAGATTTAAAAGTCAACATGTAGTGCACGTATTTTATGAGAGTAGGAAATGTAAAGGGATATCCGCGTATAGTTGTCTAAATATAAATATCAAGATGCTTCATAGCCGCCTTTTACAGGATAAAGAAATTACAGTAAACGTGACTGTGATCAAAAAAGTTGGTTAACACTGAGTTTGTGTTTTTATTCGTCTTTATTATCTTTGTTATTATCTTAATTTTTGATGACGAGATTTAAACTATGGGCCTATATACAGCGCTTAAATTTATTAAAACAAATGTATTTAATGTTTATAACAAATAATGTAAGCTTTGTGCCACTGCTGCTCTAAGCTAACAGTATTGGTGTTTACTAAAATCATTTTTAGCTATCTGTGTTGGTTAGTCCTCCAATAAGCTTAAGCTCTTTAGTAACAGTGGGCTATTTCTAATGCTATAATATAATTATTTCTGTTATCTATGAAAGAATGAAGATCTAGATCTATGAAAGTCAAAAAGTAGCTAAACAATGCCAGCAAGAATGCATGCTGTTATGAAAGGCAGGAGGCTATTTTTTTTATGTGAATATTTAGTTGTTTCAGTTTGTTATTTGCCCAATAAATGACAATAACATTTTTAGATGTAAACAATTCTTTGACAGATTCCTAAAATATTTGTGTTTTCTCTTTATTATGACAGGTAGTCTAATAAATTCTTAAGCACTGTATGTTTTCATAGCATTCAGTTGGCACGTTTGTTTGAAGGACATTGGGCAGAATGTGGAAGTGTTTTTGTCAATAAAATAAAAGAAGAAGAAAATTTAGGGCTTTTTTATCCGATTAATCGATTAATCGAAATAAAATAAAAAATAATCGGTCAACTAATTGATTACCAAAATAATCGTTAGTTGCAGCCCTACTCTCAATTCTGTCATAGTGTTTTATTTTTATACCATCATTTACTCAAAAATTGTTTTAAACCTGAGTGAGTTTCTTTCTTCTGCTAAACATAAATGCTATTTTGAAGAATGTGGAAAACCAAACAGGAGGTCCACAGTGACTTACATAGGATTTTTTTCCTACTATCAAATTCAGTGTGGACCAGCAACTGTTTGGTTACCCACATTCTTCAAAATATATTTTTTGTGTTCAGCACAAGAAAGAAATTAATACAGGTTTGGGACAACATGTGAGTGAGTAAATAATGACAGATATTAAATTTTAGGGTGAACTATCCCTTTAATGACAGTCAGCTGCATGTTATTACTGTCCCTTTAAGACCTGCACGCATCTAATATACAGGCACACATCTGTTTATCTCTCATCTGTTTACTTTCATTTTAGACATAACCAACTGAGTCTATATGTAACCCTTGTGTGTTTTGACAGTATTAGCGCAAAAGATAACTTAGCTCAGTAATCAGGCGCTGTTAAACAGGCTTTTTAGCACATGCGCTCAGAAAAAGCGCACGTCAGACCAGCGCGCGAATGAAACATTTAACCGGCAAGGCTTGTATGCCTTGCCGGTTAATAATAAATAATGTACTTTTGCGATCGCGAATAAGTGCAGTGTCCTGTCAGAGTAACTCTGCTGCTTTATGTCGTGTTGTACAGTATATTGATATGGTGGTGCCAGAACTGTAATTGATAGAATGTGCGCTGTTGCACGATACTACGATATTTCTTCAAAAGCAGATCATGGAGAGATTTTTATCGTCCACGATCAAAAATCGTCATATCGAACACCCCTATTTATAATAGAGCACACATAGATGGGAACAGCGCTTCTCATAGAACAAACTGTCATATGAGGGGTCCGTAACTACCATCACAGTCACAGCCAGGTTGCTAGAAGTAGCTAGGATAGCTGAAGGTGATATAGTACCCCGCTCTCAGTCACAAAGTGAGCAACTTAACAGGGAGGCAGAGAGAGGCCTAGCAACCTTAAGTTGCTGACTCAGAGCTCTGGGGAGTGGAGAACTTAGCTCTCAGCATGAGAGGGAACTCAGACACTCAGAAGGGAGCAGCATGCTCATAGGTAATCCTCTATGGTGAGGGGAGCAAAGCTAGATCTACCAACCAGGAGAGCAACCTAACAGGGAGGCATAGACAGGCCTAACAACCTAAGGCTGCTGAATGACACAGCTCTGGAGAGCGGCGAACTCAGCTCTCACAATGAGAGGGAACTCAGACGCTCAGAAGGGAGCGACATGCTCATAGGTGACCCTCTATGGTGAGGGGAGCATTGCTAGCTCGACCAGTCAACTCTCAGGATGAGAGGGAAACTCCAACGCTCAGGGAGGAGCAGCGTGCTCGTAAGAGAACCTTGTTTTGAGTGAGGGGAGCACTGCCGAACTCACCATGAGATCAGCCTAAGGGGGAGGGTGGAGAAAGGGCCTGACCCCTTGGCATGGCTACACGGTGGATCCCACAGAGCAGAGAATCCAACTCTCAGGATGAGAGAGAAACTCAGACGCTCGGAAGGGAGCAGCAAGTAGTAAGAATGTGTGGGATTACAAATTTATAAAATGGTAAATCTAGCTTCCAATGTAATAGTACATTGTGTTTTACATTTTGAGGTAAAGATGATGACATTCTAAGAAGATCAAGTCAGGCAGCCCAGGTGTCTGAGACATTAACCTTTTGTCTTTATGCACTTCCTGACCATTGAGTAGAGTCCCAAGTTAAAGGTGAATGCTAAGCTCAAGGCACAGCTGTGCCTTTGTCTCTATGATAATGTAAAGGTATGGGGGATACTGTCAGGCTGATTGGATTAGCACCTATGCATTTGAAGGACACTGTTATGCTGATGAGATCAGGGCTGGGGAAATTCAGGTAACGGGCTGATTCCTGTACTGCATTTGCATGCTTTGTTTAGATTGTCTCCACCTCTATGTATCCCTCCCCCTTGAAAGGTATAAACTCTACTGTGTTGAGCTATAGTCAGACTTGGATGACTGCAGCGACGCACAGAGAGTTCTCAATAAAGAGTAACTTCTGCTTGAAAGATATCCCAACGTCTCCTGGTCTCTGCTTTGACGAGGAAAAAAAGTTTCCCACAAATGCTACATCAACCTTCAAAATGGATGATTTATGACTTTGACCTTTGACCTCATTCCATAGGGATTAACCTTCTGACCTTTTAGGATGAATTATGACTTTGACCTTTGATCTCATTCCATAGGGATTAACCTTTTGACCTTTTTACGAGCGCACCTGGGGTGATGTCATGTAATATGTCATGTTTATAGCTCGTTAACTGTGAAATGACCCCGATATTTACAACGTCCGTGAACGAACGACCTCGGTGATGTGAAATGTGTTTGCAATAATATCATGTCATTAGGATTAATCTTATGACATCGGTTTGTAATATACGCTCAGGATGTCCGGTACGTGACATTAACTTAATAACATGACATAATATATCATGTTTATCTGTTGTGCAATATATCTACCTGACCTCCGGGGTTAAAACGAGAGAACGTCCACCTGTTTGTAATATAGATGTCGGTCCTCCGGTACGTGTCCCGTGATCTGTTTTAAATCGTTTGATCTGTTTTTTACCGGGTGCCACACTAACGCAAAGGTTTTGGTCATCCTACACAGAGGTGCGAAAGAGATGTTGGTTTAAGAGATATTAAGAGATTAAAAATTAAAGTTACAAGTTATTTTTATGGTCATTTTAGATGTGTAAAATAAATGACATTGCAAAAGGAGTCAATATATGAGAAAAAAATAACACACACACACACACACACACACAGACAGGGTTGTATTCAAATCATTCTATTGAAATGAAAATAAAGAATCAAAATCTTAGCTTAATGAATAAAAATAAATTAAATAAAATAAAATAAGAAACTTTGAGCTTAATGAAAAATGCCTTACATTTTTCAATGAGTCGTGATATTACATCTTTACACATTAGCCACAGATTCTCAGATAGTTTTGCTGAATGAGAAAACCTCAGTCTCCTTCTCACAGGAGAAAGAAAGAAAGGAGGGTGAAGGCAGACAAACACACACACAGCTTTATTAGCTCAGACTGCTTCTTCTCAAAGGAAAAAGAAAGAAAGGAGGGTTAACAGGTCAAACAGACTCTCTCTCTCTCACTCACACACACACACACACAAACATGCACACACACACACATACACACACACACCTTCTACTCCCAGAATAAGGGAGGAAAGGGAAACGCAGCGGTGTGCTGCACATCATTGCTGTCATGACCTCTCTCTCTCTCTCTCTCTCTCTCTCTCTCACTCACATGCATATTCAATCGTCCTTCTCTTCTATTAAATGAAAATAAATTAATTAATTATGTGTCACACATGATATTAAACAAAGCAGAACATTTACACAAGTTTTTAGTCGCCATTAAAAATGTCATACATTTTACCAGGACCGGGACGTCGAAATAAGTAAAGGGGGAAAATATATATATATATATATATATATATATATATATATATATATATATATATATATATATATATATATATATATATATATATATATATTTTTTTTTTTTTTTTTTTTTTTTAACAGGCCAAAATATAAGGGCTATTGGGGGCCCTGACATGTCCGGGAACGTTTTACGGAATCTTTCCGTAGACATAATTCATTTTAATTCACATTTATATGTATAGTTGTATTTGTATCACAGAAAATTAAAGTTTCTACATTATATTTAGAACCCTCAATATTTATATTTACATTATATAAATGAATTTATTAATGAATTTAATCCCCTTAACCTACCCATCACAGTAAACCTTCTGCATTTTATATTTTCATGGACATCATTTAGTATAATTTATCATGTAAAAAGCTGTTATGATCCGGGGGACAACTATTTGGAGTATTACTAGATATCTGACTTGTGGGGTACTCGATATAGGCATAATATTTATTTATTTATATTTTACTGTACAAACTGTACACCTACCATCACACAAACATTTCTGCATACATTCCTATTTTGATAGAATATTGATTGCATCTCAATTATGACAACTCAAGAAATTTAATCATGAATACATTTACATTGTTATATCAGTGTAATAACCATGTCATTATTAAAATGTGTGTTCTGTTAAATCATATAAACAAACACACACACACACACACACACACACACACACACACACACACTCACAAACATTACAAGCTAAAAAGAGACTCTATTTTAAAATATATGGTAATAAAATAGAATTATATATGACAGCATTTTACTACCATGTTACTAAAAGAAAGGCAAACCGTTTATCATACATTTCAAACAAGTATTTTTTTCATTAACCATGCATAAACACAAATATGTGCAATGCTGCTCAGATATTATTGTAGTCAGTTTGTGCTAAATACACTATAATCAGACTTTGACCATTAATATGTTTTAAGATATTAAAAACACAAATGTCAAAACTTATTCAGGCTCAAAACCCCTCAGACCCCCAGAGGGTTAAATAATATGATAATAAAATATAATCTTTTATGTCATAACAAACATGTTACTAAAACAAATTTTTTTTAAAAAGTATTCAACATTTATTTAAGTTCACTGAACTTATAAAACATAATTCTCTTCTTATAAAGAAGGTGATAAAAATGTGTTTATGTATATATATATATATATATCAGGGCTCGACATTAACGCTTGTCCGGGACAAGTGAATGTTTTGGACGGGCAAGTGAAAGAGAAATTTACTTGCCCAATCGGACAAGTAACTTGAAAAAGTCAATACCAAAAACAGTAATGACTGCCTTTATTTATGATATAGCCTTTGTTATAAGGGTGTGCGATATACATTATTTGCGATAATTTGTTGTTTTAACGAGTGTATTGCAAGAATCAAACAAAACACACCTACAGAGTGCACGCATACATCACGTAAAGTCGTCTAGGTTAGACCAGCGCACGTGCGAGTGCGTTCTTTCACTGCATGCTTCAATATTACAATGCATGAAGAATGATCAGAAAATTCAAGATATGGGAGCAGAAATTGTATACAATTTAATATAGTTTCACACGAAGATCGAGCGCCGTTTTTTTTTTTTTTTTTTGCTCCAAAAACCATCATGATTACAAATGTGATTTTATAACAGTTCAATAAACAAGAAGTTAACATTAAGAGACGTACGTTTTAGACACCATATTTTCTGTTTCTGCTCTGTTTCGACAACAAAAATAATTCCAAACACAGCCACAGCACTGTTTTGAGTCTCTGAGCAACATGCGGTGTTTAGTTCCTGAATGAATCAACCATTTAAATGATTCGGTTCAGTCGCAATGACTCACTTATAAACAGTGACTTGATGCCACCTACTGGTGGTTTTAATTTCACATTTACAGTATTTTTTAATTTTTTAAATAATTTCAAATATCAGTATTCAACGTTTTATGAATCAAAACATTATTCATTTGTAACTGCAGATTAAAGCATTCTATGGCCCTCAGAGCTGCATTAAACAGTGGGTAAATTTATCTATTCCACTTCAGATGCAGCTTCTGTGTTTCTGCATTGCAAAGATGAATTTTGTTGATACTGATTTTATTTGTTTGGTAACAGCCCAAATGTCTTATTATACTTATAAAAATTTAAGTTTGAAAATTCATATATGAAAATAGAAGTAAATATTAGCATTTTATTTTTAAGTTTAATATAAAATAATTATATTTGTAATTAATACTTCCTTTTTATTTTAAAATATAACAGTGTTACCACACTTTATTATTTTATTTAAAAATAAAAATCTAACTAAATAAACTAAATGTGTTTTGTATAACTACAATAAATAATTATATTTATAACTCAATTAAAAAAAAAATATATATATATCTTCGGGCAAGTAACTTTTATACTCGGACAAGTAAATGACAAATTTACTTGTCCGAAGGACAACCACATGAGAATGCTTAATGTAAGTGAGACATATGGAATATTTAAGCTTTTATGGAGCAATTCTCGACCGAAAGAAGTGTGACCGAAAGAAGGGCGACCTGAAAGATGGGTGACCCAAAAGAGGGCGACCCAAAAGAGGGCGTGATTCACACTTCAGCTTTAAACGTGTAATAAATGTGCAATGTCAAAAGATTCATATCAATATTTAAGGTTAAATGTTTACAAATCTATTTTTACATCCTACATTTAACAGTAATCTTTGGTATACTAGTTTGTGTCTATTTTTCTTTACAAATATATTCCCCACCTCTTGTAATGTTTCAGATAATTAATTCATATAAAATTAAAATCGCACTAATATACTGTTAATAAAGTGAGACATATGGAATATTTAAGCTTTTATAGAGCAATTCTTGACCGAAAGAAGTGCGACCCAAAAGAAGGGCGACCTAAATAATAGAAGGGCGACCTAAATGAAAGAAGGGCGACCCAAAAGAGGGCGACCCAAAAGAGGGAGCGATTCACACTTCAGCTTTAAACGTGTAATAAATGTGCAATGTCAAAAGATTCATATCAATATTTAAGGTTAAATGTTTACAAATCTATTTTTACATCCTACATTTAACAGTAATCTTTGGTATACTAGTTTGTGTGTATTTTTCTTTACAAATATATTCCCCACCTCTTGTAATGTTTCAGATAATTAATTTATATAAAATTAAAATCGCACTAATATACTGTTAATAAAGTGAGACATATGGAATATTTAAGCTTTTATAGAGCAATTCTTGACCGAAAGAAGTGCGACCCAATAGAAGGGCGACCCAAAAGAAGGGCGACCTAAATAATAGAAGGGCGACCCAAATGAAAGAAGGGCGACCCAAAAGAGGGAGTGATTCACACTTCAGCTTTAAACGTGTAATAAATGTGCAATGTCAAAAGATTCATATCAATATTTAAGGTTAAATGTTTACAAATCTATTTTTACATCCTACATTTAACAGTAATCTTTGGTATACTAGTTTGTGTCTATTTTTCTTTACAAATATATTCCCCACCTCTTGTAATGTTTCAGATAATTAATTTATATAAAATTAAAATCGCACTAATATACTGTTAATAAAGTGAGACATATGGAATATTTAAGCTTTTATAGAGCAATTCTTGACCGAAAGAAGTGCGACCCAAAAGAAGGGCGATCTAAATAATAGAAGGGCGACCTAAATGAAAGAAGGGCGACCCAAAAGAGGGAGCGATTCACACTTCAGCTTTAAACGTGTAATAAATGTGCAATGTCAAAAGATTCATATCAATATTTAAGGTTAAATGTTTACAAATCTATTTTTACATCCTACATTTAACAGTAATCTTTGGTATACTAGTTTGTGTCTATTTTTCTTTACAAATATATTCCCCACCTCTTGTAATGTTTCAGATAATTAATTCATATAAAATTAAAATCGCACTAACATACTGTTAATAAAGTGAGACATATGGAATATTTAAGCTTTTATAGAGCAATTCTTGACCGAAAGAAGTGCGACCCAAAAGAAGGGCGACCTAAATAATAGAAGGGCGACCCAAATGAAAGAAGGGCGACCCAAAAGAGGGAGCGATTCACACTTCAGCTTTAAACGTGTAATAAATGTGCAATATCAAAAGATTCATATCAATATTGAAGGTTAAATGTTTACAAATCTATTTTTACATCCTACATTTAACAGTAATCTTTGGTATACTAGTTTGTGTCTATTTTTCTTTACAAATATATTCCCCACCTCTTGTAATGTTTCAGATAATTAATTCATATAAAATTAAAATCGCACTAATATACTGTTAATAAAGTGAGACATATGGAATATTTAAGCTTTTATAGAGCAATTCTTGACCGAAAGAAGTGCGACCCAAAAGAAGGGCGACCTAAATAATAGAAGGGCGACCTAAATGAAAGAAGGGCGACCCAAAAGAGGGCGACCCAAAAGAGGGAGCGATTCACACTTCAGCTTTAAACGTGTAATAAATGTGCAATGTCAAAAGATTCATATCAATATTTAAGGTTAAATGTTTACAAATCTATTTTTACATCCTACATTTAACAGTAATCTTTGGTATACTAGTTTGTGTGTATTTTTCTTTACAAATATATTCCCCACCTCTTGTAATGTTTCAGATAATTAATTTATATAAAATTAAAATCGCACTAATATACTGTTAATAAAGTGAGACATATGGAATATTTAAGCTTTTATAGAGCAATTCTTGACCGAAAGAAGTGCGACCCAATAGAAGGGCGACCCAAAAGAAGGGCGACCTAAATAATAGAAGGGCGACCCAAATGAAAGAAGGGCGACCCAAAAGAGGGAGTGATTCACACTTCAGCTTTAAACGTGTAATAAATGTGCAATGTCAAAAGATTCATATCAATATTTAAGGTTAAATGTTTACAAATCTATTTTTACATCCTACATTTAACAGTAATCTTTGGTATACTAGTTTGTGTCTATTTTTCTTTACAAATATATTCCCCACCTCTTGTAATGTTTCAGATAATTAATTCATATAAAATTAAAATCGCACTAATATACTGTTAATAAAGTGAGACATATGGAATATTTAAGCTTTTATAGAGCAATTCTTGACCGAAAGAAGTGCGACCCAAAAGAAGGGCGATCTAAATAATAGAAGGGCGACCTAAATGAAAGAAGGGCGACCCAAAAGAGGGCGACCCAAAAGAGGGAGCGATTCACACTTCAGCTTTAAACGTGTAATAAATGTGCAATGTCAAAAGATTCATATCAATATTTAAGGTTAAATGTTTACAAATCTATTTTTACATCCTACATTTAACAGTAATCTTTGGTATACTAGTTTGTGTCTATTTTTCTTTACAAATATATTCCCCACCTCTTGTAATGTTTCAGATAATTAATTCATATAAAATTAAAATCGCACTAATATACTGTTAATAAAGTGAGACATATGGAATATTTAAGCTTTTATAGAGCAATTCTTGACCGAAAGAAGTGCGACCCAAAAGAAGGGCGACCTAAATAATAGAAGGGCGACCCAAATGAAAGAAGGGCGACCCAAATGAAAGAAGGGCGACCCAAATGAAAGAAGGGCGACCCAAATGAAAGAAGGGCGACCCAAATAATAGAAGGGCGACCCAAATGAAAGAAGGGCGACCCAAAAGAGGGAGTGATTCACACTTCAGTTTTAAACCTAATAAATGTGCAATATCAAAAGATTCATATCAATATTTAAGGTTAAATGTTTACAAACCTACTTTTACATCCTACATTTAACAGTAATCTTTGATATGAATCTTTTGACATTGCACATTTATTAGGTTTAAAGCTGAAGTGTGAATCACTCCCTCTTTTGGTAATAAAGTGAGACATATGGAATATTTAAGCTTTTATAGAGCAATTCTCGACGGAAAGAAGTGCGACCAAAAGAAGGGCGACTTAAATAATAGAAGGGCGACCCAAATGAAAGAAGGGCGACCCAAAAGAAGTGCGACCGTAAGCACAAAAGGGCGACTGTAAGGCTAAAATCAAGCAATACACAGAGAACCGCTGTCCAAACAGCGTATCAGTCAGAATTAATCAAACGTACCTGTTCATCGTGGTGGCCCAATATGATATAAATTACATATTATATCCAATATATCATTTACTTTGAAATACAGAAACACCGATCACAAGGAGAAGGATCTGTCTGCGGACTGCAAGAGAGGGGCGTAACTGGAAGGGGGCGTAACTTGAAGTTGGGGGCGTAACTTGAAGTTGTCCAAATCACACAGAACCACGCGAGATGTCAAAACGAGATGTTGTCGGGCTGCGTACGAAACCGCATACTCTCTTCAATAAGTATTTACTTAACGAGCGCTAAAAGAGTACATACTCTACAGCCTGAATGCGTTTAGTATGAATGCGATGCGGACATCATCCGCTATGTTGACGTTATAACAAGCGCAACAACTTAAAAGATATGAGTGACAGGTTTAATTCATCTATCTGTAAGTACCTTGATTCTGATGAAATTTGATCATTTTGTGGTCTTGTTGAAGAAACGGCTGCCCTTTTATTTTGTGATTGTAGTATAGCCAATACATTTGGGGTTGATTTAAGTTCTTATATTTTTAACTCCGCTCATGTGATCCACAGTTTTATCCTTAAAGCATTTTTTATTTTTTTTTTTTATTACGAAAACCCAAAATTGTTATCTCATGAATATTTTGTTAATTATTTTATCATCCACAAGCAAAAGTGGCTTAAATCTCCTGTTTTCTTCTTTTTCTTGTTGAATTTAACTTTCTTTTTTCATCCCTCAGGCTTCTAAAAAAAAGCATCATGATGAATTATTCAAAGATATTTAACCTTGTCACTGTGCTTTTTTTCTGTGTATATTATCTCATACTATGATGAACACATGACAATTTTGTTTACTGTTTTATGCCATTATGATTGTTCATTGTTAGATACAACCATCTTTCCCTGATCTTTTATGTAATAAGTTCGGCAATAATAATAAAAATAATAATAATAATAATAATAATGAAGAGTAACAGGTTCACTAACACCTCATAGCATCACTAACTCAACAATCTAGTACAGTTTTGCCTCAGCGTTTGCAGTGTCAGCACAAAGGATACGTCGGGCAGCTGCTCGAAGATCTCGCCTTTGGAGAAGACTGTTGATTTTATACTCTAAAAATGTAAGTATCACCCCAGAATGAATTGCATCGTTTGCCCACCTCAACACTTACACGCAATAATAATGATAAGTGCTAACCAATAATTATAACTAATTTTTTTTTTTTTTTTTTTTACTTAAAATGACATTTTAGTAAAACAAGCAAAATATAATTTTTGTCATGACAGCTATACATGAATATACACCAGTTGAACAAATGCAGTTGATGTGAATACATCAATTTTCAGTCAAGCAATTAATACATGAATTAATAAAATATATTTTATTTACTGACAACAAGAAACATGAATAAATGAGTAAAAGAATGAATAAAAGTAAGCATCACAATAAATACATAGATATACAAGTCAACAACAGATGAAACAAAGCTTCATTCAAACTTATTGTTCTAACAATCATGTATTTACAGATGGTGAACCCCACATCCTACTGCCATCTCAACACAGATGTGTCAATTCTACAGCTGCGCTGTGTTGAGCCAGAGGATGAGGAAGACCATGACGATGCCCCCTGAACCACACAGTCTTGAGGCATGAGCAGGAGAACATATGCAGGACAATCTGGCTGCCACTGTGTCTGCTCCAAACATTCGTGTGCCTGCTCTCCATGAGCACGACTACCTGTAAAACATTTAAACAGAGTTAAACATTTACAATGAACAAACAATTCATGTTGTCAGCTTTCCATTTCTTGCCAAATTTCATTTCATGTTTACAATTATATATATATATATTTTTTGTAGCTTTATTACTTTTGTAGTTGGCTAAAGCACTGAACTGGTGAGCAGAAGGTTGCTGGTTCGTCACCACCGGTGTGCCTCTTTTCTCCAGGTTGATCCAGGGGATTGTAGGTCCCTGTAATAAGAGCACTGTAAATCACTTTGGATAAAAGCTTCATGACATTTTTTGATGATGCTTTTGAAGCTTCTGAAAGTCAGCCTTCATTGTATGAACAGAGACCAGCAGAACAAACTTGACCAAAATCACATCCTCAGTGTCTTTTGGTCTTTTTCTAAATGCTCTCGCTGGCTCTGGGCTCACTGATGATGAAGAGACCACAGCAACATCCGGTCCAGATGAGACAGCAAGGGCAGGTGTAGTGATGGAGCGTCTCATTCATGGCACTGGACCATTTCCAGGATGCTGCTGTGGACTCTCCATCCTCACTGCTCATAGCAGTCTGCAGACATTTCAGATCATACAAAAACACCCAAACATAATACAAAAGCAGTCATTTTAACAGCACAATGTCATCTGATCTCTGTATTAGAAGTAACAAAATGATCTTACTTTATCCTTTTGTTTCAGGTTTTCCCTTTTTTTTTTTTTTTTTCCACAAATGCCGCTGTCACCTTGCCTTGCAGGTCCTGCTCCACCACACAAGATCTGCAGCAAATGAACAGGAATCAAGAATCAGAAAAGTGCTGTAATAGTTGTTTGAAATTACAATAATTAAAATAAACTACAACTTAAGTTTTAAAAGATGTTTTATTGATGTCTGTAGTGTACTCACTGAGAGAAAATTGTCATTCTGAAAATATAATTATATTTTTCTTAAATAACACGTACTCCCTATCTACAGGCCCTACTGTTCTCATATCATAGATAACTGTGATGTTCTACAAAACAACAAGCTTTAAAACTCTTTTTTTCTTACTGCTGAACATTAGATCATTTACTGTGAAAACAGTTTTCTCTTCAGTACATCACCAGTGTAAGCTTCAACATGAATACTTCTACATCACTCTTGTCAACGTAGTCCATAGTTACAATAAAAATGTATTTTATTATTATTATTATTATTATTATTATTATTATAAATTATTATATTTATTATTGTGGTTGTTTTGGGAACAACCACAAGAATAAATATGGGGCAAGAATGGGGCGTTTTTTTTTGTTTGTTTGTTTGTTTTGTTTTGTTTGTTTGTTTGTTTGTTTGTTTGTTTGTTTGTTTGTTTGTTTGTTTGTTTTATTTTTTTACCTTATACCTGTTGACTTGATTTGATTTTCTAGTATTAACCTTTCAGTATTATATCTGGTGCATTCTAACAGAACATTCTCTATTGTCTCTGTTTTTTTTTACAATTATTACATAAACCTGACTCATGTTTCCTAATAATACTTAAAGAGTGGTTGAGAGGGTGAAATAACCACATCTTTCCTTCTATTTCCTCAAACCTCTCTTTTATGACCTACTTCTCTTTGAATTCTGTACAAGTGTCTTCCTTTCCCCTCCTTATCCCACCTCTCTTGCCAGAAACCTTTTATTGCTCTTTTGATTATTCCTTCTTACTCCTCCTTTCTTCTTAGCTAAAAATGTCTGCTTTTCCATTTCCTTCCACCCCAACATGAACCGGTAGAGTAGAGTGGGGCGTAAGCCATGGTTCTCTGTGTATTGCTTGATTTTAGCCTTACAGTTGCCCTTTAAGCCTTCCTTAGCAAGTAGTTGTGAATCACAGGTGTTTTATATATGTGACCCTGGACGACAAAACCAGTCTTAAGTGTCAATTTTTCGAAATTGAGATTTATACATCCACTGAAAGCTGAATAAATAAGCTTTCAGACAATATCAGACAATATTTGGCCGAGATACAACTATTTGAAAATCTGGAATCTGAGGGTGCAAAAAAATCAAAATATTGAGAAAATCGCCTTTAAAGTTGTCCAAATGAAGTTCTTAGCAATGCATATTACTAATCAAAAATTAAGTTTTGATACATTTACGGTAAGAAATTTACAAAAAAATCTTCATGGAACATGATCTTTACTTAATATCCTAATGATTTTTGGCATAAAAGAAAAATTGATCATTTTGACCCGTATGTATTTTTGGCTATTGCTAACCCAGCGACATAAGACTGGTTTTGTGGTCCAGGGTCACATATGAGATGAAGACATGACTGCAGCTGAAACCATCACATTCAGTGCAAGAAAACTTTTTAATTTTACATACAAAATAATATTTGTTCCTTGACTTTGTAATCTATGTCGAGTGAAGTATTTATATTAGTATGTCTTGTTTTGATATGGATTTGCCATACATAATACTTGTTAACACAGAATATGAGTCTGAGCATATTACCACATTTTTATGATTCAAGTTCTCCACCCACTGAACTGCTAACATAATTGCAATCATCTCTGCTGTGATCCTTTTACTTATTGTAAAATTTAACTCCAGAACGACAACAGCTGAAGCTGTTCTATGCTGGATCTTTTGAGCCATCTCTAAATATTTGTAAACAATGATTATATTCCATGTCCATATTGTCTCACTGCCAACTCCTTTGACATATATTTTTTGTTTTTCCAGAATTATATTTTTCACCTGAAGATCAACTAATGTTAACATATACAGCCATGTAGGGACAGGTAATACTGCCGTTGCACTTACATCAATTTCGCTTATGCCCATTCTCTGTGCCTCTTTATCTGCCATCCAGCCATAGCTTTCCACCTTTGAATATTGATATTCCCAACATTTTTCCATTTTTACATATATGTATGTATATATATATATATATATATATATATATATATATATATATAAGAGAGAGAGAGAGAGAGAGCCCTAGTTTTTCTTGCGTTCATTGTGAGTTGTTGAATGTAATGGTTGTCTGTTTGCCCATCATTCTGTTCTTTGTTCCCTGTGGTTTTTGGTTTATTGTTTGTTCTAGTTTTTTCCATTAAATACCTGCACATAGATCCTTGCCTCTGCCTGTTTTCCCCAGCTTCTCCACATCATTACAGTTTTTGACTGGCATCTCTCTTTGACTAGTGCATCTTTAAGCCTATATTTAGTATAAGTAAAATACGTAAGTTCTGTTAAAATCAGATACTACCAGACGCGACTTGCGCGTGAAATTCACTTCACAACAGATGCGAATTCGCGTCATGGGAGGGGCATATATATAGCTCGTATTGAGTAAAGAGCGTTTTTTACAAGATTGTCTGACCTCCTCACTCACTTTCTTCCTAGCAAGATCCTTTTTTTATTCCTGTTTCTATAAAAGTACGAAGATGTATCGTACAGCTCCGGGTATCCACATACAGCAACGATGATTTTGTCCTCCATTGTTGTTTCGGATTTCTGCCTCCGCTCGCTACGTCACTACTAGAGCAAGCTCCTGATTGGTTAACGCAGCGCGAATTTTCGCCAAAGTTCAGATTTTTCAACTCGTGCGTTACCCGCGTCAAATGTCGGAAACGCTCAATTTGCGCGAATCGCGTCATTCGCGCTGCCTCATTCGCGCGAATCGCGCCGCAGGATGTGCATTGACTTAACATGTAAATCACTCGCGCTTAACGCTTCATTCGCGTCTGGTGTGAACGCACCTTTAGACTTTTACTCAAGTTGTTTTGGAATTGGTGACTTGTAACGTGTAGTGGAGTAGTTTTCACTGTAAGGTATCTGTACTTTTACTCAAGTATGGTTTTCAGGTACTCTTTACACCTCTGCTCCAGTCAAACACCTTAATATATTAATGCCCTTATTGCATTTGTCAAGTATTTTTGAATATGAATTCCAAATATCAACTTAGTATCCATCCATAATCCCAAATATTGAACCACAGAAACCTGCTCTAATATCTGGTTATATATTTTTAAAGTAACTTTCAGATTTTTAACCCTTTCATGCACATGCAATGCAAACCCCTTCTAATGCACAACATGGGTCTAAAATGACCCGCGTTCATTTCCTATGTTATTTCTGACTTCGCTGGGCATTTTTTGTTATATCTTTTGAAATCGGTTTATTTCAGCACTTAATATTCTCTGATCTATAAATTGCATGATCCGTGAATATTCAAAATATCTTTTTTTCAATGACCACAAATTAATATTTTATTTTTTCCTATAGGTTTTGTGTTACTAGATCAAGTTTACACACATGGGTCAAAAATGACCCATCTATGTAAGCTTGATCAAACAAAAGAATAAAGACATTTAAAAAAAAGAAAATTTTAGTGGTTATTTAGATCAACACATTTAACACTTGAAATGTTTATTTCACTTTGTCACACATAACATACACATATCAGTAATAACCGATGATACTAAAATTGTCTGTAGTTCAACTGTAGTGAATTATTGGGAAGGTGACTGAATAAAAGAAAAGGAAATGAAGTTGTAGGCCAGGGATGGTCAGCGTCGGTCCTGAAGAGCCACAGTCCTGCAGAGTTTTGCTCCAGCCTTGATAAAAGATCACCCACCTGTAGATTTCTAGGCCCTGTCCACACAAGCATGGTTATTTTCAAAACTGCAGCTTTTTCTAAGCGGTTTGGCTGTTCGTCCACACGCAAATGCTGCACCAGGGGCCCGTTTCAATAAGGAGGTTCAACCAACTCATTCAACTCTTGAGTAGGCTGACTATAGGACGTGCACCACGACTATGAAAAGTCATGGTCAGTGGAGCGTCGAAATTACGATTCACCATGGTAACAGCACCCGACAAAAAGACCTCTGCGCGCGTACTTCCTTCAATGCGTAACTTTATTTAACCTAACTTAATAACTGTTAAAAACTTAATAACTGTTATAATATCAGAGGTGAAAACTGTAAATTATTGAAATAATATTCATTTTAACCCTAAAACAGCCAAGAGTGGAAAATGATCAGCAAAAAATCATTTCATGTCACTTTTTATATAATCTGGACTTAAGTAAAACATATTCAAAAGAATTTTTGGAATATTTGATATATTTTGGATTTTATGAGTTGTATTTCCCAGTACACGTTGCCTGTTTAGGCTATAAAAAATATCCCAAGTCATCAATAATTCTATGATTTATTTAATGCAAACAAATATGGATTATTCAAAATATGCTGCGTGTATGACATGTCTAAGTCTCCTAAAATTGAGGCATAGACATTTTTTGTGTATTTACATTTTTTAACTGTCTCATCTTTATCCTCAGGGGTGGGCAATTCCAACCATTGAGGTCCACTGTCCTGCACAATTTAGCGCATTCCCTAAACAATCATATAATGTAATCTATGTAACAAAATATGTATATATTTTTTTTATGTAATCCTGAAGACTTTTGTCAGATTTTTCAGGTGTGTTTGATCAGGGTTGAAGCTAAACGCTGCAGGATGGTGGCCCTCTAGGAGCAGGGTTGCACACCCCTGTTCTACCATAAAATGATTTGTGTGAAACCCTGGAAGAGAAAAATCTAGTTAAAAATGCAAAGATGTAGTCAACTAAATGTAATATTATCAGTTTTACATGCAAGTATTAACATTTGCACAATTTTAAACTCAAAATAAATAGAAAGGGGACTGTGTACAGGGGGCCTAGAGGCCAGGAAAGGCCTCTTCCCTAAGGGCCCCGGGCCCTGGAATGCGATTTCTACTGAGGGGGATCTGCTCTCCTTGATGCGATTTATAACTACCTGTAACATGTCTGTGCCGTACCCAAATCAAGAATTAGCGACCATTTCTACAGCCATAGCAAAGATACAGCAGAGAAAGATCTAGAGTGTTTATTTACCTAAGCAGCAACCAGTCTCGCATTCTCGCATCTGCAACGCTTATTTTGATCTTTAACGTTAGATATTTCCTATTCTTGGAACAAAATCATTGCTTAAGGTTGATTCAGTATTGCTCTTAATGAAAAAAAATCCCACACACAACATCAGCAATACAATGACAAAGTAGCTTATATTAAACATAAAACTTTTATTAACTGAATGAATAAGACATACCCGCATTGTAACAAATAAATAAAAGGTTTTTGGATTTTCCCCTTACTTTAAATGAATGCTTAGTTCATTATTATTCATTATTAGTTCATCATGGCTGATTATTATTATTATTATTATTAATAATAATAATAATAAAGGCTATAGCCTACAATAAAACAGTACAATGACAAATTCACTTAGGCCTATATTAAACTTTGAACTTTTATTAACAGTATGAATAAGGGAAATATGTTTTACCCGCATTGCAAAACAAATAAATAAACGGTCTTTTGATTTCCCATGTCTTTAAAATGATCGTAGTTTGTGGTTCATTATTATCCTATTAATTAAAACACATCTGCCATAAAATAGTACAATGGCAAATTTGCATATAGGCCTATATTAAACATCTAACTTTTATTAACAAAATGAATGAGACGGATATAGCCTACTTGCGTTGTATAAGGTCCCCAGCTAACACAGGACCAGACCATTTTTGTCGCAGCGACGTACCAAATAACTTTCCAGCGATGTAACTTTGTGATTCCCATATTCGCCGTGGCGGCGTTATAGTGGTACGTCGCTGGGACGTGGTGAGTACGTCCTAACGACCAAAATACCATGTCCACCTTTATTTTTAATATTTACACCTCACCTTTAGTCTGGGTCCTGCGGATGTGCTCCGACCATTACCTTGAAATTCATATAGAATTAATAAACTCATCTTTGGGGCAAAAAAGAAACCTTATAAAATCTACTAGTAATCTAATTATAGGGGATTTATAGTAAATACATTCATTACATACATGCAGTGCAAACCAATACAAAAACATTAAATTCTAATAGAAAATAGACAAAAACACAATGCATTCATTCATGAATCAATATTTATTCAGTGCTACTTTCTACAAATACTAAACCAAAACATTTTGAACATTACACCCATTCTTTAACCATGCAAAGTGTTACCAAGTCATGAGCACAGAAAACTGACCACATCAATTCATAGATTACGCAATATAATCAGCTGAAAAAGTTTGTCTCATTAAAGGTGGGCATAGTTAAATAATGATGTTATCAGTGAAAATTATCAATAATTATCAGTACTCTTATTGATACAACTCCCTACAATTTGGTGCAAAAAAAATAAAGACATGATAAAAAGATATGAAACAATACAAAAGACAATTCATTATTACTTTTTGCAGAAATAAGTTCATTTGTCTCCTGAGTGTCCTATATGAGGCACCTGCTACAAATGTCTGGTGGTGATGTGCTTTAATACTGCTTCACTATCAGAAGATAAACCTAAACAATATTACAATCACCAAAGAACCGAGAAGCTCTTGAGCTTCTCAGAAGATGAAAGAAATAAAGAAAACAACAACATTCATAAAGAGTAAAGATATGTCAAATTAACAATATAGAGACTTCTAGCATCACTTCTGTATAATTTGGCCCACCCCCCCAAAAATAAAGAGATTTTGTTTAGGAAAATGAGCATGTTGACTTTCTCAGGAGAATCTGGGATCTCTGATTACTGACTGTGGAGAAGACTCTTTCAGACAGTGCTGAGGAGGCAGAGTTAGGTGCTGGACGGCTGTGAGAGCAGAAGATGAGTGTCTTTCTTACCCCAGCAGCAGAAGTCAGGCTCTTCTGGGGGAAGGACAGGAGGGTGACACTTCACTCTTCATCTTTTCATGGAGGGTTGATGCAGTGTTTTGCTGTAGAACAAGGCTCCTCCTCAGCACTTGATCTTCCTCAGCAAAGAGTTCCTCTAGTGCAGAGTCAGAGATTCCTTACAAACTGGAATCTTTTAATAAAATTTACCATATTACTGTAGTCAGGTTTATTGTTTTTATTATAACACATGGCAAAGGTATGAGAAAATTGTTAAACGTGTTCTTCCTCCTCTTCGCCATCCTGAGCCTGCACTGTCAACATCCTTCTCTTGCAGCTGAAAGGGAGGACATCATCTTGTTAATGTTGCTAATGTATGTACACAACCATTCAAAAATCTGGAATCTTTATGTTTTTTTGTTTTTTTTTAAATGTTTTTTGAAAGAAATCTCTTTTGCTCACCAAGGCTATATTTATTTGATCAAAATTACAGTACAAAACAGTAATATTGTAAAATATATATATATTTTTTAATTTGAAATAACAGTTTTCATACCCTTTTTCTAATACACTTTAAAATGTATTTCATTCCTGTGAGGCAAAGCTGAATTTTTCAGTAGCCTTTACTCCAGTCTTCAGTGTCACATGATCAGTCTCATATACTGATTTTCTGCTTAAGAAACATTTCTGATTATTATTAATCAGTGCATTTACATGCACCGAATCGCTAAACTCTGTTAGCACAACTTGCTGCCACCAGTCTCTGCTCCTTACCCTCATCCAGCGTAGGCAAACCCAGCTGAAGTGGCATTGCCATCACATTGCTATGGTGGTGAAAAAGCATGGAATACAACCATAAAACGTGTTTTGCATTAGACATAAATTAAAACAGCGGCCAGTAACACACCTACTCTTTCTGAGTCCATCATTTGTGCTGTGCAGTGGGGTTATGTTATGTGAATAATGGCGGTAAAAAAATAACCACAATTCAAATAATAGGAATAATGGAAATTGCATATAAACGCGAGTGAAGAGCTTTGCTCTTGACATGTAAACATCATAATGTGATGTGTGTGTAAAAGTCTTTACTCTGATTATTGTAAATAATCACATTATTTGTGCATATGTAAACGTAGTCAGTGTTGGAAACAGTTGTACTACTTAATGTTTCTGTGTAAATCGTGATATTTTTCTTCATGATTATTTTATGAATACAAGTTCAAAACATTAAAAAAAAAGGTTTAAAAAAAATCTAAAATCTTTTGTAACATAATAAAAGTCTTTTCTTTCACTTTAAATCAATTTTATGCATCCTTGCTATTAATGTATTCCCAAAGAAAAAAAAAAAAAAAATGTTAGTCACTCTAACCTTTTGAACCGTAGTGTAGACCAATGTTTCCCAACTAGTGTGCCGTGACAGGTTGTCGGGTGTGCCATGAAAGATTATCAAAAATTTCCTTCTCTATTATATTTCGTTATTATTATTTTAAATCAGTTTTATAACCTGCAAACTGATGAAAACATGATGCTATTGTGGTGCGACGAGACTAAAACAATAAAATCCATTATAAGCAAGGCAATTGTTGCATTCAGTGAGGACATAATTACTGATTATAATGACTCATATGCTCTTTTTATGCGTTGCGCCACGCCGCGTAAACATAACACCATGTCTGCATTTGTGATCGTAGAAACGCCAAACAAGCACTACACTACACTGCTCAAAACTCACGTTTGAATAGTCAGTAGCAAATTCTTTAAATATCGAAACATACTTACAGGCTGTGAGTCAGAAGCGCCAGACTGTCCTTGCGACGTTGGAATTGCCCTGCTTTATAGTGTTCTCAGCCATTCATAGTGTTCACATTGTAGGCTACTCTCTCCCAAGTTCAGGAAATAGTCCTCCGTAAAATGTGCTGCACACACTCGAATATTTGTGTTGAACTGTTCTGGAACAGTGTTGTAAATATAACTTAACGACTGATTTCTAGTTGTGTACTTCATTTGGAAGCCCAAACAAAGTACTTTCGCTTTCACAACAAAACACACAGCGTCTCCACGACATGGCGTCAGCAACAACAATACCACAGCGAGAATAAAAGTTACGCCTTCTTTCATTGCGTATACGTTTGGGCGGTGTTTTGCAAATCTCCCCACACCGTGACGTAGAGATGTGGGGGAGTGTTTAAATGAGCCGTTTTAGGAAGGAGTGGCAGTCTTAACTTTTATAAAGAATATCTCTTTGGGTTTGAGACTTTAATCTTTGAAACTTTACAGATCTTATATATGCACAAACAGCTTGTAACACTTCAAAGACAAAGAAAATCATGTGACACTGAAGACTGGAGTAATGATGCTGGAAATCCAGCTTTGATCACAGAAGTTTTAGTTTAAGTTTATTTATTTTTAAAGCACTTTCAAAACAGCCCACACTCTTAAAAAAAAGGTTCTTAAATGGTTCTTTGGCAGGGTGTATGGTTCCATGAAGAACCTTTAATATCCAAAGAACCTTTCCATTGCACAAAAGGTTCTTTGCAGCACAAAAAAAAAAAAAAAAAAAAAAAAAGGTTAGACTATTTAATGGTTCTTCACAGTCAACATGTTGTAAATATTTTTTTTCTGGAAAGTGAGATCAAGTGAGCTAAATTGTCGTGCCTGGTCCAGATCTCATTCCAGACTCATTTTCTATTAGTTGTGTTCAATTATAATGCAATATAAAGTATTAATTTTGAGTTGTATAAATAGTTTTGTGGTGTTTATTAGGCTAATTTAAAAAAGACCAGTAGATCAGTCCTTAATATCTATTACATCTATTTTAATGCTGTTTTGCATGACCTTAAAAAATTATTAGGCTACTTATTTAACAAAAGCAAAGTTTAGTATAAAAAATACTGCAATCATGTTTTAAAATGAAATAAAAAGGCTGAGTGATACAAAATCTTAAAATATAAAAGTGCCACATTGTCCCACTATCATACATTTTGCACCTATGAATTGGTCGTAGAACTACAAAATGAAACTCAAATTCGCCATTTAATAAAGATTTAATGTGATTCTGATAAGTTGTTTATTTATGTAAATGTTGCGTGACGTGTTTTAAAGGGCGAGCGCGCTGAATACTTGAGTCCATTCAAACGCTGCAGCAGAGGGAGTTGCCATGGAAACGAGGCGACAACACCAACTGACAAGTCATAAATCTCCGTCTCTCGCTGCTGTTTTCACTGCTTTCAGGTGAGTTTAGTTCCTAAAATCACACAAATATCACATACAACTGTTCCAGACACTTTCTTACATTTAACTGACACGTTTCTGTTGAATATTTACTTCACAGAAATGGTTTACAGTCTTCGAAAAAGCATAGCATCTCAACTGTTTTCAGACCAGGTGAGTTATGTTAGACTAACTCTGAAGCTTGAGCTCTATGAGAGGTTTTGATAGCTTTGTAAAGGGTTTGCTGTCAGTTTGTCTATGGTTTATTGGAAGTTGTCTAACTTATTTAACCTAAAATATGTGCTGTACTTTTAATTGGCGATGTAACGTTAGAATTAACTGAATCTAACGTTAGTTCAAACGTGTTTCTATCTTTCATGGCAAACAAATATTGAATAAAAATTGTTCTGTGGTTTCAGGAGTGATAATATTATCTTTCGACAAAAGAAGAGAAGCTCCAAGATTTAAAAATTTTTGAAGGGAGATGCTGACAGAAAAGCAAGAAACACAGGTGGGAAGAAATTAAATCCATTCACATGCATTTTTTTCACAACATATTTTCTTACATCACCATGCATCTGTTATATTACAGTTCATTACAGGAAGATTTTGACATCAAAACCTGAGAGACACAAACCTAAAAACATGAACGTTAATTCTTTTATTTTAAAAAATTGTTTTGTGTGTGTGTGTGTGTGTGTGTATTAAATAAGTGTATATATATATTTTTTGTTGTTATGGGTGCATCTCAAGATTTCCTGTGTATCTCACAACTATGTCGTGTATGAAGTAATGTCTGTGTGTAAAACAACAAACTGACGATGTTTAATCATTTGTAATTGTACATGTTGTGATTAAAAATATACTTATATATATTTATTAGGGGTGTGACGAGACACTTATCCCAAGAGACGAGACAAGACATGAGACTGGGTTCACGAGAACGAGGACGAGACAAGATTTTTTGACTTAAAAAAAAAAAAAAAAAATCCTCAGTCTTTTATTCAACTGAAAAACACAAAATGCAAAAAATGTAGGTGCATTTTGAAATCAACTTGTACTTTATGAAATTAAACTTCTATTTTAATGAATTATATGCAGTAATAAACATGTAACCTAGAGCTGCACGATTCTGGATAAATTGAGAATCACAGTTTTTTAAAATAAATTGCAGATCACGATTCTCTCACGATTCTGAAAAAAAAAAATATTAGAAAACTAAACAAAATAATGTAATTTACTAGTGGTTCTGACTAAATGTTCATTGCTTAAGTCTTTTAAAAATATACATTCATTTGAATAAAATAAAAAATAAAAAAATCAATGAAGGAGCCAGTGTCTCAGTCAGTGTTGCCAACTTAGCAATTTTGTTGCTAAATTTAGCAACTTTTCAGACTACCCTGGCAACTATTTTTTCCAAAAGCACCTAGCAACAAATTTAGCAATTTTTAAAATTTATTTGGCAACTTTTAGCAACTTTTTATTAAGTGACTCAAACAATAAAAAGGCAAACATTTTCCATCCAAATTACACAAAAAGAGGAAACCAAAGATGCCTAGCAGTACACACATCACATGAATTGAGTTACTGCTATTTGCAATTGTTCAATTTAACAATAATAATAATAATAATTTAAAAATTGTTAATTTTTGATACACTTTGTTAGTAGCTTGTACCTGCGATTGTTGATCAGTTAGTAAACTGTAAGAAAAATGGAAAAGATACTAGTAATTTTCCAGGACATTATCCATTATCCATTATAACCCTGTAACCCGAAAACACAATGCGTAATTTAAAATGCAGGTAAAAAAACAATATGGAAAATTATTTCATATTAACATAGTAGATTGTGCCCTATTTTTACAGACTTTTCTTAGAGTGTAGCATATTAACTAACTACTAATGCACTGCTTAAAGCATACAGGTGCATCTCAATAAATTAGAATGTCGTGAAAAAGTTCATTTATTTCAGTAATTCAACTCAAATTGTGAAACTCGTGTATTAAATAAATTCAGTGCACACAGACTGAAGTAGTTTAAGTCTTTGGTTCTTTTAATTGTGATGATTTTGGCTCACATTTAACAAAAACCCACCAATTCACTATCTCAACAAATTAGAATACTTCATAAGACCAACAAAAAAAAAACATTTTTAGTGAATTGTTGGCCTTCTGGAAAGTATGTTCATTTACTGTATATGTACACAATACTTGGTAGGGGCTCCTTTTGCTTTAATTACTGCCTCAATTCGGCGTGGCATGGAGGTGATCAGTTTGTTGCACTGCTGAGGTGGTATGGAAGCCCAGGTTTCTTTGACAGTGGCCTTCAGCTCATCTGCATTTTTTGGTCTCTTGTTTCTCATTTTCCTCTTGACAATACCCCATAGATTCTCTATGGGGTTCAGGTCTGGTGAGTTTGCTGGCCAGTCAAGCACACCAACACCATGGTCATTTAACCAACTTTTGGTGCTTTTGGCAGTGTGGGCAGGTGCCAAATCCTGCTGGAAAATGAAATCAGCATCTTTAAAAAGCTGGTCAGCAGAAGGAAGCATGAAGTGCTCCAAAATTTCTTGGTAAACGGGTGCAGTTATTTTGGTTTTCAAAAAACACAATGGACCAACGCCAGCAGATGACATTGCACCCCAAATCATCACAGACTGTGGAAACTTAACACTGGACTTCAAGCAACTTGGGCTATGAGCTTCTCCACCCTTCCTCCAGACTCTAGGACCTTGGTTTCCAAATGAAATACAAAACTTGCTCTCATCTGAAAAGAGGACTTTGGACCACTGGGCAACAGTCCAGATCTTCTTCTCCTTAGCCCAGGTAAGACGCCTCTGATGTTGTCTGTGGTTCAGCAGTGGCTTAAAAAGAGGAATACGACAACTGTAGCCAAATTCCTTGACACGTCTGTGTGTGGTGGCTCTTGATGCCTTGACCCCAGCCTCAGTCCAATCCTTGTGAAGTTCACCCAAATTCTTGAATCGATTTTGCTTGACAATCCTCATAAGGCTGCGGTTCTCTTGGTTGGTTGTGCATCTTTTTCTTCCACACTTTTTCCTTCCACTCAACTTTCTGTTAACATGCTTGGATACAGCACTCTGTGAACAGCCAGCTTCTTTGGCAATGAATGTTTGTGGCTTACCCTCCTTGTGAAGGGTGTCAACGATTGTCTTCTGGACAACTGTCAGATCAGCAGTCTTCCCCATGATTGTGTAGCCTAGTGAACCAAACTGAGAGACCATTTTGAAGGCTCAGGAAACCTTTGCAGGTGTTTTGAGTTGATTAGCCGATTGGCATGTCACCATATTCTAATTTGCTGAGATAGTGAATTGGTGGGTTTTTGTTAAATGTGAGCCAAAATCATCACAATTAAAAGAACCAAAGACTTAAACTACTTCATTCTGTGTGCATTGAATTTATTTAATACACGAGTTTCACAATTTGAGCTGAATTACTGAAATAAATGACCTTTTCCACAACATTCTAATTTATTGAGATGCACCTGTAATTGTTGAGAATGTGTAGTATTACTAGTTAAGTAGCTATTAAAAAAAAACTTAAATTGTAATCATTCAAAAATGTGTAAGTGTTCAATAATTCAATGTATTTAAAAATAATTATTTATATTTTAATATTATATTTTGCATATTATTTTACAAACAAATCTAAATTAAATTATATAAAATATAGTTTTTTTGCTGAGATTTGATGTGACAATTTTGCATCATGATTACGCAATGACGTCATTGCGCCATGACATCGTAACTTCATTTAGCAACTTTTAGCAACAAATCGACCTTCCTTTAGCAACTTTCTCTGAAAATTAGTTGCCAATACTGGTCTCAGCTCATAAAGACTTGTTTCACTATTGGAATCTCCTGAATGAATGATTCAATGTCAAATACATTTTTTAAAGGGGTTGTCGCGGAAGATAAGTGTTACAATACAAGTGTTAAGATACTTTCGTTTTGATCGCTACTGTAGACAAAAAGTGTTTATACCCAAACTATAAACTTTTATCCCAGTAGGCCTACTTCTGTTATTTAAATGTCTGTAACACAGAAATAATGTGTGGTTGAAAAGACTGTTTGTGTTGCTCTTTCTGGATCAGCAGCAGCATGAATTCAGATTTGAATATCTTTAAGACGCTTACGATGTGAAACAGGTGTTAGTGGAGTTGTTAGTGTGAGCAGCGCGTTTTGTCGCCGCCCATATCAGTGAATGACAGCATTCGCATCGGAAGCATGATGATGGCCGACCCTCTGATTCATTAACATGGGCAGCGACAAAACGTGCTTCTCACGATCCACTGACACTCGCGGTGTTAAACAGTCATAGACATAGCTGAATGAATCGTTGTCATTCAAGAATAAGATCGCGTGGGTGTTTAAATCAAGATCGCAATTTTTTTAACACAGCTCTAATGTAAACACTGCAAAATGTTTTCCGAGATATTGTCACGTTCTCGCGAGACCAGTCGGATCTCACGAGATCTCGTGCCATGAGATCTCGTCACATCCCTAATATTTATATATATGTATAATTATATAATATTATTATTAATGTATTTTATATATTAAAATATACACATACTGATAAAAAAAATGTATAGTCTGAATGCACTATAAGTCGCTTTGGATAAAAGCATCTGCTAAATGCGTAAATGTAAATGTAAAAATAGTGGCCTGCTGAAATTAGAACGTACATACATCTTCATGACTAGACAGACACGGTGAGTTTATCTTTACTATACATGTTAGATGTGAGTCACTCAACCGGAGGGAATCCTGTCAGATCGTCCAAGCCTTGCGTGAGCGTGTACGGGTCGGCCGATCTGGTTTCGTCTGTTAAAGTTAATCTTTTCAAATAACAATCGCGGTCCCAGAAAGTTACATATGCAGGTAAAATCTGATTTTCTCCAGTCATTGTTAAAAAAAAAAACAAGCTAACAAACTTCATAGCTAGCGTTAGTGAAGCGGTCAGGGGAATCTTTCTACCTTCACCTAAGCTCCGCCCACAGAAAAACGTCACAATGTTTACTAACAGAAAAAGGGTCTATACTAATTATTGTTGGCTCTGTGATAAATTGCATGTTATGTTTCTAGATTCCTCTATGCTGATGGCCATGCAGCAGAGTTGGAGTGGACCTCTTGTCGGACAACATCTCTAAGGCGATATGAACCATCTGACTAGTAAGTAAAACCTCAAACATACACTACTTTTCAAAAGTCAGAGGTTGGTATGATTTTTTAAAATGTTTTTTGAACATGTTTTTTTATGTAAGTCTTCTGCTCACCACTACTGCATTTATTTGATTAAAAATACAGTAAAAACAAAAATATTGTAAAATTTTATTATAATTTAAAATACCTATTTTCTATGTGAATATATTTTAAAATGTAATTTATTGCTGTGATCAAAGCTGAATTTTCAGCATCATTACTCCAGTCTTCAGTGCCACATGATCCTTAAGAAATCATTCCAATATGCTGATTTGATGCTCAAGAAACATTTCTGATTACTACCTTTGTTGAAAACAGTTTTTGCTGCTTAAAATTTTTATGGAAACAATACCATTCAAACATCTGTGGTAAGAAAAGAAAGAAATTAATACATTTGTGGTGAAAAGAGAGAGAGAGAGAGAAATTAATACTTTTATTAATCAAGGGTGCATTTAATTTATCAGAAGTAACAGTGAAGACAATTATAATGTTGGAAAAGATTTCTATTTACTAAATTGCTTAATAAATGTAATAAATGTTGTTAATTGTACTTTCTATTAATCAAAGAATCCTGAAAAAGGTATCAGCATTTCCACAAAAATGTTAATTTTTAATAATGTTAAGTTTTAATAATAAGAAATGTTCTTGAGCAGCAAATCAGCATATTAGAATGGTTTCTGAAGGATCATGTGACACTGAAGACTGGAGTAATTATGCTGAAAATTCAGCTTTGATCACAGGAATAAATGACAGTTTACAATATATTAAAATAGACAACAGTTCTTTTAATGTGTAATGATATTTTGAAATATTACTATTTTCTCTGTATTCTTGATAAAATAAATGCAGACTTCAGAATTTTTTCCACCAAAACATTGTAATGTTTCCAAAATTTTGTCAGGTACTGTATAACATTGTTACCTAGTGCTTATATTGCTTAAAGGAACACTCCACTTTTTTTAGAAATAGGCTAATTTTACAACTCCCCAAGAGTTAAACAGTTGAGTTTTACCGTTTTTGAATCCATTCAGCCGATCTCCGGGTCTGGCGGTGGCACTTTTAGCTTACCTTAGCATAGATCATTGAATCGGATTAGACCATTAGCATCTCGTCATCAAAAATGAATCTCTTCGGGCCGCACTCTGTCATTCGTGGCCGCACTCTGTCATTCGTGATCACACTCTGTCTCTTCGGGCCGCACTCTGTCTCTTCGGGTCGCACTCTGTCTCTTCGGGTCGCACTCTGTCTCTTCGGGCCACACTCTGTCATTCGTGGCCGCACTCTGTCTCTTCGGGTCGCACTCGGTCTCTTCGGGTCGCACTCTGTCATTCGTGGCCGCACTCTGTCATTCGTGGCCGCACTCTGTCATTCGTGATCGCACTCTGTCATTCGTGATCGCACTCTGTCTCTTCGGGTCGCACTCGGTCTCTTCGGGTCGCACTCTGTCATTCGTGGCCGCACTCTGTCATTCGTGGCCGCACTCTGTCATTCGTGATCGCACTCTGTCATTCGTGGCCGCACTCTGTCATTCGTGGCCGCACTCTGTCATTCGTGATCGCACTCTGTCTCTTCGGGCCGCACTCTGTCTCGTCGGGCCGCACTCTGTCTCTTCGGGTCGCACTCTGTCTCTTCGGGCCGCACTCTGTCTCTTCGGTCCGCACTCTGTCTCTTCGGGTCGGACTCTGTCTCTTCGGGTCGGACTCTGTCTCTTCGGGCCACACTCTGTCTCTTCGGGCCGCACTCTGTCATTCGTGGCCGCACTCTGTCATTCGTGATCGCACTCTGTCTCTTTGGGTCGCACTCTGTCTCTTCGGGCCGCACTCTGTCTCTTCGGGCCGCACTCTGTCATTCGTGATCGCACTCTGTCTCTTCGGGCCGCACTCTGTCTCTTCGGGCCGTACTCTGTCTCTTTGGGCCGCACTATGTCTCTTCGGGCCGCACTCTGTCATTCGTGGCTGCACTCTGTTATTCGTGATCGCACTCTGTCTCTTTGGGCCGCACTCTGTCTCTTCGGGCCGCACTCTGTCATTCGTGGCCACACTCTGTCATTCGTGGCTGCACTCTGTCTCTTCGGGCCGCACTCTGTCTCTTCGGGCCGCACTCTGTTTCTTCGGGCAACACTCTGTCTCTTCGGGCCGCACTCTGTCTCTTCGGGCCGCACTCTGTCTCTTCGGGCCGCACTCTGTCTCTTCGGGCCACACTCTGTCTCTTCGGGTCGCACTCTGTCTCTTCGGGCCGCACTCTGTCATTCGTGATCGGACTCTGTCTCTTTGGGCCGCACTCTGTCATTCGTGGCCGCACTCTGTCTTTCGTGATCGCACTCTGTCTCTTCGGGCAGCACTCTGTCTCTTCGGGCAGCACTCTGTCTCTTCGGGCCGCACTCTGTCTCTTCGGGCCGCACTCTGTCTCTTCGCACCGCACTCTGTCTCTTCGGGTCGCACTCTGTCTCTTCGGGCCGCATTCTGTCTCCGGGCCGCACTCTGTCTCTTCGGGCCGCACTCTTTCTCTTCGGGTCGCACTCTGTCTCTTCGGGCCGCACTCTGTCATTCGTGATTGCACTCTGTCTCTTCAGGTCGCACTCTGTCTCTTCGGGTCGCACTCGGTCATTCGTGGCCGCTCTCTGTCATTCGTGATCGCACTCTGTCTCTTCAGGGTCGCACTCTGTCTCTTCGGGTCGCACTCTGTCTCTTCGGGCCACACTCTGTCATTCGTGATCGCACTCTGTTTCTTGGGGTCGCACTCTGTTTCTTCAGGTCGCACTCTGTCATTCGTGGCCGCACTCTGTCTCTTCGGGCCGCACTCTGTCATTCGTGGCCGCACTCTGTCATTCGTGATCGCACTCTGTCTCTTCGGGCCGCACTCTGTCATTCGTGGCCGCACTATGTCATTCGTGGCCGCACTCTGTCTCTTCGGGCTGCACTCTGTCTCTTCGGGCCGCACTCTGTCTCTTCGGGCCGCACTCTGTCTCTTCGGGCCGCACTCTGTCTCTTTGGGCCACACTCTGTCTCTTCGGGCCGCACTCTGTCATTCGTGGCCACACTCTGTCATTCGTGATCGCACTCTGTCTCTTCGGGCCGCACTCTGTCTCTTCGGGCCGCACTCTGTCTCTTTGGGCCGCACTCTGTCTCTTCGGGTCGCACTCTGTCTCGTCGGGTCGCACTCTGTCATTCGTGGCCGCACTCTGTCTCTTCGGGCCGCACTCTGTCATTCCTGATCGCACTCTGTCTCTTTGGGCCGCATTCTGTCTCTTCGGGCCGCACTCTGTCTCTTCGGGCCGCACTCTGTCTCTTCGGGCTGCACTCTGTCATTCGTGGCCGCACTCTGTCATTCCTGATCACACTCTGTCTCTTTGGGCCGCACTCTGTCATTCGTGGCCACACTCTGTCATTCGTGATCGCACTCTGTCTCTTTGGGCCGCACTCTGTCATTCGTGGCCGCACTCTGTCTTTCGTGATCGCACTCTGTCTCTTCGGGCAGCACTCTGTCTCTTCGGGCAGCACTCTGTCTCTTCGGGCCGCACTCTGTCTCTTCGCACCGCACTCTGTCTCTTCGGGTCGCACTCTGTCTCTTCGGGCCGCATTCTGTCTCCGGGCCGCACTCTGTCTCTTCGGGCCGCACTCTTTCTCTTCGGGTCGCACTCTGTCTCTTCGGGCCGCACTCTGTCATTCGTGATTGCACTCTGTCTCTTCAGGTCGCACTCTGTCTCTTCGGGTCGCACTCGGTCATTCGTGGCCGCTCTCTGTCATTCGTGATCGCACTCTGTCTCTTCAGGGTCGCACTCTGTCTCTTCGGGTCGCACTCTGTCTCTTCGGGTCGCACTCTGTCATTCGTGGCCGCACTCTGTCATTCGTGGCCGCACTCTGTCATTCGTGATCGGACTCTGTCTCTTTGGGCCGCACTCTGTCATTCGTGGCCGCACTCTGTCTTTCGTGATCGCACTCTGTCTCTTCGGGCAGCACTCTGTCTCTTCGGGCAGCACTCTGTCTCTTCGGGCCGCACTCTGTCTCTTCGGGCCGCACTCTGTCTCTTCGCACCGCACTCTGTCTCTTCGGGTCGCACTCTGTCTCTTCGGGCCGCATTCTGTCTCCGGGCCGCACTCTGTCTCTTCGGGCCGCACTCTTTCTCTTCGGGTCGCACTCTGTCTCTTCGGGCCGCACTCTGTCATTCGTGATTGCACTCTGTCTCTTCAGGTCGCACTCTGTCTCTTCGGGTCGCACTCGGTCATTCGTGGCCGCTCTCTGTCATTCGTGATCGCACTCTGTCTCTTCAGGGTCGCACTCTGTCTCTTCGGGTCGCACTCTGTCTCTTCGGGCCGCACTCTGTCATTCGTGATCGCACTCTGTTTCTTGGGGTCGCACTCTGTTTCTTCAGGTCGCACTCTGTCATTCGTGGCCGCACTCTGTCTCTTCGGGCCGCACTCTGTCATTCGTGGCCGCACTCTGTCATTCGTGATCGCACTCTGTCTCTTCGGGCCGCACTCTGTCATTCGTGGCCGCACTATGTCATTCGTGGCCGCACTCTGTCTCTTCGGGCTGCACTCTGTCTCTTCGGGCCGCACTCTGTCTCTTCGGGCCGCACTCTGTCTCTTCGGGCCGCACTCTGTCTCTTTGGGCCACACTCTGTCTCTTCGGGCCGCACTCTGTCATTCGTGGCCACACTCTGTCATTCGTGATCGCACTCTGTCTCTTCGGGCCGCACTCTGTCTCTTCGGGCCGCACTCTGTCTCTTTGGGCCGCACTCTGTCTCTTCGGGTCGCACTCTGTCTCGTCGGGTCGCACTCTGTCATTCGTGGCCGCACTCTGTCTCTTCGGGCCGCACTCTGTCATTCCTGATCGCACTCTGTCTCTTTGGGCCGCATTCTGTCTCTTCGGGCCGCACTCTGTCTCTTCGGGCCGCACTCTGTCTCTTCGGGCTGCACTCTGTCATTCGTGGCCGCACTCTGTCTCTTTGGGCCGCACTCTGTCATTCGTGGCCACACTCTGTCATTCGTGATCGCACTCTGTCTCTTTGGGCCGCACTCTGTCATTCCTGATCGCACTCTGTCTCTTTGGGCCGCACTCTGTCATTCGTGGCCACACTCTGTCATTCGTGATCGCACTCTGTCTCTTTCGGGCCGCACTCTGTCTCTTCGGGCCGCACTCTGTCATTCGTGGCCGCACTCTGTCATTCGTGATTGCACTCTGTCTCTTCGGGTCGCACTCTGTCTCTTCGGGCCGCACTCTGTCATTCGTGATCGCACTCTGTCTCTTCGGGCCGCGCTCTGTCCCTTCGGGTTGCACTCTGTCTCTCTCTTCGGGCCGCACTCTGTCATTCGTGGCCGCACTCTGTCATTCCTGATCGCACTCTGTCTCTTTGGGCCGCACTCTGTCATTCGTGGCCACACTCTGTCATTCGTGATCGCACTCTGTCTCTTTCGGGCCGCACTCTGTCTCTTCGGGCCGCACTCTGTCTCTTCGGGTCGCACTCTGTCTCGTCGGGCCGCACTCTGTCATTCGTGGCCGCACTCTGTCATTCGTGATCGCACTCTGTCTCTTCGGGCCGCGCTCTGTCCCTTCGGGTTGCACTCTGTCTCTCTCTTCGGGCCGCACTCTGTCATTCGTGGCCGCACTCTGTCATTCGTGATTGCACTCTGTCTCTTCGGGTCGCACTCAGTCTCTTCGGGCCGCACTCTGTCATTCGTGATCGCACTCTGTCTCTTCGGGCCGCGCTCTGTCTCTTCGGGTTGCACTCTGTCTCTCTCTTCGGGCCGCACTCTGTCATTCGTGGCCGCACTCTGTCATTCCTGATCGCACTCTGTCTCTTTGGGCCGCACTCTGTCATTCGTGGCCACACTCTGTCATTCGTGATCGCACTCTGTCTCTTTCAGGCCGCACTCTGTCTCTTCGGGCCGCACTCTGTCTCTTCGGGCCGCACTCTGTCTCTTCGGGCCGCACTCTGTCTCTTCAGGTAGCACTCTGTCTCTTCGGGCCGCACTCTGTCATTGCTGATCGCACTCTGTCTCTTTGGGCCGCACTCTGTCTCTTCGGGCCGCACTCTGTCTCTTCGTGTCGCACTCTGTCTCTTCGGGTCGCACTCTGTCTCTTCGGGCCGCACTCTGTCATTCGTGGCCGCACTCTGTCATTCCTGATTGCACTCTGTCTCTTTGGGCCGCACTCTGTCTCTTCGGGTCGCACTCTTTCTCTTCGGGCCGCACTCTGTCTCTTCGGACCGCACTCTGTCAAATACAACAATAGTACAAATACAACATTAGGCTGTGGAGGTTTAGTCTCTTGGAAATGCAGAGAACAGGCTTTCTTCAGATTTCTTTGAGGCTTGTGTTGTCCTGTTTCCAATTGGCTAAAAAGGAAAAAAATATATAATCAGTCCACAGTTTTATGATAAGCTATGAAATCCTTATAATCAAGTGATGATAAACTTACTCTTTGTAAATAAGTAACGTTAGTGAAATTAAAAAGAGATGTTTTAGCTCCATCTCTAATCCTGACAGTCTGACATTGTCTTGTCAAAGTGCTCACTGTACATATTGTGCTCATAAAACAATTTACTTTATGATATAAACTACAATATTAGTTAAAACTTCTTAAGAATTCATTTAAAATTTGATTTCTTATAAAGTCTCAGCTTTCACAGCTTACTAGCGATATCGCTAACGTTAGCTATTAATAGTCTGATACTTGTGGCTAATTAAGCTGTCAACATAATGCTAAAAATGACCAAAAAATATCCAGAAACAACTGTTCATTCTTACCTGTGAAAGATAATACCCCGAGAGCTGTTTTTATTACTGTGGGAGGGTCTGAAGATCCCCAAACTGCCGATGAGTCCGGGATCTTTTCTCATGTCCCGAGATGAGAGTTATGAAGAGTTGCCCGCACCAATATGGTGGCGACGTTGACATGCGGTCGAGCGGCCAATGAGACGTCCAGGTATTTATTATGTCTATGGATTATCTTACTATATGTTGTGAATAAAATAGTTTAACCAAAAAATACAGCGTCTTATCACTTACCTTTAGTTTGTTTCTTATCCATACGACTTACAAAATGAGATGTTAGGCAGAATGTGTCATTCAGTTATTTTTTCATATAACTAATTAAATGGTGATTAAGAGAGTTTCTCTGTCTGTCATCTCATTTTGTGTGCCAAATATATTTATTTATATAAATTAATTGGTAACGCTTTTACAGTAAGGTGTTATAATGTATTACCTAACATGAATGAAAAATACATTTATTACACTATTAATCTTTGTTAATGTTAATGAAAATACAGTCGTTCATTGTTAGTTCATATTAATTCACAGTGCATTAACTAATGTTAACAAACAAAACTTGTGATTTTAATAATGCATTAGTAAATGCTGAAATTAACATTAAGATTAATAAATGCTGTAGAAGTATTGTTCATCATTAGATCGTTAACTAATGTAGTCAACTAATGTTAACTAATGAAACTTTATTTTAAAGTGTTAGCAATTAATTGTGTAATAATTTGAATTAATTACATATGTGACACTGGAGCACAAAACTAGTCTTAAGTAGCACGGGTATATTTGTAGCAATAGCCAAAAATACATTGTATGGGTCAAAATGATAAATATTTATTTTATGCCAAAAATCATAGGACCAAACAGAAGACCACACCCAGCAAAGATATTATTGGCAGTGGTTAGTTAAGTCTCTTATTAACCTTGTCAGTTTTCTTACTGTCTCATGAATTATCGGTTAAAGTAAGCGTGGTATAGTCTTTAACTATCTAGCGAACATTTTGATGTGTTTGTTGTAGCTATACTGCTAAGTGTTGGCTGAATGCTGCCATAGAAACAGCTTCAGTGCATAGGTCAGGGCCAGACTTCAGTGTCACATGATCCTTCAGAAATTATTCTAATATTCAGATTTTTTTTATCAGTGTTGAAACTGTTGTGCTGCTTAATATTTTTTTGTAACCTTTTTTCTTTGATTCTTTGATTAGGCTAATAAAAAGTTAAAAAGAACAGCATTAATTAAAAATATATATGTTTTCTAACAATATAAGTCTTTATCACTTGTTATCCATTCAACACATCCTTGCTGAATAGAAGTATTAATTAAAAAATAAATAAATAATAAATAAGAAAGAAAACAATTACTGACCCCAAACTTTTGGATAGTAGTGTATACTGTAACACAAAATTTCTATTTTGAATAAACACTGTTCTTTTTAACTTTTTATTTCTCAAAGAATCCTGAAAAATATCACAGGCCCCAAAAAATATTAAGCAGCACAACTTTTTCCAACATTGATTATAAATTAGCATATTAGAATGATTTCTGAAGGATCATGTGACACTGAATATTCAGCTTTGCTTCACAGGAATAAATTATATTTTAAAGTATATTAAAATAGAAAACTTTTATTTTAAATTGCAATAATATTTCACAATATTATTTTGAGAAATAATATTCAGTATTTTTTAATCAAATAGATACAGCCTTGATGAGCCTAAGAAACTTCTTTAAAAAAATTACTGATCCCAAACTTTTGAATGGCAGTGTATTGTACTGTAAAAATGTTTTCTCAGATAACCTAAAATGTACATCATTTAGTTACATCAAGGGTCAAATCAAATATAAATAGCACATTAAAGTTAAAAGTTACACACTTTTTTTGTGCGCGCACTGTACAGGTCTGGAATAAAGAATGTTTTTGCTCAGGTGGCCGAAATGTCTGCCCAATAGAGAAAAGTTTTGCGCAGCAAGAAAAAAAATTAGAGGGAACATTGCAGAGGAGTAGCAATCATTTCAGAAGTGAGGGGGACAGACATGTCAAACATAGACGTGTGCTGGTATTCGGTAATGCGATATATCACGATAGTTAATATGCACGGTATTGTTATCGTGGGCACTTCAAAATACCGAAAATAATTATTTATTAAAAATTATTCCGAATTCTGTATGCATTTTAAGAATACTTTTCCCAATAACTGGTTAAATGCACAACACCGCTGTAAGCTGCGTCAAGCGTGTGCACTCTGATGTAAACAAGCACAGATGAGAAGCGCATGGCGAACACGTGAGAGACGCTCTGAATGAAAGCGCACATTCTCTCTCTGACAGCAGAGGGCGCTGAAAAGTAGATACAGCGTTATTGCCCCAGAAACCCGTAAATAAAGCAACTGCGCTACTTCTAAAACGTATTTAAATGATTTTAATAGCCATTCAGGTTTTTGTAGCAGTGGTGTTCATCACAGCGCCAAATACTTTAATATTTAGACTAAATAGGTTATTTATTTTAAAACTTTTTTTACATTTTAATCTGGACTACAACATGCCCTAGAGATATTGTTTGAAAGTGTTCTGATTCTTTATTGTTCGGTCATACTTTACATTAGGGCTTCATTGGTTAACATTAGTTAATTACTTAGTTAACATAAACTCCCAACAAAAAATTCTTCTAAACGTTCATTAATCTTAGGTAATTGAAATATTTAATAGCACATTGTTAAAATCAAAATTCTAAACTGTGTTATATACTGTTTTTTTTTTTTTTTTTTTTTTAATGAACCCGAGCTAACATGAACTAAGAGTTGTATTATTTTTAACAAAGATGAATAACTTCTGTAGCAAATGTAGCTTTTGCTCATTGATAATGTTAATGCATTAACTAAGGTTAACTAATGAGATCTTACTGTAAAGTGATACCTACTGGTCTTTTAATTCTTTTGCACTTTAATCTGTGTAAAATGTTTAAAATGTTTATAATTTTTTTGTGTATTGCTTTATTGTATTTAAATGTTCAGATATTTTTGTTATAAGAAAAAAGTTATTAAACCTGTTATACTGTAATATGACAACACTGTTTTTGCAACTAAATTTCAATATTGTGATAATACCGTATACCGTGATAAAAACATTAGCATTTAATCGCAACATGAAAAACTGATACCGGCATATCCCTAGTCAAATGTAGTAATAATAATAATAATAATAATAATATTATTATTATTATTATTATTATTATATTTATTTATGTATGTATAACTGAGAAAAAAAATCTCTCTTACTTTTATTTGGCTAAGAAATAAAATACACTACTGGACAATAACCAATAATTTGTCTTCTATAATATTTTTGATAAATATTTTACTAATGACAATTTTATGGGTATGATTGTACAATCTGTATATAAACTACAAACAATTTTTCAATTTTTATCCCAGAATAAGGCAGAACATATATTTTATAGCTTCTGTACTGTAATTAATGCTGTCAATTATCACTGTGTAATTCATATTTATTACCTGGAGAAGACTTGAAAAACACACAAACCATATTGTCTTCACGTTTCATCAGTTAAGTTTTATGCTTGTTATTCAGCTTAGCTACAGCGATAGCGGGATGCCTGTCAAAAGTTATTAAGTGTGTTCGACTTAAAGCGGCGCTGTGCAGAATGATCAGTGTATGACATCAAAGTACCGCGAGAGCGATTCAAAAGCATCAGGATCCATCTGCTCTCTTATCGCTCTTGCGGTACTTTGATGTCATACACTGATCATTCTGCGCAGCGCCGCTTCAAGTCGAACACTCCTATTATTACTTCTCATATGAGTCTGTTTTGGACTTTTTGTGCAAGAGCGCCCTCCGGCTTCGAGTATGAATGAAACATACAGCGCATGAGAGTGTTCAGCGCTCCATGTTCACATCCTTTTGGATACAAATAAAACGTCTCCAAAACGACGTGACTATCTTTTCTCTTTTAGTTTAAATCTAGATTTATTCACATTGGCCCTTGAAAAACTCTACTTTAACACACTTGACCAAGAAAAAGTGCAGGGGAAGAGTTTATGTTGTATTAAAAGTCGGGGGGACGCCTCCCACACATATTGCACACCCACGCTACAGGGAGCCACCGCAGAGGGATGAAAGAGCCGCAAAGGTCATTTGTCTATATTACTATAGTAGAATTACCACAGCAAATTACCATTCATAAGTTAGTACAATTTACAGTAGTACCTTTACTATAGTATGGTTCAAAAACACATTTACTAGAGAAATTTTACAAAATTTTCTATGGTAAATTTACTTTAAATTACTATAGTATCCCCCCCCACCACACACACAATTGACTATAATACCTTTACTATAGTATGGTTCAAAAACACTATAGAATTTACTATAGAAATGTTACTACATTTTCTATAGTAAATTTACTATAGTATTTTTTCATGCAAGCACGGAAGATAATTCCACAAGCAGCTGCAATTCCAGGTTTTCAAACAGAGATGGCGACGGACTGCAGCTTTAAGAATGTTTTGATATTTGTACTTGGAATAAGACGAACATTCCCAGCAAGAAAAGCATTTTTGCAGTGTGAATGAATGAATAATTTATTTAAAGATTGCTTACGCTTTAAAACGGGGGAGGAGACCGAAATAAACTCTAGGTTTATCGAAGAAAACCTGCTCCCAACCAGGTTAGGTTCACAGAGTAAGTTACCATGGTAACTGACTCTGAGTATAAGTTACCTCTCTTTCATAGACGGGCTTGACTTACCCTGCTTTCTCAAGTTTGACAAACCTCCCATTTTGAAACAGAAAACCCAGAGTTTCCCTCATTTCAGGGTTAACATACTCAGAGTTTTCACTTAAAGGAACACTCCACTATTTTTGAAAATAGGCTCATTTTCCAACTAAGTATAGCTAAGAACTATACTCTCATTCTGGCGTAATAATCAAGGAACTTTGCTGCCGTACCATGGGTGCAGCAGGCGTAATGATATTACGCAGTGCCTGAAAATATTCCTCAGCTATATCATAACTAGTTCCCTAGCTGGGGACTATTTTCAGGGGCTGTGTAATATCATTGCGCCTGCTGCACCCATGGTATGGCAGCAAAGTTCCTTGATTATTACGCCGGAATAAAAGTATAGTTCCTAGCCATATCGGCCTAGAAAATCACTACTTTTCATTTTCCGTCAGTCTTAGTACACGATGTAACTACAGAAGAGTCAAGTTTTAAATAGGAAAAATATCGAAACTCTTTGGTCATTTTTGAGCGAGATGCCAATGGTCTAATCAGATTCAATGATCTATGCTAAGATATGCTAAAAGTGCTACCGCCAGACCCGGAGATCAGCTGAATGAGTCAAAAACAGTAAAACTCAACTGTTTAACTCTTGGGAAGTTGGAAAATGAGCCTATTTTCAAAAATCATGGAGTGTTCCTTTAACTTCCTTTCTGAAACTGGCCCCAGGTCACTGAAACCGAACATTTTTGAAAACTCCTGCCAGGGTGAAGATGTTCAAAAACTCTGGTTGTAGTGTTATCATGTAGACAGCGAATCTGGAGTTTTTGGCTTGTGGCGTCAGAACCTGCGCTGTTATCTCTGCCCACTGGAAACTTTTTCAGGCTTCTGATTGGCCAACATGGTTTTACGGTTGAGATTATATTGCCACCTGTTGGTTTGGCACAGAGCCGGCGCCAGCGCAGCACTGATGAGGGGGCGGCTGAGGTGACGAAAGGAGGCGATGACGTAGCAAAAAAATAAATAAATAAAAATATGTGGCCCATTCACGTATTTGTCGGACTGTAAACAAACCCGCTACTACTAAAACTATTAGAATACTGGGTTCACACAGATGTTTTGGTCGCGAGACAGGTCAGTGGATTTTTTTTAAATTTTGTATTTTTTTTTTTTAAAGTGCAAGGTCTAGAGACCTGTTTTTAGAAGCTGAATTAGTTTGAACTTGAGCGCCGTGTTTTTGATTATTATGTGCGAGAAGCTGCTATAAAGACCTGAGATGAGAACGCAGCATTCAAAGACATCGAGTAGCGCATTTACATTGAAATGCAATGGAAAAGTACAGCAGTGGAATGAAAAAAATGCCTTCTGAGTGAATGACCCTACTATAGCTACTTAGCAAATACAGATGGCAGAGTATTGAATAAAACAAAATCGCATTGCAACCAAATTCAAAAATCTGACATCCAGGAAATAAATATGTCATAGGCAGCAGTCTTACCTATGGCTGCTCAATTATGGCAAAAATCATAATCACGATTATTTTGGTCAATATTGTAATCAGAGATGGGCAGTATTTTAATTAAATGTATTTGAAATACGCATTTAATTACAAAATACGTATTTTGTCATTTGTATTTTGCTGGACAAAAAAACATCAGATGTAATTTGTAATTAAATACTTTGAGAGACAGTATTTAGTATTTAAAATACTCAAAATACATAATCGAGTAGTTCATTTTATTCTCAGATAACACAATATCTTTCTTCACAAAAAAGCCTTAAGCCTTGTATCATTCCACTCCTGTAAGACCTTCGTTCATCTTTGGAACAAAAATTAAGATATTTTTGATGAAATCTGAGAGTTTTCTGCCCTTCTACAGTCAGACATGAAACTTACGCATTCAAGGTCCAGAAAAGACATCACTAAGTAATCCATGTCATTAAATATATCATTAAGTAATCCAATTTCATTAAGTGGCGTGAGTGCTTTTTTGCACAAAAAACACAATTTACCACTTTATTTCTGAAAATATTACCCGAACACGTGTACTCTAGTGAACACTCACTCACGTGCGTTGTGTTGACACGAGTCATCTATGGCATGAACACAACACAAATGCTTTTTAACGCTCTCGTGAACACACAATGTAGATAAATATTTTCATAAATAAAGTTATAAATTATGTTTTATTGTGCAAACAAAGCACTTGTGTCAAAATTGAGGTTAAACCACTGAAGTCACATGGAGTACTTTAACAATGTCTTTCCTACGGTTCTGGGCTTTGAATGTACAAACTGCGTTGCTGCCTATGGAGGGAAAGATCTCCATTTGTGTTTGGAAGAGGAACGAAGGTCTTACGGGTGTGAAACGACACAAGGGTGAGTAATTAATGACAGAATTTTCATTTTTGGGTGAAATAAACCTTTAATTCTTCCATGGTTCCATCTTCCAACTGGACAAAAAAAATGAAAGAAGCTTTTTTGGTGCTCAGCGCAAACTGGCTTAGTATGTATTAAAATATACTATAAGATATTGTTCACGGAATGTTATTACAGTTACGGGCCAGAAGAAAAAGCTGCTCTAGAACTTTACTTGCTTGCTGACAAGTGACGTTAGCTTGCTAGGCAAAAGTTAGCTACTTTTGTAGACAAATGCTTGATGGTATTAAAGTAAACAGAAATTAAAAGAAATATTGGTCAATAAATTGTATATATTCTCTAGTGTTAGGGTTAATGAATATGTTGTTAATAAATACGTTGTTCATAAGTTGTTCAAGGAGGGGAAAGCACTTATCTTTCTCTTATATGTGTATCTAAATGTAATGGCACTGTCTCTTGCTCTTGATTCCTTGTAAATATTGTTTGTATTTTTTGTATTTTCAAATTACAAATTACTTGCATTTTAATTAAATACATTTTCCACAGCAGTATTTTGTATTTTAAATTAAATACATTTGATGAACAAGTATTTGTAATTTGTAACTAAATACTTTTTGATGTAATTGTGCCCATCTCTGATTGTAATCACGATTATTTAACATGATTACGAGTGGGCCATGTAAGCAAAACTTTTTATTTTTTATTTATTTATTTTTTTTTTTTTAATGCAAGGCTAAAGTATTAAGTTAACAGTCTACTAGCCTACAGAAATTGAATAATCTAATGTAAAATAAAACAATCTTCACTGTAAGAATTAAATTTCCTTTGTTTCTTATTAGAGCTACAAAAGTCCTTCTGTTAAGAGCAGTGAGTGATTTTGTCTATTTCTTTTGTTATTTGATTAATGTTAAGCACACAGTCAGCAGCGGGAATATAATCCGCTATCACTTTAAGAGCCACACTGATCCAATTTACTCTTACACATGTATTTTCATTATTAACAGTTTACATTAATTTATTACAGAACCGACTAGGATTAACGTGAATATTCACTAAGCGCCGCATTTTGACACACTTTTGCGTGTATTTGAGCGTTTAGGCGCGCACCTTGAGCTAAAATATAACATTGCGACTACAATTAAAAAGCTTTTACTATTCTAAAAACAGATTTGTGGCCATTATTGGTATTGAAAAGGTTAGAATAAACCCGAAACACACGTGATTGTTGTCATGCGGTGAATCTGGCCAATCGTGAAACAGCTGTGTCGTCATCAGAGGTCCTGCAGTTGCTCTGTAGAAACTGCGGCGGCTGAGTGAGCTGGCTGCTCTCGAAACGCTCTCGCGGCACTTTGATGCCACATGACAGTCACGTGGCGTCGGCGCCAGTTCAAGTCGGACAGAATTTCTAACCGGCATGCACTGCTTCAAGTCAGCCGCCGATCGGTCTGCGCAGTGCTGCATGAAGTCGAACGCACCTATAGAAAAACATTATTTAGTGTCCTGCAGAGTTTAGCTCCAACTTGCCTCAACAGAGCTTGATTAGCTGCTTCAGGTGTGTTTAATTAGGGTTGGAGCTAAACTCTGCAGAACACCGGCCCTCCAGGACCAAGTTTGGACAGCCCTGATTTAGATAGAGTAGAATGTCACGTGTTGTCATCTCGGAATTACAACATGGCGTGAAGGCACCCTTAGTTGAACCGCTTGCGCGGGAAGTTTGTGTGTCAGATGTAACAATTAAAATGCGACTTTGTGAAATGGACTGTCCTAAATTGTTGCTATGGTAGCATCATATTAATTGTGCCCGACAGTGCTTCAAAGCATGCATTTGTGTTTTCATGTGGATGGAGATGTTTTTAAAAAATGGAAGAAGAAAAACTGTTTATAAAAATAACCGTGTACGTGTGGACATGGCCTCAGTAACCCTTAGACCTTGATTAGCTTGCTCAGGTGTGTTTCATTAGGGATGAAACTGAGCTCTGCAGGACTGTGGCTCTACAGGACCAATATTGGCTGCCCCTGGTGTAGACAATGAGGGAGGTAACATCCAGCACATTGTACCACAGCACCATGGGCCACCTCTGTGTTCTATATAACTGTATATAACAACATTCTTATTGAACTTTTATTTTGTTGAATTAGCTAACCTTAGCTTAATTGCTAGAATAGAATATGTCAACAACAAGCTAGCTAATAGTATTGGACATGTTTCTCTTTCTCACTAATAATGGATTTGAAGGTCAAGTTAACCTTAGCCTAACATTCAAATATTATATCCAGTTATCTTTCACAATATATAAAATATTTTCTCTGGTAATAAATTCTAAAATAAGACTTACATGCATCAAATATACAAAAGCAGCCATGTTGAGTTGTGAAATGTGGGGCTGCTGAATTGTGTTCTGTGGTAAATATGTCCCTGCCTGCAAAAAATTAGCAAATATCAAAGGTTTCTGTAGGGGTCATTTTTGACACGTGTGTAAAATTGATGTAGAAATACAGAAACTTTGTTTGTTCATAAAGTAAAAAAGGGAAAAATAAACAATGATTTGTGGAAAAAAACAAAACAAAAAAAAAAACAAGATATTTAATGAATACCTGGAATAATAAATGATAAAATGCATTTCTTTCAGAGATTCGACAAAGAAACACTCGGCCATGATTGAAATAACATAGGAAATGAATACAGGTCATTTTAGATCCATGTGTGTAAAATTGATGTATAGAAATACAAAAACTGTGTTTGTTTATAAAGTAAAAAGGTAAAATAAACATCACAATTTGTGGAAATCAAAAACAAGATATTTAATGAATACCTGAAATAATAAATGATAAAATGCATTTCATCCAAAGATTGAGCAAAGAAACACTCAATCATGATTGAAATAACATAGGAAATGAATACAGGTCATTTTAGGCCCATGTTTTGCATTAGAGGGGTAGCGATACAAAATATTTTTTATTAAAAAAGTAAGAAAGGAAAAATGAAAATAAGGATTTGTGATGATCAAAAACAAGTTAATTGAAGAATTCCTTCCTAGAATACTGAATGATTAAATTAATTTATTGCAAAGACATAGAAAATATAAACTCAGTCGAGTCACTTTAGACCCATTTTGTGCATCAAAGGATTAAGGCTAAAATCTAGCAACCCTGCGTTCCATTCAGAAGGGCTCATCCCTATGCCCTAATTCCTTCAAAGGGTTTACCCTCCGGAGTGAGAGCTTCGAAGGGTTGAAGGGTGTAGGGGACCAAACAACTGTTTCTTGAAGTGCCCTTCTGTGTCATCATCCCGTGCCCACACAGAGGCACTGTCATCATGCAAAGAATCTGCGCAAAGGATCATGGGAGCCCGAAGTGTCCATCAGTTGTACCCTTCTAAATCCTTCATTCTGAAGGGCCCTTTGAAGTGGCTAGTTTTGAGCACTTTGGTTTGGAACGACCCTTCAATATGGCAGCCATGATTGTTTTCACTCCGAAGTGCCCTTCCCAGGGTGATATATCCCGTTTGGAACGCACCGCAAATCTCTCTCTCTCTCTCTCTCTCTCTCTCTCTCTCTCTCTCTCTCTCTCTCTCTCTCTCTCTCTCTCTCTCTCTCTCTCTCTCTCTCTCTCTCTCTCTCTCTCTCTCTCTCTGGTTTTAATGGTGGGTCGCAACCAACGTGTTCAGGTGCATACCGCCACCTACTGGGCTTCATGTAGCCTACTTAGCATGATCAATAAATAAAGAAAGAAAGAAAGAAAACATCTATATTCTGTGCTCTAACCCTGTATCTTTAAGAAAATTAATGACAGCTTTACTAAATTCCCACATTTTCTCATTTGTCCCCAAAATACTGGTTCTGGAACTGGAAATATCCATGGAGGAACGTTACCCCATACTGTATTTGGACCTTACTCAAGTCTCTTTAAACCATAATCTTTGGCTACTGTATTAATATTCCAGCCAAATCCTTTACCTTTTCGTTCTTGTGAATACTCCCAGCAATCACATAAGACCTCTGCAGCAGGTTATTCTTACCCAGATCCTTTTAACTTAACCCAGTATGTTAGTGACAGCTTTACTCGTCTTAAGTGGTAGTTCTTTAGTTTCTACAAGTAACGCATTAGTAGGAGTTGTTTTATTAGCACCAACACTAAGTCTAAGAGCTCTGAACTATATTCTGTCTTGTTTTTCCAGGACACTCTTAGCTGCTGCTCCATAAAACATGATCGTATTAAGGCCCTGTATATATCAAGTAATGACTGTTTATCTCCACCCCAATCATACCCTGTAGCTGATCTCATAAGGTTTAGTACTTTATTACATTTATTTTCAATCTGTTTAACATGTGTTCTCCATACACATTTCTCATCAAACCATAATCCTACATATATGAACTTTATTACCCTTTCCATACTTAGAAAATATAGTTTAAATTATATGGTCAAATTTACTTTTTCTAGTAAAAAACCATGTAACGATTTAATAGCTGACATCTTAAATCCCCAGTCATATGTCCACCTTATTTTTTTTATAATTTATATATTTTTCCCTCTTTTCCATATAGCCCCATCAGCTGCATATAATGAATACCCAATACCTGTACCAACATTCTTAAAGATGTAATTTATCATTACGTTAAACAGAATTGGACTAATAGCACTACCTTGCAGAATACTATTTACTATATTAAAATCGTTTAAAACATCATCTCCAACTTTAACACAAATTGTCTGATTTGATAAGAAGTCTAAAATCCAGTTGTACATCCTTCCGCCAATACCCATATTATGTAATTTAATCAGTAGTCCTTCTCTCCACATTGAGTCATATGCTTTCTCTATCTCAAAGTACACTATAACCATAACCTCTTTCATACTAATTGCTTTTTCAGCTTTATTACTGACTTTCAGTAGGGTATCTATTGTAGATCTACCTTAACGAAAACCACTTTGTTGAGCACTAATCAATCCTTTCTGTACTAAATAATATGACAGTCTATGAACTATCACCTTCTCCATCCATTTACACAGGTGAGATGTTAACACTAGGCCTGTAATTCCCTGCATTGTCTGGGTTTTTACCAGGCTTACTAAAAGGAAATATCAAAGCACTTTTCCAATTATGAGGCAATTTGCCTTTCTCTCCATATCTTATTAAATAGCCTTCATATAATTCCCATAACTTCGTCTGGTAGTCAATTCTTGAATTTCATGTGTCGGATCCAGGAAAAATGGGCATGCAAAAATATCTGAATGACTTAGAGCCAAATAGTGATGGCTAGACAAATGGGTCAGAACATCACCAAAACGACAAGTCTTGGCTAGCAAGTCAAAGCCCATCTAGCCTGTCTGGTCTGATCACACAGATTAGCTAGCTGTTGAAAAACATAAAGCTAGCAATGGTAGAAAGGTGGCACAACACAGTGAATCACAGTTTGCTGCATAGCCACAAACAGGTCAGAGTGCCCATGAGACACAGTGGGCACAGGAGCATCAGAACTGAACCATGTGCTCACAACAAAAGAAAAAAAAAAACATGCCAGATCCTGACATTAAACTGAAACCAAACCAAACACGAGTGTCAGGATCTACATACCAGCCTTCAAACACACACAACACGATTGTCCTGAATAGATAAGAATTACAGACATAATCTGAGAAATATAACAAAGTGACTATAATCTATAACATGATCAAATATCAAATGTGTTAAACTTAATGAAGTGATGATGGTGAGGAGGAATTAGGTGTTGAGAACAGAGCAGATTTGACTTTGACTTCCTCTTGATGTGGGAAGGTTTTTTTTTTTTTTTTCTTCCTGTCTTTGCTTTAGAGCTGCAGTAGATTCATCTTCAGAGTTGTGTGGAGGGAAGCAGATTTCATACTTAAGTGTCTTAACTGCATCAACAACATGAAGATCATTCAGCTATGTGAGTTTTTACATGATATCAAGTATATTTACATGCTTTACAACTATTAAAATTATAGTTTTATGCTATGCATGACACAGGGAGTTTTTTTTTTTTTTATCTTATAGATATATTAATCTGTTGTCAGTATGCAGTGGCAGATCTACTGACTGATTTGGGATCAAATGTGATCATAAACTGTGATCTTGATGAAAATGATGTTTATTGGATTTTACTGAAAACAGCAGATCCTCCAACAGTGATTCTACAATCATTCTCAACTTCATCTTTTTACCCTAATAAATCATTCAGAAAGAAATATTCAGTGCAGTTTAAACATCGTCTGGTTATTAATAATGTGACTGCTGATGAATTAGGAGTTTATTACTGTATGAACACACGCACACCTTTAAAACTCAGCAACAGCACCAGAATATACTTCAATGGTGAGTTCAATTACTCCTTAGTGATCAAGACATATTGATGATCACTGCTTACAGACGTACTAGTCATTACTTACATTTTTAAATACTCATGAAAAACAATTAAATTTATACATTCCATAATATATTATAATTATCTTAAGTGCTACAAATCTGTAGCCAGTAACATTTTTACAGTAACAGACTGTGGAAACTTTTATTACAGAACCAACTCAACCAACTGTGTTAACTGAGTGTCACAATCACACAGTTACTGAGTATATTGAGCAGAATCAAACACAGTGGAAGATTATTATTATTATATCGGGTCTGATGAATGGACTTCTGATCATTGTACTGATTGGTGAGTTAATTTTTAGCCATCTGTAAAAATATTTTTCTTTTTCGGCTTTTGACTACATTATGTACAACCATTTGTAAATACTGAATCAAATAAACTCTTCCATTTAGGACTATTTAATGTTTTTGTTGGAATCAGAAGGTCAGCAGAACAATCAGAACTCAACACTGATCTACAGCAGACGCAAGTTACAGAATATCATCTGGACCATTTACACTTAAAAAACTGTGAATCCATCCTTATTACTAAAATAAATTTCTGTCTTGATAATTATTGAGGATTCTTGCCGACCCGTGGAATGGCTTTCTTCAGTTTGGTTCATTTTTGTTCAACTGCAGCTGAAAGTGCTAATATTGCTCTTTCAGTATGCAACAGTGTATGCAAACTGTGTAAAAATATTCAGTCCAACCAATCCAGCACCACCTATACTGCTCTAAACCTGCTGAAGTCATGAACACATGACTGTTTTTATATTCATTTTGTTTACTTTTTCTTGATGTTTAACTCAGATCAGGGGTTTTCAAATTGGCATTTATGGGAAAGTTCTTAACTTAAAAATAAAAATAAATAAATATACAAATAAGTTAAAAATTGACTATATTTGATATTCATATTTCATTCTGCTTTCTAAAGACTGGTTTGGAAACCATGAAAAATTGGTCAAAATTATTTTATTTAACTAACTTCTGTAGGATTAACAGTACTCTAATAATGTGTAGAAAATATTGCATTGAAAATATTTACTTTCTATTAAGTGGACACTTGTTGTTCATTGTATAAATATTGTATTCATGTTTTACACATGAAAATATGTATCTGCCTTAGTGGGTCCTGGAGAGAATCATCATATTTTGGTGTCGGTGGCACTAAAACATTTGCAATCTTCTGCTTCAGATGAAATGTGAGTTTAGGAACTTTTTTTTTCTAGTTGGTTTCATTGTCATTTGGAACAGTTTTGTTTTGGAATCACTGTCTTAATCAGTATCTGCTGAATTCTGTTTATCTGTGAGTGGTTTTCGATGTGGATATTACTTTTTCAACCACTTTGACCTTAGAATGGAGTGTGTGCATATTATTCATTATTTGTGTGAAGCCTGATCAGTTGTGTTTTCAATGCTGTTGGACCACGAAGAGGTTACATTTGATTCGATACAGGACTGTTTATTTTGTCAAGATGGTTTAATTTTGTTTTGTGCCCTGTTTAAAATGTGTAGAGTCTGTCTGCTGGGGTTTTCAAAATATGTTTTATTTTGAGAAAACATCTATTTGTATATAGGTGTCAGACTTGTGTTCCTGTTTTGCTGTGTTTTTCTCCCCATGTGCTCCCTGTGACCCAGTTTCTCCCTCATTTGATTAGACATTTGGTTCAGGTGTGTCCCATTAATTTACCCTCATTAAGTTCTGTATTTAAAGTGTTGTCCGTTACTTTGTTCCTTTGTCCCTTTGTCTGGTGTTGTGCTTGAAAAGATATTAATATGACTGCCTTTAATACCTTCCTGTAACAATTAGCTTCTCGATATGTAAATAGTACATAATAAAAAATAAAATAACATTTAAAACTCACATGTTTGTCCCGACTTGACATTTATGAAAAACACCCTTAGAACCCCTAAGAACACATTTCAGTTGTTATGACCTGGAATTCATAATAAAGCAATTTTTTTAAAATGTTTATTATAAAGTTGCTTCATTATTTTTGTGTTTGTGTGTTTGAATATGCCACTCTTAATAATCTATGAGAAAGATATTTAGCTGGTTATCACTACAGTCCCTCTATAATAGCTATAAACAGCATTTTGCTTCAATGACAAAATATTTTCAACACATTAAATAATGTCAATATTGAGGTATTTGGAGTTTATGACTGCGTAAAACCTTAAAACCTATATAATTAACAACAACAATAATAATAACAATAATATAAAAAATGGTAACACTACACAGTAACTAAACTCAACTGATGAAGTGCTAAACCAAAACCAGAAACATGTTCCACTGGCTTTGACACTTGACAACCAACGACTCTCACCTTTGTCTAGACTCTAGAGTGGAGGTTTAACTGTGAAACGAGACCAGAGTTAATACCTTTATTTTAATAAAGTTCTCACAGTCTTAACCAGCAATGGAAAAAGAGCAGCATTGCTGTACGTCTGCTAAAAATCTCCTTTATTGTTCTATTGAAGAAGAAGAAAAAAAGCCACCTACATCTTGGATGGCCTGAGGGTGAATAAATTAACAGCAAACTTTCATTTGTGGGTGAACTAGGCCTTTAACATTTTCTTTAATTGACTTATAATAAATTTTAAAACTTGTGCACATATACATTTTAAGCAAAAATGTAAAACACGAACAATTCAGCATGTGATTTATTTATTTTTTTCAGTTTTTTTTTAACATAATATTTGTTAAAATACCCCATGTTTATTGTTAGTCCTTATAGGGATAGTTCACCCAAAATTGAAAATTCTGTCATTAATTACTTACTCTCATACTCTCCAAAATGGTGATATAGGGTGATGCGGAGGAGACAAATTGTTGAATAAAGTTGTTATTTTTGTTTTCTTTGAGCACAAAAAGTATTCTCGTAGCTTCGTAAAATTTTAATGATCTCCTCGCTTCATTTCTGGACCTTGAATGTGTCAGTTGCATTGCTGTCTATGAGGGTCAGAGAGCTCTCTTTATTAACCAAATATATTTTAATTTGTGTTCTGAAGATGAACGAAGGTCTTATGAGTTTGGAACGACATGAGGGTGAGTAATTAATGACAAAATTTTCATTTTTGGGTGAACTATCCCTTTAATGTCACCATGATTAGTTCAAAATCATTGAACTGGTTGTAAATTAAATTATTTTAATTATTAACACAAAGAAAAGTTGGTAGCCTGTAACTTACTATACACCAGAGATCCTCAACTCTGTTCCTGGGGACCCACTATCCTGAAGAGTTTAGCTACAACCCTAATCAAACACACCTGAAGCGGCCAATCAAGCTCTTCAAGACTGCTTGAAAATTCCAGGCAGGTGAGCTGAAGCCGGTTGGAAACAAACTTTCCAGGAGAGTGGGTCCCATGGAGCAGAGTTGAAGACCTCTGCTATACACTATTTGTTCACTGTCTGATTGTCTCACAACAAAGATGTTCACCTCAGAGAAGACAGTGTACATGTAATGCTAACGTTTGTGTTTTGTGTCATTATTCATCTTGGTTTCTCAAAATAATTTGTTTGTGTGCTTTCCTGTGCATACAGACAAAAACTGCTGCTGATTGCATTTGCAGTTTGCAAAAGACCATACAGCTTTAGAACAACATCAGGTTGACTAATTATTTACTGAATTCACACTATCCCATAAACAGCTTGTGAAGGGTAAATAAACTACAAACTATGAGAGAGAGTGACAGCATAATAAGGGTCACAAAAGTAAAAGAGCACATAGTTAGTATATTGGGGCCCCATAACTGGAATTTGTACACGTTAAATGAAGTGATGAGGCCCTTCGTGGATCGTTTAGTGTGTACAATGTGGTCAAACTTGACTTCCTCCTCTTCTCGTGTATTTCTTTCTTGTCTTCTCCTGCAGTGACTTCATCACACATTGTGAAGGGAACCAGATTTTATATCGAAGTGATCAAGAAACAACATGAAGATCATTCAACTTCAGCTCTGTGAGTTTACATATTATGAATATTTTTAACATATATTCTTTGCAGACTTGAAATTTTATAATTTTTTTAATTATTATTATTCACACAGTGGCATTAATCTGTTGTCAGTATGGAGTGTGAGATCTTATAACTGATTTGGGATCAAATGTGATCATAAACTGTGATCTTGATGAAAATCAGGTTTATTGGATTTTACTGAAAACAGCAGATCCTCGAACAGTGATTCTACGATCATTCTCAACACCAAAATCACCTTTTTACCATAATAAAACATTCAGAAAGAAATATTCAGTGCAGTTTAAACATCGTCTGGTTATTAATAATGTGACTGCTGATGAATTAGGAGTTTATTACTGTATGAACACACGCACACCTCCAAAACTCAGCAACAGCACCAGAATATACTTCACTGGTGAGTTCATTTACTCCTGTAGTAATTAAAACATTCTGATAATCAGTGTGATTATTTTTTACGTTATTTGTTATTTATAGAAAAACATAAGGCCTCTCATTGGTAACTCCACATAGAGATAAATAAGTTATCAATATTTAATTTAGTTTTACAAAACTGCATCATTGTCATTGTGCTCCAGTAAAAGACTGACAGTAACAGACCGTGAACATGTTCTTTACAAAAGCAGCTCAACTAACTGAGTGTCACAATCATACAGTGGTGGAGTTTATTTACCAGAAGCAAACACAATGGCAGATTATTATCATCATATCTGGTCTGATGAACGGACTTCTGCTCATTCTGCTGATCGGTGAGTTATTATTCTTAAATTAAATTAGCAAATTAAATAAACACTAGCGGTGCTGTCTGTGAAAATATCAATATGATGCTCTTCTGCAGTAAAGAGGTGAAAATATTTTTCATTAATTAGTCTTTTGAATATTAGTTTGGCATATTTGTGTCTCCATATTGTTACAGTTTAAAAATAATGAATCTGAATTCTCTGTTTTATACTTAGTTTCTTTTTTTTTTTTGGAAAAACAGAACGGTTGTAAAAACATTCATAATGCTGATCTGCAGACAAAAGTTACATATCAGCTTCAAGACGCAAAACTATTACAAGTACAATAAGGTAAATATGTGAAACCATTTAAAATCTTCAAATCGTTAATAAAAATCATTACTATTATTTTATAAAGGTTTTTATTTCTGTAAGTACAACAAACTATATATATATATATATATATATATAAAATTTATTTTATTTTATTTATTTATTTATTTTTTTTTCGGATTAATTTTGTCTTAAGTGCAGCTGAAATGCTAATTGTTTTCCTCATTACTCTTTCAGCATGCCGAGGGGACTTTTCTATAAAAATAGTCATCAAGTCAACAGCATGTGTGTATGATTATATAGCATGTTCTTGGATATGATGTGGATTTTCCTGAAGAATAAATAGTTTTACAAAATCAAGAGTATTGGGGGAAACTGGGGCTAGTTGTCACAATTTTCCAGTAAAAAAAAAAAAAAAAAAAAAATTTTTTAGAACATTGTTTAGACATAAAACTTGGTGACTTGCATACAAAAATTATAAAACTAAATATTGAATATCTGAATAAAATTGAATATTTTTACCATTATCAGCCAGAGAAAAGACAGTTTAGGAGTTTACACAGATAGGATACGCATTAAGCATCATTGTCAGACTAATTGGTACATATTACTTTAGTTAACAAGTATTTTTTTTAATTTTTTTTTTTTTTTGATTTAGCCTTTAAAGTGTTTTTGTAAATAACTATAAATTAACAATAAATTAAAGAGGTCAAAGGCTGCTAGATGTTGTAATAGTAATGGCTAATTCTTACTATTAAATGTTGAATGCAGCTATTTGTTAAAAGGGAAAATGTTCTTTTGTGGGTTTTTTTTTTTTTCTTTCATGCATGGTTTTATCTCATAAAAATAGTTATTTTAAACATCCAATACACTTCTCCTTCATATTACTTCGCTTTTCTAACTGTTTCAGATATTAAAACATTTTCTTTGTTTTTAATATAGGGATATGACACCAAAATTTGATACCATTTTAATTTTACAATTCCAATTTTGGTACCACTGCAAAAACTACTAACCTAACAAATATAAAGTTAAAACATTATTAAAGACAAGTGAACAGTCAGTCAAAAATAAGAACAAATATGCAAATTACAAGCAATAGCATAAATAATGAAATGGAACAAAGACACAAATTAAACAATGCTTTATGTTTTTCAGTTTTGTTCAGGTGCGGAAATTGAATAAGGTTACAGATAAACTCAACTGAAGTGCTAAACCAAAACCATAAATGCATTGCACTGGTTTGATCACCTGATCGTTTGACAGCGTCTCACCTCTGTCTAGAGTGGAGCTTTTCTAAAACATTTATACTTGTATCTCAGTTTATGAACCTCAAATAGAAACTGCAGCATTGCAGTATAAACACTGCCGTACTTCATGATATGATGCTTATTGTTTGTGTATAGATATACATATTTAACAACATGTAAAGCAACTTCTTACTTGATACTGAAGTTTATATTTCTGTGAATGTGCAACAGTTAATACTGTTTAAATAATCATTACATGTTTTGTATCACATTTTCTTTCATTTATAATTCTAGAAAAAAGTTTACTCGTATTATATATTTTTAGTCTAAAGGTAAGAAACAAGGAAAGACCCAAATGATGTTTAATGCAAAACATCCAATTAAACAGCTTTTGAATATTAATGTCTGCTGTTTTCTTTATTGATCTTTATTGAGTTAAGTTTTTGAATAGAGCTCTGTCTGACAATCTCGGGTTTGGTCTCTAAGTGTTGTTGTTCAGTGAAAAATGTGGTTTATTTAGATCTAAAGTGCTGCTCAAAAACTATTCAGATTCTTTGACTGAATATTATTTATGTGGTGAGTGCAAACAGGGAAGCATATGCAGGGTTAAAAAAAAATATATATTGCAATCTCAGAATTTATTTGATTTCTCTGCATTTTAACACGTTATTACAATGATGATTACAATTAGGCTATCTTATAAACCATGTCAGCGAGTTGTGTGAATTTTATCAAGCAAAGCCTATTTCAGTTCAGAATGGCGAAATTAGACAACATTTATTAATTTGCAATTGCATCCATGATTATTTCTGTCATTTAAAATTTCTATCATATGCAATATTCTTCTAGCACCAAAGAAGTGTCAATATTTTGCAGTTATTTTCACCTTTTATTACCATGAACCTCACTGGTGGATACATGCACACAAACATCTCTTACTGTGACTGAAAACACGTTTAAAAGAAACCTCAATCTTTTTTGTCTGTGAGATTTTATTTTATTTTAAAAAATACAGTATATTCAATACAATTATGACAAAGCTATGAATCCCCTTTCACTTTTGTTAATATCAGCATTTTTTTATTGATGCTTTGTATAAATGTATACTACTGACACAAGGCAGCAATATTCAGCACAGCAGCTGCATCTGCTCGTTTGATTAATATTGATTAATAAACTCTGTATATGGATGCTGCTTATTTTCATTACACTGACAGATCAAATGACTTCTGTAAACAGTTAACGTGATATTTTTGGACACTTGAAAATCTATTCTTTGTATCAGAGCTCCTCTGCTGCCCTCTGCAGGTCATTCATGATAGGCAAATAGGTTAACTAGGATATAACTAGGTAAACCAACATTTCCTTGATCATCCTGAATTATGAGAAAGATAATAGTCAGTGACTAAGTCAAGTCCACCAGTTAAACGAAGACCAGTATAAAAAAACTAAAAAGGCTTGGCCAACTTGTTAGTCTAGTCTTTTTCAGCAGGATCCTACTATAGACATCTATTCTTTCATATTAAGATAAGGTTAATCACATTATTTCATGTATTGTTTATACAAGAAATGCCTTTTGAGCACGAGCTGAGCCTTTTGTATTGTATGTGTGTTTTGTAGTGTGCTATTATGTGTTCAGATTGTTTTTGGAGTCTGTTCTCATCAGGCTGTTCTTAACCACAGATTCAGTTTGCTGAGGTGGAACCTGATGACATTATATGATGTTTTATATTTACTGTAAGGAGTGGTGTTGACAAGAATAAATGATTACTCTGTCTCCTGTTTTGTCTTTTCCTTATAGAATGGTCAGATTTGTCTGTAAGCATATTTTGGCATCTTTGTAAAGTAAGTCTCACCCAACACAAGTTTATATATATATATATATATATATATATATATATATATATATATATATATATATATATATATATATATAATTTTAACTTGTGATAAACATCTTTGTGGATTTTATCCTTGTGGTTTATAGATTTCAGCCTATATGCAGCCATTGAGTACTACAGCCATATAGTGACTTGATATTTTTAATAATTTGATGTTTCTATACCATCATATGCCACCAGATGTCACCAAAATCACCAATAGTTTAGGTTTTGGCTATTTGGAGCTTACTATACTGAAGTAAAATAAATAAATAAAATAAATAAAAAATAAGCATATTTTACATAAAATACGGTACTTTTAGAGGTAAACTAATTTTTAAAAACACAAAAAATCACAATAAAATGCATAAATTGATATTTTTATTTTATTTTATCAAAGACAGTGATATGACATTTATTATTATTATTATTATTATTATTATTATTATTATTATTATTATTATTTTAATTTGGATCACACCTGAGACCTTTTGTAAGGACAAATTAAGGGCTGCTATACAAAGGATGCTTGAGGTATTTTTTATTTTTATTTTTTATAAAGTTCACTAGTGTGTGAAAGATTAATAAATGAAGTTTTTAATTAAAAACAAAAAGTTCACTAGTAATGCTCTAGTCTCAATGAGGCTGTTTATAAAGTATAGATGGATATAAAAATAGATAATAAAAATTATTTATTTGGGGCCAATGTAAGAATATGAAAATAATGCAGAAATTCCAGCTACATCCTCATTCATGCAGATCCCAAACATGCAGCCTTGTCATGAATTCTCCTTTCAAACATTACTGTTGAGCAAACAAGGGGTTGTGTGTTGCTTGTTTCTTTTCATTCAGTTTGATTCTTCTGAACTTTTTTATTTATTTATTTTTTATATATCTATTCTTGTTCATTGTTATCATGTTATGCTAAAGCTAATATCTGCCTTCAGTTTAACATATTATTCATCCAAGGAATAACATGAATGCGAGCCTTTTGTATTGTATGTATTACAGCATTGTATTGTGTTTTTGTATTATATAGGCTGATATGGACTTATTTGTTTGTTTCAGGTAAACCCTACATTATGGGGACAAAATGTCCCCACAAAGATGGCAATATCCAAAATCTGTTGTTGGTCCTCATGAGGAAACAAGCTTTTTGCCTCTAATAGGCTGTATGTGATATTCTTCCACATCTAATTAGCCAGGTCAGGTAATTACCTACTAGTTATACTGTTCAAAATAAACTTTTAAATAAACTGCATATTCTGAGTCTACAATGAAGTTTCTTTCTTTCTTTCTTTCTTTCTTTCTTTTTTTTTTTTAAACCAGAAGCATGTAAGAGGGAATATACCTAATACGATTTGCTTGGCTAAGAAAACCGATAACGTTATTTAACATAAAACACTATTCTTCCAAGAAATACCTTCCATGCAAAATCAAAACATTTGTATTGCATGCATTATCTCAGTGTTGTATTGTGTTTCTGTAGTATATGCACATAATGACACTGAAGCCTGTTCTGATAGTGATCAGACTGGTTATTAAATACATAGACACGTATCATTTAGTTTGCGTGTCAGCTGATGCTAGTGTTTTACATTCACTAAAGCATGGAGTTACTGTGGTGACACTCGGCACCATTGGAGATATAAACACTGTCACAAGTGTCACACTGTCAAAAGATGGTTGGAGAACAATGCTATTGAGTGACTATATTGTATTGCAATAGGTAGCACTTTAATGTTAATGTTGAATTAAGAGAGAGAGAGAGAGACCCAAGAAGAGGGCCCCAGCAAAGAAAAAACAGAGCAACAGTTACAATCTTCTTTTATCCCTTCCTTGACCATGTGGCTAAAAACCAAATGTGATATATTCAAATTGACCAATCAGCAGATTACAGCTTTCTCCACCGTGACAGTTAGCAGACCCCCAACATACATCTTGGCATATAGGCCTTGATCACAATCAGCCCTTCTGTGCCTTGAGGTAATCCAAATGGCCCTTTTGTTTCTGAAGACAGGTTTGGGACAGGAAAGCAGACGTCTCCCTACAGCACCAATAGAGTTCTTGCCCATAGGGTGCCAAGCAGAGATGGTTAAAGAGAAACCTTAAAGTGCCCCTATTATGCCATTTCGAATATTACCTTTCATGCAGTGTGTCATGTAGCTGTATGTGAACATAAACTATCTGCAAAGTTGTGAAGCCAACAGTGCACGATAAATAAAGTTATTGTCTATCAAAAAAAGAGTCGACTCGCAATCGCCTAAACGAGTCGTCAGGAATTCGAATCTTATTCGAAAAGCCACTTCAACCGTTTCATCATCAGACTCCGGCTCGAATTGGTAAGGTACAATCGATACCATCTTTTCTATGTATTGACAAGTCTTCAGGGCTGTCATTCCGTCAGTCCGTTATGGCAATGGGCGTTTCGTTTCCGACACACACTATACGCGGTAGACCAATCACAAAGGACTGCACCATCTGACCAATCACAGCAGTGAGGGATCACGGAAAGGAGGGGTTTAGAGAGACTGATTCTTCGAACTGCTTCCCACGAGTCATTTACGAATCATTTAGAAATGAGGTAAAATTAAATAAATTTTTTGAGAAAACTAAAGTGTTTTTTGACCTTGCATGCATGTAAACCTGTTTTAGGAGGCTCATAAAACAATATTGGCAACCTTAAAAATGGCATAATAAGGCCACTTTAAAGAAGTTGCTCTACATTATTAAGCAGGTCACAGTTATTATGCAATATACAGAGGAAGAAAGATCTTTCTGAAGATGACTATGTCTAGACAAACTAGTGTAATGTCTTGCAAAATGCATGCAAATAACTAATGTTTCGCAAAAAACTAAATAGATATCGATTTGTGATGACTCAAAACACATAAGAACTTGGTCAGACATATTACAGAAAATTTTTGTCAGACAAATCAATGGTGTTGAAAGGGCAGCTACATAAAAGCCACTGTTGAGCAGCACACGGGTTTTAGAGTCTCAAGAGCCTCCTGATGTAAGAGCCACCAGAAGCTGTGAGTTGTGCATAAAACTGCATTCAAGACCCCTCAACCAAACAAGAGAAAAAGAGAAACGTTTTCATTGGGCTCAGAAATAATAATTTTCAAACAGTTTTAATCAGAGACGAATGCTGTGCTACACTAATGATCTAGATGGATGGAGTTCTGGGTGGTTGTTGAATGGACACCTGTTCCAACAAGACTGCAATTTCAGCAAAGAGGAAGAGAGTGATGATTTGGGCAGGAATATTGGGAAGTGAGATGAAATGTCCCTTTAAAAGTGAGCAGTACTGAACCGTACCGTGCCGTTCCATGCAGTGGAAAAGCGCCATTAGAGTCTCTGAGGGTGTCAAAATGATCTCTGCTAGATATGTAGAGTTCATAACTGACCATTTTCTGTTATGGTGTAATAAGAAGAATTGTGCCTTCTGAAAGACAATGATTTTCATGCAGGACAATGTACAATCCAGTGCTGCAATCCTATTGAGAACCTGTGACATCCTTAAAAGGAAGATCTATGAGGGGGTGGAACAGTAGCTCTGGGAGGCAATACTGGCCTCAAGTTCATATGAACAGAGAGTTGTTAACTCAAACTAAATAGTTTTGTTGTTGTTTTATTTTATTTTATTTTTTTTCATATAATCTGTTCATACAACATATGACAGATTTCTGTTTTGAGTTCATTATAACCTATTAAATGTTTTGAAACTGCATTCTGCATATTTTGCACAACATATTTTGTTGTTTTCAAAATGTCAATAAAGGTGTTGTCATTATCAATTCTTTTTAACATCCACATTGTAATATGATTGTTGAGAATAAACAATAGGTTGTTTCAGTTTTATTTATTTATTTTTTTTTGGTTTACCAGAAACCTTGTGACAGTCATGTGAACAAGAAGTAAGCACAATGGAATTGCTTGACAGAGATATTTATGAGAAATGTTGCTTTGCATAGAAATGTTCAATTCAATTCAGTTCAAGTTTATTTGTATAACGCTTTTCACAATACAAATCGTTGCAAAGCAGCTTTACAAAAACAATAAGTTTCTACATATATTATATTTAGGAGTAGGTTATTAGTGGTACAGGGAAAATCATGCAGTTAGTTAAATTACATGTAATCAAACAGACGGTGAACACTATTAACTGCAATGATTATATGTTGCGATTAAACTTATAGCAAAATTTGGTAGTTTTGTATGTTGTCAGAGGTTTGGCATCATTTGAGGTCCTCTGGGGGGTTGGCAGCATAGGTGTCATTTCATTTAAACATTTTATTGGGTCTTAATGTGTACAATCAGTATACAATGAAACACAATGCTCTGTAAATACTTGAGAATATTGAAGTAGATTTTAACAAAATAAAACATTTTCAGTATGAATATGTTCACTACATATTAACATATATAACACTTGCAGTACAGAACTGTTAAGGCAGTAACATATTAACAGGCTCATTTTCTTTTAACTTCAGCTAAAAATGTTCCCGTTTCCTTTTTTCTCCTTGTTTAGCACGAAAGCTCATGCAATTGCTGTCAGTGCGCCAAGCTGCATATCTGTGTTATTCACCTGCAACTTCATCACAATCATCAGCTGTTACTGATTTATAACATGGGACAGGGCTCACAACCTCATGAGCATCTGAACTCAGGCCATGTTCACCTCACATAAGGGAGCTGGAGATCGTTTTTCTAAAGATAATTAGAAAGAAAAGTAAACCCAGTATGGTTAATGGAATGCCAACCAGGATCCAAAGCAATGATTTCTCAACACTGTCTGGTCTGGTTTCTTCTTGGTTTTCTTGATCAGTGGTTTTCTTTCCTTTTTCTGTTGTTGTTTCTGCAACAAAAAAGTCTGAGAGAAAACAATATTACTGCACTGTGACAAAGATAACAGATCTGAATAATTTATATAAAGCAGCTTTCAGAATGAAACATCACTTGTGAGCTAGTATTGGATCAATCATTTAGTCTATTTAGATTTTAAAGCATAAACCTTTAGATTAAAAACATCTGCAGCTAGTTTCACATACCGTTGATGATCAGCTGTACAGTCTGTTCATCTGAGGGTTTGATGAAACAGCTGTATTTTCCTGCATCAGCGTGAGTGAGACCAGTGAGTTTGATGGAGAAGTTTCCTCTCAGATACTCTTCAGGGAAGGTTTTAGCTCTGTTCTTGTATCGTGGGTCCTGTTTCTCTAGTGAATCTTCACCCTTGATTATATCAAACACAATCTTGCTGCCATTGTGTCTCCAGTGCACTTCAGTGTCTCGAAGTTTAAGATCATGTTGAGTTGAAAAACACGGCAGGACAACAGAACGACCAATAACAGCCTCTACTGTGACCTGCAGACACACTGAAATCACACAAACTTTAACTGTTAACACATAATCTCACATTTATATATGCTGCATGAATTTACCTGTTTGTGCTCACCTTTGTTTATCAGCACTGCAAATATACAGACGAAGCTGCAACTGCAGGAAAAGAAGGAAAAAAAAGCGGTAGATCATGACACTTGGTTGTCAATTAAAAAATATAAACATAAAAATATATCATCTTAAAATATAATATAAAAATAATACAATGTAATAATATGGTCTATAATAGTGTAATTCATATGTATCACTTTCACAAGATTCTGTCATTTTATGTCTCTATCTTTAACTAAATTGTGACAATACACCAGTTTACAACTAAATGTTGTAAAACACCCATCTTACCCTACAGACAAAACATTAAATACCTTGAACAGACCATAAGACTAGACAAATCAAATCACAATCAATTAAACCTGCACAAACAATGAGATTCAAAATGATAAATTGCTGTTTCTAACTGCTAAAGACAAAATAATAATTGTAGCTATTTGCCTGGACATAAATCTCTTGATTGTTGATTAATGATAAATTAATAATGTATTAATGATGCTTAAAAAAATTTCCCTCTTAATTCTAGTTTAAATGAAGTGTTTGAAAATAAAACAAAACAAAAAAAAAACACGACAGGCCGGACAAGCATGCTAACTAACTAGGCCCTCGATAACTCGTTGAGGCGTGTTTGTCTAAACAGCATTTCATTCAGAATTCATCAAACATACCTGATCATCATGGTTCCCCAATAATATTAATATGTTTTGTTTAAATATTTTGATATAAATATGTCTTAAATTAAGATTAAATACTCTTTTTTCAAATAGCAGTATCATACACGCTTCCGCTTCAGTGTGCCATGTGTCCTACGGATGACATCAGACGTAATGACGTCAACAGTAACCATGTGAACGATATGAAACGTGCACCAGAAACTTGTTAAACGCATTCAGATTTACTTCAGTATATTCAAGACACCTGAGACAGAAGGTGACTTTCACAAGCTTTTCATCACATGTAGCCAACTCTTGATCTTCTACTCAGTCTTCAGCATTAGTAATACTGAACAAGTCTCTGCCGTCCGTCACCGTGTCTCCAATCATATCTCTGCATGTCTGGACTTCAGCTCATCAAAAAGCTTAGTTTTAACTACAAAAAGTTTAAACTACAAAATATTGTGCCAGTTTCACTCGAAAATTATGGACCCTTTTCACAGACTGAAAACATGAAGTGTTTCCACAGTTATTAATATTGTAAATCTAGCAGTTTTTTTTTTCTTTTCTTTTTTTGAATGTACGTTTATAACACTATACTTTGTTATTTTACTTTGAAACTAAATTTCAGAAAAAGAGTTAATACTGCTGTGTGGGGGTTTATAATACAACAGCTGAGGAAATTATGGCAAATTTGACATTTTTCTCTCTTCTGACCAACATAATCAATCACGGGCTCTATATCTTTTCAGCAGGCAGCTATAGGCATCCATATGTGTTTTCATATTCGTGAAATGAAAAGGATTAAACAAAATAATAAGTACATTTAATCAGTTACTTACATGAATGTGAGAGTTCAGCTTCCTTTCATAAAATATTGTATTTTTTATCCTTGCGTGAATAATTTCTCTGTATGATGTTTTATATGTTCCCGCTGTCACCGAGTCTTGATACATTATCGTGTTTTGACTTCAGTTTTTTTGTAACTGAAAGAGCAGGACAAGATCGCAGAGCTTCCAGTAACATCCTCATTCATGAGCTGCAGAGAAACTGTAAGAGAGAATTGAAAACAAGTGAATACACTCTGGATTTTCTAGGAAATACCTTTCAAATTTTGTTGCTTGATATTTACAACACCAACAGATGCAGTTTATCAAACAAAAAACATATGTAAAGATACCTGCATTTTTATTTATTTTTATTTTTTTGATCTTCCTCACAGTTCCTCTCTCTCATCTTCACCTTCATCCTGACAGACTGTAAGAATGCTGTGAAGAGACTGTAATAATCTTCGTCAACCTGATGGGAGGAGAGACTTCAGTGGTTAGTTGTCAGATGGGCGGGTGAGTGGGCAGATCATGTGTTTAGTGAGAAACAAATGACAGCAGCTTCTTTTGAGGTTCAGTGAATCTGAACTCCTTAAGAATTAACAAAATATTAATAATAGTATTACACACTCAGACAGATAAACATAGATCTCTCTGTACATTACGGCTCTTTACAATGTGAGGTTTTCCAAATTGTGTCTCCCACACATTCTGGCTGTCATTGTGTTTACAATATAATGTCATGAGTTGACTTCAGTTTGTCACTGTAAGAGCGACAAGAATGCAGAGCGTCCAATTTTACATACCCTTATTTGTGACATGAACTTGCCTTTCAAATGGTTTTCATCAATGAAAACAAACAGTTGACAACAAGAGTTTTTTTTTTGTTTGTTTTCATCTTTGCTCAATTCAGCGAGACCTGTCTCATAGATACTCTCTCTCTATTTTATTCTGACAAACTGTTTAAGTGCTGTGAAGAGACTGTAATATCCTCAATCTGATGAGAGGAGAAACTCAGGAGGATTGTTATCAAACCAGAAGAGCGAGTGAGTGGTCTGGTATGATGTGAACACACTGTCTTGTCATTGGTTTTGTTTCGTCAAAGTAAGAACACGAAAGAATGCAGAAATTCCAGTTACATCCAGGTCGGTGTGTGTTGCATGTTTGTTTTCATTCAGTTGCATTCTTCTGAAATATTTTTTTTTTTTTTTTGCTTTCATCTATTCTTGTTCATTGTTATTGTATTATGAAAACATTATATTTGCCTTCAGTTTGACATATTATTAGTGCAAGAAATATGGTGAATACAAATCCATGTTTTTGTATTATATAGACTGATATTTTGTGTGTGTGTGTGTGTGTGTGTGTGTGTGTCTTCTTCACCTGGATGTTTGTCATATACACTGCCACAAGTAAAAGGAGCCCAGCTCTGTGTGTGTCAGTGATGTCCTCAAGATATGATTGGGGCCCTCAGAGGACCGTATAGAGTTTCAGTGCACTGCCCAAGAACCCACCTCCAGCTTTTGCTTTTGTTTTACACAGTTCTGTTCAAACATGATGACACTGAAGACTATTCTGATAGTGATCAGATTGGTTGTTAAATACATAGACAAATATCATTTAGTTTGCAATGGCATGTCAGCTGATGCCAGTGTTTGATGTTTCACATTCACTGAGGCGTGGAGTTACTGCGGTGACACTCGGCACCAGGATGCTGGAGATATAAACACTGACACAAGACAAAATATCCCACACACATTTCTCTATATATTTCTGCTGCTGTGATATGGCTGGGGCTCCTAGGAGCCGTCAAGGCCTCAAGTGGCCCAGTGCATGTAAAGAGCCCAACACCATGTCTATAGTACATTCTGGGTTTTTTTTTTTTTTTTTTTTCACTCACCATGTTACAAGTCTAACTACAACCAAATCCTGTTATTTTGCACCATCATGCTGATAAGGTTTATTTAGTCATTCTGCAATTCTGCGCCTGAACCACTGTAGTGAAAGCACTCTTACCTTGCATTACCTCGCATTTACACAACATCCTTTAGTTTGTTTGTAACATGAAAACTCGTAGTTATGTTATCACTTCTGTTTCTATTCAGTAATCATAGAATTCAATCCTACTTTTTGATGTCAGGTTAGAGTAACACTTTTTTCAAGGTCTATGGATCCAACTCTAGTATAGCCATTGTGTTAGTGAATAATTTCAATGCTTATTAAGAGATAGCTTATTCCTTAGGAATGTTACTGTTTAAGTCTTGAGTGTTTAAGTTGTGAGGCCGGGAAGAGGGCACCAATAGGGATCTCACTTATGTACCAAAATGATCAGGGATGGTAAAAGGGAACCTTAAAGTGATCCCACTACATTACTAAGCAGGCCATAGTTCTCATGCAATAAGAGAACCAGAATCTGACAGTTCAACAGTTGTGCATCAGTAAAGAGGAAGCGGGTGATGATGTGGGCAGGAATATTGGGCAGTGAGATGAAAGGTCCCTTTAGAGTCTCTGAGGGTGTCAAAATGACCTCTGCTAGATATGTAGAGTTCATAACTGACCATTTTCTGCTATGGTGTAATAAGAGTTGCAATGCCTTCTGAAAGACAATGATTTTCATGCAGGACAATGCATGCTGCAAAGAAAATTATTGACACCCTGATTGCAATAGGCATAAAAAGATTTATATCTCATGGTGAGGCCACCATCATCCCCTGACCTCAATCCTATTGAGAACCTGTGACATCCTTAAAAGGAAGATCTATGAGGATGGAAGACAGTATACCTCCAAACAGTAGCTCTGGGAGGCAATACTGGCATCCTCAAATGAAATATAGAAACTATACATGGACTAGCAAGTTCAGATGAAGAGAGAGTTGTTAACTAACTTAAACTGTAAATAGTTTTGTTGTTGTTTTATTCATTTTTTATTTTCTGTTAGTACAACACATATGACAGATTTCTGTTTCAAGTTCATTACAACCCATTAAACGTTTTAAAACTGCATTCTGCATATTTTGCACAACATATTTTGTTGTTTTCAGAATATCAATAAAGCTGTTGTTATTATCAATTCTTTTTACATGTAATAATATCCACATTGTAATAAGATTGTTGAGAATAAACAATCGTTTGTTTCAGGTTTATTTATTTATTTTTATTTATTTTTTGGTTACCAGAAGTCATGTGACAGTCATATGATCAAGAAGTAAACACAATGGAATTGTTTGGCATTTATGAGAAACGCTGCTTTGCATACAAATGTCTACTAAATGAATAAATAAATGTAATATATGATTTTAGTAAAGAGTGTAAAAAAAAAATAAAAAATGTAAAAAAACCCTGACAGATGCCATTTAATTTAAACATTTTATTGGGTCTTAAAGTTTACATCAGTATAATGAAACACAATGCTCTGTAAATACCTGAGAATATTGAAGTAGAGTTTAACAAAATAAAACTTTTCAGTATGAATATGTTGACTAACATATGGTCCAATACAAAATATGTCTAAATGAAATGCACAAACACTTGCAGTACAGAACTGTTAAGGCAGCAAGATATTGACAGGCTCATTTAACTTCAGCCAAAAATGTTCTCGTTTCCATGTTTCAAGATCTCATCTGTTATTCAATAGTTATTCAATAAGAATGAAGTGCATAAGGCAAGAATATAACAGCACAAGTGTATTTTGCATCAGAAAGCTGTAAAAAAAATTACAAAATCAACTAAATGCAACTTTCCAAAACGGAGAGGCAAGGCAAATTTATTAAGATAGCACATTTCATATTCACTGGTGTTTAAAAGCACTTTACATAAAAATGATAAAAAGAAATCAAACAGTACAAAATATAAAAATAGTTATTAAAGCTGCAATATGTAACTTTTCATAAGAATTTCCTAGCACTTGCGGAGAAACATAAAGGTTTGATAATTATGTGCGTTGTGCTTTAGCTCCATTATTATACGTGGATGAATCTTGAGCTGCATCACTGAGCTACAGAAGCCCATTTACACTATCCATAAAAAAATAAATAAATACAAAGCTATCATATCACAATTATGACAAAGTCGAAATTATGACAAAAAAAAAAAAAGGTCAAAAGTATGACATACTAAGTCAAAATTGATAAAAATTAGACACTGACAGTTCAGTTTTTCAGTATTAAGACTAGGTCAGCTTACTTCTCATAGCTTAATTTCTTTTTTTTTCTTCTTCTTTTTTCTTTATCTCATTTTGGACTATAAATTACTTTTTACCTCACAGTTAACTCAACTTTTTAATCTCATAATTATGATTTACCAAAGCATGATTTTTTTTTTTTATGTGGTGGAAAAGGGCCTACATATTGAACCTTTGGTTACAGGTGATCCTTTATCAGTGCGAATGACACAAATGACATCAAAACATCAAACACTCCAAAAAATAAATAAATCTATAAATAACAAATGAAAAAAAAAAATGTTATGAACAGGTAAGTACCAGTGTCTGTGTTGTTTTGACTTAACAGTAGGCTATTTAAAGGCAAGAAGATCAGCGTAGCATAGACTGGCAATATTACCAACATAAACATTGATTTGTGAACCTTGTCAAATGTGATGTTATGCAAATGAAGCATATTTCTAGAAAGTCAAACAATATAGATTCGTATTTTACTATGGGTATTGTCGTTTTCTTTGAAAATTCTTTTCGGTTCAAGGTTCATTTGTTGTGGCTTCAAGCTACTATGACATTGTCAACTGCATATTGTGATCGCCTGACCTTCTTGCCATAATTTACAGATATGAAACACACAGAAAAATAATGGTTCAGTGTTCAGTTTCCCAACAAAATTCATCCCAACAACTGTAAAAGAATTATTGTAGGCTCTCTCTATAGCAACTTAATGAGTAGAGTACCTTGCGAGCTTACAATAATTTTTAAAAATGCTGAAAAAGTTTGGGAATCTGCTTGAATTTGCCTGAAATTATATATGACCAAGTCAGTCTAGACTGCTAGGTAGCCTTAAAGTGTGCAGATAAGGAAAATACAGTAACACACTCACTGTGGCAGCAACAACGAAAGCATCAACTTCGTGCAACTGCTGCCAGAGCATCAAGCTGCACATCTGTGTCATTCTCCTGCTTTAGCTGCTTCATCACGATCATCAGCAGTTACTGATTTATAACGTGAGCCAGGGCTCACAACCTCATGAGTGTCTGAACCCACGTTGTGTTCGGGTGACATAAGGCAGCTGGGGATCTTTTTTCTGAAGATAAATGCAATGAAAATTATAACCACTATTATGGTAAATAGAATGACAAATGGGATCCAAAGCTGCAATTTCTCAACATTGTCTGGTCTGGTTTCTTCTTGGTTTTCTTGATCAGAGGTTTTGTTTCCTTTTTCTGTTGTTGTTTCTGCAAAAAAAAAGTCTGAGAGAAAACAACATTACTGCACTGCGACAAAAACAACAGATCCCTATCATTTATATAAAGCAGCTTGAAAACTGAAACATCAATCATAATCTACCACTATAGATTTTAATTCATAGAGCTTTATTTAGATTAAAAACATTGTGCACTACAGCTATTTTCACTCACCGTTGATGATCAGCTGTACAGTCTCCTGTTCATCTGAGGGTGTGATGAGGCAGATATATTTTCCTGCATCAGCATGAGTGAGACCAGAGAGTTTGATGGAGAAGTTTCCTCTCACATACTCTTCAGGGAAAGTTTCAGCTCTGTTCTTGTATCGTGGGTCATGTGTCTCTAGTGAATCTTCACCCTTAATTATATCAAACACAATCTTGCTGCCATTGTGTCTCCAGTGCACTTCAGTGTCTCGAAGTTTAAGATCATGTTGAGTTGAAAAACACGGCAGGACAACAGAACCACCAATAACAGCCTCTACTGTGACCTGCAGACACACTGAAATCACACAAACTTTAACTGTTAACACATAATCTCACATTTATATATGCTGCATGAATTTACCTGTTTGTGCTCACCTTTGTTTATCAGCACTGCAAATATACAGACGAAGCTGCAACTGCAGGAAAAGAAGGAAAGAAAAAGCGGTAGATCATGACACTTTGTTGTCAATTAAAAAATATAAACATAAAAATATATCATCTTAAAATATAATATAAAAATAATACAATGTAATAATATGGTCTATAATAGTGTAATTCATATGTATCACTTTCACAAGATTCTGTCATTTTATGTCTCTATCTTTAACTAAATTGTGACAATACACCAGTTTACAACTAAATGTTGTAAAACACCCATCTTACCCTACAGACAAAACATTAAATACCTTGAACAGACCATAAGACTAGACAAATCAAATCACAATCAATTAAACCTGCACAAACAATGAGATTCAAAATGATAAATTGCTGTTTCTAACTGCTAAAGACAAAATAATAATTGTAGCTATTTGCCTGGACATAAATTTCTTGATTGTTGATTAATGATAAATTAATAATGTATTAATGATGCTTAAAAAAATTCCCTCTTAATTCTAGTTTAAATGAAGTGTTTGAAAATAAAACAAAACAAAAAAAAAACACGACAGGCCGGACAAGCATGCTAACTAACTAGGCCCTCGATAACTCGTTGAGGCGTGTTTGTCTAAACAGCATTTCATTCAGAATTCATCAAACATACCTGATCATCATGGTTCCCCAATAATATTAATATGTTTTGTTTAAATATTTTGATATAAATATGTCTTAAATTAAGATTAAATACTCTTTTTTCAAATAGCAGTATCATACACGCTTCCGCTTCAGTGTGCCATGTGTCCTACGGATGACATCAGACGTAATGACGTCAACAGTAACCATGTGAACGATATGAAACGTGCACCAGAAACTTGTTAAACGCATTCAGATTTACTTCAGTATATTCAAGACACCTGAGACAGAAGGTGACTTTCACAAGCTTTTCATCACATGTAGCCAACTCTTGATCTTCTACTCAGTCTTCAGCATTAGTAATACTGAACAAGTCTCTGCCGTCCGTCACCGTGTCTCCAATCATATCTCTGCATGTCTGGACTTCAGCTCATCAAAAAGCTTAGTTTTAACTACAAAAAGTTTAAACTACAAAATATTGTGCCAGTGTCACTTTTTTTTTTTTATATTTTCTTTTGTTTTTTTGAATGTACGTTTATAACACTATACTTTCTGTTATTTTACTTTGAAACTAAACTTCAGAAAAAGAGTTAATACTGCTGTGTGGGGGTTTATAATACAACAGCTGAGGAAATTATGGCAAATTTGACATTTTTCTCTCTTCTGACCAACATAATCAATCACGGGCTCTATATCTTTTCAGCAGGCAGCTATAGGCATCCATATGTGTTTTCATATTCGTGAAATGAAAAGGATTAAACAAAATAATAAGTACATTTAATCAGTTACTTACATGAATGTGAGAGTCCAGCTTCCTTTCATAAAATATTGTATTTTTGATCCTTGAGTGAATAATTTCTCTGAATGATGTTTTATATGTTCCCGCTGTCACCGAGTCTTGATACATTATCGTGTTTTGACTTCAGTTTTTTTGTAACTGAAAGAGCAGGACAAGATCGCAGAGCTTCCAGTAACATCCTCATTCATGAGCTGCAGAGAAACTGTAAGAGAGAACTGAAAACAAGTGAATACACTCTGGATTTTCTAGGAAATACCTTTCAAATTTTGTTGCTTGATATTTACAACACCAACAGATGCAGTTTATCAAACAAAAAACATATGTAAAGATACCTGCATTTTTATTTTTATTTTTTTGATCTGCCTCAGTTCCTCTCTCTCATCTTCACCTTCATCCTGACAGACTGTAAGAATGCTGTGAAGAGACTGTAATATCCTCAATCTGATGAGAGGAGAAACTCAGGAGGATTGTTATCAAACCAGAAGAGCGAGTGAGTGGTCTGGTATGATGTGAACACACTGTCTTGTCATTGGTTTTGTTTCGTCAAAGTAAGAACACGAAAGAATGCAGAAATTCCAGTTACATCCAGGTCGGTGTGTGTTGCATGTTTGTTTTCATTCAGTTGCATTCTTCTGAACTTTTTTTTTTTTTTTTGCTTTCATCTATTCTTGTTCATTGTTATTATATTATGAAAACATTATATTTGCCTTCAGTTTGACATATTATTAGTACAAGAAATATGGTGAATACAAATCCATGTTTTTGTATTATATAGACTGATATTTTGTGTGTGTGTGTGTGTGTCTTCTTCACCAGGATGTTTGTCATATACACTGCCACAAGTAAAAGGAGCCCAGCTCTGTGTGTCAGTGATGTCCTCAAGATATGATTGGGGCCCTCAGAGGACCTTATAGAGTTTCAATGCACTGCCCAAGAACCCACCTCCAGCTTTTGCTTTTGTTTTACACAGTTCTGTTCAAACATGATGACACTGAAGACTATTCTGATAGTGATCAGATTGGTTGTTAAATACATAGACAAATATCATTTAGTTTGCAATGACATGTCAGCTGATGTCAGTGTTTGATGTTTCACATTCACTGAGGCGTGGAGTTACTGCGGTGACACTCGGCACCAGGATGCTGGAGATATAAACACTGACACAAGACAAAATATCCCACACACATTTCTCTATATATTTCTGCTGCTGTGATATGGCTGGGGCTCCTAGGAGCCGTCAAGGCCTCAAGTGGCCCAGTGCATGTAAAGAGCCCAACACCATGTCTATAGTACATTCTGGGTTTTTTTTTTTTTTTTTTTTCACTCACCATGTTACAAGTCTAACTACAACCAAATCCTGTTATTTTGCACCATCATGCTGATAAGGTTTATTTAGTCATTCTGCAATTCTGCGCCTGAACCACTGTAGTGAAAGCACTCTTACCTTGCATTACCTCGCATTTACACAACATCCTTTAGTTTGTTTGTAACATGAAAACTCGTAGTTATGTTATCACTTCTGTTTCTATTCAGTAATCATAGAATTCAATCCTACTTTTTGATGTCAGGTTAGAGTAACACTTTTTTCAAGGTCTATGGATCCAACTCTAGTATAGCCATTGTGTTAGTGAATAATTTCAATGCTTATTAAGAGATAGCTTATTCCTTAGGAATGTTACTGTTTAAGTCTTGAGTGTTTAAGTTGTGAGGCCGGGAAGAGGGCACCAATAGGGATCTCACTTATGTACCAAAATGATCAGGGATGGTAAAAGGGAACCTTAAAGTGATCCCACTACATTACTAAGCAGGCCATAGTTCTCATGCAATAAGAGAACCAGAATCTGACAGTTCAACAGTTGTGCATCAGTAAAGAGGAAGCGGGTGATGATGTGGGCAGGAATATTGGGCAGTGAGATGAAAGGTCCCTTTAGAGTCTCTGAGGGTGTCAAAATGACCTCTGCTAGATATGTAGAGTTCATAACTGACCATTTTCTGCTATGGTGTAATAAGAGTTGCAATGCCTTCTGAAAGACAATGATTTTCATGCAGGACAATGCATGCTGCAAAGAAAATTATTGACACCCTGATTGCAATAGGCATAAAAAGATTTATATCTCATGGTGAGGCCACCATCATCCCCTGACCTCAATCCTATTGAGAACCTGTGACATCCTTAAAAGGAAGATCTATGAGGATGGAAGACAGTATACCTCCAAACAGTAGCTCTGGGAGGCAATACTGGCATCCTCAAATGAAATATAGAAACTATACATGGACTAGCAAGTTCAGATGAAGAGAGAGTTGTTAACTAACTTAAACTGTAAATAGTTTTGTTGTTGTTTTATTCATTTTTTATTTTCTGTTAGTACAACACATATGACAGATTTCTGTTTCAAGTTCATTACAACCCATTAAACGTTTTAAAACTGCATTCTGCATATTTTGCACAACATATTTTGTTGTTTTCAGAATATCAATAAAGCTGTTGTTATTATCAATTCTTTTTACATGTAATAATATCCACATTGTAATAAGATTGTTGAGAATAAACAATCGTTTGTTTCAGGTTTATTTATTTATTTTTATTTATTTTTTGGTTACCAGAAGTCATGTGACAGTCATATGATCAAGAAGTAAACACAATGGAATTGTTTGGCATTTATGAGAAACGCTGCTTTGCATACAAATGTCTACTAAATGAATAAATAAATGTAATATATGATTTTAGTAAAGAGTGTAAAAAAAAAATAAAAAATGTAAAAAAACCCTGACAGATGCCATTTAATTTAAACATTTTATTGGGTCTTAAAGTTTACATCAGTATAATGAAACACAATGCTCTGTAAATACCTGAGAATATTGAAGTAGAGTTTAACAAAATAAAACTTTTCAGTATGAATATGTTGACTAACATATGGTCCAATACAAAATATGTCTAAATGAAATGCACAAACACTTGCAGTACAGAACTGTTAAGGCAGCAAGATATTGACAGGCTCATTTAACTTCAGCCAAAAATGTTCTCGTTTCCATGTTTCAAGATCTCATCTGTTATTCAATAGTTATTCAATAAGAATGAAGTGCATAAGGCAAGAATATAACAGCACAAGTGTATTTTGCATCAGAAAGCTGTAAAAAAAATTACAAAATCAACTAAATGCAACTTTCCAAAACGGAGAGGCAAGGCAAATTTATTAAGATAGCACATTTCATATTCACTGGTGTTTAAAAGCACTTTACATAAAAATGATAAAAAGAAATCAAACAGTACAAAATATAAAAATAGTTATTAAAGCTGCAATATGTAACTTTTCATAAGAATTTCCTAGCACTTGCGGAGAAACATAAAGGTTTGATAATTATGTGCGTTGTGCTTTAGCTCCATTATTATACGTGGATGAATCTTGAGCTGCATCACTGAGCTACAGAAGCCCATTTACACTATCCATAAAAAAATAAATAAATACAAAGCTATCATATCACAATTATGACAAAGTCGAAATTATGACAAAAAAAAAAAAAAGGTCAAAAGTATGACATACTAAGTCAAAATTGACAAAAATTAGACACTGACAGTTCAGTTTTTCAGTATTAAGACTAGGTCAGCTTACTTCTCATAGCTTAATTTCTTTTTTTTTCTTCTTCTTTTTTCTTTATCTCATTTTGGACTATAAATTACTTTTTACCTCACAGTTAACTCAACTTTTTAATCTCATAATTATGATTTACCAAAGCATGATTTTTTTTTTTTATGTGGTGGAAAAGGGCCTACATATTGAACCTTTGGTTACAGGTGATCCTTTATCAGTGCGAATGACACAAATGACATCAAAACATCAAACACTCCAAAAAATAAATAAATCTATAAATAACAAATGAAAAAACAAATGTTATGAACAGGTAAGTACCAGTGTCTGTGTTGTTTTGACTTAACAGTAGGCTATTTAAAGGCAAGAAGATCAGCGTAGCATAGACTGGCAATATTACCAACATAAACATTGATTTGTGAACCTTGTCAAATGTGATGTTATGCAAATGAAGCATATTTCTAGAAAGTCAAACAATATAGATTCGTATTTTACTATGGGTATTGTCGTTTTCTTTGAAAACTCTTTTTGGTTCAAGGTTCATTTGTTGTGGCTTCAAGCTACTATGACATTGTCAACTGCATATTGTGATCGCCTGACCTTCTTGCCATAATTTACAGATATGAAACACACAGAAAAATAATGGTTCAGTGTTCAGTTTCCCAACAAAATTCATCCCAACAACTGTAAAACAATTATTGTAGGCTCTCTCTATAGCAACTTAATGAGTAGAGTACCTTGCGAGCTTACAATAATTTTTAAAAATGCTGAAAAAGTTTGGGAATCTGCTTGAATTTGCCTGAAATTATATATGACCAAGTCAGTCTAGACTGCTAGGTAGCCTTAAAGTGTGCAGATAAGGAAAATACAGTAACACACTCACTGTGGCAGCAACAACGAAAGCATCAACTTCGTGCAACTGCTGCCAGAGCATCAAGCTGCACATCTGTGTCATTCTCCTGCTTTAGCTGCTTCATCACGATCATCAGCAGTTACTGATTTATAACGTGAGCCAGGGCTCACAACCTCATGAGCGTCTGAACCCGCGTTGTGTTCGGGTGACATAAGGCAGCTGGGGATCTTTTTTCTGAAGATAAATGCAATGAAAATTATAACCACTATTATGGTAAATAGAATGACAAATGGGATCCAAAGCTGCGATTTCTCAACATTGTCTGGTCTGGTTTCTTCTTGGTTTTCTTGATCAGAGGTTTTGTTTCCTTTTTCTGTTGTTGTTTCTGCAAAAAAAAAGTCTGAGAGAAAACAACATTACTGCACTGCGACAAAAACAACAGATCCCTATCATTTATATAAAGCAGCTTGAAAACTGAAACATCAATCATAATCTACCACTATAGATTTTAATTCATAGAGCTTTATTTAGATTAAAAACATTGTGCACTACAGCTATTTTCACTCACCGTTGATGATCAGCTGTACAGTCTCCTGTTCATCTGAGGGTGTGATGAGGCAGATATATTTTCCTGCATCAGCATGAGTGAGACCAGAGAGTTTGATGGAGAAGTTTCCTCTCACATACTCTTCAGGGAAAGTTTCAGCTCTGTTCTTGTATCGTGGGTCATGTGTCTCTAGTGAATCTTCACCCTTAATTATATCAAACACAATCTTGCTGCCATTGTGTCTCCAGTGCACTTCAGTGTCTCGAAGTTTAAGATCATGTTGAGTTGAAAAACACGGCAGGACAACAGAACCACCAATAACAGCCTCTACTGTGACCTGCAGACACACTGAAATCACACAAACTTTAACTGTTAACACATAATCTCACATTTATATATGCTGCATGAATTTACCTGTTTGTGCTCACCTTTGTTTATCAGCACTGCAAATATACAGACGAAGCTGCAACTGCAGGAAAAGAAGGAAAGAAAAAGCGGTAGATCATGACACTTTGTTGTCAATTAAAAAATATAAACATAAAAATATATCATCTTAAAATATAATATAAAAATAATACAATGTAATAATATGGTCTATAATAGTGTAATTCATATGTATCACTTTCACAAGATTCTGTCATTTTATGTCTCTATCTTTAACTAAATTGTGACAATACACCAGTTTACAACTAAATGTTGTAAAACACCCATCTTACCCTACAGACAAAACATTAAATACCTTGAACAGACCATAAGACTAGACAAATCAAATCACAATCAATTAAACCTGCACAAACAATGAGATTCAAAATGATAAATTGCTGTTTCTAACTGCTAAAGACAAAATAATAATTGTAGCTATTTGCCTGGACATAAATTTCTTGATTGTTGATTAATGATAAATTAATAATGTATTAATGATGCTTAAAAAAATTCCCTCTTAATTCTAGTTTAAATGAAGTGTTTGAAAATAAAACAAAACAAAAAAAAAACACGACAGGCCGGACAAGCATGCTAACTAACTAGGCCCTCGATAACTCGTTGAGGCGTGTTTGTCTAAACAGCATTTCATTCAGAATTCATCAAACATACCTGATCATCATGGTTCCCCAATAATATTAATATGTTTTGTTTAAATATTTTGATATAAATATGTCTTAAATTAAGATTAAATACTCTTTTTTCAAATAGCAGTATCATACACGCTTCCGCTTCAGTGTGCCATGTGTCCTACGGATGACATCAGACGTAATGACGTCAACAGTAACCATGTGAACGATATGAAACGTGCACCAGAAACTTGTTAAACGCATTCAGATTTACTTCAGTATATTCAAGACACCTGAGACAGAAGGTGACTTTCACAAGCTTTTCATCACATGTAGCCAACTCTTGATCTTCTACTCAGTCTTCAGCATTAGTAATACTGAACAAGTCTCTGCCGTCCGTCACCGTGTCTCCAATCATATCTCTGCATGTCTGGACTTCAGCTCATCAAAAAGCTTAGTTTTAACTACAAAAAGTTTAAACTACAAAATATTGTGCCAGTGTCACTTTTTTTTTTTTATATTTTCTTTTGTTTTTTTGAATGTACGTTTATAACACTATACTTTCTGTTATTTTACTTTGAAACTAAACTTCAGAAAAAGAGTTAATACTGCTGTGTGGGGGTTTATAATACAACAGCTGAGGAAATTATGGCAAATTTGACATTTTTCTCTCTTCTGACCAACATAATCAATCACGGGCTCTATATCTTTTCAGCAGGCAGCTATAGGCATCCATATGTGTTTTCATATTCGTGAAATGAAAAGGATTAAACAAAATAATAAGTACATTTAATCAGTTACTTACATGAATGTGAGAGTCCAGCTTCCTTTCATAAAATATTGTATTTTTGATCCTTGAGTGAATAATTTCTCTGAATGATGTTTTATATGTTCCCGCTGTCACCGAGTCTTGATACATTATCGTGTTTTGACTTCAGTTTTTTTGTAACTGAAAGAGCAGGACAAGATCGCAGAGCTTCCAGTAACATCCTCATTCATGAGCTGCAGAGAAACTGTAAGAGAGAACTGAAAACAAGTGAATACACTCTGGATTTTCTAGGAAATACCTTTCAAATTTTGTTGCTTGATATTTACAACACCAACAGATGCAGTTTATCAAACAAAAAACATATGTAAAGATACCTGCATTTTTATTTTTATTTTTTTGATCTGCCTCAGTTCCTCTCTCTCATCTTCACCTTCATCCTGACAGACTGTAAGAATGCTGTGAAGAGACTGTAATATCCTCAATCTGATGAGAGGAGAAACTCAGGAGGATTGTTATCAAACCAGAAGAGCGAGTGAGTGGTCTGGTATGATGTGAACACACTGTCTTGTCATTGGTTTTGTTTCGTCAAAGTAAGAACACGAAAGAATGCAGAAATTCCAGTTACATCCAGGTCGGTGTGTGTTGCATGTTTGTTTTCATTCAGTTGCATTCTTCTGAACTTTTTTTTTTTTTTTTGCTTTCATCTATTCTTGTTCATTGTTATTATATTATGAAAACATTATATTTGCCTTCAGTTTGACATATTATTAGTACAAGAAATATGGTGAATACAAATCCATGTTTTTGTATTATATAGACTGATATTTTGTGTGTGTGTGTGTGTGTCTTCTTCACCAGGATGTTTGTCATATACACTGCCACAAGTAAAAGGAGCCCAGCTCTGTGTGTCAGTGATGTCCTCAAGATATGATTGGGGCCCTCAGAGGACCTTATAGAGTTTCAATGCACTGCCCAAGAACCCACCTCCAGCTTTTGCTTTTGTTTTACACAGTTCTGTTCAAATATGATGACACTGAAGACTATTCTGATAGTGATCAGATTGGTTGTTAAATACATAGACAAATATCATTTAGTTTGCAATGGCATGTCAGCTGATGCCAGTGTTTGATGTTTCACATTCACTGAGGCGTGGAGTTACTGCGGTGACACTCGGCACCAGGATGCTGGAGATATAAACACTGACACAAGACAAAATATCCCACACACATTTCTCTATATATTTCTGCTGCTGTGATATGGCTGGGGCTCCTAGGAGCCGTCAAGGCCTCAAGTGGCCCAGTGCATGTAAAGAGCCCAACACCATGTCTATAGTACATTCTGGGTTTTTTTTTTTTTTTTTTTTCACTCACCATGTTACAAGTCTAACTACAACCAAATCCTGTTATTTTGCACCATCATGCTGATAAGGTTTATTTAGTCATTCTGCAATTCTGCGCCTGAACCACTGTAGTGAAAGCACTCTTACCTTGCATTACCTCGCATTTACACAACATCCTTTAGTTTGTTTGTAACATGAAAACTCGTAGTTATGTTATCACTTCTGTTTCTATTCAGTAATCATAGAATTCAATCCTACTTTTTGATGTCAGGTTAGAGTAACACTTTTTTCAAGGTCTATGGATCCAACTCTAGTATAGCCATTGTGTTAGTGAATAATTTCAATGCTTATTAAGAGATAGCTTATTCCTTAGGAATGTTACTGTTTAAGTCTTGAGTGTTTAAGTTGTGAGGCCGGGAAGAGGGCACCAATAGGGATCTCACTTATGTACCAAAATGATCAGGGATGGTAAAAGGGAACCTTAAAGTGATCCCACTACATTACTAAGCAGGCCATAGTTCTCATGCAATAAGAGAACCAGAATCTGACAGTTCAACAGTTGTGCATCAGTAAAGAGGAAGCGGGTGATGATGTGGGCAGGAATATTGGGCAGTGAGATGAAAGGTCCCTTTAGAGTCTCTGAGGGTGTCAAAATGACCTCTGCTAGATATGTAGAGTTCATAACTGACCATTTTCTGCTATGGTGTAATAAGAGTTGCAATGCCTTCTGAAAGACAATGATTTTCATGCAGGACAATGCATGCTGCAAAGAAAATTATTGACACCCTGATTGCAATAGGCATAAAAAGATTTATATCTCATGGTGAGGCCACCATCATCCCCTGACCTCAATCCTATTGAGAACCTGTGACATCCTTAAAAGGAAGATCTATGAGGATGGAAGACAGTATACCTCCAAACAGTAGCTCTGGGAGGCAATACTGGCATCCTCAAATGAAATATAGAAACTATACATGGACTAGCAAGTTCAGATGAAGAGAGAGTTGTTAACTAACTTAAACTGTAAATAGTTTTGTTGTTGTTTTATTCATTTTTTATTTTCTGTTAGTACAACACATATGACAGATTTCTGTTTCAAGTTCATTACAACCCATTAAACGTTTTAAAACTGCATTCTGCATATTTTGCACAACATATTTTGTTGTTTTCAGAATATCAATAAAGCTGTTGTTATTATCAATTCTTTTTACATGTAATAATATCCACATTGTAATAAGATTGTTGAGAATAAACAATCGTTTGTTTCAGGTTTATTTATTTATTTTTATTTATTTTTTGGTTACCAGAAGTCATGTGACAGTCAAATGATCAAGAAGTAAACACAATGGAATTGTTTGGCATTTATGAGAAACGCTGCTTTGCATACAAATGTCTACTAAATGAATAAATAAATGTAATATATGATTTTAGTAAAGAGTGTAAAAAAAAAATAAAAAATGTAAAAAAACCCTGACAGATGCCATTTAATTTAAACATTTTATTGGGTCTTAAAGTTTACATCAGTATAATGAAACACAATGCTCTGTAAATACCTGAGAATATTGAAGTAGAGTTTAACAAAATAAAACTTTTCAGTATGAATATGTTGACTAACATATGGTCCAATACAAAATATGTCTAAATGAAATGCACAAACACTTGCAGTACAGAACTGTTAAGGCAGCAAGATATTGACAGGCTCATTTAACTTCAGCCAAAAATGTTCTCGTTTCCATGTTTCAAGATCTCATCTGTTATTCAATAGTTATTCAATAAGAATGAAGTGCATAAGGCAAGAATATAACAGCACAAGTGTATTTTGCATCAGAAAGCTGTAAAAAAAATTACAAAATCAACTAAATGCAACTTTCCAAAACGGAGAGGCAAGGCAAATTTATTAAGATAGCACATTTCATATTCACTGGTGTTTAAAAGCACTTTACATAAAAATGATAAAAAGAAATCAAACAGTACAAAATATAAAAATAGTTATTAAAGCTGCAATATGTAACTTTTCATAAGAATTTCCTAGCACTTGCGGAGAAACATAAAGGTTTGATAATTATGTGCGTTGTGCTTTAGCTCCATTATTATACGTGGATGAATCTTGAGCTGCATCACTGAGCTACAGAAGCCCATTTACACTATCCATAAAAAAATAAATAAATACAAAGCTATCATATCACAATTATGACAAAGTCGAAATTATGACAAAAAAAAAAAAAAAGGTCAAAAGTATGACATACTAAGTCAAAATTGACAAAAATTAGACACTGACAGTTCAGTTTTTCAGTATTAAGACTAGGTCAGCTTACTTCTCATAGCTTAATTTCTTTTTTTTTCTTCTTCTTTTTTCTTTATCTCATTTTGGACTATAAATTACTTTTTACCTCACAGTTAACTCAACTTTTTAATCTCATAATTATGATTTACCAAAGCATGATTTTTTTTTTTTATGTGGTGGAAAAGGGCCTACATATTGAACCTTTGGTTACAGGTGATCCTTTATCAGTGCGAATGACACAAATGACATCAAAACATCAAACACTCCAAAAAATAAATAAATCTATAAATAACAAATGAAAAAACAAATGTTATGAACAGGTAAGTACCAGTGTCTGTGTTGTTTTGACTTAACAGTAGGCTATTTAAAGGCAAGAAGATCAGCGTAGCATAGACTGGCAATATTACCAACATAAACATTGATTTGTGAACCTTGTCAAATGTGATGTTATGCAAATGAAGCATATTTCTAGAAAGTCAAACAATATAGATTCGTATTTTACTATGGGTATTGTCGTTTTCTTTGAAAACTCTTTTTGGTTCAAGGTTCATTTGTTGTGGCTTCAAGCTACTATGACATTGTCAACTGCATATTGTGATCGCCTGACCTTCTTGCCATAATTTACAGATATGAAACACACAGAAAAATAATGGTTCAGTGTTCAGTTTCCCAACAAAATTCATCCCAACAACTGTAAAACAATTATTGTAGGCTCTCTCTATAGCAACTTAATGAGTAGAGTACCTTGCGAGCTTACAATAATTTTTAAAAATGCTGAAAAAGTTTGGGAATCTGCTTGAATTTGCCTGAAATCATATATGACCAAGTCAGTCTAGACTGCTAGGTAGCCTTAAAGTGTGCAGATAAGGAAAATACAGTAACACACTCACTGTGGCAGCAACAACGAAAGCATCAACTTCGTGCAACTGCTGCCAGAGCATCAAGCTGCACATCTGTGTCATTCTCCTGCTTTAGCTGCTTCATCACGATCATCAGCAGTTACTGATTTATAACGTGAGCCAGGGCTCACAACCTCATGAGCGTCTGAACCCGCGTTGTGTTCGGGTGACATAAGGCAGCTGGGGATCTTTTTTCTGAAGATAAATGCAATGAAAATTATAACCACTATTATGGTAAATAGAATGACAAATGGGATCCAAAGCTGCAATTTCTCAACATTGTCTGGTCTGGTTTCTTCTTGGTTTTCTTGATCAGAGGTTTTGTTTCCTTTTTCTGTTGTTGTTTCTGCAAAAAAAAAGTCTGAGAGAAAACAACATTACTGCACTGCGACAAAAACAACAGATCCCTATCATTTATATAAAGCAGCTTGAAAACTGAAACATCAATCATAATCTACCACTATAGATTTTAATTCATAGAGCTTTATTTAGATTAAAAACATTGTGCACTACAGCTATTTTCACTCACCGTTGATGATCAGCTGTACAGTCTCCTGTTCATCTGAGGGTGTGATGAGGCAGATATATTTTCCTGCATCAGCATGAGTGAGACCAGAGAGTTTGATGGAGAAGTTTCCTCTCACATACTCTTCAGGGAAAGTTTCAGCTCTGTTCTTGTATCGTGGGTCATGTGTCTCTAGTGAATCTTCACCCTTAATTATATCAAACACAATCTTGCTGCCATTGTGTCTCCAGTGCACTTCAGTGTCTCGAAGTTTAAGATCATGTTGAGTTGAAAAACACGGCAGGACAACAGAACCACCAATAACAGCCTCTACTGTGACCTGCAGACACACTGAAATCACACAAACTTTAACTGTTAACACATAATCTCACATTTATATATGCTGCATGAATTTACCTGTTTGTGCTCACCTTTGTTTATCAGCACTGCAAATATACAGAAGAAGCTGCAACTGCAGGAAAAGAAGGAAAGAAAAAGCGGTAGATCATGACACTTTGTTGTCAATTAAAAAATATAAACATAAAAATATATCATCTTAAAATATAATATAAAAATAATACAATGTAATAATATGGTCTATAATAGTGTAATTCATATGTATCACTTTCACAAGATTCTGTCATTTTATGTCTCTATCTTTAACTAAATTGTGACAATACACCAGTTTACAACTAAATGTTGTAAAACACCCATCTTACCCTACAGACAAAACATTAAATACCTTGAACAGACCATAAGACTAGACAAATCAAATCACAATCAATTAAACCTGCACAAACAATGAGATTCAAAATGATAAATTGCTGTTTCTAACTGCTAAAGACAAAATAATAATTGTAGCTATTTGCCTGGACATAAATTTCTTGATTGTTGATTAATGATAAATTAATAATGTATTAATGATGCTTAAAAAAATTCCCTCTTAATTCTAGTTTAAATGAAGTGTTTGAAAATAAAACAAAACAAAAAAAAAACACGACAGGCCGGACAAGCATGCTAACTAACTAGGCCCTCGATAACTCGTTGAGGCGTGTTTGTCTAAACAGCATTTCATTCAGAATTCATCAAACATACCTGATCATCATGGTTCCCCAATAATATTAATATGTTTTGTTTAAATATTTTGATATAAATATGTCTTAAATTAAGATTAAATACTCTTTTTTCAAATAGCAGTATCATACACGCTTCCGCTTCAGTGTGCCATGTGTCCTACGGATGACATCAGACGTAATGACGTCAACAGTAACCATGTGAACGATATGAAACGTGCACCAGAAACTTGTTAAACGCATTCAGATTTACTTCAGTATATTCAAGACACCTGAGACAGAAGGTGACTTTCACAAGCTTTTCATCACATGTAGCCAACTCTTGATCTTCTACTCAGTCTTCAGCATTAGTAATACTGAACAAGTCTCTGCCGTCCGTCACCGTGTCTCCAATCATATCTCTGCATGTCTGGACTTCAGCTCATCAAAAAGCTTAGTTTTAACTACAAAAAGTTTAAACTACAAAATATTGTGCCAGTGTCACTTTTTTTTTTTTATATTTTCTTTTGTTTTTTTGAATGTACGTTTATAACACTATACTTTCTGTTATTTTACTTTGAAACTAAACTTCAGAAAAAGAGTTAATACTGCTGTGTGGGGGTTTATAATACAACAGCTGAGGAAATTATGGCAAATTTGACATTTTTCTCTCTTCTGACCAACATAATCAATCACGGGCTCTATATCTTTTCAGCAGGCAGCTATAGGCATCCATATGTGTTTTCATATTCGTGAAATGAAAAGGATTAAACAAAATAATAAGTACATTTAATCAGTTACTTACATGAATGTGAGAGTCCAGCTTCCTTTCATAAAATATTGTATTTTTGATCCTTGAGTGAATAATTTCTCTGAATGATGTTTTATATGTTCCCGCTGTCACCGAGTCTTGATACATTATCGTGTTTTGACTTCAGTTTTTTTGTAACTGAAAGAGCAGGACAAGATCGCAGAGCTTCCAGTAACATCCTCATTCATGAGCTGCAGAGAAACTGTAAGAGAGAACTGAAAACAAGTGAATACACTCTGGATTTTCTAGGAAATACCTTTCAAATTTTGTTGCTTGATATTTACAACACCAACAGATGCAGTTTATCAAACAAAAAACATATGTAAAGATACCTGCATTTTTATTTTTATTTTTTTGATCTGCCTCAGTTCCTCTCTCTCATCTTCACCTTCATCCTGACAGACTGTAAGAATGCTGTGAAGAGACTGTAATATCCTCAATCTGATGAGAGGAGAAACTCAGGAGGATTGTTATCAAACCAGAAGAGCGAGTGAGTGGTCTGGTATGATGTGAACACACTGTCTTGTCATTGGTTTTGTTTCGTCAAAGTAAGAACACGAAAGAATGCAGAAATTCCAGTTACATCCAGGTCGGTGTGTGTTGCATGTTTGTTTTCATTCAGTTGCATTCTTCTGAACTTTTTTTTTTTTTTTTGCTTTCATCTATTCTTGTTCATTGTTATTATATTATGAAAACATTATATTTGCCTTCAGTTTGACATATTATTAGTACAAGAAATATGGTGAATACAAATCCATGTTTTTGTATTATATAGACTGATATTTTGTGTGTGTGTGTGTGTGTCTTCTTCACCAGGATGTTTGTCATATACACTGCCACAAGTAAAAGGAGCCCAGCTCTGTGTGTCAGTGATGTCCTCAAGATATGATTGGGGCCCTCAGAGGACCTTATAGAGTTTCAATGCACTGCCCAAGAACCCACCTCCAGCTTTTGCTTTTGTTTTACACAGTTCTGTTCAAACATGATGACACTGAAGACTATTCTGATAGTGATCAGATTGGTTGTTAAATACATAGACAAATATCATTTAGTTTGCAATGGCATGTCAGCTGATGCCAGTGTTTGATGTTTCACATTCACTGAGGCGTGGAGTTACTGCGGTGACACTCGGCACCAGGATGCTGGAGATATAAACACTGACACAAGACAAAATATCCCACACACATTTCTCTATATATTTCTGCTGCTGTGATATGGCTGGGGCTCCTAGGAGCCGTCAAGGCCTCAAGTGGCCCAGTGCATGTAAAGAGCCCAACACCATGTCTATAGTACATTCTGGGTTTTTTTTTTTTTTCACTCACCATGTTACAAGTCTAACTACAACCAAATCCTGTTATTTTGCACCATCATGCTGATAAGGTTTATTTAGTCATTCTGCAATTCTGCGCCTGAACCACTGTAGTGAAAGCACTCTTACCTTGCATTACCTCGCATTTACACAACATCCTTTAGTTTGTTTGTAACATGAAAACTCATAGTTATGTTATCACTTCTGTTTCTATTCAGTAATCATAGGATTCAATCCTACTTTTTGATGTCAGGTTAGAGTAACACTTTTTTCAAGGTTTGGCATTTATGAGAAACGCTGCTTTGCATACAAATGTCTACTAAATGAATAAATAAATGTAATATATGATTTTAGTAAAGAGTGTAAAAAAAAAATAAAAAATGTAAAAAAACCCTGACAGATGCCATTTAATTTAAACATTTTATTGGGTCTTAAAGTTTACATCAGTATAATGAAACACAATGCTCTGTAAATACCTGAGAATATTGAAGTAGAGTTTAACAAAATAAAACTTTTCAGTATGAATATGTTGACTAACATATGGTCCAATACAAAATATGTCTAAATGAAATGCACAAACACTTGCAGTACAGAACTGTTAAGGCAGCAAGATATTGACAGGCTCATTTAACTTCAGCCAAAAATGTTCTCGTTTCCATGTTTCAAGATCTCATCTGTTATTCAATAGTTATTCAATAAGAATGAAGTGCATAAGGCAAGAATATAACAGCACAAGTATATTTTGCATCAGAAAGCTGTAAAAAAAATTACAAAATCAACTAAATGCAACTTTCCAAAGTGGAGAGGCAAGGCAAATTTATTAAGATAGCACATTTCATATTCACTGGTGTTTAAAAGCACTTTACATAAAAGTGATAAAAAGAAATCAAACAGTACAAAATATAAAAATAGTTATTAAAGCTGCAATATGTAACTTTTCATAAGAATTTCCTAGCACTTGCGGAGAAACATAAAGGTTTGGTAATTATGTGCGTTGTGCTTTAGCTCCATTATTATACGTGGATGAATCTTGAGCTGCATCACTGAGCTACAGAAGCCCATTTACACTATCCATAAAAAATTAAATAAATACAAAGCTATCATATCACAATTATGACAAAGTCGAAATTATGACAAAAAAAAAAAAGGTCAAAAGTATGACATACTAAGTCAAAATTGACAAAAATTAGACACTGACAGTTCAGTTTTTCAGTATTAAGACTAGGTCAGCTTACTTCTCATAGCTTAATTTCTTTTTTTTTCTTCTTCTTTTTTCTTTATCTCATTTTGGACTATAAATTACTTTTTACCTCATATTTAACTCAACTTTTTAATCTCATAATTATGATTTACCAAAGCATGATTTTTTTATTTATTTTTTTTTATGTGGTGGAAAAGGGCCTACATATTGAACCTTTGGTTACAGGTGATCCTTTATCAGTGCGAATGACATCAAAACATCAAACACTCAAAAAATAAATAAATCTATAAATAACAAATGAAAAAACAAATGTTATGAACAGGTAAGTACCAGTGTCTGTGTTGTTTTGACTTAACAGTAGGCTATTTAAAGGCAAGAAGATCAGCGTAGCATAGACTGGCAATATTACCAACATAAACATTGATTTGTGAACCTTGTCAAATGTGATGTTATGCAAATGAAGCATATTTCTAGAAAGTCAAACAATATAGATTCGTATTTTACTATGGGTATTGTCGTTTTCTTTGAAAACTCTTTTTGGTTCAAGGTTCATTTGTTGTGGCTTCAAGCTACTATGACATTGTCAACCGCATATTGTGATCGCCTGACCTTCTTGCCATAATTTACAGATATGAAACACACAGAAAAATAATGGTTCAGTGTTCAGTTTCCCAACAAAATTCATCCCAACAACTGTAAAACAATTATTGTAGGCTCTCTCTATAGCAACTTAATGAGTAGAGTACCTTGTGAGCTTACAATAATTTTTAAAAATGCTGAAAAAGTTTGGGAATCTGCTTGAATTTGCCTGAAATCATATATGACCAAGTCAGTCTAGACTGCTAGGTAGCCTTAAAGTGTGCAGATAAGGAAAATACAGTAACATGCTCACTGTGGCAGCAACAACGAAAGCACCAACTTCGTGCAACTGCTGCCAGAGCATCAAGCTGCACATCTGTGTCATTCTCCTGCTTTAGCTGCTTCATCACGATCATCAGCAGTTACTGATTTATAACGTGAGCCAGGGCTCACAACCTCATGAGTGTCTGAACCCACGTTGTGTTCAGCTGACATAAGGCGGCTGGGGATCTTTTTTCTAAAGATAATTACAATTAAAAGTATAATCAGTATGATGATCAGAATGCTAACCAGGATCCAAAGCCATGATTTCTTGTCACTGTCTGGTCTGGTTTCTTGGTTTTCTTGATCAGTGGTTTTGTTTCCTTTTTCTGTTGTTGTTTCTGCAAAAAAAAAGTCTGAGAGAAAACAACATTACTGCACTGCGACAAAAACAACAGATCCCTATCATTTCTATAAAGCAGCTTGAAAACTGAAACATCAATCATAATCTACCACTATAGATTTTAATTCATAGAGCTTTATTTAGATTAAAAACATTGTGCACTACAGCTATTTTCACTCACCGTTGATGATCAGCTCTACAGTCTCCTGTTCATCTGAGGGTGTGATGAGGCAGATATATTTTCCTGCATCAGCATGAGTGAGACCAGAGAGTTTGATGGAGAAGTTTCTTCGTTCATACTCCTGAGGGAAAGTTTCAGCTCTGTTCTTGTATCGTGGGTCATGTGTCTCTACTGAATTACTGTGTGGAATTAAATCACACACATTTTTGCTGCCATTGTGTCTCCAGCTCACATCAACGTCTTGAAGTTTAAGATCATGTTCAGTTGAAGAACACGGCAGGACAACAGAACCACCGATAACACCTTCTACTGTGACCTGCAGACACACTGAAATGAGAAAAGCTTTAGAAAAGAAAGACTGTGGCATGAATTTATAGTAAGTGCAGCCAGTGATTTCTGAGAAACACTACTGACAAATGCAATCAACACCAAAAACAAACAATTTTGAGAATATTTTCTATCTGTCTGCTCTGTGTGTCTGAAAAAAAATATTGTTTGCACCACCACACTCTTGCAGCCAATCAGCAATAATGGGTGTTTACATTCATGATGGGGAGGAGAGAGAATCTGAATAAGCGTGAGAATTGTAGAACGAGAGACATTGCCAAAGAGAAAACGGTCAGATGAATATCACTGGAAAAAGAGAGTTTACAATCAGGCAAAAGCTGAATGCGTGTTAATACTGGAAAAGCTTTTCAGCATCGAAGAGGCATTGATTGGGAAGGAGGATGTGGAGGTTGCTTTGTTTCTGCTTGACACATGAGTAACACTGGTTTTGCTTTGTTTCACATAATCACAATATGCTGTTGTTGTAATTTTAGGTATCAAATGAGGATGTGTCAACAGGATGTGTGATTGTTTGTATGGATTAAGCTCATTCATTTATATGACTGCACTCCTCTGAGTCCTTGTTTGGCATCTCTAATAGTAAGGAATCTTCAGCTTGGTTCATTCAAGTCAAGTTATTTATTTGTATAGCATCCAATACACATCGTTTCAAAGCAGCTTTGTGGTAAGTTATTCTGTTACCTCTATAATGGATTAATGCTTTAACATTGAGCAGTTTTAGGACTGGGCAATATGACAATGACAGTATATAACAATGATAAATGATCCACCATTTGAGATCTAGATATATTGTATTTATTCTTCCCTTAAGAAATTTAACAATGGTTTTAGTACAAATAAAACCAAAAGTACATCGTTACTATAGTTAAACTATAGTCATCACAAATTAACCGTTGTTTTGCTACATTAAACATAGTTTAACCATGGTATTTTTAGTAAAACTGTGGTTACAAACGGTAGTCATTACGGCAAAAACATGGTTACTGAATGTTTACTATAATTAAACGATGGCTAATTTTCATAAGGGCTTTAGAAGTTATATCAGTACCACTTTTGTGAAGGAGACTGAATACTATGTGATGAATATTTGTACAAGTACAGTGAAGGGAGGGGTGTGTTTGTTTAGGTGATTACAAATATCAGCAGTGTTTCTCAGAAATCATTTACTGCACCTTTAAGTGTGTTGTTCAGATCCTTACCTTTATTTATCAGCACTGCAAATACACAGATGAAGCTGCAACTATAAGAACAGAAAGAAACAAGATCCTGTTAAATACTGTGACTCAACTGGGTTTTATTTCCACAAAACGCAAACGGGATAAGATAGTGCAAAGATAGGAGGCTGTTTCATAAAACAAGTTTACCAAATAAGCCAGGTTTATTTCAGTTATTCTGACTTATTTTGAACCAAATCAACTGACAAGAAGTCAATGCTAGTTGCTAATGCTAATGGCAGTTACTAAATAAAAATAAGTTATTCCTCCTCTGATAAACCTGATAATCATAAATCAACCACTTTATGTTTAATGTATTAATGATGTTAAAGTTTTCTTAACTAAAAGGTTTCCATTTTAAGTCTAGTTTCAATAAAGCTTGTGCAAAACACAACAGAAACAAACCAAAATACGAAGACGTGTTTGTCCACATAACGTTTCATTCTGAACTCATCAATCATACCTGATCTTCATAACTCCCCAATATTATCAATATATGAATCAATATATGATTTATTTTAATATATTGCATTTAAATATGTCTGAAATTAAGATTAAATACTCTTTTTTCAAATAGCAGTATCATACACGCTTCCGCTTCAGAGTGCCATGCGTGCTACGGATGACATCAGACGTAATGACGTCAACAGTAACCATGTGAACGATATGAAACGCGCACCAGAAACTTGTTAAACGTATTCAGATTTACTTCAGTATATTCAAGACACCTGAGACAGAAGGTGACTTTCACAAGCTTTTCATCACATGTAGCCAACTCTTGATCTTCTACTCAGTCTTCAGCATTAGTAATACTGAACAAGTCTCTGCCGTCCGTCACCGTGTCTCCAATCATATCTCTGCATGTCTGGACTTCAGCTCATCAAAAAGCTTTGTTTTGTTTCTCATCTTCATAGCGAAGTTTTTCATATTTTCATTTTTATGTACATTTATAACACTTCACACACACACACACACACACACACACACACACACACACACACACACACACAAAAATGGGCTCTTCTGCGGTTCTTTGGGGTGGTTAAGGTGCTATATAGCACCATCTTTAAAAATATATGTGCTATGTACTTGAAGTGGTCTATGATAACAAGCCAAAGAACCACTTTTAGTGATATTTAGCACCATTTTTTTTAGAGTGTTTGTGTTGTATTACTTTGAATTTAAGTTTCAGAAGAAAAAAAAAAGAAAAGAGTTAACAGCTGCTGATTCTAATAAGGGCTGAGGAAACGGCTGTCAGCTAGATTGCAGAATAGCATCCTTATATGTTTTTATTTTAGTGAAATGAAAAGGATTAAACAAAATAATGAGTAAAATTAAATCAGCAACTTACATGAGTGTGAAAGTGAAGCTTCCTTTCGTAAACTCCTCTGGGAAATGTTGTATGTTTGATCCTCACGTGAATCATTTCTCTTAATGATATTTTATATATTCCTGCCATCATTGAGTCTTAATACATTATCGTGTTTTGATTTAAGATTTTTTGTAACTGAAAGAGCAGGACAAGATCGCAGAGCTTCCAGTTACATCTCCATTCATGAGCTGTAGAGAAACCGTAAGAGAGAACTGAAAACCTGGATTTTCCATGAAATGCCTTTCAAATGTTGCTTTTTATCAACTCACACAGATATATGCTATAGATAGCCTACCTGCACTGAAGGTTTTTTTGTTTTTGTTTTTTTGGTTTCCGTATCTGAGCTCAGTTGAGAAAGATCTGCCTCATAGTTCCTCTCTCTCGTCTTCATCCTGACAGACTGAACAAGTTCTGTGAAAAGACTGTAATATTATCTGTCTGATGGGAGGAGAGACTTCAGTGGTTAGTTGTCAGATGGGAGGGTGAGAGAGATCATGTGTTTAGTGAGAAACAAATGACAGCAGCTTCCTTTAAGATTCAGTGCATCTGAGCTCCCTCTAAGAATTAACAAAATATGAATGAACAAAATAGTAATAATAATAGTATTACACACAGATAAAAGTCAAATTGTTATATTTTACAGTTTGTCAGTTGATATAATTGTTAATTGTTGCAATATAATTATAATACAATTGTTAATTGTTTGGTAACTGATTTTATAGGCTTTGTATACACATGTGCACCCCTCAAAAGCATGACACCACAGAGCACCCCCCAACCCCCCTGCACATAGATACTCTCTCTTTCAATTTTATTCTGACAAACTAATCAACTTCTTTGAAAAGACTGTAATATCCTCAATCTGCTGAGAGGAGAGACTCGGGAGGATTGTTATCAGACCAGATGACTGTCATGTCTTTGGTTTTGTTTATCATCAAAGTAAGAACATGACTAGAATGCAGAGATTCCAGTAACATGCTCATTCATACAGAGGAATTAGGAGAAAAATCTGATTAAAGTGAAAGAAAACAAAAGTCAAGCCTTATCATGGATTTGCCTTTTAAACCCTTACTTTTAAGCAAACAGGTGGTTGTGTATTGCCTTGTTTTCATTCAGTTGAATTCTTCTGAACTTTTGTTCATTGTTATAAAGTTATATGATGATATGCTAATATTTTCCTTCAGTATGGCATATTATTAGTCAAAAATTGTCTTGAATGCAAAAGTAGAGCCTTTTGTATTTTATATTACAGCATTGTATTGTGTTTTTGTTATATAGACTGATATTATGGACAGCTATACTGATATTGTGTGTGTGTGTGTGTGCCTTCTTCACCAGGATGTTTGTCATATACAGTGCCACAAGTAAACGGAGCCCAGCCCTGTGTATCAATGATGTTCTCAAAACAAGATATGATTGGGGCCCTAGCGGCCCTTTAAGAGTTCCAGTGCACTGCCTCAAGAACTTACCTTCAGCTTCTGCTTTTCATATGTAATTAATAAATACTCAAAAAGAAAGGTTAAGGTCAATGTTTATGTGGCCAAACCACAGCAAAACATCACACTCTGTAAATGAGATACTGCAGTTTACTCTGCTGCCTCCAAGAGGCTGTAAGTGATAGTTTTCCCTCATCTAAATTGGGTGAATACTTACTAGAGATACTGTTCAAAATAAACTAATAAAATAATAAATAAACTTTTAAATAAACTGCATATTCAGAGTCTACAGTGATTTATTTATTTATTTATTTTAACCACAAACCATGATGAAAAGTACACCGAATAAAGAAAACATTTAGAAAGATCCAAAAAAGTCTGACAGTCTTCACATTTATGTCTTCACATAAAGTCCTGAACATATACAAAGAGATCTCTTTACAGCCTCTGCACATACCTGAAAATACTGAGGAATATATTTTAAGCATATTAAAATGACAGTTCTTGCAAATAAACATTATTTTCAGTATAAATATGTTTATTGATATTTGCTCCACTACACACTGTGTAAATGTACAGAGGTGTTAAGGCAGCAACATATTGTAAGTATTGCTCAGTCTGTCGAACTATGGCAAAAATGTTCATTCTCATTCTGTTATATGACAAAACAAGCAGCCCACATTTCTCTCTGTAAAACATCAAGAGCATAACAACACAAAACAGTGTCTCCTGCACCAGAAAGAGTAAATGAATACTGAACTAATTCAGCTCAAGTTAACATTTTAACCTAATGCAAGTATATTTATACATGGTATAAGATGGTAATTAATTATAATGGTAATTAGAAAGAAATGTGAGAAAGGTTCTGTATGATTGTTGGGAATTTTATCACACACAATCTTGCTTTGTGTCTCCAGCTCATATCAGTGGTGTCTTGAAGTTTAAGATCGCATGGACAAATGCGACAGTAAAATACAACCACCACTAACATTTTTTAACATAAAACATTCATCCAAGAAATATCTTGCATGCAAAATCAGAGCATTTGTATTGTATGTATTATTGCATTATTGGATTGTGTTTTTTGTATTATACAGACATAAAGCCTGTTCTCAGGGTGATCAGACTGGTTTATCAGTTAAATACATAGATGTGTTTCATTTAGTTTGCAGTGGAATGTCAGCTGATGCCATTGTTTGATGTTTCACATTCATATATATATATATATATATATATATATATATATATATATATATATATATATATATATATATATATATATATATATGTATGTATACACACACACACACAACCCTCTACGGACACCTTAGCAATTGGGCAATTGAATCGCCATTGGCTAGGCAGCGAGGTGTGCGCCTTCACACTAGAGATTACGGTACGTCAAATACAGCCTATACAGGTGTGCTGCGCATCCACTCAGATTAGTGATGGGAAGTTCGGATCATTTTACCGACTCGGACCTTTGAGTCTCGTTCAGCAAAATGAACGAATCTTTTTTCGAGTCATTTCGTTCATTTTGTTCATTTTAGCAAAATATAATTAAAATGTTACGTGTTAGTTCCCTAACACGTCTACTATTTACGCAAACGTTGATCACACTACAAACAATACAAAACTATAATGCTATAAGAAACAGAAAAGATTAATTCATTGTTTACCTAGGTCTTCAGTCTATGATTAGCTCACCTCACCTCTTATCTGACAAGTCTTCGGGTTTGAGTCGTTCGTTCGTCACGTGACAGCCCCATAAGCTAAACCTATGCAGTCAGAGCCGGAAAGAGAATTGATTAATTCATCTCTCGAGTCTTTAGAGTCATTCGTTCTTTTGTCACGTGACCTGACAGCATTGGATAGAGAAATTAGTTAATTTACAAGCTTCCTTACAAATGGGTGCATAGTTATTAGTTATTATTATTATTAGTAGTAGTAGTAGTATTGTTATCATTATTATAATTATTTACTCTTACAGTAACGTGATGCGTTTCTGGTCTCAAATTGTAGCTTTTTATTTCTTACAGTTTATAAATGTGTGAATTTCCATAACACTGAATGTGGTAACAAATGTAATAAAGAGTTGGTTAATATTATTAAAGGGTAACTAAACCCCTGGTCAGAGCCTAACGCCACCCACTGGCAATATTTGAAAAATGCTGGAAAAGTGGGCAGAGCCCAGCGGAGACAGAGGGGACGAACCAAGCTTGTGCAGCGGCGTGGTGAGCTCGTGCAGGGGCATGGTTAATAAGTGCCATCATACGTCACAGGGGTATGCAACGTCCAATAGGAAATTTCAACTGCAGTAGCCACTGTTCAATCTGAAGAGGGCAGCACTCAGACGTTTTTACACCATATATTGTAGAATTAAAACGCTTTATAACCAAATGTCAAAACATTTACTCGAATCAATGCACAGCACAAATAAAGACACAGTCTTACAGATCATTAACTCAAAAAAGTTGTTTTAGGGTTTAGTTACCCTTTAAGTCTTTTCCGGCTCAGACTGCATATGTTACGTTTATGGGGCTGTCACGAGATGAACGAACGACTCAAAAAACCCGAAGACTCGAGAGATGAACTGATCAATTCTCTTTACGGCTCAGCCTGCATTGCTTAAGCCTATGGGGCTGTCACGTGATGAACGAACAACTCAAACCCGAAGACACGAGAGATGAACTAATCAGTTCTCTTTCCGGCTCAGCCTGCATTGGTTAAAGCTTATGAGGCTGTCACGTGATGAACGAACGACTGAAACCATCTCGGTTACGTATGTAACCACGGTTCCCTGAATAGGGAACGAGATGCTGCAGTGACGTCACCATATGGGAACACCCTTCGGTGTGACGAATGTCTGAAGCCCTGTACCATTCCGCCAATCCTATTGGCCAAATAGCGCTTGGCACTGCCTTACGCATGCGTAAGCATAGTATACCTGCGTGCCACACGCTATTTCGCTCAGATTTCATGGACTAAGGAAACGCTATCAAAGGTACGGAACGGCAGCATCTCATTCCCTATTCAGGGAACCGTGGTTACATACGTAACCGAGATGTTCCCTTTCATAGGTCACTTCAATGCTGCGGTGACGTCACCATATGGGAACACTATACCATCACGGCTGACGTACCTGAGATAGCTGGGATCCGAGGAAAGCATCTGCTCAAGCAGAAAGAACCCGGGAGCCAGGGGCCGTCCTCACATCCAGGCTGTAGAACTTGACGAAACTGCTAGGTGAGGACCATCCTGCCACAGTACATACATCATCCATAGAAGATCCACTAAGGAAGGCTTGCGACGAAGCCACCGCCCTCGTGGAATGAACTCGGATTCCTAAAGGTGAAGTGAGCCTGCGCGTCTCATAGGCTAAGAATATAGCCTTAACCAGCCAATGGAACATGCATTGCTTTGTGACAGCACAACCTTTATTTTTACTCCCAAAACAGACGAACAGCTGGTTGGACTCATGCCATTGGGCTGTACGATCAACATAGATCTTCAGCGCCCTCACAGGTCAAAGGCTTAGATTTTCTGACCCCGCCTTCGTATGGGAGAAAGCCTCCAAGACCACCTGCTGGAAGCGAAAAGGATTCGAAACGACTTTAGGAACATAATCAGATCTTGGTCGCAGCAAAACCTTCACCAATCCTGGTGCGAAATCCATGCAAGAAGGTGAGATAGAAAGAGCTTGTAAATCCCCAACTCTCTTGAGGGAGGATAAAACTAACAATAGGACTGTCTTTAGAGTCAGGATTTTTTTAGTCACAGTTTCCAAGGGCTCAAACGGATGTCCTGATAGCCCTTGTAATACAATGGACAGATCCCGTGATGGAACTCGCGCAGGGCGGAAAGGCCGCAGCCGTCGTGAACCCTGCATGAATCGAGAGACCAGGGGATGACGGCCCACTGAAACGCCGTCTATGTATGCGTGGTTAGCGGATATGGCTGCCACGTATACTTTAAGAGTGGCTGGCATTACTCCCTCTGAAAAACAGCTTTGAAGAAACTCCAGTACTGAAGCGGTGGGGCAGTAAGCTGGATCCATATCACGACGTCTACACCAAGTAGTAAACAGTTTCCATTTGAAGGCATATAAACGTCTCGTAGAAACCACTCTAGAATTAATTATAGTCTCGGTAGCCTCCGCTGAAAGACAGGGACATATTAACTAACTCCGCTCAGAGGCCACACCCACAGTTTCCATAAATCTGGCCGTGGGTGCCAGATCATTCCCCGTGCTTGCAACAGCATGTCCTGTCTGAGGGGAATCTCCCACGGAGAGCGTGCTAATAGACTGATTAGTTCCGCAAACCGCGGCTCAGTGGGCCACCACAGAGCTACCAGCAGCAGTCTCTCCACTCTGTCCGACCGTATTCTGTATAGCACCGCTGGAATTAGCCGAATCGGAGGAAAGGCATACAAACTGTTTCTGGGCCATTTGTGGGCTAGAGTGTCCAGTCATGGGGGGGATAGGGAGAACCATAGCGGGCAATGCGTAGTCATGCTCAACGCGAATAAGTTCACTTCCGCTTCTCCAAACACTCGCCATATGTAGCTCACCGTTTGGGGGTGCAGCCTCCATTCCCCTTCCTCCAGGCACTGTCTCGAGAGCATATCCGCGCCGAAGTTCAGGTGCCCTGGGACGTGAACTGCTCGAATCGACAGAAGCCTGTTCTGAGTCCACAGAAGCACATTTCTCGCCTGCCTGCATAGTGGGCGAGAGCGTAATCTTCCTTGGTGATTCGAATACGACACAACCATTGTGTTGTCCGTCCTGACTAACACATGACGACCGTTCAGCAGTCTTGAAAAATGTTGGAGAGCTAGAAAGACCGCTAGCAGCTCCAATCTGTTTGTGAGCCACCCTCGCTGTGCCTCCGCCCATGTTCCGTGGGCTGGGCGTCCTTGACAAACAGCCCCCCAACCTGTCAATGACGCATCCGTCGTGACAGTCTCAGGGAGAAAACAGGCACCCAATCGAACTCCTTTTCGGAGAAATTTGGATGACATCTAGGTCTTTAACCTCAGAACACACCTCTGTGTCACCGAAATCGTTTGATGCGGATGACAACGGGGAGAAATTCTTTTGGCTTTTTTTCCACCATTGAACTGGGTGCATGTGAAGTAAGCCTACACTGTAAAAAGTGATAAGTTGGCTTAACTTAAAAAAATTGAGGAAACCAGTTGCCTTAAAATTATTAAGTAAATAATAATTAAAAAAAAAAAAAGTTAAGTGAACTTGAACTTTTCTTTTATGTTGGTGAGGTTGAGCCAAAGGTGGTGCTCAACCATCACCATCCCCGCTATCGAACGGCCGACTGCTCGGGCCGTGTGCTTGGTGGCACGTAGTGCCAAGTCCGTGGCCTGCCGCAGTTCCTTCACAGCCTCCGGTGTGATGCCTTCTCCCTCGTCGAGCTCCTTCAATAGCTCCGCCTGGTAGGCCTGAAGCACCGCCATCGAGTGGACCGTGGCCGCCGCCTGACCTGCAGCCGAGTAAGATTTCCCGACGAGGCTCGACATGACTTGACACAGCTTCGACGGGAGGAGGGCGCAAGACTTCCAAGCCACGGCCGAGTTCGGCGCGAGATGCTCAGCCAAAGTCTCTTCCACTGGCTGCATCGTTGCATAACCACGGCCTGCTATGTCAGTAATGGTGGCGAAATCCATGGCCGCAGCGTTTGTGATGCGCGCTGAAAACGGCTGCTTCCAGGACATCGAAACCTCCTGGTAGAGGTCCTGGAAGAAGGGGAGCGGTTAAGTGTTCCCACGCGGCTCGAAAATCCTTTAATGGCCTCAAGACCTCCGTCTGTGGCTGTGATGTAAGAACGGGAAATGCATGTGTCAAGGTTGCTGTGTTTCATTGTATAGGATGCTGAAGCTTTAAGGCAGGATTCATTCCAACAGGATGCATATCGGGCCCCACTGCTAGCAACGAAGTGGCAGCTTTGTGGGCCATCATAAACGGCCCGTCCTTGCCAAACCCTTGGGCTGTCCCTCGAACCCTGAAGGGCACAGATTGTCTGAGGGGGCGCCCGGAGTGGTGGCTCACTCCAATGCTGCTCAAGGCACGTTCTGCGGCAAGACAGTCAATGTTTGAGCCTGGGGACTGCAGTGGAGGGCACTAGTTGAGGACCTCAATCCTTACGAGGGGGTGCCATAGGTGATGACTCTTCTCGCGTGGTGCCTCGTTGGCGGTGTAAGGACGACTGAGCGTGCCGCCAGTGTCTGACGTCGCTCTATTTCCCTGGGCCTGCGCGGAATCAGCTGGCGGAAAGCGGCTGATTGCTGCCATGAATTTCTCCACCACCGCAGTGACTGAATCTCCAAACAGTCCATCCTTGGAAATCGGGTATCCATGAGAAAACATTTGTCCTTTTCTTTTATGTCGGTGAAGTTGAGCCAAAGGTGGCGCTCAACCGTCACCATCCCCGCCATCAAACGGCCGACTGCTCAGGCTGTGTACTTGGTGGCCCGCCGCAGTTCCTTCACAGCCTCCAGTGTGATGCCTTCTCCCAGATTTCCCAACGAGGCTCGACACGGCTTCGACGGGAGGAGGAGGCGAGCCTTCCAAAATTTATTAGCCAGTGGCTAATATTAGACATCATTTAGTCGCCCAGAGATTTAGTCTCATAAGCGAGTGATTTTCTCGCAATGTAAGGGGTTGAAATATTTATGTATGTATGTATATATATATATATATATATATATATATATATATATATATATAGAGATATGTGTGTGTGTATTATATATATATATATATATATATATATACACACACGTGTAATATATATATACAGTGCCCTCCAAAAGTATTGGAACAGTAAAGACAAAATTGTTCTGTTGGCTGTGGAGTCAAGACATTTGCAAATATGATTAAAAAATGAATATGAGACAAAACTACAGAATGTCACATTTTTCCGTTTCAACACATACATGTTTTACCAAATAAAAAGAACAGCACTTTTAGAGTTCATCCCACTCATTGATGTGAGCATAAGTATTGGGACAGTTGAACATAAGGCAGATTAAAAGCTATTATTTAGTTGCAGATCCCTTGCGCACAATCACAGCAGTGAGTCTGTGAGCCATAGACATCACCAGACTCTTGGTCTCATCCTTTGAAATACTTTTCCCAGCCTTTAATGCAGCCAATTCCAATTGTTGCTTGTTTTGGGGAGTTTCTGCCTTTACTCTCCTCTTCAGCTGGTGAAATTCATGTTCAATCGGATTTAAATCTGGAGATTGACTTGGGCAATCTAAGACTTTCCATTTCTTTGCCCTTATAAATTCATTGACTGAACTGGCAGGGTGTTTTGGGTCATTGTCCTGATGCAATATGAAGCACTTCCCAATGAATCTGGTGGCATTTTCTTGAATATTGATAGGCAAGATGGTTTTGTACCCTTCCAAATTCATTCTGCTACTGTCATCATACATTAAGTCATCAGTAAAGTTGAGAGGGCCTGTTCCAGAGACAGCCATACATGCCCATGCCATGACACCACCTCCACCATGCTTTACAGATGAGGTTGTATGCTTGGGATCTTTTGCATTTCCCTTTTTTTCTCCACATTTTTGCTTTCCCATCACTTAGATAAAGGTTCATCTTTGTCTCTTCGGTCCATAAACACCATTCCAAAACTCTTCTGGCTCACCTTTGTGCTTTTTTGAAAACTCTAATCTTGCCTTTCTATTTTTGGTGCTGGTCATATATATATATATATATATATATATATATATATATATATATATATATATATATATATATTGAATTATTAGGCACGTTGATATTCTGATCAACATGCAGAGAAGAAAACCAGGTGGAAAATCATGTTAACTGCAAAAGATTTAAGAATTAATGTGAAGAATTAGGTGTAAAACCATCAGTAACCATTTAGTCTCAAGTGCCACCATTTCCACAATTTCAACCAGGTTCCACAACTGCAACCTTCCTCGAGTCTCCAGAAGATCAATGTGTCTGATTGTCAGAGACATAGGTTAGCTAAATAATCCTATAAAAGGACCCTCACTTAATAAGAATAACATGCTGAAGCATTGTGAAATACATGAAGACAATTTTTTTATAGACTTTATAGACAAGTTGTGAGTGACTTTTGAAGGACCAGCACCACATCCTCTTGTACCACTGTTTGAAGAATTTATCTTCCAGAATCTGGCAGTAAGTTTTAGGAGCTCATTTTTATTCCATCTCCTATCCTGAAAAGTCTGTCTTGCAGGATTGACTAAAAATGAACTAAAAAAAAATATCATCAGAATAAATGAAGCGTTATGAATTAAAATCTATATTGGTAGATGTATGATTGATGTTTCATTCTGAAAGCTGCTGTATATAAATGATAGGGATCTTTGTCGCAGTGCAGTAATGTTGTTTTTTCTCAGTCTTTTTTGTTGCAGAACCAACAACAGAAAAAGGAAACAAAACCACTGATCAAGAAAACCAAGAAGAAACCAGACCAGACAGTGTCGAGAAATTATGGCTTTGGATCCTGGTTAGCATTCTGTTAACCATAATACTGATTATACTTTTAATTGTAATTATCTTTAGAAAATAGATCCCCAGCTGCCTTATGTCAGCTGAACACAACGTGGGTTCAGACACTCATGAGGTTGTGAGCCCTGGCTCACGTTATAAATCAGTAACTGCTGATGATCGTGATGAAGCAGCTAAAGCAGGAGAATGACACAGATGTGCAGCTTGGTGCTCTGGCAGCAGTTGCATGAGCTTTCACCTTAAACAAGGAGTCAGTGAGTGTGTTACTGTATTTTCCTTATCGGCACACTTTAAGGCTACCTAGCAGTCTAGACTGACTTGGTCATATATGATTTTGGGCAAATTCAAGTAGGTTCCCAAAATTTTTCAGCATTTTTAAAAATTATTGTAAGCTCGCAAGGTACTCTACTCATTAAATTGCTATAGAGAGAGCCTATAATAATTGTTTTACAGTTGTTGGGATGAATTTTGTTGGGAAACTGAATACTGAACCATTATTTGTTTGTGTGTCACATCTGTAGTTGACAATGTCATAGTACCTTGAAGCCACAACAAAGAACCTTGAACCAAAAAGAGTTTTCAAACAAAACGACAATACCCATAGTAAAACACAAATCTATGTTGTTTGGCTTTCTAGAAATATGCTTCATTTGCATAACATCACATTTGACAAGGTTCACAAATCAATTTTTATGTTGGTATCATTGCCAGTACTATGCTGATCTTCTTGCCTTCAAGCCTTCTGTTAAGTCAAAACAACAGTGGCACTGGTACTTACCTGTTCATACCAATTTTTAAAAAATTTGTCTTTCATTCATTATTTATTTATAGATTTATTTATTTTTTGGAGTGTTTGATGTTTTGATGTCATTAGTGTCATTCGCACTTATAAAGGATCACCTGTAACCAAAGGCTCAATATGTAGGCCCTTTACCTCCACATTAAAAAAAAAAACAAAAACAAAAAAAACTCATGCTTTGATAAATCATAATTATGAGATTAAAAAGTTGAAACTATGAGGTAAAAAGTAATTTATAGTCCAAATTGAGATTTTAAAAAAAAAGAAATTAAGCTATGAGAAGTAAGAGCTGACCTAGTCTTAATACTGAAAAAAACGTAACTGTCAAAGTCAAATTTTTTGTCAATTTTGACTTAGTAAGTCATACTTTTGACATTTCATGTCATAAATTCGACTTTGTCATAATTGTGATATGATAGCTTTTTGTTTATTTTTTTGAACGTATGGTATAAATTCTTCTGTAGCTCAGTGATGCAGCTCAAGATTCATCCACGTATAATAACGGAGCTAAAGCACAATTAAATAAACAACGCGCATAATTACCAAACCTTAATGTTTCTCCGCAAGTGCAATGCTGTAAATTCTTATCAAAAGTTACATATTGCAGCTTTAATAACTATTTTTTATAATTTGTATGTTTGATTACTTTTTATCACTTTTATGTAAACTGCTTTTAAACACCATTGAATATGAAATGTGATATATTAATACTTTTGCCTTGCCTCTCCCCTTTGGAAAGTTGCTTTTAGCTGAGTTTTTACAGCTTTCTGCTGCAAAATACACTTGTACTGTTATATTCTTGACTTATGCACTTCATTCTATAACAGAATAACAGATGAGGTCTTGAAACGTGGAAACTAGAACATTTTTTGACTGAAGTTAAAGCAGCATGAGCCGTACAATATGTTGCTGCCTTAACAGTTCTGTACTACAAGTGTTTGTGCATTTCAATTAAACATATTTTGTATTGGACCATACGTTAGTGAACATATTCATACTGAAAATGTTTTATTTTGTTAAAATCTACTTCAATATTCTCAGGCATTTACGTAATTGTGTTTCATTGTATACTGATGTAAACTTTAAAACCAAATAAAATGCTTAAATGAAATGGCATCTGTCAGTGTTTTTTTTTTTTTTTGTTGTTTTTTACTAAAATCCTATATTACATTTATTTATTCATTTAGTAGACATTTGTATGCAAAGCAACGTTTCTCATAAATGTCTCAACCAAACAATTCCAGTTTCATACTTCTTGTTCATATACCACATGAAAAAAAATAAAATAAATAAATAATAAAAAATAACAATCGATTGTTTATTGTTTATTCACAAAAAAATCTTACTACAATGTCCAGCCCAAATCATCACCCGCTGCCTCTTTACTGATCACGGTCACAGTCTTGTTGGAACAGGTTGCCATTCACCAACCATCCAGAACTCCATCCATCTAGATCATCAGTGTTGCACAGCATTCGTCTGTGATTAAAACTGTTTGAAAATTATTATTTCTGAGTCCAATGAAAACATTTCTCTTTTCCTCTCATTTGATTGAAGGGTCTGAAATGCAGTTTTATGCACAACTGTCAGCTTCTGGTGGATCTTACATCAAGAGGCTCTTGAGACTCCAGACACCTGCAGCTCAACATGTTTGTTGCTCAACAGTGGCTTTTATGTAGCTGCCCTTTCAACACCATTCATTTGTCTGACAAAAATGTTTCGTAATATGTCTGACCAAGTTCTTCTGTGTTTTGAGTCATCACAAATCGATGATATCTATGTAGTTTTTGTGAAATATTAGTTGTTTTCATGCCTTTTGCAAGACATTGCGCTAGTCATCTTCAGAAAGATCTTTCTTCCTCTGCATATTGCATGATAACTGTGACCTGCTTAATAATGTAGAGAAACTTCTTTAAGGTTTCTCTTTAACCACCTCTGACCTTGACACCCTATGGGCAAGAACTCTGTTGGTGCTGTTGGGATGACTTCTGCTTTCCTGTCCCAAATCTGTCTTCAGAAACAAAAGGGCTATTTGGATTACCTCAAGGCTCAGAAGGGCTGATTGTGATCAAGGCCTATAGGCCAAGATGTGTGTACACTCTTAAAAATAAAGGTGTTTCACGATGCCATAGAAGAACCTTTTTGTCTAAATGGTTCCATAAAGAACCTTTAACATCTGAAGAACCTTTCTGTTTCACAAATGTTTCTTTGTGGCAAAAGAAGGTTCTTCAGATTATATATAATGTTTAAATTTTATAATGTCTAAATTTTATAATTTTATAATGTCTGTCTAAATTTTGGTGCATGAGATTTGAGGGAAAGCATGGTCCTCTAAAAAGACAAGCGCAAGTTGTATGTAATTTTGTAAATATAAGTAAGACATTAGCCTACAAGAGTCAGGTTCAGACTATGTTTCATTGGAAATTGGGCAGTCCATTAACAGAAAAAATTACTGTCTCAAATGTTTTTCCAGTCATGGTTGGATCTTTGGAAAAAAGTGTTCTGTTTGTTGAAAGCATGAAAGACTTTGGCTATGAACTTGACACATGTAGCACTGTTCATGTTTCTCACTCTGTTAGTGTGTTCGGTCAGACTTTTCAAACTGGTTGTGTACTTGCTTTAAACTGTGACTTAAGAGAAGAGCGTCTCTTTGGTGAAGTTTTACACATAGTTCCACAATGTGAAAAAGGAATTGTTTTAGTTTTTCTTGGAGTTTTATCACAAATGTATTTTCACCCACACTTACATGATTATGCAGTCCAAAGAACAAATGAATACAAAGTGATTAATTTGAGCAATGCTGCTGATGTAAAACCACTTCACATGATTTCTTACAAAGAAAACCTTTTTGTAAATCCAAGATATAAAATTGTTTAAAAATGTCTTTATGAAATTCAAATGACATGTGAATATTGACTTTGTGAAAATGCAGCAGTCAAGTTTTAATAAATGTATATATTTTTTTTAAAAAAAATTGATTTTGTATTGCATTCATTTTAACTGGTCAAAGATAGCACATCTGACACACATTGTGTGATTTATGACACATTAGTGTGTTAAATATTTTAACACACTCCCTGTGTTAAGAAGAATAACACATTGGCTGAGTTAAAAGTAACACAAAATGTGTTGTCCTTAACTAGACACACAGGTGTGTTAAAATATAACACAGGTTGTGTTGTTTTTAACACATCCGTTTTGAGAGTGTAAAAAGGTAAGAAAGAGATGGTTCTTTAAAGAACTTTTGACTGAATGGTTCTTTGTGCAACCAAAAATGGTTCTTCAATGTGAAGAACCTTTTGAAGCACCTTTTTTTTTTTTTTTTTTTTTTAAGATGTTGGGGATCTGCTAACTGTCACGGTGGAGAAAGCTGTAATCTGCTGATTGGTCAGTTTGAATATCTCACATTTGGTTTTTAGTCACATGGTCAAGGAAGGGATAAAAGAATATTGTAACTGTTGCTCTGTTTTTTTTTATTATTATTATTATCTTATTTTTGCTGTCTCTTTTCTTTGCTGGGGCCCTCTTTTTGGGACGCTCTCTCTCTGTCACAAATCCTGTCCATGAACTTCCATCCGCTTGCCACCAGAGGTTGCCCGCCCATTATATTGACTCTCATACCACACAGACTGTTACACATCACCCTGGACTACATTCCCCATGTTCCATTGCTCTGATTGGACTCACCTGCAGTCAATCATACAGATCAGGTACAAACTATAGACCCAATCGGTGAAACATTGAAATTTCGAAACGTTTCGAAACAGTTATGATGTAACGAAGCCTCGTTTGCTGAAATCATGTGACTTGCCCAATTTGATACGCGCTCCGAACCACTGATTCGAAACAAAAGATTCGTAAAAGTTTCGAAGCTTCATGAAGCAGTGTTTCAAAGGTGGCCACCACTAGTATTAGCAACATTACGGAGCTTTTCCGAGTTTTCTGAGTTAAAGTCTAGTTTATCCTGTTTATTGCCTGAGTCATTCATGTCTTGATCCTAGCCTGTGTATATCGTTTCTGTGTTATCTCCGCCTGCCCTGAAGTTTATAGCCTGCCTTGGATATCTAGTTTTGTCATTTGGACACTGTTTGCTCCTGTCTGGACCATTGCTCGTGTACCTGGATTATCTCTCTTTGTTTTGCCCCCTGGATCATGTTCGCCGCCGATCGACCCCGTCTGCTCACTGAACTGCTCTTGTGTCTTACCCGTGCCATACCTGTTTGCTGTTGTTCGACCCTGCCAGTGTCATCATGACCATGTCTATCAATAAAGCTCTGCATATGGATCCATACGCTTCCTCTGTTTCCTCCGTAACACTCTCTCTCAGGTCATGTTTTACACACATGCTAGGTACAAACTATATGTTTTATCAGCCTTAATATATTTTGTAACCAACTGAAGTGTAACCATAATAAAATACTGTTATTAATCCATTTCAATTATAAATTATGTGCTAACTAGTCTTAATTCAACATTAACAATAAAGTGCTACCTATTGCAATACAATATAGTCACTCAATAGCAACGTTCTCCCACCATCTTTTGACAGTGTTTATATCTCCAGCATCCTGGTGCCAAGTGTCACCACAGTAACTCCACGCCTCATGAATGTGAAACATCAAACATCAGCTGACATGCCATAGCAAATAAATGATACGTGTCTATGTTTTTAACAACCATCAGTATCAGAACAGGCTTCAGTGTCATTATGTACATATAATACAGAAACACAATACAACAATGTTATAATGCACGCAATACAAATGTTCTGATTTTGCATGCAAAGTATTTCTTTGAAGAATAATGCTTTATGTTAAATAATGTTATCGGTAGTTTTCTTAGCCAAGCAAATCATATTAGGTATATTTCCTCTTACATGGTTACTGGTTTAAAAAAAATTAAAAAATAATTAAATAAAAAATAAAGAAATAAAGAAACAGAAAACAGAAAAACTTAATTGTAGACTCAGAACACACAATTTATTTAAAAGTTGTTTTTTTTTTTAACAGTATCTCTAGTAGGTACACTATATTGCCAAAAGTATTGGGTCACCCCCTTCTAATGAACAGGTTTGACTACTTTAGTAATTTCCATGAGTACAAATCTTAATGTTTAAGCATATAATGATATTCTAGAAAATTGTGTGCTTCTTTAAAGCAACAGTTTGGACAGGACCCTTTTCTATTCTAACATGACAGTGTCTCTGTGTATAAGGCAAGGTTCAAAAAGAAATGATTGATTTAGTCAGTGTGGAAGAACTTGACTGGTCTGCAGAAAGCCAAGTCCTAATCCAAGCTGGACACCTCTGGTGTGACTTTAAATGCAGATCTTGAGCCAAAAACTCATCACCAAACACCAATGACTTGTACATACACTGTATGGACAAACGTATTGGGACACCCCCTTCTTTAGAACAGAAAAAGGCACTTCCAAAACTGTGACAACAAAGATGGAAACATAATGCATGTATTTAAAAATTGTATTTCCATCTCTGTTGCAACAGTTTTGGAAGTGTCTAAAATAACTGTACTCATATGTACAAGTCATTGGTGTTTGGTGATGAGTTTTTGGCTCAAGGTCTGCATTTAAAGTCACACCAGAGGTGTTCAGCTTGGATTAGGACTTGGCTTTCCGCAGACCAGTCAAGTTCTTCCACACTGACTCAATCAGTCATTTCTTTTTGAACCTTGTCTTATACACAGAGGCATTGTCATGTTAGATTAGAAAAGGGTCCTGTTCAAACTGTTGCTTTAAAATTAGAAGCACACAGTTCCCTAGAATATCATTATATGCTTAAACATTGAGATTTGTACTCATGGAAATTACTAAAGTAGTCAAACCTGTTCATTAGAAGGGGGTGACCCAATACTTTTGGCAATATAGTGTATTTACCTAATTTAGATGTGGAAGAATATCACATACAGCCTATTGGAGGCAGGAAGTTTGTTTCCTCATGAGGACGAACAAAATGTCCTCACAAGGACAAGGATTTTGGATATTGCAATCTTTGTGGGGACATTTTGTCCCCATAATGTAGGGTATACCTGAACCACACACACACACACTGTCCATATCAGCCTATACAGTGGGGAAAAAAATTATTTGATCCCCTGCTGATTTTGTACATTTGCCCACTGACAAAGAAATGATCAGTCTATAATTTTAATGGTAGGTTTATTTGAACAGTGAGAGACAGAACAACAACAACAAAAGTCCATTTCAAAAAAGTTATAAACTGATTTGCATTTTAATGAGTCAAATAAGTATTTGATGCCCTATCAATCAGCAAGATTTCTGGTTCCCAGGTGTCTTCAGGTAGGGAGCTGAGATTAGGAGCACTCTCTTAAAGGGATCTTGTCAATGATCTCAAGGCAGCTGGGACCATAATCACCAAGAAAACAATTGGTAACACACTACGCCGTGAAGGACTGAAATCCTGCAGCGCCCGCATGGTCCCCCTGCTCAAGAAAGCACATGTACAGGCCCGTCTGAAGTTTGCCAATGATTCAGAGGAGAACTGGGTGAAAGTGTTGTGGTCAGATGAGACCAAAATCCAGCTCTTTAGCATCAACTCAACTCGCCGTGTTTGGAGGAGGAGGAATGCTGCCTATGACCCCAAGAACACCATCCCCACCGTCAAACATGGAGGTGGAAACATGGAGGGGACAGGAAAACTGCACTGCATCAAAGGGACGATGGATGGGGCCATGTACCGTCAGCGCCAGGGCATTGAAAATGGATCGTGGATGGGTATTCCAGCATGACAATGTCCCAAAACACACGGTCAAGGCAACAAAGGAGTGGTTCAAGAAGAAGCACATTAAGGTCCTGGAGTGGCCTAGCCAGTCTCCAGACCTTAATCCCATAGAAAATCTGTGGAGGGAGCTGAAGGTTCGAGTTGCCAAACGTCAGCCTCGAAACCTTAATGATTTGGAGAGGATCTGCAATGAGGAGTGGGACAAAATCCCTCCTGAGATGTGTGCAAACCTGGTGGCCAGCTACAAGAAACATCTGACCTCTGTGATTGCCAACAAGGGTTTTGCCACCAAGTACTAAAGTCATGTTTTGCGAAGGGGTAAAATACTCATTTGACTCATTAAAATGCAAATCAATTTACAGTATAACTTTTTTTGAAATGTGTTTTTTCTGGATTTCTGTTGTTGTTATTCTGTCTCTCACTGTTCAAATAAACCTACCATTAAAATTATTGACTGATCATTTCTTTGTCAGTGGGCAAACGTATAAAATCAGCAGGGGATCAAATATTTTGTTTTCCCCCACTGTATAATACAAAAACACAATACATCAATGCTTTAATACATACAATACAAAAGACTTGCATTCATGTTATTTCTTGGATGAATAATATGTTAAAATGAAGGCAAATATTAGCATTAGCATAACATGATAACAATGAACAAGAATAGATAATAATAATAATAATAATAAAAGTGTTCAGAAGAATCTAACTGAATGAAAACAAACAAGCAACACACAACCCCTTGTTTGCTCAACAGTAATGTTTGAAAGGAGAATTCATGACAAGGCTGCATGTTTGGGACTTCTGTTTTTCTCTGCATGAATGAGGATGTAACTGGAAATTCTGCATTCCTTTCATGATCTTACATTGACGACA